>LR738714.1:202518592-202721855 GCA_902687465.1 Secale cereale
AAGAAAATAGCTTATTGAAGGAAATCATAGAGAAAGGTGTCTACAAGAGTCTTGCCGGAAGCAAGAACTTTGAGGAGATTGTTCGCAAACAAGGAAGACACCGGAAGAATCAAGGGATTGGTTTTGAGCGAAAGTTCAACGCCGAAGGTGTTGAGTGGGAAGAAGGTCAATACCCTACTCCACAGTTTGTCTCACAAAAGGAGAAGTATGATCCTACTTCTTCCAATGTGGAACAAGCTCAAGATGACCTTCCACCACAAGACCACAAGCTAAAGGCCAAGGACAAGCTTCAAGAGGAGATTGATGCATTCATTGAAGCACCTCAAGCCATGGTCAAGTGGGTTCCCAAGGACACATCAAGTTCTACTTCGTCAAGCTCAACTACAACACCAAGGATTCCCATCAAGATGATGTGGATCCCAAAGAAGAAGAACTAGTAGGTTCTTGAGGGTGACTCCGCCAACAAACTTCACTCATATTCATTCTGGCAATAACTTGTGCAATCAACTTCCACATCATGCACTTGTTCATGGAGTCACAAACCCCCTTGTTGGTAAGTCAAGGGACAAGGTAATCATTGCTTTCATGGACATCATCTTTTGTGAACTTCACTCTATGTCTATGGATATTCTTGTTTGTTCCTTGTGGGACTAACCCATGTAGGTATTGAAAGTGCCCTAATCCAAAGGATTGCTCCCAACTTTTGATGATCTGCATCAACATTGAGCATCCACATCTTCAACATCTACATGAAGTCTTCTACGACAACCCAAGGTTAGTTTGACCCTTTAAAAGGGGTTCTCGCATCTAGGGGGAGCTTTGCTCTAAAAATTGAGCTAAAGCATCTTCAAATGATGTGAACACATAAATGCTTTATGTAAAAGTGGTAACCCCACTTGTGCTTAAACGATGAGTATGACCTATGATCAAATGTTCTAATTTGGCTCCTAAGTCAATATACTCATATATAGATGACCTAGTCATCGACAAATTGTGTGCTAGTAGCTAGAGTGATTGGTTGTGCATGTTTGACACATATTTAAGTTGCTATCTTATTGTGTGAGCATGTTGAATGCATGATTTTATCCATTCAAGGACATCCATTTGTTGTTTTGATTGTTTTGTTTTCTCTTTCTGGCCAAATGGATGGACAAGAATGCCTAAGCACTTTTCCCTAGCTATCTATGCTTTCTTGTCTCAAATTCTATTCATGCTCATATCACAACTTTGAACAAGTCTTTTTCGGACAGTCCGAGTGAGGAGCACTCGGAACCACCGATTCGTCTAAGGCTGACTTCCAAAACCTTCTAAGTCCATTTCGGTCTGACCGGTTTCTCAATCTCGGTCCAACCGAAATGCTTAGACTGATCTAGGTTTCATCTCGGTGAAACCGAGTTCAAACTCTCGGTCTGACTGATATGTGCAACTGCACAGCAGTTATACATCTCGGTGACACCGAGTTTTTCAACTCGGTCCCACCGACAGCATGGGGTTATATATACCTGAGGGGCTGCGCGCGATTTCTTTCTTCAAACCGTTCGCCCCCAAGACCCCTGCTGCCGCCGCCCTGGTCTACGGATCGTCGCCTTCGTCGCCTGTGCGCCCTCGCTGCAGGTCTCCGCCGC
This sequence comes from Secale cereale, assembly GCA_902687465.1. Lineage (NCBI taxonomy): Eukaryota > Viridiplantae > Streptophyta > Magnoliopsida > Poales > Poaceae > Secale > Secale cereale. Next base: position 202,520,218 of record LR738714.1, read on the forward strand.
CGTCAACGGTAATCATCTCCACCGTTGCCGCCGTAGAGGGACACGACCAAGTTAGGGTGTGTCCCGATCCCTTTTCGTGCTCCACTTCCGATTCTTGCACGATAGGCTTGCCATGATTCAATCCATGTTTGATATGTTCCCCATACAATAGTTCAGATCTTCTAGTTTCGAGGAAAATTCTTAGGTTTAGGTTTCCACGGAATGCATCTCGGTGAAGCCGATTTTTGAAACTCGGAATGACCGATTTGGCCTCTGGCCATTGCACTGCATAATTCGGTTTAACCGAGTTGTGCCAATCGGAACGACCGAAAAGTAGTTTCAGTGAAACCCTAAGTTTTCGGTAGGACCGAAACCCATTTCGGTCTGACCGAAAGTGGTGTGTAGGTTTCTGTTGAGCACTTCGGTTGCACCGAAACCTGAAATCGGTTTGACCGAAATACATTATGTGAAAACTCAAAACTAAGTTTTGAACTCATTTTTTTTGCAAAAACCTCTGCAGTTGTGATAACTCTTCTACTCTGCCTATACCTTATCTTTTCACAGGTTTTTCAGCCATGTCAGATGTCAGTGACAGCCAGAACAGGTCTGAATCACCGTTTGCTGAAATTCCAGAGGCAGATACAAGTCCTGCTAGCAGCTCCAGTGATGATGGTGAGAGGAGCACCCCTAGTGGTTTGCCTCCTACAGCCACTAGAACCAGGAAGAAGAGAACTTCTGATGATGAGGACTCTGACTTTGTTGCTGACGAAGTTACCTCCAAGCCAAAGAGGACTGTGGTTGCCAAAGAGCACCAAGGGCAGCAGACAAGGAAAGGCACAAGCAAAGTGAAGCAGTCAGCAGTTGCTAAGAAGCTCAACTTGGAAGAGTCTGCTCCAAGCAAGGTGAAGAAGACTTCCAAAAGGAAGAGGGTAGTATATGCTGAACCTCAAGTTGATGCTGCAGAAGAAGAAGAAGAAGAAGCACCCCAGCCTCCTCCTCAGAAAGCTAAGTTCATGGGTGATGCTATTCGGGCTCAAGCCTCCTCTAAGCCCAAGAAGCCTGCTCCAGTCAAATCAGCTCCAACCAAGCCCAAGAGAACAACCAGAAGCATTCCAGCTTCTGAGAAGAACAAAGGTGAGATGCCACCGTCTGAATCAGATGAAGAGCATGTGTTGCTTAAGCTCCGTCCCAAGTTGCCACTCCACAATGATGCTCATCCTCAAGCTGAGGACATGAAGGCAAGAAAGGACAAAGGTCTCAGGCTATGGAGACAGTCTGATCCATATGCTGTAAGGAGAAGGACTGCTGTGGACCCCACCTATCGGAACCACGACAAAAATCTTCGTCACCAAACTGCGTTTGATCTTCTCCACCTCTCTTTTACATGTGCAATTTACTTTCCGCTGCTTATACTCTAGAATTGCATGTGTAGGGTGATACTTGAATTGATCTTAATTGTGAAACTGCCAAAAACATTGCATGATCTAAAGGCAGATTTTTTATATTGTCAAGTAGTCTAATCACCCCCCCTCTAGACCTACTTTCGATCCTACATGAGTGCTTATTGCTTAAATCCTATCATTTTGAGTGCTCCACCGAGATGAATGTGACATGGAAGAGTAACCCATGATCCTAATCGATTGTGCATTTGCATTCAAAAGCAAATCTTAAATAATGCACAAATTTAGGGGGGGGGGGGCTCTTGCTTATCACATACTGCTCAAAGTGACGATATATTTCATTCTTTTTATCTTCTGTCGAAGCTTTAATCTATATGTTGTCATCAATTACCAAAAAGGGGGAGATTGAAAGTGCAACTAATCCCCGAGTGGTTTTGATAATTAATACCAACATATAGCTCATTGAACTAATATCATTTCAAGACAAATATTTCAGATAGTTCAATGGTTGGCATGGTATGGATTAGAAATGTGGACCCCTCAAAAAGCTAAGGATGAAGATTGGCAAAAAGCTCAAGACTCTACATTTCCACTTTAGTGATCCAAGATCGCATTGAGTCCATAGGAAAAGCCAATACTATTAAAAGGGGATGAGGTGTTGCTTGATGATCTACTTGCTCAAGTGCTTAGTAATATGCTTCAAATCCCTCAACCACTTTCTCATTTTCACATATGTACCAAACCTAAAAGTCAAACTCGGCCCGATCGATTTGATCTACCCGGCGCCACCGAGTTCACATGACATAGCCACTGCCACAAACCCTAATCAGTTCGGTCTCACCGATAGTGATCTCGGTCTCACCGAGATGGGAATGCAAACTCTCTATTTCCTATTCGTAACATTTCAGTCTCACCGAGATGAGCGAATCGGTCCCACCGAGTTAGCATTGCAAACTCCCTGTTTCCTCTTCGTAACGTTTCGGTCTCACCGGGATGAGTGAGTCGGTCCCACCAAGTTTGCCTGGCCAAATCTCTGTTAGCCTATTACCAAAATCGGTCTCACCGATTTTGTGTAATCGATCAAACTGAGTTGAGGTTTTTCCCTAACCCTAACGCATCGGCCTCACCAAGTTGATAATGTCGGTCCCACCGAGATGTCTAACGTTCACATTTTGAACTGCTTCTATCTGACCGAGTTAGGTCAAATGTGTGTAACGGCTAGATTTTGTATGGAGGCTATATATATCCCTCCACCCCTTCTCCATCAGAGAGAGAGAGAGAGAGAGCCATCAGAACGTGCCTACACTTCCACTATTCATTTTCTGAGAGAGAACCACCTGCTCATGTGTTGAGACCAATATATTCCAATCCAATCACAAGAATCTTGACCTCTAGCCTTCCGCAAGTTGCTTTCTACTCAAATCTTCTGTCCACCATATCCAAATCTATGTGTGAGAGAGAGTTGAGTGTTGGGGAGACTATCACTTGAAGCACAAGAGCAGAGAGTTCATCATCAACACACCATTTATTACCTTTTGGAGAGTGGTGTCTCCTAGATTGGTTAGGTGTCACTTGGGAGCCTCCGACAAGATTGTGGAGTTGAACCAAGGAGTTTGTTAGGGCAAGGAGATTGCCTACTTCGTGAATATCTACCCTTGCGAGGCAAGTCCTTCGTGGGCGATGTCCATGGTGGGATATACAAGGTTGCTTCTTAGTGGACCCTTTGTGGGTGGAGCCCTCTGTGGACTCGCGCAACAGTTAACCCTCGTGGGTTGAAGTCTCCATCAACGTGGATGTATGATAGCACCACCTATCGGAACCATGCCAAAAACATCTGTGTCTCCAATTGCGTTTGCACTCTCCAACCCCTCCCTTTACCTTAACATGCAATGATTTACTTTACGCTGCCATAACATTGCATATGTAGAAAGATTGCTTGACTCGTGCTAAATTGCTAAAAACTGTCAAAACTTCAAATTGGGAAAAGGCTAAGTTTACATTTGGTCAAGTAGTCTAATCACCCCCCCCTCTAGACGTACTTTCGATCCTACAGAAGCTCTTGCACATCTCATGCGTCAAACTCTGAGGTACCTGCATCTCTTTGTGTAGTAACCATGAGTCACGAGGACTCAACAATCTTGTTCTTGGGTATCAAAACTATCAAGGCTTTTAGGTATGAAGAGGTTATAAAGTGGTTGCGGCTAGCACTAAGCATTTTATGATGCTAGCTTACGAAGTCAGAGCAAGATGAGAATATATGCAAACGACCGCAACTAGTAGTGATCAAGAAGTGATCCTGTCTACTTACGTTCATACATAGCCCCACCGTGTTCACTTTCGGAACCCCTTCAAAAAGAGACCATCACGGTTACTCACACAGGTAGTGTATTCTTACTGAGTTATGGTGTCAAGTTATCTACAACTGGATATTAACAACTCCAATCTGCCACATAACTGCGGGCACGACTTTCGAAAGATCATAACCCTACATGGGTGTCCCAGCTTAGCCCATACCAAGCTCTCACGATCAGCGGAGTAACAACTCCAATTGGGAAGACCCGAGTGTTCTCGGAATCTCGTGCACAAGATATTTCGACAAAGGTAAAACTAATCCAGCAAAGCCTCCCGATGAGCCGACACCCTGATAAGAGCCACGCGTATCTCGTCTCAGGCCACGGTCGGATTGACCAAACTTCCGGTAGGCCAAGTCCAGAGTTTCCCCTGGCAGCCATCGATGGTTGATATGTATGGACCAACACTCCTGAGGAGCACTGGCCTAGGGGTTGATTAAGAATCCACGGGTTAATTACTCCCTATGCAAGTTTTTAGTTATTAGGAAAATGGAAAAACCAAGGTTGGGCCTTGCTGGAAAAGCTTTAAACAGAGTGATCGAGGGGGCCCATTGAGGGAGTCCTGGATCGAGGGGTCCTCATGTGGCTGGATAAACTCCTGGTGGGCCGTGAAGATTAAAATAGAAGATCATCTTTCGTATCCGGATAGGACTCCTGTATTCCTATAATGGCAAGTTTTAGGTTCGGGTGTAGATTTTCCTTCCTCTGAAGATGATATGTACAAACCCTAGGCCCCTCCGGTGTCTGTATAAGCCGGAGGGTTTAGACCGTAGAGGCTAGAAGAGAATCACAACATCCTCATAGGCTAGACTTAGAGTTTAGCCATTACGATCTCGAGGTAGATCAACTCTTGTATTCATATTCATCCATACTAATATAGCAGGAAGTAGGGTATTACCTCGATTGAGAGGGCCTGAACCTGGGTAAACATCGTGTCCCCAGTCTCTTGTTACCATCGATCCTCAGACGCATAGTTCGAGACCCCCTACCCGAGATTCGTCGGTTTTGACATCGACATTGGTTCTTTCATTGAGATTTCCACTATGTCATCGACAGAAGGACCGATGGATCACGTCATCAACCATAACGGCGACACCGAGGGAATTTTCCCTCCAGGCCAACTTTTTGTGTTCGGCAGCTTCGCGCTCCGTGCCAACACCGAAGGCCACCTCGAGCAGATCGAGAGCTACGCCCTTGGCCATAAAGTCAGATTCGGAAGCTTGAACTACGTTGCTGATATCCGCAGAGACTTGATCTTCACCGGATTCGAGCCAGCGGCAACTTCTCTCTGCCACCATGATGAGCATGACCTAACTCTGTCATCGGATCAGGAAATAACACCTGCAAATGTCCTAGCCCTAGATCTAGAACAGATCGCGTCACCCGAGGACGGGAAGCTCAACCCCACCACGGGAGCCGCAGACTCTACGGTGTTGGAGCCGCACACGGACCCAACTACGAGCAAGGTCTGTGTTACCGGAACCGCGGAATCAACTCTGACCTCTGATTCCGAATCACGCGCATCCGCGCCCTTCAAACCCGATCAGTCGTCTATCGCGGAATTCAGTGCTGCGAATATCTTCCAGCACTCACCCTTTGGCAACATGTTAAAGTTGTTAATATACCTCTCCCTAGAAGAGGACACACAGCCACATTGTATCCAGTTTGAACTGGAGGCTAATGGAGAATTTCGTTCCCCACCCACCACCCACTTGATAGCCACGCTCGAAGATCTAACCGATCTACTTGACTATGCTTCTGAAGACTTCAAAGGGATGGACCTCGAAACTGAAGCGGATCCAGATCAAGGCCGGCTCGTAACCGGGTGGTGGACAGCCACGTCTTCGTACGACATGTACATGGTGGATACACCGAAAGAGGCGGAGGGCGACAGTGAAAACAATCCCGTAGAGGACAAGCCCGCCGAAGAACCTCCCAAACGTCGGCATCTAAAACGCTGAACTAAATCCCATAAAGGAAAGGATAGCAATACTGTGACTAATGATAGTGATATTCCGGAACAAGCCAAAGACCCCGCAGACCCAGCGATGGAGCAGGAGGAGCAAGAGGACGGCGAATAGAGTCCAAAGCCGCAGTCCGAGGATAGCGATGCCGAAGATGGTACTTATGAACCGGTCTCCGATTAAGAAGATAGCCTGGGCCACGATGAATTCATCGTCCTAGAAGAACCATCAGAACAAAAGCGCTTCCACTGGAGGCTTATTGCCACCACAAGGGGCCTGAAAAAGCAGCAGAGACGGCTTCGAGCCGCACAGGACACACTCAATGATAGATGGAATGAGGTGCTAGACACCGAACAGAAACATGGCTATAACGGCCAAACCAAAGGCTATCCCAAGCGTAAACTGCTGCCTGAATCCGATGACGAGGCCGATGCGCCCGTCCCGCCGAAGAATAACACCGCCGACAAGCCGGATCGACCACGTCACGGACGGGACAGAGTCGCTAGCAATGGCATACACAAGCCCGCACCACCACTCCATAAAGGAAAGGAGGGTGTGGCTCAAGTCCGAAAACACAATCTGCGTGAGGACCTGAACAAAAAAGCTATCAAGACTAGGTCTATATACGGACCTAGAGACCGGGCTCCCGCACGGGACGGTGGCTATCAAGACAATCACACCGATGACATACCAGTTCGGGGTCAATACCAAATACCACAACCATCGGACATACGCCACGATATAGCAAGACAGAGGAGCTGCACACCCTCTGTGCTTCACCGATAAGGTGCTGGGTCATGATTTCCCAGAAGGGTTTAAAGCCGTGAACATCGAAGCGTACGATGGAATGACTGATCCCGCCGTCTGGATAGAAGACTTTATTCTTCACATCCACATGGCTCGCGGAGATGATCTCCACGCCGTCAAATACTTACCCCTCAAGATGAAAGGACCAACTCGGCAATGGCTAAATAGCCTCCCAGAGAACTCCATTGGGAGTTGGGAAGAACTTGAGGATGCTTTTCGGGCTAATTTTCAAGGGACTTATGTCCGGCCCCCGGACGCTGACGATCTAAATCACATCAACCAACAACCCGGGGAGTCAGCCCACAAGCTTTGGAATCGGTTTCTTACCAAGAAGAACCAAATCGTGGACTGTTCGGACACTGAAGCCTTAGCGACACTTAAGCACAGTATCTGGGATGAATTGCTAGCCAGACACCTTGGACAGGAATAGCCAAGGACAATGGCAGCCTTAACTACACTCATGACTCGCTTTTGCGCGGGTGAGGATAGCTGGTTAGCTCGTAGCAGTACCAGTGACCCTGGAACATCTGAAGTCAGGGATGGCAATGGAAAGCCACGACGTAACAAAAATAAACATCGAAACAATTCTGGAAGCCCATATGATACAGCGGTAAACATCGGATTCAGTGGCTCCAGACCCGGTCAGCGGAAGAAGCCATTTAAAGGCAACAAAGATGGTCCATCAAGTTTGGATAGAATATTAGATAGGCCCTGCCAAATTCATGGCACCCGGGAGAAACCTGCCAACCATACCAACCGCAACTGTTGGGTTTTCAAGCAGGCCGGCAAGCTAAACGCCGAACACAAAGGGAAGGAGCCTCAGAGCAAAGACGAGGATGAACCTCGCCAGGCGAATATAGGGGGGCAGAAGAAATTTCCACCAGATGTCAAAACAGTGAACATGATATACGCCAGTCATATCCCAAAGAGGGAGCTCAAGCGCGCACTCGGAGATGTCTACGCCGTTGAGCATGTCGCCCCCAAATTCAACCCATGGTCAGCCTGTCCGATCACTTTCGATCGCAGGGATCATGCGACTAGTATTCAGCATGGGGGTTCAGCTGCCCTAGTGCTCGAACCAATAATCGATGGATACCATCTAACCCAAGTCCTTATGGACGGCGGCAACAGTCTCAATCTGATATATCAGGATAATTTTCGCAAGATGGGGATCGACCCGTCAAGAATCAAGCCAAGCAGCACGACCTTTAAAGGAGTGATACCGGGCATTGAAGCCCGCTGCACAGGATCTTTAACGTTGAAAGTTGTATTCGGTTCTCCCGACAAATTTCGAAGCGAAGAACTAATCTTCGACATAGCTCCGTTCTGAAGTGGCTATCACGCTCTACTCGGAAGAACGACCTTCGCCCGCTTTAATGCATTCCCGCATTATGCCTACCTAAAGCTTAAAATGCCTGGACCACGTGGCGTTATCACGGTCAATGGAAATATGGAGCACTCTCTATGTACGGAGGAGGACACCGCGGCCTTATCAGCCGATGTCCAAAGCGGCCTATTCAAGCCGGATAATCCATCAATAGCGGACACAACTAAACGTGTCCGGCACACGCCTCAGTGCGGCAGCTCAGATGACCGTGAGCAAGATTGACAGCTACGCCCTCGTCGACTGCCCCATAAGGTGATAGCATATGTGCCTCAAGTACATAATTATGCCTTAAAAATTCCTTGGGCGACGACTGGGGGCACCTGCACATAGTCCATAGTTCGGCTAGACCCTATTCGGACTCTAAACTTTTTTAGGTTCATCAAACGAACCAACCTTGCTATGGCCAAACCGGATTGATTTCTTCTTTTTCCAGGTTTTTTTTCTTTTCTTTTTTCTTTCAGATGGCCATCATACTCCCACCCCTTCAAGGACACATTACAGAGGAGGAAACGGCGCAGACGTGCAGCAGGGACCCGCACTAAGGTTTCTTTTTAGATTAAGGCCCTGTGTAAACCTTTTTTCTCTTTCTTGTTATATGCCTTCTTGGCATGTAAAATGTCCAAAAAAGGTTTTTTAGGCATTGTCTGTAAGATTACGGCTCGCCATATTATAGAGGGATATTAATAGAACAACTTTACTCGCATTATGCTTGGAGTTTTATTCACTCACCATAAAATGTTCTCTTCCCGCATTAGATTGCCATATGTGCCTTGTCAATAAGGGTTTATTACCAGGGGCTATATTCAGCCCTGATATATGTCGAAAAGACCGAACACCTATAGGGAGTGTTTGGCGTCCTGGATGTTTGCCTTATATGCATCAGTTTCGAATCATGTCTTGGGTCAATAGTCGGGTTGCCCGGCTCCTGTGCTTACCCCTACGTTCTCGATTATTCGGCTAGGGTGTAAAGGGAGAACTACTGCGATTGTACTTCTGGCTAGTCTGGTCAAGTACCTCAGTAGAGAAAGCCGAAAACTGACTGTCATGATAAGCGAGAACCTAGTCTGCAATCCGGTGACTTAGTTTTATACTACGACCGATAGAGATCTACCCCGTGTTATACGAAGGGCTGGTTCTTCGCCAAGCCAGGTGCAATTGGATGCCTTAAGTAAGGAATATTATATCCGCACCAGGGGCTAGTACCTAGCCCCATATGTCAAACTCCTACGACTAAGTGAAATCAATAACGCCGCATAGTCTGATTGCCTGGTTCGCTCCGCATACACCTCCTATATGGACCAAGACGTTGTATAAAGAGTGTACATGCATATGACCGAACACCTCAGTACTATGTACATGGGGGCTGAAGCCGACGATTGGAAACTTTCGAATTTAGATAACAGTCACACATGAGGTAAAAGACGCTGATATTATAATAGCGCAAAAGTTATATACACTGGATTCATAAGCATAGTCTTTATATCCGGATACAATTAGTCCAAAACAACATCCTTCGAACACTGGCCTTCTACAAGGCGGGCGCCCTCAATGACGTCCTCGAAGTACTTCTCCAACTTGCGGTGCTCCTTGCCTGCGGGCGGGCCAGCAGTAGCTATATGCACTGCGTTCATCTTCGCCTAGTGCATTTTGACACGAGCGAAGGCCATCTGAGCACCTTCTATGCAGGCCGAATGCGTTAACACATCGACCCGCGGACTCGCCTCGACGAGCCGCTTCACCAATCTGAAGTAGCTACTTGGGATTGGCTCAGTGGGCCATAGCCGGACTATTAAGTCCTTCATGGCCGAGCCCGCCATGTTGTGCAGCTCGACCAGCTGCTTCATCTCATCGCTGAGGGGCACCGGATGTTTTGGTGCATAGAACTGCGACCAAAACAGCTTCTCCATGTTGTTCCCCTCTAGGGCTCGGAAATAATGGGCGGCGTCTGCGCTGCTCCTCGGAAGATCAGCAAACACGCCTGGAGAACTCCATAATCGTGTCAGCCCAATGTACTTCCGCCCTCCAAAGATGCTGTGTAAGAGAAATGTCTTACCAGATGCTATCTGCCGTGCCTGCTCGATTTCCTGACGAGCACTACGGGACTCGCTTCACGCATCCTGGGCAGTCTTCACTGCCGCAGACAGCTCGGTTGCTTGCTCCGAAGTCTTCTTCTCCAATACCTCACATTTGAGAATGACATTGTTAAGATCGACCTCAACTTCGGACACCCGAGCCCGATGCTTCTCGCACTCGCCTTTTCGGCCTCTAAATCGGCAGCCGCTTTGTCAGCGGCCACCTTGTTCGCCCCGGCCTCCCTCTTGGCCTTGGCAACCTTGCCCTTGAGGGCCTCGAGCTCAGTGGCGCCAACTATGTAATACATATTACAACATTAGAGTTTATAAACATACTCAATCAATTAAGTCTTATTGTCATTTCAAAAATCTGCATACCTTGCGTTTCATCCAAACGCCGGTTGACGCGGTCGAGGTCCGCGTTGGCCAACTCGAGCTTCCGATTTAGTTTGGCAACCTCTGCGTCTCGCGCAGTTGCTGTAACTAATGAAGCCTGCACAACAGTTCAGCTCTGTAAGCATGCTGTACTACGGATACTTTGTCCGATTCTTTTCAGAATCACACAAAGCATCAGGGGCTACTGGCTATGTATGTGCATTAAAAATTAAAAAACATTACATTGCTTACCTCAAAGCCTATTAAAAGGCTGTTGAAGGCTTCATTCAATCCGCCCTTGACGGACTGAATCTTCTTCATCACCGCACCCATCACGGTGCAGTGTTCTTCAATGACAAGAGCACTCTGCAGTGCTCCCTCCATAGAGTCCGGCGTTTCTGGAATAAGTCGGGCACCGCCGTATCCTCCTCCTCATGAGGAGACAGGTCTTCGGACCCCAGAGCCGCACTAGGCTCCAGGACAGTATTCGGTGGGGCCCCGGATTGTTTGGGCCCCACGTCTTCGGTCTCCATGGGGGTTGTTTCCCCATGGTCAGCAGCGGTGGAGGTATTACCTCCGGTCGCCCCGTCACCTGCCCCGCCCTCGTCTCATTGGGTGGAGGACACCCGCTGGAAAGACACTTCAGTGTCCCCGCCGATCATGGGCGATGGAGCTCGGACCGGCGGGTCACTCTCCGTTTCTCCAGGTGCAAGAGATTTCCCCTCCGATGAGATAGCATCAGGGTGTCCACCGGGAGGGCTGTAGGTCAGCAGGGAAGAAATACTAAGTAAATACTAAAACAAAGCAAAAGTGCAGCAGCCAATCCGGACAAACTTACGATTCGTGCAGGGGCTTCACCCTGGGCTTCACCACAAAGCTATGTTCGGACGAATCCGAACTACCTCCGAGGTTCAGTTTCCTCCGGGGTGCGGCCGTACCCGCGTCAGCAACAACCCCCCTCTTCTCCCCCCTGCCTTGCGCAGGGGGCTCTTCTTCTTCCTCCTCTTCCTCCTCATCATCTTCCTCCACCTCGTTAGGGGAGAGGATGTGGAGCTCCTCAGGCTTCTTGCCCGCAGGATGGTGGCTGTCTCCGGCCCCCTTGCCCTTCGTCTTCTTGGGCTTCTTGGTTGGCGCCTTGTACGGCAACGTGACCAGCGTCGCCATCACCAAAGGTGACTTTGGGTCTTCGGGCAAAGGTGCCAGACTCTTAATTCGGGTCGCCTTCTTTGTCCAGCCCTATATATCACATAAAAATTCAATTTCCTATTATAATCAAATAAGGGAAAGGGTAGATGTTCGGCAAGGATTTCTATTACCTCTGGGGCGGAGGCCATAGTGTTGTAGCCTGCATCCTCGGTCTCTTCGGGCCATTCCTTCTGGCTCTTGAAGAGATGCTTCCAGATCTCCTTGTGCGTTAAGCCGAAGAGATGCTTCAGCGGCTTGTCTCCTGCCGGATCGAACTACCATAGGGAGGAGTCTCGGCTTTGGTAAGGGAGAACAAGCCGAGTCAGCATCACCTGGACCACAGAGGAGAGCAGGTGCCCCTTGGAAATCATGCCAGACACGTGGCTCACAAGAGTCGTCACTTCAGTTGTAGACCCCCAGTTCAGACCCTTTTTGGTCTAGGAGGTCAGCCTCTCTGGGGGTCCGGATCTGAAAGCAAGCTCCGCCGCCCACTTGGCGTCGCGAGGTTCGGTGATGTAGAACCACTCCTGCTGCCAGACCTTATTCGTCTCTACGAATGAGCCCTTTGGCCAAGTTGCATTCGGGAGCTTGCTAATCATGGCACCCCCGCACTCCGCGTGTTCCCCGTCCACCACCTTCGGCTTCATGTTCAAGGTATTAAGCCATAGGCCGAAGTGTGGGGGGATGCGGAGAAAGGCCTCACATACCACTATAAAATCGGATATGTGGAGGATTAAGTTCGGGGCTAGATCATGGAAATCTAGCCCGTAGAAGAACAAAAGACCCCGAACATACGGGTGGAGTGGAAACCCTAGCCCTCTAACAAAGTGGGATGTAAACACCACCCTCTCACCCGCCTCGGGGACGGGAATTACCTAACCCTTGGCAGGGACTCGGTGCGCGTTATCAGCTGCGAGATAGCCCGCGCTCTTAAGATCCACCATGGTCTTTTCAGTAACCATGGAAGCTTCCCACTTGCCCCTGGCACCGGATCCAGCCATCGCTGGGAAGGGGAGTAGTGGTTTAGGAATGAGGAGCCGTGTGCGCAACAGATAAGAATGCTGGGGCTAGGGAGATTGGTGAGCTCGAGCTTGAGGAAGGCATGGGGCTGATGGAAGGGATCGATGTCCTTTTATAATGTCGTGAATACAAAATGTCCCCCCACTTTAGCCATAAAACTCGCCGGTTCCCGAAGCGGTCATGCGTAATGTGTGGCGTGGGCGCTCACGTCATATTGATGAGGATCCCACAATAAGCGGGCACGATCTCTATTCTGACGGGACGTGTCAATGAGGATATACCTCGAAACGCGAAAACTAGGACCGAATAAAACGGTTCGATATGTTAGTGGGATGGACGCGATGCTTCACCCAAAAGTTGTCAGTAGAGACACACTATTGATTTTCTTTAAAGTGCGTTGCCTTCGAGGCTAAGGGTTGTACTAACCTTGCAGAGCCGAACACAATACACCTTTTTGAAGAAGATCTATTCGGAAGAAGGAACCCACCTTGCAATGCCAGAGACAATACGGAAGCCGAACTCATAATCATCAAAGACAGGTTCAGGGGCTACTGAAGGAGTCCTGGATCGAGGGGTCCTCATGTGGCCGGATAAACTTCTGTTGGGCCGAACTGGTGGGCCATGAAGATTATAATATAAGATCATTTCTCATATCCGGATAGGACTCCTGTATTCCTATAATGGCAAGTTTTATGTGATGCCCGAAGACCGACGTCCCAGAAGATTCCAGAAGATTTCAGATGTTCTGGGTTTCCTGTGTGTTTCTTTGTGCTTGCGTTATTTATTTTGCATTGCATCATGCCATCATGTCATATTTATTTTTGCATTTCAACCTAAATAAATCGTGTGGATCTTCGATCCATTTAAATCGAGGGAAGAATGACTTCCCTTTATAACATATTCTCCTAATATTTAGGGAGCTATATTATAAATCTTCCATTAGTTTGGAATCACCAATAACACATTTGCACCGTTCTTCAATTTTCTACATCCAACTCAACTTCCTTTTCTTCCTTTGAGCCTTTAGTAAAATTGAGTTGCAATTTTACTTTATCCATGGATGTTCCGATTCTTCCTTTAAATCATGCTATTGGACTGCCAGTTCAAATCTGATCTCTTTTGGCCTCTTTTTAAATTGCTTCCAAATTCAAACAGTTTGAGTTTTATTCAAACTTATTTGAATTGTATCTTAAACCCTTTCCAACCTTTTTATTAAACCCTCTATATTTTTCTGTCCCGAGAAAAATATGTTGCTTGTTGGAATTCCACCTCTATCCTCTCCTTTGCCTTTCTCTATTTTTTTTAAAGAATGCGAAGACCCCTTTTATTTTTTATTTTCCAGCCGCAGTCGGCCCAGCCTCCATTCCTCTTGGCCCAGCCCGTTCCCAGCCTCCCTCTCCTCCCAGCCTTGGCCCAAGGCCCACCAGCCCGACCGCCCCATCCTAACCCTAGCGGAGCCCCGATCGCTCCTCCTTTTCCCTTCGTCCGCCGCCAGCCACTCGTCCCCTCGAGCCATCGCCCGCAGCGTCTCCCCCTCGCTTCCCTTCGCTCTTCCATCCCTCGAGCACCCCATCCTCGTTCCATCGATCTCCCTGAGCCCGCATCGCCCGAGCGCCTCTGCGCCTCGTCTCCAGGGCCGCCGGCCGCCTCGCCGAGCTGGTCTTCCTCCGCCCTGCTCCGTCCTCGAGGCCGCGCCCTCGCCTCCAGGACGCAGTGCCGCGCTCGCCGCTTCTTCCGCGGAGCCCGCGCCGGCAGCCGGCCTCCCCGTCGCCCTTGCTGGATGGCCGTCGTCGCGCGAGCCGGGCCCAAGGCCGCCGTCGGCCTCCCCTCCGCGCCGGATCGGGCCTCCCTCCGGTTCCCCCTGCGCGCCTCCTATGGCCTCACTTCGCCTACGTCCAGGCGGCCAACTCTAGCGGCCTTAGTCGCCAGCCGCGCCACCAGGGCCGCCGCTCGGCTCGTTCTCGAGCTCGCATCGAGCGCCGTCGCCCCGAGCCACCTTCTGCTCCTCCTCGTTCGCTGCTGCCCTTGCCTCCTTGCTGCCGTGTTGTTGCCTTGTTGCTGCTGTTTTTCTTTTCACTAAGTGCCAGGTTGACATGTACAAATACGAAACCGAGACCGGCATGTTCGGCAAGTACCCCTCCGATGACAAGTACAACTACAAACGGGAACACCTACACGATGAGTCGCCCAAGTTCCACTACCGTCGCCCCGAAGATGTTGGGTTCATCAAGTCCCTCTCCGAAACGAACATGTACCACTACCGTCGCCCGGAAAAGATGGATGCGCCAAGTACACTACGAACTCGACGCCCGAACGACTACGCTTGGTGGATGCGACAAGTACCACGACGGACACCAAGTACCTCTACATGACCCGACAAGTACCACGACCAAGTACCGCAACGCTCGGAGCACTCGAGAACGACAAGTACCCCGACAACATGTGTACCACTACCGTCGACCATCGAAGACCCCGTGAACAACCACTTCCACTACCGCCACGTGAATGACAAGTACCTCTCCGAAACGGAATGTGAACGGCTACTTCCTCTCCGAACATGAACAACTACTTCCTCTACGACCGCGAGTACCACTACTTCCACTACGATCTCGAACCGCCCTGAAATGCACGCTTCGAAGGTATAACCCCGAGACGATGATCCGTGACATGCATGTGTTGTATGAGATGTTTCTTCCCTAGTGAGCACCGTGTCCGTTTCGTTCTTTTGTCGTGCTCCTCGGTTGCCTCGTCGCCGACCCGTGGGAACCCGGTGACGGGATCACCCCACCTTTCATCTTGTTCCGCTCGCTCACTCCACCTTCGCTTTTGCTCCGGACTCTCAACGAGATACCGGAACCGAGATGTTGCCGTTGCACCATTTTTGGATCGTTGCCGTGGCACCCTTTTCTTCCACCACGGTGACAATACTTCATATCTTCTTCATGTCAACTTTTAATAAACTTGCATAAAACTTGATCATGTCATCCGCATCATGTTAACAACATTATATATGTTAATTGTTGCTTGCTTAAAGATTGCTAAACATGCTCATGGGGATTTTCCGGATATGTTGTTGTTATTCTCCGGCCTCATTTAAAATGCCTAAATAGTGTAGTTTTATTATGCTTCACCTCTTGCTATGTTAACAAACAATTAATCTTGTCTTGTAAATAAACAAGAGTCAACTAAATAAATAAATGTGGTGTTTCGTCAATATGCAACTCGCTGCATATTGAGCTCCACTTAACTTGTAGTTTTGTTTGTGCCCTTTGCCATGCCATGCATAATTAAACCGGACATGCATCATACTTGGATGTGCATCGTATGCCATGTTTATGCTTGTGTGTTTACCGTGTTGTTTGCTTCTTTCCGGTTGCTTCTCTTGTTAGCTTCGGTTTCGTTCCGGAGTTGTGAGGATTCGCTCGACTGTGTTGCTTCGTCTACTTCATGGATCCGTTCTTCTCCCTTGTGGAATCCCAGGCAAGATGACCGAACCCGGATACCATTACTATCTTTGCCTATTGCTATTAGTCTCGATCTATAGTTTTGCCTCGATGCCCATGTCTTTCATGTCAGCCTCCTACTTGTAACCATGTCCATGTCTAACCACCCTACCTATGCAAACCGTTGCTTGGCTAAGTACGCTTCGCTCAGCCCTTCTTATAGCGTTGCTAGTTGCAGGTGAAGTTGAAGATGCTTGCTTCATGTTGAAGATTGGTTGGGTTATATCACACTATATAAATGCTTAAAAATGAAATCATCTATATATTGGCAAGGGTGGAAGGCTAAGCCTTTTGCTTGGTGATTTGTTCCACTCATGCCGTTAGGAACCGTTTAAACCGGTGTTATGTTCCTTGATTATGCGTTCCTAACACGGTTGGGGTGTATGGGACCCCCTTGATAAACCGCTAAGTGCTAAGTCTTTTCCAACAAGTCCCAAGATTGGTACTATTCGCCTAAACAACTAAAACTTTCCGAGGGAGTAATTAACCCGAGGCTTAATTAATTCAATCCCCTGGTGCTCGATTTGAGTGTTGGTCCGAACTAGAATCGTGTGCGGGGCCCCCCTTGGCAACTTGGGTATTTCGGCCACTGTACGCTGTGCACATCCGGTCGTGGCCTTAGACTAGATACGCGCGGCTACTATCAGGGTGTCGGCACGCCGGGAGGATTTGCTGGATTAGCCTTACCTTAGTTCGGAGTATCTTGAGCACGGGATTCCGAGAATACTCGGGTCTTCCCACTTTGGAGTTGCGACTTCGCGGATCGTGGGCTTGTCATGGGCCAAGTTGGAACACCCCTGCAGGGTCTTGAACTTTCGAAAGCCGTGCCCGCGGTTATGTGGCAGATGGGAGCTTGTTAATATCCGGTTGTAGATAACTTGACACCATGTTCCAATACACTACCAGCGTGTGTACCGTGACTGTCATTTTCCGAATAGGGATTCGAGAGATGAACACGGTGGGGTTATGTTTGACGTGCATTAGCTAGGATCACTTCGTGATCATCTCTCGACCGAGGCACTTCTCTTCTCGCTCTCTTTTACGTAAGTTAGTGCTAGTGCTGCTGCAGACTCTCGTTGTTCCTTCACCTCTTGTTCTTTCTACAGCCTTGTCCTCACCCAAGGCTTAAATAGTCGTGTTACCCGGGAACGGGATTGCTGAGTCCTCTGTGGCTCACAGTTACTTCACCACACCAGATGCAGGTCCAGCCGAGTTAGATGCAGGAGATGGATCAGTACTTCACCAGGAGCTCGATGAAGAGCGTGGCCGTTTGCTTGTGACGTTTCGATGATCAGTAGTGGTTTCTACTAGGATTCGATCCTGACCTGTGGCTTTATGTTGTTTTGGTATCTTTCTTTTGGATCTTCGCCCGTAGTCGGGTTGTGATGTTTTGAATGATGTTTGCTAATGTAATGTATTGTGTGAAGTGGCGGGTGTAAGCCAACTATCTTCTTTTGCAATTTAATCCCTCTTTTACATGAGTCGTGCAAAGATACCAAACATGAGATCATTCTAGGATGGGCTTATACCTTTAAGTCGTGCCTCGACACGTAGGAGGTATAGTCCCATCCTGGGCATTACAAGTTGGTATCAGAGCCTTCTCCGACCTAGGAGCCCCCACTGATTGATCGAATCGTTGACGGTCGAGTCTAGGCACACACTGAAATATTTTGAGTCCTATATTTATACCGGAGAGTAGGATTTCTTTGCTTCTCATCTCCTTTCTCTCTGTGAGGACTCCTGACGACTACTCTTCCCTCTTCTACTTTCAAAAATTGCACCAAATTTTTTTTAGGAATCTCGCGAGTATTCTGGGATTGTTTCGATGTTCTTGTGACGAGAATATTGTTCTCGATGCCTCCTGACATTAGGGGTTGTGGCAGTGTCCCGGGGAGTTGAGCTTCGGGGTATTGTCGTCACAAGCATATCGCGGCAGTACTAAATACTTAAGACGGCCGACATCGAAAATCTCTCCTATACGGTTAGTGGCAAGATAACCCTGACATCACCCAGTACTGGGGAGGTAGTTCGGGAGTATTGCCATAGCTTGTTATAGTGGATGCTTTTCGAAGGTCCGAGGTAAAGAGTTTCCGAGAAAGACTGGTTATGTGTTGAAGGATGGATACAGCTGGATGTAGGTTTAGAGTTGATTGCGCGGTGCTTCCCCTGTATCCCCAACACCTGATTGCATAACTGGAAACTTTCGGAAATTAATAGGTGGGTTCTTCCAGTAGTTCTAGGCATTCTTCCAACGAGTGCATGATATGAAGTTCGGGGTTCTACATTGAGTTAAGTGGTTTATGGGCTTGTTCCGATCGGGAGTTGCATCTTAAAGGGTCCTTGGCTATGCTGATCCGGGGATTGCAACACCCTTTCGTAACACGTTCCATGAGCTTTCAGCACGAAGATGTCGAACGAAGCTTCTATCTTGTATTTGTTCTATCTGCTCCTTGTTCCTTTTTATTTATCTTTTGTTCTCCAAGTGGCTTCTCGACAAGTTGATGTACCTGCGGAACTCATTCGTTCAATTCTCTGTTCGGATGATATTGTGAAGATCATGTTGCATATCTATCCTTTGTTCTTGTCTTGATTCTGGTATTCGAGTTGCTTCGATGTCAAATGTTGATCCCATACCTTTCCTAATCGATGTTCTCATATTTCTATGGGAGTGCTATTTCTTCTTGACCATCGAGATCTTCATGTTAATTTTTTCCCTAACCAGTGTGCCTTCTCTTCAAGTTATTCCATACAGACGTCGTTGAGAAATCTGACGATTTGTCTGTTTCATTCATCCGAAGTTGTCCTTGTTTTTCCCCACCCTCCCTCCCTTCTCTTTATGGAGCTGGAATTCTTAATGAAGTATCCTTTTTATTCATGTGATATTTCTTCATTCTTTTCCTTCAATGTTCTTATCCGGTGATTTATCGTGAAGATGCTCAAGAGCTTCAAGTTCTTCATTCTTTTGTTCTCAAATTCTGCCGGTGGATGTAATTCAAGATTTCGGTGTTGATCTTAACCTTTTCCTCTTTTCACAATGCTTTCTTATTCCGGTGCACCAATTAATCATTCTCCTCTTGCTATTCATATCCGGAGTGCTGAAGATTCATAATTCCATTCTTAATCCGTTCAAAATATTTTGAGGATTGTCATCTATTCAAGCCATTTAATTCAACCGGTGCAATATCTCTTAAGCAATCTTTTCCAACGGTGATTTCTTTGAGTGGGCCCTAACCCACAGGTCTTTCCCAGGATCTTACCTGACTCTTCTAATTTTTCCGGAGTTATTCTTAAATTCTTTTCATAGTGTGACGTAAGAATGATTTCCATTAGTCACAGTCCTTCCCCAAGATCGCGTTCAATTCTTTTCTTCGTTGTTTCAACCTTTTAATTCTTCATTCCGGAGTGCTCAACAATTCTTCATGGCATTTCTCGCCATCACTATCAACAATTGAAGACCGGAGAAGAGTTTCTCTTAAATCTTGGTGCGTTCTCTTGAAGATTTGTGGTTCTAGCTTCATGCCATCCTCATTATTGTTCCGATTGTGAGGAATTATTTTTATACCCATCCGAAGCATTTCATGAATTCTTTTCTTTGTGTTCCTCCGAAGGCCATCATTTCAGAATATTTCTTCGTTCTCAGTTTTCAACTTCGTCCTCCAACTATTCTTCATTGATGTCTCTTCGTTCGTCTCCATATTCTTACGGTGGTTCTTTCAAGATTACCCTTCCGTTGTTATCGTTTTAATTCACTCGTTCTTTTCATAATCCTACCGGTGGTTCGTTGAAGATTTATCCAAGCTTGCACTAGATCTCTCTTTAATTCCTTGCAACGAGAATAAGTAGTATGCCAAATCCTTTGGTTGTCATCAATTTAAATTGGTGAAGGATAAGCACACAGTAAATCTTATTCTTATTTCCTCGAAGTGATTAATCTCTTCTCCGGAGCTTGTTCATCATATCATATTCTCGGTTCTAAGTTGTTCATCTTGTTTCCCGGAGCTTCAAGTTATTTCTATTATACCATTCCAAACCTCCATCTAATTCATCACAGGCCTTGAATCATATTCTTTCATCTTATTCTTCTCATGCTTTCATTACCGGAGTTCTTCATGGTGGTTCATCATGTTTTAAGTCATCCTCGAAGTCTTCATCAAGATTCTTGTTGGAGCTCAAGCATTCTTCTTCATGCTTTCCAAGTGCAATTCTTGCTCCCTTATCTTTTGAGGTGTTGTTATGTCATTCTTGACAATTTCCCTTCATGTTTCATGATTCACAAGTTGTCAGGAATGAGATATTCAAAACCATCATTTTCTTTGTTCAGGAGATCTTTTCAACCCTTTAATTATTTGTTGGAGTAATCTTGGGTTGTATCTCACCTAAAAGCTTTCCTTGAGAATTGTTGCTATTATGGTGCTTATAAATGACCCAATTATTCATTTATCATTCCGGTGAAATAAGTTTATCGTCTCCTTATTGATATCAATGCAATCAATTGTTTAAGTTAGTGGCAGAATTGTCACCTCATAATTTTGAGATGTTTTCCATAAGCCCATATCAAGCTTATTCTTTTCGTTGTTGAATTCCAACAACTCTGTTCAACCCTTCTCCGTAAGGAGCATTTTCTAATTCATTCGTGGGAGAAGTTGTCATCTTCTTCTCCGATCTTTTCTTTCCAACGATCTAATTTATATTCTTTTCTTCCGGAGGTATTGTAATATTGATATCTTCGTACCGTAATCTCGTTTTTACCAAGATCATGTTCTTTCCCTTGCTTATCATTTAACCGGAATGTTGTATTCTTCATTCTAGTTCCGTCATCTTATCAAGTTTTTGCCTATTTTTTTTAACCGGAGTGCTGTCTGAATCCTTCTTACCCCTTGTGCCATTCTTTCAATTGTTTCAGAGGCTGTGTGTTGTTGTTTTCATCAAGTATCTTCCCATCTCCTCAAGTTCATGTTCAATTCCATTGATTTTCAGTCGGAGTGCTGTCCGAATTCTGTCATTCTTATTCCTTGGCTGTACCATTGCAGTTTCATATTCTTTTGGTCCGTGAGCTCTTGTTTCATGTCTTTGAACCTGCAAGGTTCTCTTAATGTTCCTTGTCCCTCTTTCTAACGGATGCTCTTAACTTCGTTCATCTCTGTTTTATTCTTCTTTCATTTTGCTCAACCTCTCAAGGTTCGTGGTTTCACTCGTCTGTCAAAGAAGCAACTTTGTTTTACCTCTTCCTCTTCCGTTTTTATCCGGTGCTATCTCTAGGATCTCGGGTCGAGATCCTCTGTGGGAGAGTTGTGACGCCCGAAGACCCACGTCCCAGAAGATTCCAGAAGATTCCAGATGTTCCGGGTTTCCCGTGTGTTTCTTTGTGCTTGCGTTATTTATTTTGCATTGCATCATGCCATCATGTCATATTTATTTTTGCATTTCAACCTAAATAAATCGTGTGGATCTTCGATCCATTTAAATCGAGGGAAGAATGACTTCTCTTTATAACATATTCTCCTAATATTTAGGGAGCTATATTATAAATCTTCCATTAGTTTGGAATCACCAATAACACATTTGCACCGTTCTTCAATTTTCTACATCCAACTCAACTTCCTTTTCTTCCTTTGAGCCTTTAGTAAAATTGAGTTGCAATTTTACTTTATCCATGGATGTTCCGATTCTTCCCTTAAATCATGCTATTGGACTGCCAGTTCAAATCTGATCTCTTTTGGCCTCTTTTTAAATTGCTTCCAAATTCAAACAGTTTGAGTTTTATTCAAACTTATTTGAATTGTATCTTAAACCCTTTTCAACCTTTTTATTAAACCCTCTATATTTTTCTGTCCCGAGAAAAATATGTTGCTTGTTGGAATTCCACCTCTATCCTCTCCTTTGCCTTTCTCTATTTTTTTAAAGAATGCGAAGACCCCTTTTATTTTTTATTTTCCAGCCGCAGCCGGCCCAGCCTCCATTCCTCTTGGCCCAGCCCGTTCCCAGCCTCCCTCTCCTCCCAACCTTGGCCCAAGGCCCACCAGCCCGACCGCCCCGTCCTAACCCTAGCGGAGCCCCGATCGCTCCTCCTTTTCCCTTCATCCGCCGCCAGCCACTCGTCCCCTCGAGCCATCGCCCGCAGCGTCTCCCCCTCGCTTTCCTTCGCTCTTCCCTCCCTCGAGCACCCCATCCCCGTTCCATCGATCTCCCTGAGCCCGCATCGCCCGAGCGCCTCTGCGCCTCGTCTCCAGGGCCGCCGGCCGCCTCGCCGAGCTGGTCTTCGTCCGCCGTGCTCCGTCCTCGAGGCCGCGCCCTCGCCTCCAGGACGCAGCGCCGCGCCCGCCGCTTCTTCCGCGGAGCCCGCGCCGGCAGCCGGCCTCCCCGTCGCCCTTGCTGGATGGCCGTCGTCGCGCGAGCCGGGCCCAAGGCCACCGCCGGCCTCCCCTCCACGCCGGATCGGGCCTCCCTCCGGTTCCCCCTGCGTGCCACCTATGGCCTCACTTCGCCTACGTCCAGGCGGCCAACTCCAGTGGCCTCAGTCGCCAGCCGCGCCACCAGGGCCGCCGCTCGGCTCGTTCCCGAGCTCGCATCGAGCGCCGTCGCCCCGAGCCACCTTCTGCTCCTCCTCGTTCGCTGCTGCCCTTGCCTCCTTGCTGCCGTGTTGTTGCCTTGTTGCTGCTGTTTTTCTTTTCACTAAGTGCCAGGTTGACATGTACAAATACGAGACCGAGACCGGCATGTTCGGCAAGTACCCCTCCGATGACAAGTACAACTACAAACGGGAACACCTACACGATGAGTCGCCCAAGTTCCACTACCGTCGCCCCGAAGATGTTGGGTTCATCAAGTCCCTCTCCGAAACGAACATGTACCACTACCGTCGCCCGGAAAAGATGGATGCGCCAAGTACAATACGAAATCGATGCCCGAACGACTACGCTTGGTGGATGTGACAAGTACCACGACGGACACCAAGTACCTCTACATGACCCGACAAGTACCACGACGCCCGGAGCACTCGAGAACGACAAGTACCCCGACAACATGTGTACCACTACCGTCGACCATCGAAGACCCCGTGAACAACCACTTCCACTACCGCCACGTGAACGACAAGTACCTCTCCGAAACGGAATGTGAACGGCTACTTCCTCTCCGAACGTGAACAACTACTTCCTCTACGACCGCGAGTACCACTACTTCCACTACGATCTCGAACCGCCCCGAAACGCACGCTTCGAAGGTATAACCCCGAGACGATGATCCGTGACATGCATGTGTTGTATGAGATGTTTCTTCCCTAGTGAGCACCGTGTCCGCTTCGTTCTTTTGTCGTGCTCCTCGGTTGCCTCGTCGCCGACCCGTGGGAACCCGGTGACGGGATCACCCCACCTTTCATCTTGTTCCGCTCGCTCACTCCACCTTTGCTTTTGCTCCGGACTCTCAACGAGATACCGGAACCGAGATGTTGCCGTTGCACCATTTTCGGATCGTTGCCGTGGCACCCTTTTCTTCCACCACGGTGACAATACTTCATATCTTCTTCATGTCAACTTTTAATAAACTTGCATAAAACTTGATCATGTCATCCGCATCATGTTAACAACATTATATATGTTAATTGTTGCTTGCTTAAAGATTGCTAAACATGCTCATGGGGATTTTCCGGATATGTTGTTGTTATTCTCCGGCCTCATTTAAAATGCCTAAATAGTGTAGTGTTATTATGCTTCACCTCTTGCTATGTTAACAAACAATTAATCTTGTCTTGTAAATAAACAAGAGTCAACTAAATAAATAAATGTGGTGTTTCGTCAATATGCAACTCGCTGCATATTGAGCTCCACTTAACTTGTAGTTTTGTTTGTGCCCTTTGCCATGCCATGCATAATTAAACCGGACATGCATCATACTTGGATGTGCATCGTATGCCATGTTTATGCTTGTGTGTTTACCGTGTTGTTTGCTTCTTTCCGGTTGCTTCTCTTGTTAGCTTCTGTTTCATTCCGGAGTTGTGAGGATTCGCTCGACTATGTTGCTTCGTCTACTTCATGGATCCGTTCTTCTCCCTTGTGGAATCCCAGGCAAGATGACCGAACCCGGATACCATTACTATCTTTGCCTATTGCTATAAGTCTCGATCTATAGTTTTGCCTCGATGCCCATGTCTTTCATGTCAGCCTCCTACTTGTAACCATGTCCATGTCTAACCACCCTACCTATGCAAACCGTTGCTTGGCTAAGTACGCTTCGCTCAGCCCTTCTTATAGCGTTGCTAGTTGCAGGTGAAGTTGAAGATGCTTGCTTCATGTTGAAGATTGGTTGGGTTATATCACACTATATAAATGCTTAAAAATGAAATCATCTATATATTGGCAAGGGTGGAAGGCTAAGCCTTTTTATTGGTGATTTGTTCCACTCATGCCGTTAGGAACCGTTTAAACCGGTGTTATGTTCCTTGATTATGCGTTCCTAACACGGTTGGGGTGTATGGGACCCCCTTGATAAACTGCTAAGTGCTAAGTCTTTTCCAGCAAGTCCCAACATTGGTACTATTCGCCTAAACAACTAAAACTTTCCGAGGGAGTAATTAACCCGAGGCTTAATTAATTCAACCCCCTGGGCCAGTGCTCGATTTGAGTGTTGGTCCAAACTAGAGTCGTGTGCGGGGCCCCCCTTGGCAACTTGGGTATTTCGGCCACTGTACGTTGTGCTCATCCGGTCGTGGCCTGAGACTAGATACGCGTGGCTACTATCAGGGTGTCGGCACGCCGGGAGGATTTGCTGGATTAGCCTTACCTTAGTTCGGAGTATCTTGAGCACGGGATTCTGAGAATACTCGGGTCTTCCCACTTTGGAGTTGCGACTCCGCGGATCGTGGGCTTGTCATGGGCCAAGTTGGAACACCCCTGCAGGGTCTTGAACTTTCGAAAGCCGTGCCCGCGGTTATGTGGCTGATGGGAGCTTGTTAATATCCGGTTGTAGATAACTTGACACCATGTTCCAATACACTACCAGCGTGTGTATCGTGACTGTCATTTTCCGAATAGGGATTCGGGAGATGAACACGGTGGGGTTATGTTTGACGTGCTTTAGCTAGGATCACTTCGTGATCATCTCTCGATCGAGGCACTTCTCTTCTCGCTCTCTTTTACGTAAGTTAGTGCTAGTGCTGCTGCAGACTCTTGTTGTTCCTTCACCTCTTGTTCTTTCTACAGCCTTGTCCTCACCCAAGGCTTAAATAGTCGTGTTACCCGGGAACGGGATTGCTGAGTCCTCTGTGGCTCACAGTTACTTCACCACACCAGATGCAGGTCCAGCCGAGTTAGATGCAGGAGATGGATCAGTACTTCACCAGGAGCTCGATGAAGAGCGTGGCCGTTTGCTTGTGACGTTTCGACGATCAGTAGTGGTTTCTACTAGGATTCGATCCTGACCTGTGGCTTTATGTTGTTTTGGTATTTTTCTTTTGGATCTTCGCCCGTAGTAGGGTTGTGATGTTTTGAATGATGTTTGCTAATGTAATGTATTGTGTGAAGTGGCGAGTGTAAGCCAACTATCTTCTTTTAAAATTTAATCCCTCTTTTACATGAGTCGTGCAAAGATACCAAACTTGAGATCATTCTAGGATGGGCTTATACCTTTAAGTCGTGCCTCGACACGTAGGAGGTATAGTCCCATGCTGGGCATTACATTTTAGGTTCAGGTGTAGATTTTCCTTCCTCTGCAAGATGACATGAACAAACCCTAGGCCCCTTCGGTGTGTATATAAACCAGAGGGTTTAGTCCGTACAGGCTAGAAGGGAATCACAATATCCTCATAGGCTAGACTTAGGGTTTATCCATTACGATCTCGAGGTAGATCAACTTTTGTGTTCATATTCATCCATACTAATATAGCAGGAAGTAGGGTATTACCTTGATCGAGAGGGCCTGAACCTGGGTAAATATCGTGTCCCCAATCTCCTGTTACCATCGATCCTCAGACACATAGTTCGGGACCCCCTACCCGAGATCCGCCGGTTTTGACACCGACACCCATAAACCCCAATCGTGCTAGGAACGCAATATCAAGGAACATAACACCGGTTTATCGGATCCTAAGGCGGCATGAGTGGAACAACCAAGCAAAAGGCCAAGTGTTCCACCCATTACGAATTATATGTGTGCATTATTTAAATAAGATATATATTGTGTTGTCCCAAAGAATCCATGTTCCAACATGGAACATCTTCCATCTTCACCTGCAACTAACAACGCTATAAGAGGGGCTGAGCAAAAGCGTAACTTAGCCAATCAACGGTTTGCTAGGATGGCGGTTAGAGTGTTTGATGGCAACATAAGAGGCTGACAAGACAAGAATGGGTATCGCGACATAGCTATAAAGCCAGACAACTAACAAAGCAAAGATGGAGGTGATATCGAGGAAGGGTCATCTTGCCTGAGATCCCGCTAGGAAGAAGAACGAGTCCATGAAGAAGAAAAACGGACGTAGTCGAACGAATCCTCACACCTACAGAACAAAACCGAAGCTAACGAGAGAAGCAAACCGGAAAGAAGTAAACAACATGGTAAACACACAGGCATAAACATGTCATTTTGCACAATCAAGTATGATGCATGTCCGGTTTAAATATGCATGGCATGGCAAAGTGCACAGACAATACTACGAGTTAAGTGGAGCTCAATATGCAACGAGTTGCATATTGACGAAACACCACATTCAATTATTTAGTTCAATCTTGTTTATACACCCAACAAGTTTAAATTTTGGTAACATGACAAGAGGTGCAACACAAATAAACTACACTATCTAAGCAATTTAAATGGGGCTGGAAATAACAAACAACAATTCCGGAAAATCCCCACATGTCATTTAGCAATTTTTAAAGCAAACAACAAATTTAAACATTTTAAATGTTGTTATCATGATGTGGATGACATATACAAGTTTTTATGCAATTTTAAGAAAATGTTGACATGAGCATGTTGTGAAGCATTTTGTCACCATGGCGGAAAGAAAGGGTGCCACGAAAACGAATCCAAAAATGATGCCATGGCAACATATCAGATCCGGTAGCTCGTTGAGAGGCCGGTGCAAAAGAAAGGGTCGACGTGAGCGAGTCATGCAAGGATGGTGGGGTGCTCCCGGATACCGGGTTCCCACATGTTGGCGACATGGCAAATTGAGGGCAACGTGCAACGAATAACTCGAACATGGTGCAAACACGAGCATCTCATACAACAAAGCATTCATCCACGGGTTGTTGTCTCGACGTTATACCTTTGAAGAGTGCGTTTTCGAGGCGGAACGAGTTCATCGAGGGAAGTAGTCGTTCTTGCGACGGTAGTGGAAGTAGTGGTACACGACAACGGTAGTTGTACAAGGGTCTTCGGCAACGGTAGTAGAAGTAGTTGTTCATACGGCGTTGTGGGAAGTAGTCGTTCATGGGGTCTTCAAGGGTTGACGGTAGTCGTACATGTTCTATAGATGTTCAAGGACGTCGGTAGAGGTACTCAACGCATCACTAGGTGTAGTCGTACATGTTCGTAGAGGAACTTGGCGTATCCATGCATAGGGGTACTTACCGATCGATAGACGTCGTGGTACTTGTCGGTCTGAGACGGTCTTGGCGTATCCGGTGCACAATATTCACACTCGGGCTTCACGAAGGCATCGTTTCAACTGCTCCTGCTCGGGAGGAGGCACTGCAAGCATGCAACAGCTAAAGAGCCCCCAGGTCTCGGTGTCTAGCGGCAGCAACACGAATGGCCGAACATGGGGTTGGCCGGTCGGATGGAGGGAGGTTCAGGGCGAGAGGAGTAGATGGAGGCTCGGCGATGGAGCAAGATGGTGGTGGAGGACATGGGTTGAAGGAGAGGTGAGCTGCAGAGGAGGGGAAGCGGCCATGGCTAGGTCCGTCGGTTGCCATGGAACGGCTTCTGCTCGGGAGGAAGCAGAGCAGCGGCGGCATGGAACTTGTGGTGGAGGCCGGCGGGCGTGGATCCGGCGAGGTGGGGTCGATGTGGATGACGATGAGGGACTTGAGGTGTAGGGGACGGTGAGCTCGAACAGATCCGACGAGTGCTCATTCGATGCAGGGGAGGTCGACGAAGAGGAAGCAGAGGCCGGAGGCAGGACTTGCAGCAGATGTCGCGATGACCTGGAGAAGCTTGGGACTCCGGAGAAGGGTGGTGCAATGTGGAGGGTCATGGTCGTTGGTGTGGTGGCACGCCCCGGTGGGGTTGGAGGAGGCCGAGGCATGGGGGTAGCGGCCTAATGGTGGAGCTTGAGGATGAGCTCCTACTCAGACCAGGGGCACAGAGGGAGGCGCGGGGTTGCACTGTGCGAGGCGGCTGCGGCGACGGAGGAGAAGGACGCGGGAATCGGGCGCAACATGTGGGTGTGCGTGGGAGGTGGCGGAGGAGGACGAGGTGAGGGATCGAGCGAATGTGAGAGAGTGGAGGGGATCGGGGGCTAGGGTTGTAGGAGGTTAGGTGGGCTTTATGTGAAGATGGGCCTAGGGAGGCCGACCTGGGTTGTGGGCTGAAGAGCATAGAAAGAGAATGAAAAATAGAGAAGGGAGAGTTGGGCCAGCCTTAGATTAAAAATAAGGAAATGTTTTCTGTTCCTATTTACAGGAAAAGAAAAGAGAAGCCAAAATATTTATTTGTAGTGCCTAATAAATCTCAACTATGCTAAATTTCTGGCGTGTGGCTACTTCAATATGATTCAAAGTGCCACAATGACAAATGGAGTGCAAGAAGAAAGATAATGGATTTAGAATATTTGCAAACGGAAGGAACTTTAAGATGCAAGTGAGTTGTGGTTAATTCCAAAGTATTGGAATATTTTATTATATCTCCCTAATAATATTGGGAGGATATGTTATAAATAGAAGTCACCATAGTGAAAATCCCTCGATTTAAATGGATCGAAGGTGCATACAATTTATTTATTTGAGTTGCAAAGATTTGATGACATGATGGCATGATGACATGATGTAATGCAAAATATGCTACGAAGAATGCAACAAACAAATAAATCACACGGTGAAGCTCAGAAAACATGGAAGTCACCTGGAGCGTCGGTCTTGGGGCGTCACAGCGGCGGAGGGGTGGGAGCCCCTCCGAGATTGGATCTATCTCTCCGTTTCTCTTCTGTTTCGCGACCCCTGTTTCTAGCCTGTCACCATTTCTTAAATTCCCGAAGATCTGTAACTCTGATTGGGCTGAAATTTAACACGATTTTTATCCGGATATTGGCTTCTTTGCGTCGGATGTACACCTCCAGCCAACCTTCGAGGTGGCCAAAAGCCCCCTGGGCGCGCTGATACGTCCAAAACGTATCTATAATTTCTGCTTGCTCCATGCCTCTTTTGGGTGATATTGCTATGATATTTATACACTTCCATACACTTTTGATCATATTTGGACTAACCTATTAACTCAGTGCACCCCAGTGCTAGTTTCTGTTTTCTGCTGTTTTTGTATTTCAGGTTTTCCCATTACGAGAACTGCCAGAAAAATCCCGGAAAAATTATATAAAAAATCAGCGTTCCAGAAGCTTCCCGGTAGCCAAAGTACAGCCGGAGGGGGGCCACCAGGGCTCCATGCGCCCTGGTGGCGCGGCCCCCCTCCTGGCCGCGCCGGGGGGGCGCCTGGGCCCCCCAGGCCTCCGCTGATGCCCCCCTTTGGCATATATTTATATCGTGTCCCGAAACCCTCGAGACGGGAACCCTTTTTCGCGATCTCATCTCTGTTCCGCCGCCGCCGCGCTTCCAAGATCGGGAGCGCTAGGAGAACTCTTCCCGGCACCCTGCCGGAGGGGAGGATCACCACCGGGAGCCTCTCCACCACCATGGACGCCTCCCGGATGAGTTGTGAGTAGTCTCCCTTGGACCATGGGTCCATGACCAGTAGCTATGTGATGTTCTCCTCCCGTTCTTGTGCTTCACTAATTAGTCCTCGTGAGTTGCCCTACATGATCGAGGCACATATGTAATCCTTATGCTGTTGCTATGATGAGTTTGCTGGGATCCGATGGATTGTGAGATTATGTTCAGATTGTGTTTGAGTAATATATTTGATCTACCTCTTTTATATTTATGTTCATAAGTAATTCTTGCATGTTCTCCGTTGTTATTTATTGCTTTGGCCAAGTAGTAGGTAGTGACTCCAAGAGGGAACGTTATGCTTGATTGTGGGTTCATGCCCCTCGATGACTAGCTTGAGTGAAAGAAACATGAGTCTAGGGGATGTGTTGTTGCCACAAGGGGGAAAACAACGGTGCTTGTGCCCGCGGGTGCAAGGATTGTTTACTTTACGCAAAGTTCTTTTAATGCAGTTGTCTGTTGCTTTGAGTTTACACTATGGGTGGGACTCGCAACTTAATACCAGCGAGATGTTCTGGATAGATATCTCAAGGTGGATGATTAGTAGTAGATGCAGATGGATTTCGGTCTACTTGCCTTGGCGTACCGCCCATGCTTTGAACCTCTACCTTTCTTGTAACATAGTTAGCATTGGTTAGCGCACATAATTCTGTCAATTGCCCAGCTGTAATTCGTTTACCTCACATAGCTGTTTTATCGTCTTTTGGGAGAGAGACATCACTAGTGAACATCATGGGACCCCGGTCCATATTACCATCACTGATCACATCCGCTATTTACTTTCCGCTTTTACTTACTATTGCAGCAATACCTATCACTATTATCACTTGCGTTTGATCCTTTATAAACGACAAGGCCGGAGGGATTGACAACCTCTCTGTACTCGTTGGGAGCAAAGTTATTTGTATCTGTGTGCAGGTCCATGTTGGTTGCTAATATCTGGCGCCGTTAGCAGTTGACACCTTCTTGTTGAAACTGGGAGTCTCAGGGGAAATTGATCCTTGGTATCTTTGCCAAGGGAAAACTTCCGCTACACTGCATCTAAAACCTTCCACTTGGGGTAACCAACGAGGGGCGAGAAGCCATCAAGCAAAGTTTTCTGGCGCCGTTGCCGGGGACTCCACTCTTCAGGATAGGGGAGTTGCACGCTATCTTTTACCTTTGCCTTTTAGTCTTGTTAGTTTACTTTTCAGTTTTTGCTTTAGTATCTTTTATCGAAAATCACAAAAATAGTTATCTTGCTTGCTTGCTACTATGGGTTCCACCGAGAACACCAAGTTGTGTGACTTCACTAGTCACAACAACGATGACTTTATCTGCACACCTATCACTACACCTGCCACTTCAGCACCTTCGTATGAAATTAAACCTGCTTTACTGAATCTAGTTATGAAAGATCAATTCTCCGGTGCTGGAGATGATGCTGCTTTACACTTAAACAATTTTGTTGAACTTTGTGATATGCAAAAGTACCAAGAAATAGATGGTAATATTGTTAAGCTTAAGCTTTTTCCTTTCTCCTTGAGAGGAGGAGCTAAAGTTTGGTTTCAGTCTTTGCCTAGAAATAGCATAGATTCATGGGACAAGTGCACAGATGCTTTTATTGGAAAATACTATCCACCTGCTAAAATTATCCAACTAAGAAGTAACATAATGAATTTTAAACAATTGGATAATGAACACGTTGCCCAAGCTTGGGAACGTATGAAATCTCTTGTCAAGAACTGCCCTACTCACGGTTTGACTACTTGGATGGTTATCCAAACTTTTTATGCAGGCTTGAACTTTACCTCGCGGAACTTGTTAGATTCGGCCGCGGGAGGAACCTTTATGTCAACTACACTTGGTGCTGCCACAAAGCTTCTCGATGAGATGATGACCAATTATTCCCAATGGCACACCGAACGCGCTCCAACAGGTAGGAAGGTAAACTCTGTCGAGGAGATTTTCTCCCTAAATGAAAAAGTTGACTTAATCATGTCTCTACTTTCGAAGCAATCTTCTGTTGATCCTCGTGATGTTCCTTTAAATTCTTTGATTGCTCAAGAACAAGTAGATGTGAACTTTATCTCTAGAAACAATTTTAATAACAATGCTTATAGGAGTAATTTCGGTAGCAATCCTAGACCGTTCCCCTCTAATTCCTATGGGAACAACAATGCGTATCCTAGCACCAAGAACTCCACTACTGAACTAGAGATTATGCTTAAAGATTTCATCACTACCCAAAAAGCCTTTAATAAGAGTGTAGGAGAAAAACTAAACAAACTAGATGATCTCTCTTCGAAGGTAGACAATTTAGCCAATGAGGTGGAATTGCTTAAAATTAGAACTTCTCCTCTTGAGGAGAGGAAGGTCACTCCTATGAATGCTTTTCAAGTGCAAATTAATGAAAACATTAGGATGTTGGCTAAACTTAAAGAGAGATGGGCTAGAGAAAGAGAGGAAGAAGATAGAATTAAGAACCTTCCTACCCACCACACTGTTGCTACTATCCAAGTTGTTGAGGATATCCAAACTCTTAGCACCCAATGCACTCCTGGTCCCATTGGACCTATTAATGGTGATGCTATGACTATAGAAACTACCAAACAAGTGAACCTAAAGGACACCACTACCACCTCACTTGATAGTAGTGACCTTGATTTTGACAATTGCACTCTTACCGAAGTTATTGATTTCCTTCACAAGATGTCTAGAGATCCCCACACTAGCACGCTTAATCTTGCCTTCACGGAGCATATCACTAATGCTCTCAACAAAGCTAGGGAGGAGAAACTGCCCAAAAGAATATATGATATGCTTAAATTGAAACCTTTTGATTCTTGTTCTTTTGGTGTTCGTCTCATTGATTCTTCCATAAAGAAACCTTTGGGGAGGATCGACGATGTTCTTATCATTGTCAATGACAATTATGTTCCCGTTGATTTTACTATTATGGACATTGAATGTGAACCTTCTTGTCCAATTATTTTGGGACGTCCTTTTCTACGCACCGTTGGTGCTATCATTGACATGAAAGAGGGGAATATAAAATTCCAATTTCCTCTCAAGAAAGGGATGGAACACTTCCCTCGAAAGAAGATTAAGTTACCTTTTGAGTCCGTTGTACGGGCTAGCTATTCTTTTACTCTTGATAAAACTTGATCTCTATGCATTATGCCTAGCTTAAAGGCATAAAAGAAAGCGCTTTTGGGAGGCAGCCCACATGAATAAAATTTTATTTTGCTTTTGTTGTGTCTTGATGGTTGTTACTACAGTAGCATCATCATTGTATCTTCGCTTTTCAATCTTTGTGCCAAGTGTAGCCTCTGATTGCAAGAAAGTTCAAAAGTTGTGATGTGCTGTCCAGGAAACAGATTCTGTCCTTGGATAGAAAAAATCGTATAAAATCACCAGATCATCTTTTTGGTCTGAATTTTTTCGACAGCGTGCCCTATACAATTTTCTTTCGTGCGTCTGTTCTTGGTTTTTTTATTAGAGTTGCAGAAGTGCCCCGAAAAAATCATTTACTACCTGCTGTTCTGTTTTTCACAGATTCTATCCTGTTTTGCCTTTCCTTCATTTTGCAAACCTAGAGCTTGCTTTTTCTTTGCAAAAACCTTTTGGCAATCTTGAGAAACAGTAGACCTTTAAGAATATCCTTATTTCCAGCAAGGAACAATTATTTTATTATGGGTACTAACCTCGCTAATCAGATTATGATGAGTTATGTATGAAGGGAGTTTTCAAGTGTGCGAGGGAAGATGATAAAAAGATTCAGGAGTGTCAAACGCTCAAGCTTGGGGATGCCCCCATGCACCCCCAAGAAATATTCAAGGAGACTCAAGCATCTAAGCTTGGGGATGCCCCCGTGCATCCCCTTCTCCATCAACATTATCAGTTCGTCTTTCATTCCACTATATTTTTATCACTTCATGTGTTATGTGCTATGCTTGGAGCGTCTTGCTTTTAGTTTTCCTTTTTAAGTTTTCTTTAGCTTTTCATAACGAGTCGGAACTCAGCTTTCTTTGTGTGGGAGAGAAACACACTCCACTTCCACCTAGAACACAACATAGAATTTTCATGTTTATCTTTGCTGTGTATGTTCTTGGTCTTTTAATAGCTACTATCATGCTTAGCTCTTAGTTTTCATGCTTATCTTTTTAAAGAGCTTTTGTTTAGTTGGTTGCTTGAACTCTCTTTAGTTATCATGCTTATCTTATTAAGAGAGTTTGCTTCTGTTGCATTGGTTGATATGTCTATGATAAAAATGCTACGTGCATAATGGTGCTTAGTAGTTCATGTTTTCTTATGGTTAGTCTCAAATAGCTGGGGGGTTCCCAATGTGTTATTGGAATACCAACATGATTTGTTTGCCTATGATGTGGTATGGTTTAGTAATATCTTCCTTCAAGAATTTATTTTGATTGACTTGGCGTATGCTCACGCATATTTAAGACTGTAAAGAAAGTCTGTCAAGCCTTGATGATCTTTTGTTTCTGAGTAGCGATATAACTACCATGCCTGATTCAATGTTGCTTTGTCGCTCTGCATGATTATGACCGTCATTGCTCTCTTAGTTGGTCGCTCCCAGTCTTTTGCTAACCTCCGCCTGTACTAAGCGGACTGACTGCTTGTGCATCCAAATTCCTTTAAACCAGTTATGCCATATGAGTCCATCATACCTTCCTACATGGTATTTACCTGCCATTCCTAACGAAGACTTTCATGTACCATGTCGAAATTATTCAAAAAGAAAAAAATGCATTCCTGTTTTGTGCCTCTGTTTTAAGTTCATGAGGAAGTAGTAGTTAATTCATGTTCTTTTTAAGTTGGACAAGCTTCACCCCGGGATTGCATGTCTAATGTGCAAACCCATAACACGAGAAGGAACTGGCATTAAGTGCGCTCGGCTCAAAATTAATATAACAAACAAACCCTCCTTCACGCTTTGTTCATGAGAAATCAGAAAACTTTGGCAGTGATAAACACAGGAGATTAAGAGGATGTGATCGTCCTCATTCGGGAGCCGTTCCTCGAAACTTGTCCATCTCAAGAAGTGATTGAGTTATCTGCTAGCATTCGTTGACGGAACATGCATAATCAAAAAAAAAATTATTACCTCTGTTTTTAAAACCAAGAGCTCTGGTACATGTTTTGTCTTTGTTTCCGACTACGGGTTTTCAACCTTGCCAGCAAAAGCCACGGTTCGAGAGTCTCCACCTTCTTTTAAAGCACCAACTACTGAGAGCATGATTGTCATTCTGAGTGTAATGTGCATTGTCCCAAAGTAGCATTGTCTTTTGCATGATTATGATATCGTTTATTCTGAAATCATTGTATATAGTCATCACTTAAACCTTGGAGGTGCCCCTGCATTTATGTTTTGCTTCACTAAAGGGGGCAAGCGAGATATCACTTTATCATATTTGCACACCATGCACATTACAAATCTATTTGATGTTTCAGTATCATGTTGTAAAACTTTCAGTTCTTTGTGATTTTCTCATGAGGCAACTTAATTACTACAGATTCATTGTCTTAGTAAGCTTTTTTCATATGACTATGAAAAATCCTTATATGGTTAATAGCATGTCACCACAGAAATTATTCTTGTTATCATTTACCTACTCGAGGACGAGCATGAATTAAGCTTGGGGATGTTGATACGTCCAAAATGTATCTATAATTTCTGCTTGCTCCATGCCTATTTTGGGTGATATTGCTATGATATTTATACACTTCCATACACTATTGATCATATTTGGACTAACCTATTAACTCAGTGCACCTCAGTGCCAGTTTCTGTTTTCTGCTGTTTTTGTATTTCAGGTTTTCCCATTACGAGAACTGCCAGAAAAATCCCGGAAAAATTATATAAAAAATGAGCATTCCAGAAGCTTCCCGGTAGCCAAAGTACAGCCGGAGGGGGGCCACCAGGGCTCCAGGCGCCCTGGTGGCGCGGCCCCCCTCCTGGCCGCGCCGGGGGGGGGGCCTGGGCCTCCCAGGCCTCCGCTGATGCCCCCTTTGGCATATATTTATATCGTGTCCCGAAACCCTCGAGACGGGAACCCTTTTTCGCGATCTCATCTCTGTTCCGCCGCCGCCGCGCTTCCAAGATCGGAAGCGCCAGGAGAACTCTTCCCGGCACCCTGCCGGAGGGGAGGATCACCACCGGGAGCCTCTCCACCACCATGGACGCCTCCCGGATGAGTTGTGAGTAGTCTCCCTTGGACCATGGGTCCATGACCAGTAGCTATGTGATGTTCTCCTCCCGTTCTTGTGCTTCACTAATTAGTCCTCGTCAGCTACCCTACATGATCGAGGCACATATGTAATCCTTATGCTGTTGCTATGATGAGTTTGCTGGGATCCGATGGATTGTGAGATTATATTCAGATTGTGTTTGAGTAATATATTTGATCTACCTCTTTTATATTTATGTTCGTAAGTAATTCTTGCATGTTCTCCGTTGTTATTTATTGCTTTGGCCAAGTAGTAGGTAGTGACTCCAAGAGGGAACGTTATGCTTGATTATGGGTTCATGCCCCTCGATGACTAGCTTGAGTGACAGAAACATGAGTCTAGGGGATGTGCTGTTGCCACAAGGGGGAAAACAACGGTGCTTGTGCCCGCGGGTGCAAGGATTGTTTACTTTACGCAAAGTTATTTTAATGCAGTTGTCTGTTGCTTTTGAGTTTACACTATGGGTGGGACTCGCAACTTAATACCAGCGAGATGTTCTGGATAGATATCTCAAGGTGGATGATTAGTAGTAGATGCAGATGGATTTCGGTCTACTTGCCTTGGCGTACCGCCCATGCTTTGAACCTCTACCTTTCTTGTAACATAGTTAGCATTGGTTTGCGCACATAATTCTGTCAATTGCCCAGCTGTAATTCGTTTACCTCACATAGCTGTTTTATCGTCTTCTGGGAGAGAGACATCACTAGTGAACATCATGGGACCCCGGTCCATATTACCATCACTGATCACATCCGCTATTTACTTTCCGCTTTTACTTACTATTGCAGCAATACCTATCACTATTATCACTTGCGTTTGATCCTTTGTAAACGACAAGGCCGGAGGGATTGACAACCTCTCTGTACTCGTTGGGAGCAAAGTTATTTGTATCTGTGTGCAGGTCCACGTTGATTGCTAATATCTGGCGCCGTTAGCAGTTGACACCTTCTTGTTGAAGCTGGGAGTCTCAGGGGAAATCGATCCTTGGTATCTTTGCCAAGGGAAAACTTCCGCTACACTGCATCTCAAACCTTCCACTTGGGGTAACCAACGAGGGGCAAGAAGCCATCATGCGCCCTGGGTAGGGGGGCGCGCCCCTAGGGCTTGTGGGCCCCTCGGGCACCACCTTGTGTTGATTCCACTTCCCAAAATACACATATATTCCAAAAATATCTCCATAAGTTTTTGCCCCGTTTGGACTTTGTTTGATATGGATATTCTGTGAAACAAAAAATATGCAACAAATAGGAACTGGCACTGGGCACTGGCTGAATATGTTTGTCCAAGAAAATCATATAAATTGTTGCCAAAAGTATGTAAAAGTTAGAGAATATTGGCATGGAACAATGAAAAATTATATATACGACGGAGACGTATCATGAGCGTACAAGTGTTGGGAGACCGAATGTTTGAACTCCTTGCTAGGTTGCCTCGGGCCACCTTTTACAACTTAAAGGGCAACCACAATGGCGAAACTATCATTTGAGTGTGATTAGATAGCTAACATTGCTATCATACCTAACTCTGGCAGTTAGGAAAAAGTGCATTAAATGCACTGCTAGGTGTCGCGCCGAGGGCGAATCCTGGCAAGCTTGTTGTGCCGCTTATCTGCCTCTTCCTATCAGCTTGACACACCTCCTGGATGGGTGTCAATAAAGCTATTCTCTTATCTTCCAGGCTTCCATGTGCTTGACAGGGTCCACGCGGTTGCTTAGTACCTTGACACCGCACTTATTAGTGACTTCGGTGCGGTGAGCTAGAGTGGTGGCGTCTTGGTGAAGTTTTTTCGCCAACAGAGCATGGCGGAGCTTGGTCTTGGCGGCCCCGACAACCCTGCCGGGGCAATCTTGACTTGTCCTTAGGTGTGTCCTCGACCTGCCTGGGCTCACCAACCCGGCAAGGGAGGCTTTCCCAAGGTGTCCTTTTGCTAGCTTTGGTCTTCTTAATGCTCTCCTAAATCTCACAAAGAGTGGCTTCTCTGGCTTAAATTTGTGTATTCATTGGTGTTGTATGTCTGATCGCCATCATGCATGTGGATGAGTTCGGTCAGCAAACATGAATGTTTGTTGCACCGACGATTCCACATAAACAAATCAAACCAAATGGCTGACAATGAAGACAGTAGTACAATACTACAATTCTACAATTATTTTAGGCCATGTATTCATCAACAGTTCAACACAAGAATGATTTATCTAACTAGATTGACATCAGATGCAATAATACAAGCACTATTGTACAGAACGATTTTCAAATTCGACTGCATTTCAGATTTTGTAGATTGGGAAAATGAACACATGATCAAAACAGAGGAGAGAGACTTACGTTGTAGCCTTGCACAACCGTTCTATGGGCATAGATCCGCAGATTCTCAGGAGGGTGGCGTGAGCAGCACTGCCTACGACGCTTTTATTGATCATTCTCCAACGAGCCGGCTAGGGTTCACAGCTCCTCGTCCCCGCCTCCCCCGTGATTGACTCGCCGTCCCAACGGGCGTTGCAGATAGTATAAAAGGATGGGGCTCCATCGGGAACTCTAGAAGGGACGAAAGCTGAAGCATCGAGCAATAAACACCTTGTGGGAAGCAAGGATGCAGCGAATGGAATTGCAGAGGTCAGACGGGCGCTACCTCGAATCCTCACGCATGTGGCTGCAGGGGATTAGGGCAAAGTCTGTAGGCTGTAGGTTGTAACGATAGCATATGGGCCGACTGGGTGAGCTAGGTCTCTATTTTACTCGGCGTTTGGTCAGTTCGGTGGACCCAGGGCTAAACCCAAATTCACCAAACTAATTTTGGTTTTCCACATATGCTAACGGATTGCACTACCGAAGCTCTCAGTTTTGGTGTATTCGGCTTCGGTGCCGGTTATTTTGGTTTGGTACATCGGTTTTCGGGTCATATGTCCAGCCCTACCCACGCCTAGGTGTAAGCCCCATGTTCCATGCTGGCGGAACAATCAAATGAGGGTGCCCCATGGGTTGCACCAACCTCAAGCTGACCCGTGCCGGACACAAAAGCCTCATACTTTTCCGGCTTGTGTAATTGAATTTGCGGTTTTCCTTTAGTAAAGATTTGGTTTTTGATCATGCCGTGTTTCTGTTGAGTTTTTAAAATGTGCGCACCTGCAATCTCCCTCTTGGGTCTCACACGAGAGAGGGTTGGACACTGTGCGTGTGCTCGGAGTAGCCCCGACAGCACTAAAACCCAAGCAGCTGGGTTTTGGCTTGCGGGCCTGCTCCAACACATGCCACCCCACCAAGACCCTTGGTGTCTTGTCTGCTCGCGTGATGCCCATGAGCGTGACTGACGAGCGCTGAAAGCACAAGTGCTCCCTGGGAGATTTTGGTAATTAATGTCAACATATCTCTTGTTGGACTAATAGTTTCATATAGTATCTTTGAGGATAGTTCAAAAGTGGCATAGCATGGATTAGAGAAGTGGATCCCTCGAAATGCTAAGGACAAGGATTGGCAACAACTCAAGACTCTTCATTTATATTTTAGTGAACAAGATCACATTGAGTCCATAGGAAAGCCAATACTATTAAAAGGGGATGAGGTGTTGCTTAATTAAAGATCTAGTTGCTAAAGTGCTTAGTGATATTGCTCCAAAACCCTCAGCCACTTTCTTCATCCAAATATGTCCAAACCCTAATTCCAAACTCAGCCACACCGATATTTCCAATTTGTACCCACCAAGTTCATATGACATAGCCGTTGCCAGAAACCATAACTGTTCGGTCCAACCAATATGGATCTCGGTCTCACCGAGATGGTCTTGCCAGCGCTCTGTGATCAGTTGCATTTATTTTGGTCTCACTGAGTTCATGCAATCGGTCCCATCGAGTTGGCTTGACAGACTCTCAATGTACCCATCTTTCACTTTGGTCTCACCGAGTTGATTCAATTGGTCCCACCGAGATGAAGTTTACCCTAAGCCCTAGCACATCGATCTCAGCAAGTTGTTCCAGTCGGTCCCATAGAGATTCCTAATGTTCACCTGTTTGAACCAATCGGTGCCACCGAGTTCATCTATTCAGTCTCACCGAGTTGGGTCAAATGTGTGTAATAATTGGGTTTTTATGTGGAGGCTATATATACCCCTCCACCCCCTCTTCATGCGTGGAGAGAGCCATCAGAACATGCCTACAATTTCACCATTCATTTTCTGAGAGAGAACCACCTACTCATGTTTTAAGATCAAGACATTCCAATCCTACCACAAGTATCTTGATCTCTAGCCTTCCCAAGTTACTTTCCACTCCAATTCTTCTTCCACCATATCCAAATCTGTGAGAAAGAGTTGAGTCTTGGGGAGACTATCATTAGAAGCAGAAGAGCAAGGAGTTCATCATCAACACATCATTTCTACCTTTTGGAGAGTGGTGTCTCCTAGATTGGTTAGGTATCGCTTGGGAGCATCCATAAAGATGTGGAGTTGAACCATGAAGTTTGTAAGGGCAAGGAGATCACCCACTT
Source organism: Secale cereale (assembly GCA_902687465.1). NCBI lineage: Eukaryota > Viridiplantae > Streptophyta > Magnoliopsida > Poales > Poaceae > Secale > Secale cereale. Next base: position 202,560,842 of record LR738714.1, read on the forward strand.
CGTGAGGATCTACCTGAGTGAGGCAAGTCCTTTGTGGACGATGGCCATGGTGGGATAGACAAGGTTGCCTCTTTGTGGACCCTTCGTGGGTGGAGCCCTCCGTGGACTCACGCAACCATTACCCTTCGTGGGCTGGAGTATCCGAGGGAGTCCTAGACTAGGGGGTCCTCGGGTGTCCGGACTACTCGATATGGGCCAGACAGATGGGCGGTGATGATAAAGAAGAAGATTATCCCCCGTGTCCGGGTAGGAATCCTATGTGCGTAGAATAGCAAGTTTTGTGTCCGGGTGTAATGTTTCCTTCCTCTGCAAGATGACTTTGTACAACCCTAGGTCCCTCTGGTGTGTATATAAACCGGAGGGTTTACTCCATGGAGGCTATCAGAAGAATCTCAGGCTAGACATCTAGGGTTTAGAAAATACCATCTCGAGGTAGATCAACTCTTGTAACCCCTGTACACATCATATTCAATCAAGCAGGAAGTAGGGTTTTACCTTCGTTATAAGGGTCCGAACCTGGGTAAACATCGTGTCCTTGTTGTTCCTTGTTACCATTGATCCTCACATACATAGCTTGGGACCCCCTACCCAAGATGTCATGCCTAGGATGCGACTATATCTCCTACGTGTCGAGGCATGACTTAGAGACATAAGCGCATTCTGGAATGATCGCGAGCATGGTATCTTTGCACAACTCACGTAAAAGTTCGGGGATGAAAGAGTAAAATAGTTGACTTACACTCGCCACGTCACACAATGAATACAATAGCATACATTCATCCAAATAACACAGGGTCCGACTACGGACGATATCCCAACGATAAAAGATACCACAACCACAAGGCCAGATCGCCCCTAGTAGGAACCACTACTGATCATCGGGATGCGTAACATAGAAACGACCAGGCTCTTCATCGAACTCCCAATGAAGTTCTGATCCATCTCCTGCATCGTACTCTGCTGTACCTACATCTGGTGTGTGTTGTAATCTGTGAGCCACAAGGACTCATCAATCCCATTACCGGGTATCAAAACTAACAAAGCCTTTAGGTGTGGAAAGGTAATAAAGTGGCTGTAGCAAGCACTAAGCACCTAGCTTACGAATTCAGAGCGAGATGAGAATATGTGCCAATGGTCGCCAAAGATGATCAATAAGTGATCCTAGCAACTCACGTTCAAGCATAACCCCACCGTGTACACTTTCCGAAACCCCTTCGAAAAGAGACCATCACGGTACTCACACATGTAGTGTATTCTTAAGGATATGGTGTCAAGTTATCTACAGCCGGATATTAACAAATTCCCATGTGCCACATAACCGCGGGCACAGCTTTCGAAAGTTCATAACCCTGCAGGGGTGTCCCAACTTAGCCCATCACAAGCTCACGATCTGCGAAGTCGCAACTCCATATTGGGAAGACCCGAGTATTCTCGGAATCTCGTGCTCAAGATATTTCAACAAAGGTAAAACTAATCCAGCAAGACCTCCTGGCGTGCCGACACCCTGATAGTAGCCGCGCGTATCTCGTCTCAGGCCACGACCGGATGGGCGATCCTACAGGTAAAACCAACCCTCGGGTTTCTCCAAGGTGGCCCCGCATAACCCCCAGTCTGGACCAACACTCATGAGGAGCACTGGCCCGGGTTGTTGATTAATAAAACCTCGGGTTAATTACTCCCTCGGCAAGTTTTAGTTGTTAGGCAAATGTAGTACCAAAGATGGGTCTTGCTGGAAAAGCTTTAAGCAGAGCGAATTATCAAGGGGGGCCCATTAACCCCAACCGTGTTAGGAACGCAAAATCAAGGAACATAACACCGGTTTATCGGGTCCTAAGGTGGCATGAGTGGAACAAAACACCAAGCAGAAGGCCAAGCCTTCCACCCATTGCCAATATATATGTGCATTAATAAATTAAGATATATATTGTGTTATCCCAATAAAGAATTCCGAACGTGGACAATCTTAGAAACTTCACCTGCAACTAACAACGCTATAAGAGGGGCTGAGCAAAAGTGTACTTAGCCCATCAACGGTTTGCTAGGAAGGCGGTTAGAGTGTTTCATGGCAACATAGGAGGATGACAATAAGAATAGGCATCGAGGCATAACTACAGAGCGAGACAACTAGCAAAGAAAAGATAGAGGTGATATCGGGGAACGGTCATCTTGCCTATGATCCCGCAAGGAAGAAGAACGAGTGCATGAAGTAGTCAAACAAAAACTCACAACTCCGGAACGAAACCGAAGCTAACAAGAGAAGCAACCGAAAAGAAGCAAACAACACAGTAAACACACCAACATAAACATGTCATGATGCACAAGCAAGTATGATGCATGTGCGGTTTAAATATGCATGGCATGGCAAAGTGCTCAAACAATACTACAAATTAAGTGGAGCTCAATATGCAACGAGTTGCATATTGACGAAACATCACATCAATTTATTTAGTTTGCTCCCGGTTATGTACTCAACAATATTAAATGTTATTAGCATGGCAAAAGGTGAAGCATGAGCAACTACACTACCTAGGCATTTTAAATGAGGCCGGAAATAATAACAACAATTCCGGAAAAATCCCCATGTGTCATCTAGCAATTTTAATGCAAACAACAATTTAAACATTTTAATATAGTTATCATGATGCAGATGGCACTTGCAAGTTTTATGCAATTTTTACTAAAAATTAACATGAACATGTTAGGAAGCATTTGTTACCGTGGTGGAAAGAGAAGGTGCCACGGCGACGAATCCGAAAATGATGCCACAGCAAAATATTGGTTCCGGTAACTCATTGAGAGACCGGTGAAAAAGATGAAGGGCGGCGTGAGCGTGCCATGCAAGAGATAGGTGGGGTGATCCCGGTAACCGGTTTCCCACGGGTTGGTGGCAAGGCAAACGAGGGGCATCACAAGCGACGATTTGGGCACGGTGCAAACAAGTGGTACGCCTCATACAACACAAGCATTCATTCGTTCATGGGCGTTGACTCGGAGGTATACCTTTGAAGTGTGCATTTCGGGGTGGAACGAGTCGTCGGGGGAAGTAGTCATTCACGTTTCGTTTGGGAGAGGGAAGTAGGCGTTCTCGTGACGGTAGTGGAAGTAGTTGTACACGACGACGGTAGTTGTACATGAGTCTTCGGCGACGGTAGTTGTACACGTTTTTGTAGAGGAACTTGGCGTATCATCATGTAGTCGTACATGTTCCGTAGATGTACATGTCATTGGTGTCGTGGTACTTGGTGTCTTCGGACTCGTCGGTCTCAATACTTGCTACGGTAGCGGTACACTTGTCGACAGACTTGGTGAATCCATAGGCGTCGATGGTGGTGTAGTCGTACTTGAGGTCCTCGTGCACTTGACATCTCTGGAAGAGGAACTTGGCAGATTCGAGGGCTCCGGGCGTCGTGGTACTTGCGTCCATGTAGTAGTCGTACACGTGTCTTCGGCGAGAGTCTTCAACAGAGGTACTTGTGAAAACTGAGATCGTCTCAACGACCCGGCGTGGTTGGGGTAGTCTCGGTCTTGCCGGTGGGGTCTTGGCAAAAACCACGAAGGGGTACGACCACGGAGAAGATGAAATTGGTGGCAAAGGGCCTCGGTCAGGAAGGCGTGTGACCCGTCGGTGGAGTTGCAGCAGAGCAAGCAAAGGGTTGAAGGGGTCGGCTGCAAGGCAGAGCAACAGCGTGGTGATGAGCCCACGACGGCTAGCAAGGGGCGGTGGCAAAGCTTGATGGAGAATCAAGGAGGCCACGAGATGACGGAGAAACGGGCAAAGGTGGAGGACCTGAGGCGGAGGTTGCGGTTCCCACGGAAGAACATGACCTGCGGTGGAGTTTCATAGCGCAGCGGGAGCGAGGACGAGAGACGGCACGGCGGTGGACTCCAGTGGCCTTGGCGAGGCCGATGCGGAGCATTGTAGGTAGAACAGAGGAGGGGTCGCGGCGGGGCGGCGTGGGCGTGACACTGGAGAAGGCGAGGCAGAGGTGGGCCGGCAGGGGAAGAAGTGGCCGGCGTGGCGGCGATAACCGAAGCCAACGGCGGCGGCTGCTGTCGAGGGAGAGGGGAGGGAGCTAGGCGGCGGAGTGAGAGATGGGGATCGACGCGGGCATGATCTTCAGGCGATGGCTGCGTGCGAGCGAGGGGACGGGGTCGAGCGAGGGTGTAGCTGGCGGCAGAGGGAATCGAGAGGAGAGGGAGAGGACGATCGATCGGGAGGAAGCTGGGATAAGGGGAGGCCCTAAGTGGGCGCTTGGGCCGGCTAGGGTTAGAGGTTGGAGGGGCGGCTGGGCCTGGTGGTGGGCTGGTGCATGGACGGAGGCCCAATGCAGCGCAAGGAGACCCCTTTCCCCTTTGAAAAAACAAATGCAGACTCAAAATCCTCATGAAGAAAAGGAAAAAGGATAGGGAGTTATATGAAGATTAAGAAGGAAGTTAAATCAACCCTGAGCTCCTGGAATTGTGGGATATTTTAATAAAATGCTTTGGCAATTTTTAGAGAGTACAAATTTATGCAAGTTCGGAAATAACTCAAACTTGCATAAATCTTTAGGCCAACCAAAGCACTTCCAAAAGAATTGAAAACTGGAGGAGGTGGTATTGGCATAAAGTATAATTGGCAGGAAAAGAATGAACATTTTTATGTGACAGCAAAATGTCACTCGCAATGAATTGGAAAATTTGAAAGAAGGAAGCTAGTGAATGGGTTTCAACTTGATGAGGGATTTGGTGGCAAGAGAAAGATGCAAGTATAAGATGTAGATGAGGAGAAGGAGTTCAGACGATCACAACAAAATTAAATATGCCGCAACCAAAACAATGATGATCTATGATGCATGATTTAATGCACAAATAAAATAGAGAAAGCAAATAAAACACACGGCGACACCCGGAATAGCTGGAAGTCTTCTGGAGCGTCGGTCTTGGGGCTTCACAATTCTCCCACACTAACAGAGGATCTCGACCCGAGATCCTGGAGATGGCACCAGATAGAAGAGGATAAAGGAAGAGATAAAACAAAGTTGCTTCTTGACAAACGAGTGAAACCACGAACTTGAGAGGTTGACCAAATTGAAAGAAGAAGACAGCGGAGATGAACGAGATTGCAAACACTCCATTAGCAAAGAGGAACAAGGAACATTACAAGAACCTTGTAGGTTAAAGGCATGAAACACGAGCTCACGGATCATGGAAGAATTTATACCACTTCGGTTGAATAAAGCTAGAGAAGGAATAAGAACGAAAGAATTTGGACAGCACTCCGACTGTAAATGGAAGGAATTGAACACGAACTTGCCATGTTGGGATGATACTTGATGAAATCAACAACACACTACCTTCGAAACATTGAACGAATGGCTCAAGGGGTAAGAAAGCATTCAGACAACACTCCGGTTGAAAAGAGAGGAAAAACTTGATAGGATGAGAGAACTTGAATGGAGGACACAAGACTCCTGTTACATGGACTGGATAGGATCTTGATATGACAAGATAATGGTTTGAAGAGAGCAATATCACAAAGCCTCCGGAATGAAAGAATATATGCTAAATCATTGGAAAGAAAGAATGGAGAAGAAAATGACAACTTCCCCCATAAATGTATTTGGAAAGCATCCTTAGAAAGATGGATTGAATGGGGTTGATGGAAAATCAATCAACAAAATAATAAGCTTGTTGTGGGCTTACGGAAAACATATCAAAGTTATGAGGTGACAACCAGCCACTAACGGAAACTAATTGTTGCTACAGATCAATGAAGAGATGAAAACTCTTTCACCGAGAGGATAAATGAAGAATTTGGGTCATTTATAAGAACCATAATTAGCAACAATCCTTAGGGAAAGCTTTTAGGTGAAATACAACCCAAGATTACTCCAACAAATAAATTGAAGGGTTGGAAAGATCTCCTGAACAAAGAAATTAATGGGTTTAAATATCTCATTCCTGACAACTTGTGAATCATGAAACATGAAGGGAAATTGTAAAAAATGACATAACACCACCTCAAAAGATAAGGGAGCAAGAATTGCAGTTCAACATGCATGAAGAAGAATACTTGAGGCCCAACAAGAATCTTGAAGAAGACTTCGAGGATGAATTAAATCATGATGAACCACCATGAAGAACTCCGATAAAAAGGATGAGAAGTGAAAGATGAAAAGAATAAGATTAAAGCCTTGCGATGATTAGATGGAACTTTGAAATGATATAATTAAAATAACTTGGAGCTCCGGAAAAGAAGATGAACAACTTGGAACCAAGAATATGATATGATGAATAAGCTCCAGAAATAAGAGATTAATCACTTTGAGGAAATAAGAATAATATTTATTGTTTGCTTATCCTTCACCAATTTAAATTGATGACAACGAATGGATTTGGCATACTACTTAATCTTCTTGAAAAGGATTGGAGAGGGATATAGCCAAATTTGAGAAAAAAAATCTTGAACGACTCACCGGTAGGATTATGAAAAGAACAAATGAATTAAGACGATAACAACGGAAGAGTAGTCTTGAATGAACCACCGTAAGAATATGGAGACGAACGAAGAGGCATCAATTAAGAATAGTTGGAGAACAAAGTTGAAAACTGAGAACGAAGAAATCTTCTGAAATGATGGCCTTCGGAGGATCACAATGGAAAAAATTCATGAAATGCTTCGGATGATATGAAAAGATTCCTCATGATCGAAACAACTATGAGGATGTCATGAAGCTAGAACCACGAATCTTCAAGAGAACAGGCCAGGATTTAAGAGAAACTCTTCTCCGGTCTTCAAATGCTAGGAATGATAACGAGAACCACCCTAAAGAATTTTGAGATACTCCGAAAGAATTAAAATATGGAAGGTTTAACCATGCAAGAAAAGAATTTGAAAGTGATCTGGGAGAAGGTATATGACTGATGGAATTCATACTTATGTCACACTTTGAAAAGAATTTGAGCATAACTCCGAAAAAATAGTAGAGTCAGGTACGATCCTGGGAAAATACCTATGGGTTACGGCCCACTCAATAGAAATCACCGTTGAAAAAGATTGCTTAAGAGATATTGCACCGGTTGAATTAACTGGCTTGAATAAGACGACAATCCTTAAAATAATTTAAACAGATTAAGAATGGAAACACGAATCTTCCGAGATATCTTGAACACTCCGGAGAAGAATTAGAGAGATTTGAATAAACAGGAGAGACTTCGGATAAGAAATTTCAACATGGGAAAACATGCGAAACAAAAAGGAAGATATATGATCATGACCGAAGCTTGAATTTAGTCCACCGGAGAAGAAAAGAGAAAGAAGAACGATGAACTTGAATCTTCCTGGGCATCTCCACGAGAAATCACCGGATGAAACATTAAAAAATATTGATGAAGAGGCATCACAAGAATATAAGGACACTTAATTAAGGACTCTGGCTCCATAAAGAAAAGGGTGGTAGTGTGGGGAAAAACAAAGACAACTTGGGATGAATGAAACAGACATTGTTGAGAAAAACCAAGACTTGGCCTTGCACATATTAAAAGGATGGGGTTAACTTGAAGAGAAGCACGCCAGTTAAGAAGAATTTACATGACAATCTCGATGATTAAGAAGGATTAGCACTCCCATAGAAATATGAGAACGCCGATTTGGAAAGGTATGGAATCAACATTTGACATTGAAGCAACTCGAATACCACAATCAAAACAAAAACAAAGGATATATATGTTGCAACATTATCTTCACAATATCATTCGAACAGAGAATTGAACGAATGAATTCCATAAGCTTAATGGTACATCAACTTGTCGAGAGACCACTCGGGAGAACAAAATGATAGAATAAACCAACAAGGTACAGATGGAACAAATACATAATAGAGGTTTTGTCGTGGAATTGGCACGGCAGATGTCCAGTTTAGAGGACTTAGGTGTGAGGCCATCGCGCGGGTTAGCTTGAAGAGGTTAAAAGCACACAAAGGACACAGAGAGTTTATACTAGTTCGGCCCCTTCGATGAAGGTAAAAGCCTACGTCTAATTTTGTTTGGTATTGCTTGGGCGTCGATGAACAGGGAAAGGATCGCTTGCCTGTGTCTCGACGGGTTGTTGCCTGTCCTTGAACCGTTGCCGGGTCACCCTTTATATAGGAGGCGACGCCCGGTCCTGTTTACAGAGTCCCGAGGCCGGCTCATAATCGTGTCCGCCTAGGTCTCTACTCTTTCTATCTTACACCTCAAGTTACATGATATGACGGTTTATAAACCGTAAGCTTTACACATGGGCCCTAAGCCTCTATGGGCCGTAACCTCTGGTTCATATTCTCCTGGGGGATTATGATGATACTACTATGTTAGCATAATCCGGATCTTCCTGGCCGGTTTATACCTGCTAGTAATATCCCTAACATTAGGCCCCAGATTGATTTGAACTTGTTCATGTCCGTCTTCTAAGTCTTTGCATGAATTTGTTCTCTGCAGCTCATATGCTTCGTAAACCGGCCGTGACGTCATCTCCGGGAATCATCTTAATCCGCCATGACATCACCTCCGCATTTATTGCTCACCTCTGTTTGTTACCTTTGTTAAATGCCATCCCAAAAATCGAGGCGATAGCATAATCTTTATCCAATCTCTGACCTCCTTGATTCCCGCGCTTACCGTTTCACCTCTTCGGCTTATAAATACCGCTAGGGTCTATCTCTTTTCTCCCTTCTGCCTTCGTCTTACTCCGTCGCTCGAAGCTCCGCCGCCGCTCTTCGAGCCCGTCGCCGTCGTCGAGCCAGGCCGCTGCATCATCCTGAGTCGTGTCCAGAGCAACTCACCGCAGTCCGTTTCTTCGTTAGGTATTCCTTCTTCCTTACTGTAGATCCCAATCTAGGGTTTCGTTTACAGCTCCGCCATGAAAACCTTGAAGCCCTGTTGTTCATCCCTGTAAGTTTAACCTTGCTATAGATTCAATCTTTATATAGATTCATCTCGAATGTGCTCCTGTTCCACGCTCACATCTTTAGTTCGTCTAGTTTACCATCTAAGTTTAGACCTGTAGAAAACCTCCGTGGTTCTTCCTGTATAAGACTTTCATATATCTCATTTTTTCCTTATGCTTTAGATCCATTTTTACTTCAGCCTTCTATGAAAGATGTTTCTTCGCACTATAGATCTGTAGCTTACTCACCGGTTTAACCAATCATATGCTCCCTTCGACGGTCTAGATGTAGACCTGTACCTTGTAATTGACGGTTTAGTTTCTGCCTTCTCTATCATCATAATCTGGTAGTTACCTTATTCTCATATGCTCCCGGGCTAGTAATACCATTAGCCCCTTGTGTAAACCGGCAATTTAGATCCACAATCTTAGATAATGCTCCGACTTAATTGTAGCAATTGGTAAACCGGATTTTGTATTGTATTTTTCAGCGTTTCCTTAGTCAAGATGACTGCCAAGCAGTTTGTTGCTTGCAACTAGGCTCCTTCCCGCATTACTGAAGAGGATCTAACGAACGCTGCTTCAATCGGTATTCTGGGTCCTAAAGAGGTCCTGCACTGGCGGGCCCCAGAAAATGAATGTCCACCTACTCCTAAGGAAGGAGAGGTCATTGTTTTCTTTGATCACCTGGCTCGAGGTTTTAGCCCTCCCGATTAAAAATTCTTCCGGGACGTATTAGCCGCTTTTCAACTCCATCCTCAGGATGTAGGTCCAAATTCTATATCAAATATCTGCAATTTTCAAGTCTTCTCAGAAGCATATCTTCAAGAAGAACCTTCAGTGGATCTGTTCAGAGATTTTTTCCACTTAAACCGGCGGACAGAATTTTCAGACGGGCCGCATCAAGAATTGGGTGGCGTCAGCATTCAAAAAAGGAAGGATGTGAGCGTCCCTCACACTGCCCTTCACACGCACCCCAAGGAATGGAACCAATCATGGTTCTACTGTGTAGATACTTCACCTGAAGGAGAAAACCTATTGCCGGGTTATCGCGCATACCGTCTACCTGAGGATCATCCCTTGCCGCAGCGCCTCAGCGCCCCAGACCGGGCCCGGTTTGCCCCTCAACTTTCGAAGCTTAGAGCCTTCATGGTCAACGGCTTAACCGGAGTGGACTTCGTTCGCTGTTGGCTGGCCTGGAGCATACTTCCATTGAGCCGGCGCTCAGGCCTGATGTGCGAGTATACTGGTAAACCGGACGATCCACTATGCTACATTGACATAATACTTCCTGAAAAAGAAGTTGCCGAGTCCGCAAAGAAAATGTTGAACATCACTTTGGAGGAGTGCAGCCGGACCGGTTTAGCTCCGTTCTGTGAAAACAACAAACCGACAGTAGTAAGTTTTTTCTGATCTTTGCCATCTGTTCTGATCCATCCATATCAATTGTCTTCCATTTATTTCCTAACTTTTGCACAGGCCAACGACCCCTTCTGGAAGAGAAAACCTCAAGATAAATCGGCCAAACAGCCACGCCGGAAGACGTATGCTGTTAAGAAGAAGAAAGTGGCCGCTGCCTCCGGTTCACATCCTGAGGAAGATGATCCGGATTCCGAGGTATGAGTTGATCCTGATATGTTTTAATCTCCCTTTATCCAAATTTATGTTCATAGTGCCTTTCCGCAAGATCTGGCTGAAGGAAGTAAAGCGGCGGAAGTTGAGGTAATCTCTCTCTCTTCAGATTCAGAACCGCCGGCGCCCAAAATCCGCCGGGTGTCCCGGAAATACCCTTTTCTCATCCTTACGCTCAATTGGACCCCAAATTTCTTTTGAAGAAGCAGCAGCATGAAGCACGCCAGACCACGCGCCACAGTGGCCATGTAGTGGAGTCCTCCGGAATACCTCTTACTCCAGCCCGCCGGCGCCGTTCTGAGGTTTTACTTTCTCCAACCCTTCTTCATCCAAAAGCCGGCCTCATACGTAAACCACTTAAACCGTTTGACCCTAACTATTAGGAGGCTCCTTTGTCCTCTTCCGGCGAGTCGACTGCCACACAGGTCCCTGTGCTGAAGACCGTGACTGGGTAAGTCCTTTTCAACATCCGGTTTATCTTTGTATTTGAACCCTTATGATTCTCATCATTCCTTTGATTTTTTTTCCAGCAAGCCGAAGCCTAGCAAAAGGGCGAAAGCGACCAAAGTGGCTGCCGAAACTGCTACTGTTGAACCGGCCGCTAATCCGGAAGAAATCATCCCTCCAGAAGATAATCCTGCAGCTCAGTTTGATGACCCTGCTCCCATGGATCGTGATGATATTGTTGCTCCGGAGAATATTAATACGGAGAATGTAGTTGAACCGGCTAGTCCTGTTCGGGTTAGCCCTCCTCGGGTTAGCCCGGCTCCTGTTAGCCCGGTGCCTACTGCTGCCCCTTCTCAACCAACTGCTGCTTCTTCCCCGGACGTTGAGATAACTGGGTCAGGTTTTACCGCTCCTGCTGAGCCTATCGTCTTGGCCAAACACACTGCCAAAGAGGAAAAGCTTCAACAAGAGAAGGGCAAGTGGAGCACGGACTTATCCAGCTATGCCCAATTGAGTGCCCAGGAACTTCATTCCGGGTATTTGAACCGACTTTATACCAGCCGCGATTATGAATCCGGGTTGGTTAGTATGATGAAAGATAAGTACGAGGTAACTTCCTTCACTTGTCTCTGTTTTATGTTCTTTGTAAACCTATCTTTAGGCCATAATAGCCCCCAAGTGCCGGTTTAGCTTCGTTGAAGGTGAACCGGGACTTCCAATGTATCTGCATATGAACTTACATTAGCCCCCAAGTGCCAGGGGCATAACTTGTTTTATGTGCCTGGGACTTGTCTCAATTTCTCTTTTGATACTTCAACTGTACATTAGCCCCCAAGTGTCAAGTGGATAATTTGTTTTTATGCTTGAGACTTGACAGAATTGTCTTTTACTCCACTTAATTTCCTTGTAGGCTGACTTGACCCGGAGGGCTGCAGAGATAACTGAGCTCCGGAATAGACTAACTGCTATTGAAACTGCTTCTGCCAAAGCCAAGGAAGAGCTTGCGCTAAACTTAACCAACACAGAAAAATTGAAAAAGGACTTTGAAGCGGAGCGGTCCGCCTGGGAGGTGGAGAGAAATGCTCTTGAGAAAAGAGCAAAGGATGATGAAGCTGCCCTTAATCTGGTGACGCAAGAGCTGACCGGTTTAAAACAGCAAATAGAACTTATGACTTCTGCTATCTTTGGTGAGCACTCAATTGTATATGCTTTTATCTTTTGCACTCCTTGATCCGCTCCGGCTTAACTTTAACAATCATATTTAGGGCGACGCATAACTCATCTTGGAGATGACGTCCGAAAGAAGCTCAAGACCTCTTATACCCTAGTAGAGCAGCTGTATTCCGGCGCTCAAAGGATTATAAGTGTAATGTCCCATCAGAATGTAGCCCCAACTACTATCCAAGGTACTTTAGAGAAGTTATCTGTCTTGCCTGTGCGCTTGGTGGAAGTGAAGAAATCTGCTGCACGGGCCGGTTCGCTTATAGCACTGACCCGTGCCAAGGCATGGGTCCCAGATTTTGATCCGGAAGAGGCTATGAATGGATATGCCAGTAATAAGGAAGATGGATCTACCTTCTCTGCCGGTGACCTCCGTGCCTTAACCAAAGAGATGCGCCCACTCGCCAGCAAACTTGCCGATGAAGCGGATTTGACCAGGTATCATCCGGCATATGACTTAGAAAATAAACGAGTGGAGCGGCCGGTTTATGACACCGAGAATCTGATCCCGCTAGTACGTGGCCATACTTCCGCTCCAGATATTGATCCGTCCGACCTAATTACTGAGGAAATGTATTTCCATGCACTCTCCAAGATTGACTAACGCGTTCCTGATTTCCAGCCACTTCCTGAAGATGAAGAAGATCCGGAACAAGCCAACCCTCAGCCTTCGCAGCGTGAAGAAGAATCATAAACCGCCCGGTTTAACTCATGGTTGCTGAAAGCTTTTGCAAAAAACTTTAATCCGTTCAGGCCTACATGTGCCTTGTAATAGGATAGTTCGAAACATTGTCTTTGTCTCAATTCGGATGTCACAGCTTGACTTGGCGTCTGCCTATTTTAATCCCTTGTCTGCTATGGTTGATCCGTTTATGTTATTTGTATCTGCATAAATAATAATAAAAAGATGTCCTGGCGGTTTACCACCGGACCTATTACATTGCTCCCATAGGCATATATTGAAAGAGTATCTGTTTTATACCCAAAAATACTTCATACCTTTCATTAAGTGTGCCTGACATCCTTAATCCGGTAGACATAATTGAACGTGTATATTCTGATGAGGCTCTTGGCCCTTTTTGGCATTTGCCTGATGACTGTTCCGGGTTTTGATAAACGCCGGTTTAAATCATGCTGGTGTTCAATGACCCAGACTTTTGTAGATATGTGGTCAACTTTGAAGTTGCCCATTTCTGGATCAAAAAACTTGGTTAACCACAGAAAACTTTGAAAAATCACAAAAAACAGAGCATTGTTGGCAAATAAGACCATGTAGTCGAGGCTTTTTGCGAGCTGCCAGGTTCCAGGCTTTTTGTGAGCGGCCTTTAAGCTCTAGGCACTTTTTTAAGAGCGGCCCTTAAGCTCTTGGCTTTTTACGAGCTGCCAGGATCCATATTTGAGGCTTCTGATTTGAATACGATCAGTAAACCGGACCAAAGGGGTTGAGCTAGGATTCGAATGCGACCATGTAGCCCCCAGTGGCCTTGAAATTTTGCCGATCAATGGATTCGAATGCGATCCAAGGCGGACCCAAAGGGGTTTTAAGCTATGATTCAAATGCGATCATATATTTTGAACCAAAGGGGTTTAAGCTAGGATTTGAATATGATCCGTAGCCCCCAGTGGCTTTGAGATTTTGCTGATCAATGGATTCGAATGCGATCCAAGGCGGACCCGAAACGGGGTTTTTAAGCTATGATTCGAATGCGATCATATAAACCGGACCAAAAGGGGTTAAACTAGGATTCGAATGCGATCCGTAGCCCCCTAGTGACCGTGGAGGCAGGGTACCTATAAGAGAGTTGCGCTTGTGCGGCAAGTCCTGTTTGGTCCCTTATGGAATTGTCCTGCATATCAAATAGACTGATCAAAGCATCTTGTTTTCTTGATGAAAATCATATATATATTAAGAGAAATTAACTTTAGCTGGATATCACCTGAGTGAATTCCCATAAGATACTTATATTTGAAGAAAATGGCTGATCCCTCAGTTTACCAGGGGTGCCGGTTTATTTATTAATCATAATATATACAGGATACATGAAGCAGAGCCCATGGCTCAAGTGTAGTAAGGCCGTAGAAGAGCAATGTTCCATGGCCTCTTCGTCTCTTCCTCTGCAGTCCGTGAGTCTTTATGTTCTCGAACGTCCACCAGGTAGTATGAACCGTTGTGTAGTTTCTTGCTGACCACAAAGGGCCCTTCCCAAGGTGGGGATAACTTGTGCATATCTGTCTGGTCTTGGATGAGCCGGAGTACCAGGTTCCCCTCCTGGAACGTCCTGGTCTTAACCCGGCGGCTGTGATATCTGCGCATGTCTTGCTGATAAATTGCGGATCGTGCCGCTGCTATGTCACGTTCCTCATCCAGCCGGTATAGGCTATCCTGTCTCACCTGCTCATTAGCCGCTTCAACATAAGCTGCCACCCGTGGTGAGTCGTGCCGGATATCACTTGGAAGAACCGCTTCAGCACCATACACCATGAAGAAGGGTGTATAGCCTGTAGACCTGTTAGGCGTAGTGTTGATGCTCCAGAGGACAGAAGGTAACTCCTCAACCCAGCACCCTGGTGTTCTCTGCAAGGGAGTCATAAGCCGGGGCTTGATGCTCGCAAGATCTCTTGATTGGCCCTTTCAGCTTGACCATTGGATTGAGGGTGAGCTACTAAAGACACATCCAGGCGAATATGTTCCCTTTGACAAAACTCTTCCATCTCTCCCTTGGATAGATTGGTGCCATTATTAGTAATAATGCTGTGTGGAAAGCCAAACTGGAAGATCACCTTTTTGATGAATTTAACCGATGTTGCCGCATCACACTTACTGACAGGCTCTACCTCAATCCACTTTGTAAACTTGTCCACTGCCACCAACAGGTGGGTTTTCTGATCTTGGGATCATTTAAAAGGCCCGACCATATCAAGCCCCCAAGTCGCAAACGGCCAAGTAATTGGAATCATCCGTAGCTCCTGTGCCGGAACAAGAGCACGCCGTGAAAATTTCTGACAAGCGTCGCATCTCCGGACTAGATCCTCCGCATCAGCATGGGCTGTTAACCAGTAAAACCCGTGACGAAAAGCCTTGGCTACCAGAGATTTTGAACCGGCGTGATGACCACAATCACCTTCGTGTATTTCTCGAAGAATATCATTGCCTTCCTCTGACGATACACAACACTGAAATGCCCCAGAAACGCTGCAGTGATGAAGTTCTCCGTTAACGATGGCCATAGATTTGGATCGCCGGATTATCTGCCTAGCTTCAACCTCGTCATCTGGCAACTCTCCTTGGCTCAGGTACGCCAAGTAAGGGAGTGTCCAATCCGGAATAACATGAAGTGCTGCAACCAGCTGTGCTTCCGGATCTGGAACAGCCAAATCATCCTCCGATGGTACCTGAACTGATGGACTGTGTAACTCATCCAAGAAAGATTTGGTGGCACCGGTTTACGCTGAGACCCCAACCGGCTTAGAGCATCGGCCGCTTCATTTTTTCGCCGGTCTATGTTATCCACCTGGTATCCTTTGAAACATCCTGCAACTGCTTCAACTTCCCGCCTGTAAGCTACCATGAGCGGATCTTTAGAGTCCCACTTGCCAGACACTTGTTGCGCCACCAGATCTGAATCACCAAAACACTTGACCCAACTCAAGTTCATCTCCTTAGCCATTCTTAGCCCGTGAAGCAGTGCTTCATATTTAGCAGCATTGTTAGTGCAAGGGAACATTAGTCGGAGGACATAACAGAACTTGTCACCTCGTGGGGAAGTTAACACGATCCAGCCCCGAGCCTTCTAGTTGCCTTAAACCGTCAAAGTGAATAGTCCAGTATGTGTGATCTGGCTTCTCCTCTGGTGCTTGCAATTCTGTCCAATCATTAATGAAATCTACCAATGCTTGGGATTTAATAGCCGTACGGGGTACATACTTCAATCCGTGTGGGCTAAGCTCAATGGCCCACTTTGCCAGTCTGCCAGTGGCCTCTTTGTTCTGGATTATATCCCCCAACGGAGCTGAGCTGACAACAGTGATTGGGTGGCCCTGAAAGTAGTGCTTCAGCTTCCGGTTTGCCATGAACACGCCGTACACCAGCTTCTTCCAGTGTGGATACCTTTGCTTTGATTCAATTAGATCCTCATTGACGTAATAAACCGGGCGCTGAACCGGATATTCCTTGCCTGCTTCTTTTCGTTCAACCACAATTGCCACGCTAACTGCACGGGCATTGGCGGCCATATATAACAGCAGCGGCTCATTGGGGGCACCAAGAACCGGCGGTTCTGCTAATTGCCGCTTCAAGTCCTCGAACGCAGTGTTTGCAGCATCGCTCCATATAAACCGATCTGTCTTTTTCAGCATCTAATAAAGTGGAATTGCCTTCTCTCCCAAACGGCTGATGAATCGACTTAACGCTGTAATCCTGCCTGCTATGCGCTGGACATCATTGATACAAGCCGGTTTAGTCAAGGATGTGATCGCCTTGATCTTCTCCGGATTAGCTTCTATTCCTTTGTTTGACACTAAGAATCCAAGGAGCTTGCCTGCCGGAACACCAAAAACGCACTTCTACGGATTAAGCATCATCTTATAAACCCGGAGGTTGTCAAAGGTTTCCTTTAGGTCTTCTATCAACGTCTCCTCCTTCCTTGACTTTACCAAAATGTCATCCACATAGGCATGGACATTTTTTCCGATCTGCCCCTTAAGACAGTTTTGTACGCAACGCTGGTAAGTTGCTTGGGCACTCTTGAGCCCAAAGGGCATAGATACATAGTAGAAGGCTCCAAAGGGAGTTATGAAAGTTGTCTTCTCCTGGTCCTTAACTGCCATTTTGATCCGATGATACCCTGAATATGCATCCAAGAAACTTAGCCGCTCACATCCTGCCGTAGCATCAATGATCTGATCAATACAGGGGAGAGCAAAACGGTCAGTTGAGCAAGCTTTTTTTAGGTCTGTGTAATCCCCACACATCCTCCACGTTTCATTTTTCTTTAACACCAAAACTGGATTAGCAAACCACTCCGGATGGAACACCTCAACTATGAACCCTGCGGCCAAAAGCATGGCCACTTCCACACCTATAGCCTTGCACCTCTCTTCATTGAAGCGGCGCACATACTGCTTGACCGGTTTGAACTTCGGATCAATATTAAGACTGTGCTCAGCGAGCTCCCTCGGTATACCTGGCATGTCAGAAGGTTTCCATGCAAAGATATCTCGATTCTCACGGATGAACTCGATGAGCGCGCTTTCCTATTTGGGGTCTAGGTTAGCGCTGATAGTGAACTGCTTGGATGAATCGCCTGGCACAAAGTCAACTTGCTTGGTTTCCTCTGCCGATTTAAACTTCAATGCCGGATCATGCTCTGTAGTTGGCTTTTTTAATGGGGACATATCTGTCGGGTCAACGTTGTCTTTGTAGAATTTCAACTCCTCCGTAGAACACACTGCCTCTGCATAGGCTATATCTCCTTCCTCGCATTCCAATGCGATCTTGCGACTTCCGTGAACCGTGATGGTTCCCTTGTGACCCGGCATCTTGAGCTGTAGATAAACATAGCACTGTCTAGCCATGAACTTGGCGTAAACCGGTCTCCCAAACAAAGCATGATATGGGCTTCGGATCTTTATGACCTCAAAGGTCACTGTCTCTGACCTAGAATCCTGCTCATCCCCAAAGGTGACCTCCAAATCAATTTTCCCAACTGGGTAAGCCAATTTACCTGGTACCACTCCATGAAACACCATGTTGGATTGTCTCAACTTGTCTGTCAACCCCATACGACGGAAAGTCTCGTAATACAAGATGTTGATGCTGCTGCCGCCATCCATGAGTACCTTTCTGAATTTGTAGCCACCCACCTGTGGTGCTACCACTAGGGCCAACTGGCCCGGATTGTCAACCCGTGGCGGGTGATCCTCTCTGCTCCACACAATAGGTTGTTCCGACCAACGTAGAAAACGTGGCGTTGCCGGTTCAACTGCGTGCACTGCCCGCTTCAGAATCTTTTGATCTCGTTTGCACAAACTCGTAGTAAAAACATGGTACTGTCCACTACTCAGCTCCTTCGGATTACTCTGATATCCGGATTGCTGCTGCTGTTGACGCTGCTGATTGCCTTGGTTATTGTAACCACCCTGACCATGCTGCTGGTTGCCTTGGTTGTTGTAACCACCTTGACCGTGCTGCTGGTTGCCTTGGTTGTAGTTATTGTTGCCACCATGATATCCTGATCCGGAACCATTACCCTGGTAACCCGGACCCTGAAAGCCTGAACCCAAGCCACTGCCAGGGGGTCCTTGGTTATATCTGGCTTGCTTCATGGCCTCTATCATGATCCTGCAATCCTTCCATAAATGCTTAGACGGCTGTTCCGGCGTGCTGTGTTTAGGGCATGGCTCATTTAACTGTCGGTCTAGATTGATAGGTACTCCTTTGCTACGTGGAGGTGGCCTACCCTTGCGGCGCTGAAAGTTTCCTTGAACATTGGCCACAAAATTAGAGCCGCCCTTCGCCTTTCGCTTACCATTGTAACTTGTTCCTACCGGATTATCCTGCTCCGGTTTACCGGCCTTGTTTGCTTTCCCAGACTTGTCTCCATCTGCCTCTGGGTACTTAGTGTTATCAGAATCCCCATATTTCACCAGAGCGCTCATGAGTGTCCCCATGTCATTACAATCCCGCTTGAGCCGTCCCAACTTCAGCTTCAGAGACTCAAACCGGCAATTGTTTTCCTGTGTCACTATTGCCGTACTAGGATTGATGCTATTGGAAGAATGCAGGATTTCTGATACTCGCCGCACCCAGGTGCTCGTAGGCTCCTGCTCTCCTTGAACACATGTCGCTAAATCTACTATTGACATTGGCTGCTTGCACGTGTCTTTGAAATTTTTGATAAACTGGCGACGCAGCTCACCCCATGATCCAATGGAGTTGGGTGGTAAGCCCTTTAACCATGTCCGGGCTGTACCCTCAAGCATCACGGTAAAATACTTGGCGCATGCCGCTTCATCCACATCTAGCATCTCCATAGCCATCTCATAGCTCTCAACCCACGCCTCTGGAGCCAGGTCTGCCGTGTAGTTGGGCACCTTGCGTGGACCTTTGAATTCTTTGGGTAACTTTACGCTTCATAAAGCGGGGACAAGACACTGTACTCCAAAGGAACTCGCCGTGACTCATGTTTCTACTGTGGTTGGGTGAACCGGTGTCATTTGACGGGTATCCTCGCGGGCGGTAGGTCTGGCCCGGTTCATCGCCTCCTGGGCGTGCGCTTCTGCTCCTGCCGGATTATCCTGCCTGTGACGGTGACGTCTCCGCTCGCTGCTAGACACTTCCGATTCATCCCAATGCCTAGTGTAGCTCCGGCTGTGGCGGGGGGTTGAGTGAATCCTCTCCCTGCCGTAAGAGTACGCCTGCTGCTGTGTCAGTGCCGTGTCCAGCAATTCCTTAGCCCGGCACGCTTCCAACGCCACGGGGGACGTCCCCTCGATGGGTAAAGCGGCCAGCCGTGAAGCGGCGGCGACAGTGTTGTCCAACGGGTTAGAATAATGGCCAGGAGGGGTGGGGATGTGCGGGGTGGTTACAACTTGACGATTTCGTTCTGCGGTCAGCGGTTGAACCGGCGCGCGAGTTCCCGGAGCTCCTCCCCGGTTTAACTCTAGGTTATTGCTGGCTCCCACTCCTGGTGTCCCAAAGAGATTCATCGCCTCATAGACCGGCGGTAAATGAGTTTGTTGCCTTCTATTCCTTACCTCCTGCGCGGAGGTCTGGTCCACCCTGAGCCGGAAATCTTGGGAGTCTAGTTCTGCTTGCCTCGTAGCTATCATGGCTTTCTCTGCGTCTAGATCCCTTTTAGCTTGCTCAATCCGGCCCTTCAGCTGAAGGATCTCCGCATCATGATGCGCCTTGTTGGCAGGAGCTACTTCGGCTATAGCGCGTGCGGACAACTCCTCGACCAAGGTGGATAGAACGCCAGAGGGCGAGGGGACTTGATTGCTCGCCCCCACACCAGCTATCTCTGCTATGAACGCCCCAGTCACCGTGGGCTGCTGCATAGATTGTGATCCGGCCATGAAGACAGCCACCCGGTTCGGTGGATCAAAGGGGTCCGGAATACTGTCACCGTCGGACATATCCCCGGATCGGCCGTCCTGCAACAGATACAGAGATTCGGTCTCCCTGAATGAAGATTCATCGTCGGAATAGACAACTATCTCGCCACCAGAATCCGATCCGTCCTCGGTTTGGACTCCAAGTACTGCTCCAACGAAGACACGCTTCACGGCGGGCTGAATCCGGGCCGATCTTGGGCGCTGAGCCGGCTCGATGAAGTTGGGGAAGATGTCCGGCTCAGGCCCCGGTTCACCAATCTTGCCGATGAAGACGTGGATGCCTCCGAAGGGGACCTGGTACACGTATTCAATTGAATCGGCCTCGGGGCGCCAGCCTGCGTCGTCGATGTAGATCCGGCAGCGGCGACTCTTGGTCATTCGGCCAACCGCGTAACCCTTGAGTCCTTCAAAGCTGCCCTTCAAGAACTTGAAACCATCGTGCGATTGCCCCACGGTGGGCACCAACTGTCGTGGAATTGGCACGGCAGATGTCCGGTTTAGAGGACTTAGGTGTGAGGCCATCGCGCGGGTTAGCTTGAAGAGGTTAAAAGCACACAAAGGACACAGAGAGTTTATACTAGTTCGGCCCCTTCGATGAAGGTAAAAGCCTATGTCTAGTTTGGTTTGGTATTGCTTGGGCATCGATGAACAGGGAGCGGATCGCTTGCCTGTGTCTCGACGGGTTGTTGCCTGTCCTTGAACCGTCGCCGGGTCATCCCTTTATATAGGAGGCGACGCCCGGTCCAGTTTACAGAGTCCCGAGGCCGGCTCATAATCGTGTCCACCTCGGTCTCTACTCTTTCTATCTTACATCTCAAGTTACATGATATGATGGTTTACAAACCGTAAGCTTTACACATGGGCCCTAAGCCTCTATGGGCCGTAACCTCTAGTTCATATTCTCCTGAGGGCTTATGATGATATAACTATGTTAGCATAATCCGGATCTTCCTGGCCAGTTTATACCTGCTAGTAATATCCCTGACAGGTTTCGTCCCACATGTTCGTGCTGAATGCCCCATGGCACGTGTTACAAAGGGCATTGTCATCCCCAGATTAGCAAAGCCAAGGATCCTTTAAGATGCAACCCCCTAGTGCAACAACGCCCATGATAACCTCTCCACTAGATGTTGAACTCCAACCTCATATCATGCACCCGTTAGAATATTACCTAAGAGCTACTTGAATCCCACCTATTAATTCCCGAAGCTTTCCGGTTATGCAATCTGGTGTTGGGGATGCAGGGGAAGCACCGCGCACTCAACTCTAAACCTACATCCAGCTGTATCCATCCATTAACACATAACCAGTCATCTTCGGAAACTGTTTACCTCGGACCTTCGAAATGCATCCACTATACTAGCTGTGGCAATACTCCCGAACTATCCCCCCAGTACTGGGTGACGTCAGGGTTATCTCACCACCAGACATGCATAGAAGAGTTTTCGATGTCGGCCGCCTCTGGTATTCTAGAACCGCTACGATACATTAGTGACGACAACACCTCGGAGCTCAACTCCCCGGGACACTGCCACAACCCCTAAATGATAGGAGGCACCAAGAACAACGTTCTCATCACAAAGATATCGGAACGATCCAAACAATACCCGCGTGATCCTAAAAAAATTTGGTGAAATTTTGAGAATAGTGAAGATAAAACAACGTCAGAAGTCCTCACCAGAGCGACGAATGGGATGAGGAGTAAAAAGAAATCCTACTCTCCGATATACATAGGACTCAAAACATTTTGTGTGTGTGCCTAGACACAACCGTCAACGGTTCGATCAATCAGGGGGCTCCTAGGTCGGAGAAGGCTCTGAATACCAACTGGTCATGCCCAGGATACGACTATATCTCCTACGTGTAGAGGCACGACTTAGAGACATAAGCGCATTCTGGAATGATCGCAAGCGTGGTATCTTTGCACAACTTATGTAGAAGTTAAAGGAAGAAAGAGTAAGATAGTTGGCTTACACTCGCCACGTCACACAATGAATACAATAGCATACATTCATCCAAATAACACAGGGCCTGACTGCGGATGAAATCCAAACGAGAAAAGATACCACAACCACAAGGCCTGATCGCCCCTAGTAGGAACCACTACTGATCGTCGGGATACGTAACATAGAAACGACCACGCTCTTCTTCAAACTCCTAGTGAAGTTCTGATCCATCTCCTGCATCGTACTCTGCTGTACCTGCATCTGGTGTGTGTTGTAATTTGTGAGCCACAAGGACTCAGCAATCCCATTCTCGGGTATCAAAACTAGCAAAGCCTTTAGGTGTGGAGAGGTAATAAAGCGGCTGTAGCAAGCACTAAGCAACTAGCTTACGAATTCAGAGCGAGATGAGAATATGTGCCAACGGTCACCAAAGATGATCAATAAGTGATCCTAGCTACTCACGTTCAAGCATAACCCCACCGTGTTCACTTTCCGAAACACCTTCGAAAAGAGACCATCACGGTACTCACACAGGTAGTGTATTCTTAAGGATATGGTGCCAAGTTATCTACAACCGGATATTAACAAATTCTCATCTGCCACATAACCATGGGCACAGCTTTCGAAAGTTCATAACCCCGCAGGGGTGTCCCAACTTAGCCCATCACAAGCTCATGATCTGCGGAGTTGCAACTCCATATTGGGAAGACCCGAGTATTCTCGGAATCCTGTGCTCAAGTTATTTCGACAAAGGTAAAACTAATCCAGCAAGACCTCCCGGCGTGCTGACACCCTGATAGTAGCCGCACGTATCTCGTCTCAGGCCACGAGCGGATGTGCGATCCTACAGGTAAAACCAGCCCTCGGGTTTCCCCAAGGTGGCCCCACATAACCCCCAATTTGGACCAACACTCATGAGGAGCACTGGCCCGAGTTGTTGATAAATAAAACGTCGGGTTAATTGCTCCCTCGGCAAGTTTTAGTTGTTAGGAAAATGTAGTACCAAAGTTGGGTCTTGCTGGAAAAGTTTTAAGCAGAGCGAATTATCAAGGGGGGCCCATAAACCCCAACTGTATTAGGAACGCAAAATCGAGGAACATAACACCGGTTTATCGGGTTCTAAGGTGGCATGAGTGGAACAAAACACCAAGCAGAAGGCCAAGCCTTCCACCCATTGCCAATATATATGTGCATTAATTAATTAAGATATATATTGTGTTATCCCTATAAAGAAGTCCGAACGTGGAGCAATCTACGAAACTTCACCTGCAACTAACAACGCTATAAGAGGGGCTGAGCAAAAGCGTACTTAGCCAATCAACGGTTTGCTAGGAAGGCGGTTAGAGTGTTTCATGGCAACATAGGAGGCTGACAAGAAGAATAGGCATCTAGGCATAACTACAGAGTGAGACAACTAGCAAATCAAAGATAGAGGTGATATCGGGGAACGGTCATGTTGCTAGTGATCCCGCAAGGAATAAGAACGAGTCCATGAAGTAGTCGAACAAAACCTCACAACTCCGGAACGAAACCGAAGCTAACGTGAGAAGTAACCGGAAAGAAGCAAACAACACGGTAAACACACCAGCATAAGCATGTCATGATGCACAAGCAAGTATGATGCATGTCCGGTTTCAATATGCATGGCATGGGAAAGTGCTCAAATAATACTACAAATTAAGTGGAGCTCGTTGCATATTGACGAAACACCACATCAATTTATTTAGTTTGCTCCCGGTTATGTACTCAACATTATTAAATGTTATTAACATGGCAAGAGGTGAAGCATGAGCAACTACACTACCCATGCATTTTAAATGAGGCCGGAAATAACAATAACAATTCCGGAAAATCCCCATGTGTCATCTAGCAATTTTAATGCAAACAACAATTTAAACATTTTAATGTTGTTATCATGATGCAGATGGCACTTGCAAGTTTTATGCATTTTTTTATTAAAAGTTAACATGAACATGTTAGGAAGCATTTGTCACCGTGGTGGAAAGAGAAGGTGCCACGGCGACGAATCCAAAAATGATGCCACGGCAACATATCGGTTCCGGTAACTCGTTGAGAGACCGGTGCAAAAGATGAAGGGCGTAATGAGCGTGTCATGCAAGAGATAGGTGGGGTGATCCCGGTAGCCAGTTTCCCACGGGTTGGTGGCAAGGCAAAAGAGGGGCATCACAAGCGACGATTCAGGCACGGTGCAAACAAGTGATACACCTCATACAACACAAGCATTCATTCGTTCACGGGCATCGACTCGGTGGTATACCTTTGAAGCATGCATTTCGGGATGGAAGGAGTCGTCGAGGGAAGTAGTCATTCACGTTTCGTTTCAGAGAGGGAAGTAGGCGTTCACGTGATGGTAGTGGAAGTAGTTGTACACGACGAAGGTAGTTGTACATGGGTCTTCGACGACGGTAGTTGTACACGTTTTCGTAGAGAAACTTGGCGTATCGTCATGTAGTCGTACACGTTCCGTAGATGTACATGTCGTCGGTGTCGTGGTACTTGGTGTCTTCGGACTCGTCGGTCTCAATACTTGCGACGGTAGCTGTACACTTGTTGACGGACTTGGCGAACCCATAGGCGCCGATGGTGGTGTAGTCGTACTTGAGGTCCTCGTGCACTTGGCGTCTCTGGAAGAGGAACTTGGCAGATCCGAGGGCTCCGGGCGTCGTGGTACTTGCGTCCACGTAGTAGTCGTACACGTGTCTTCGACAAGAGTCTTCAACAGAGGTACTTGCGAAAACCGAGATGGTCTCGACGACCCGGCGTGGTAGGGGAAATCTCGGTCTTGCCAGTGGGGTCTTGGTAAAAACCACGAAGGGGTATGGCCATGGAGAAGATGAAGTTGGTGGCAAAGGGCCTCGGTCAGGAAGGCGCGTTACCCGTCGGTGGAGTTGCAGCAGAGCAAGCGAAGGGTTGCAGGGGTCGGCTGCAAGGCAGAGCAGCAGCGTGGTGATGAGCCCACGGCGGCTACCAAGGGGCGGCGGTAGAGCTTGATGGTGAATCATGGAGGCCACGAGACGACAGAGAAATGGGCAAAGGTGGAGGCCCCGAGGCGGAGGTTGCGGTTCCCGCCGAAGAACATGACCTGCGGCAGAGTTTCATGGCGCGGTGGGAGCGAGGACGTGAGACGGCACGGCGGCGGACTGCAGTGGCCTTGGCGAGGCCGAGGAGGTGCGGCGGAGGTAGAGCAGAGGAGGGGTTGTGGCGGGGCGGCGTGGGCGCGGCCCTAGAGAAGGCGAGGCGGCGTAGGGCCGGCAGGTGAAGAAGTGGCCGGTGCGGCGGCGTTAACCGAGGCCATCGGCGGCGGCTGCTGTCGAGGGAGAGGGGAGGGAGCTAGGCGACAGAGTGAGAGATGGGGATCGACGCGGGCACGATCTTCTGGCGCTAGTTGCGTGCGAGCGAGGGGACGGGGTCTAGCGAGGGTGTGGCTGGCGACAGAGGGAATCAAGAGGAGAGGGAGAGGACGATCGATCGAGAGGAAGCTGGATAAGGGGAGGCCCTAAGTGGGCTCTTGGGCCGGCTAGGGTTAGAGGTTGGAGGGGCGGCTCGGCCTGGTGGTGGGCTGGTGCATGGACAGAGGCCCAATGCAGCGCAAGGAGACCCCTTTCCCCTTAAAAAAACAAATGCAGACTCAAAATCCTGATGAAGAAAAGGAAAAAGGACAGGGAGTTATATGAAGATTAAGAAGAAAGTTAAATCAACCCTAAGCTCATGGAATTGTGGGATATTTTAATAAAATGCTTTGGCAATTTTTAGAGACTACAAATTTATGCAAGTTCGGAAATAACTCAAACTTGCATAAATCTTTAGGCCAACCAAAGCACTTCCAAAAGACCTGAAAACTAGAGGAGGTGGTATTGGCATAAACTATAATTGGCATGAAAAGAATGAACTTTTTTATGTGACAGAAAAATGTCACTCGCAATGAATGGGCAAATTTGAAAGAAGGAAGCTAGTGAATGGGTTTCAACTTGATGAGGGATTTTGTGGCAAGAGAAAGATGCAACTACAAGATGTAGATGAGGAGAAGGAGTTCACACGATCACAACAAATTAAATATGCCACAACCAAAACAATGATGATCTATGATGCATGATGCAATGCACAAATAAAATAGAGAAAGCAATTAAAACACACGGTGAAACCCGGAATAGCTGGAAGTCTTCTGGAGCGTCGGTCTTGGGGCGTCACACGAGATCTGCTAGTATTGACACCGACATTGGTGCTTTCATTGAGAGTTTCGCTATGTTGTCGACATAAGGATCAATGGCTCGCCTCATCATCGACAATGCTGCTGTCTCTGGGGAGACCTTCCTCCCTTATGAGCTTTTCATATTTGGCGGCTTCGTGCTACATGCCAACTCGAACGGTCACCTTAAGCAGGTCGACAGCTACGCCCCTGGTCACCAGATCGAGTTTGGAAGTCTGAGCTACACTGCCAATATCTGAGGAGATCTGATCTTTGAGGGTTTCGCGGCCTCGGCTGCCGCTCCCCACATGCATGAAGAAAATCCTTTGGATCTACTATCAGATCTCGTCCAGGGGTGGATGCTCATGTCCGCTCTGGCCTTAGAACTGGAGCGGACCACTTCATCTGAAGACTGGAGGATAAATCCCGTTGGACTCTCTCCCTCCATGGAACTTCTAGCCGGGGACCCAGAGGCGATCGCACCATTAGTGAACCCAGAATCAAACGGGACCCTTCCCGTTGTCGGGATGCCGAACTCGCCTCCGATCACAAGCTCCGAACCCTTGGGGTATGTACCCTCCAGGATCGATGTCACACCCCTATGATTGCTTGTAACTAGTTGCATGAAAGCATTCTTGCATCATGTTTAAGTTTTCAGAAAGTAGAAATGGGGATTGATCAAACCCTAGCACCAAAAGGAACTCAACTAGGTTCAACCTAAAAATATTTTCATTGTACCCAAAGTGCCTCAAGAAAAGTTCATGATTTTTGGTTAAGGTAGAAACATCTGCCAAAAATGATGAATATATTTCTAGGACATTTTTGGATTTTTGAATTAATCCATATTGTATTTCAATTGGGGCATTTAAATTCTATAAATAGTTTAAATGCTCTAATAATTGTGTAACTAGTTGAGGGCTGTTGGAATTAATTCAATATGTGCCCACAATTTATTTCATGAACTTTCAAATGTTTTGGTCTTTGAGCTAAATCAAAACAGAATAGAAAATAGAAAAACAGAAACAAAAGAGAGAGAGAAAGGGACTAACCTACAGCAGCCCACGTACCCGGAAGTCCACTGGCCGGCCCAGCACTATGCTGGCCCAGTGTCGGTCGTCCTCCTCCTCTCGCCAGGAGGACGAGGGCGCGTGCCTGGCGCCCGCAGCCACGCGCCGGCCACCTCCTGCTTACCTGCTCACCGCTAGAGGCACCCGGGGATGCCACACACTCCCCCTTGTCAGGACCGGTCCTTCAATAAAAAAATTACCGGAAGACCGACCTTTTTATTAAACCAGCGAGGAATATTATTACCTGCTGGCAGACAAATCCTTGATACAGAATTCCAGTACACTGAATATTATACAAGGTTGAGCTGGGGTTGCTCAACAATTTTTATTACAAGCGCGCCAATATATAACATAGAGGCGGATATGACACAAGGCAGGGTGGCATACTACTAACTCGTAATAAAAGGTGGTGGAATATGTCACAGTGAAGTGGGTGACGTGACTCCAATATTTTACAGTTCATCGAGTGTCGGAGTGAGACCCGATGTATTTATTTGGCGGTAGGCGGAAGCGGTTATAAAAAGTGAACAACTCCAGGATCGCAAGGGACTGACTGGGACTCCTCTAAGCGTCGGACTCGCTATCGAATTCCTCATCCATGAGATCGCCTTCGTCCACATCTGGCCAAATCAACAAGCCAGGTGAGTACTTTGAATGTACTCGCAAGACAGTTCGGACTTAAGATATAATAAATGCCAACATGATGCATATGAGTATTCCGGCAAAAATGCGACCGGAATAAAAATATTAATGTGCTGAATGCAAAGATGGAAGTCGGGCGGTAATCCTTCCGAAATCCAAAAGGTAAAAAGAAGGAGACTGAACGAGTGTCTGAGTGACGCCTCGTAAGAAAAATAGCAAATAATAGTAGGCCACAGTCGGGCGTCAGAGCGACACCGCATAAAGGGCTTATAGCAAAATAAATAACGGGAATGCCTCAGTCGGACGTCTGAGCGACATCGTAGAAAGGGCTGATAAATAAAAGAATGCCACAGTCGGACGTCTGAGCGACATCACATAAAGGGCTTATAAATAAAAGAAATGCCACAGTCGGATGTCTGGGCGACATCACATAAAGGGCTTATAAATAACAAGAATGCCGCGGTCGGACGTCTGAGCGACATCACATAAAGGGCTTGTAAATGACAGTAGTATAATGATGAAATACTTCTGAAAGTAAATTTAATACAGAGATAGTTGGTGAGTTCATATACCAAATGAACTTGACGAAAACACTATTCTGGTTACCAACAAGAATAAACTGGAGACGGTCACCGGGTTGATATGAAGATTGACCCTAGGCCATAAACATGGCTACTAGAAGGATTTAACTCTGCAGAGCTTGTACCATTAACTCATAGCCAACGGGTTCTACTAGCCACGTGGGCTAGTCCCGTCTACGGTGTTTTAGTAGAAACCCAACTAACCAGTACACACCCATTTAACATCCTGTCGTCCGGAATCACCCGCGACGACATTCATGGAAAACTTTAAGACGGGGAGGCTACAACATCGAATAGCATGGGATCAAATTTATATATGCGCGCTCTAAGGGGTGCCCCCCCTCTCGGTCCCAACCGGAAACACCCATGCCCCCTGACCAGATGACGGGCTCTAATCCAGGGCCATGGAACCCTCATCCCGACCCCTCTACTTGGTGTGTACTCGGGAAGTGGTTTACAACTGACTAAACCGTAATCCCAACGGACGGCCTATGATAGTACCGAAAAAGGGGACGAACGGAGTCATGACATGATCTCCATTGATACTGAGATAACCAACTACTGGCATGCTCCAACAATACCAGCATTCCACCCATCATATCACCATATGATCGAGGTGGTTCAAACATCACCTTTCGGGACTCACCCGAAGCTTACTTGCATGAAATATGCCATACACATATGCCCATATGATCATGCTTATGAAACGAACTACTCGAGCAAACATGCAACACACTCATCATATCAAGAGTTCAAACATGCTTGCCTGGTTCTGAAAAGTCGGAGCCTAACTCGGTGTGGTTCGCGTCTCCGTCACGGCCTCCGGTATCTATGTATTCAAACAAAATACATACTAACATAAATACCGCGCGTGCAAATAAAGGTGCTCCAAATATTTCCACATAAATATGACAAAAAACTAGGCAGAAAACTAAAGTGGGCAGAAAAAGAATCAACTCAAAATTACTTTTAGTTTAAAAGATATTAGAGTTTCTGTCCAGGGACCCATCTGTAATGAAACAGAAAAGATCCAGGGGCTAGAACAGAGTACAGCAAAGCGAATCGGTACGCAGTACGCCAACCATAGAGGGGAGACGTATTTTGCCGAATGCGCTAACAGAAAACGATTCGAAGGGGAGAGGTGTGAGGCTGACAGAGGGCCCCACGCGTCAGGTTTGAAAAACAGAAGCCGAGTCGCGCCGACGCCGGTGCTGCGGTGATCGCCGGCGTCGATCCACGGCGAGTTAGGGGAGGGGAGAGGTACGTACGGCTTCTCGATGCTCTTCCGCGTCGAACGGTGGTGGAGTTGGGTGTTGGCGAGCCCTACGTTGACGGCGACCCTGTCTCCGGCGGACGGCGGCTCGGGTGGTCGTGGACCTCGTCGGAGAGTGTTCTTGGGATGAAATTGAGGTGGGGGTTTGGTCTAGGTGGGTTCCGGGGTGCTACGCCCGAGTCCACGGCGGCGGAGAAGCCCTCACCGGAGTGAACGAAGCTGGAGCCCGAGGCGGAGGTAGCTGGCCGGAGTTGGGGAAGAAGGGCCCCTTGAGGCTCATCCAGAGGTTGGGCGTGGTCTAGGGAGGTAGTGAAGGTGTGCGTGTTCGAGCACGAACTCGGGGTGCCTTTTATAGGCGGCTCGAGGTGGCTGCCGTGAAGGGATAAGTCCGGCGAGTCGATTACGGCGCTGCAGTGGTCGGACAGCGGAGTTAGGGGCTTGAGCATCATCTAGGTGCTATAAGGGTTCCATTCCCGAACCTAACTCAGCAGGAGAGGTGGAGTTACGGGCTGTCCCCGACGGAACGGCCGCGCGGCACGGCGGCGGCAGGAAACGCGCTCTGCACGCGCCAGGCCACGACGGGGGCGTGCCAGGCGTGTGCTGGCACAGGAAATGGACACGCGGAGTGCTGGGGTGGTTTGGGCAGTGCTAAACGGCGTCGAGCTGCGGTGGTAGCTTCTGTCAGCCGCCACGGGTGGCGCTATTGCCGTGGCAGTCGCCGGCGTGGTCGGGCCAGGGCGCCACAGACACCCAGAAATGGCCAAGCGAGCGTGCGGCGACTGGATAAGAAGAAGGAGCAGTGCAGCGTCGAGCCAAGGAGATACTGGCGAGTTTTGTCACTGCGCCTGACGAACTGTCGAACTGTCGACAATTTCAGTTAACAGTTCTGAACTTGACAGAACAGTGTAGGCTAGGTGTTTGATGAAATGTTTCTGGTATGTGTGCAATGCTTCTGGAGCTGATTTTTGGTGGAGTGGCCTCTTGATTTATCTAGAGGCTGCCTGATTTTTCACCGAATTTTTGGAAGAAGATAAATATTAATTTCACCAGATTTTGCAAATCTGGTCCAAACTTGCAGCAGGTGAAATTTGAAAATTTTGAACTATGGACCAGTGAAACAAGATGGATCTAGGTTGTGGGTACTAAAGACTATCTAGGAGAGTACGTTTGGAGTCAAATAACTAGATGAAAATGGTGGCTCCTTTGTAAATCACCAAGGTCCACTATAAAAGGCAGAAATTGTTTTGGAGTGAAATAAATAGAAGAAAAATCCCAATAAGGTTAAAACTTACTGGAATTCATGAGAGACTTGTCTTAAGGTGTGGAGAGGGTCTTGGGGATAAACATTTCTGTTGGGGTCATGGCAAGATGAAGGATGGAGAGGGAGATAAGTCCAAGGTTAAACTTGAGAGGTTTAAATCAAGAAAGGGAGAATTCAAACAAACACTTTTGAAACTCAACTTGTGCTTGAGCCAAACACAAGAGAAAAACTTCAAGGCCAAAAACCAAGCTTGAGAAAACACACAAACTTTGGCCATAAGGGATTTTACAAGGGTTTTAAGAGAAGATCAACAAACCCCTTTCCAAAAAGCCAAAAGTTTGGAAGAAAAACCAACTAAAAAATTTGGGGTGTTACACCCCTCGACCGCCTCCCACTCTCCCGTGCCCCTCTCCCCTCCTCTGCTCTCTTCCCGTTGCTGCCCGAGTGACCTTGTCGCCGCCGCTCGCTGCCACCGCGGCCAGCTGCATCCCCACGCCCATCCAGCTAGCCCAGAAGCTCCGCCGCGTCTTTCTCTTTCTCTCCACCAAGCTACGGGACGTTGGGAGGCCCTGCTTCATCGTCACCGCGCTCGTCTTCAACCTCCGGCCGCCGGCGACCTCTCCGTTGATTCGCGGCAACCAACGCCTCCCCGGCCCCTCCGTCTGCACTGGCCGACTCGCCGTGAGCCACTGAACCTCTCCCCTCCGCCTTTTACTTCGCGCATGCCCCATAGCTGCTGCCCCGCGAGCACCTGAAGCCGCCGTCCGCCTTGGCCGGCGAGCTCCGTGCCCTCAAGCCCCTCCGCTCCTACTAGCAGCTCCGGTGTGCTCCTGCTGCCCTTTAGGTGCTGCCTAGCACCTCCGTTTGCTCCACCGTGCACCGCAGCGCCGTTCTCGTCGTTGCCCGAACTCTAGCGGCAGCAAAAGATCTCGCAACCGTCAGCTCGGGCCACCTCAGCCCCTGCCGTTTGCCGAGATGGATGCAGGCGAGTCCCAGCTCCACGTAGATGCTCTCCGCCGCTCTTTTGGTCACCGGAGACGCAATCCCACAGCCCTCCACCGCGTCTGGCCTCGCCGTCGTCGAGCTGCCGGCAGGATTAGCCAGTTGACCAGGGTTTTGACCTCCCCTGGCTGGCTGACGTGTGGGCCCAAGCCCTGTTTGGTTACGGTCAGGATTAATAAGTGTTAATTAAGTTAGTTAATTAGATGAGCCACTGACATGTGGGGCCCGGACCTGGTTAACCTCTCGTTTAGTTTTGAACTTAATTAGTTAGCTTTGTTAGACTGACGTGGGGACCCCACACGTCAGGTTTGAACTGGATGGTGCTCTGTTGACTTGCTGATGTCGGCATGACCTAGTGCTGACGCAGTAAATCCTTTTCTAGAATTTAGATAAATCTAAATGATTTATTTATTTTCAGAAAATGCTTTAAACTTCTAAAAATCATATAAAATCAACCGTAGCTCAGATGAAAGTAATTTAAATGTCATTTGAATATTAACATATGGAGTTTGAATTTGAACCCTTGGTTTAAATCAACTTTATTTAAATCACTGCTAGTTGCATTAGCTCAAATCACAGCATGTTGCCATGTCATCATCATGCATCACATTGTTGCATTGCATCGATTGTGTTCTTTTTCTGTTGCCGGTGTTTGTCCCCTCTCAGTAGATGACATTCCGACGATATGAGATCGATGACACGGATGAAGAGCTTTACTATCTTTAGCAGTGCCAGGCAAGAAAAACCCCATTGAGCATTCCGATACAATCCCACTCTCTCGATCTTGCTCTCTTTTACTACATTAGGACAACAACGATTCAACTGCTATTTGCTGCGGTAGCTGAACCCCTTTCCTCTGCATGACCAGTCATTGCCACAGTAAATAGTTAAAACCCACTAGCATGAGTAGGAGTTGTTTGAGCCATGTTGTGCCTACTCATTCATGCTTGTTGTCATGCCTGCTATTGCTTAGAGTTGAGTCAGGTCTGATTCATTGGGGATGAATTGGAGTGTGGTGAACATGTCCTACTGTTGAGAGCTCAGTGTGTGAACATGATTTGGTAAAGGCTGCGATGAGAGGCCATGTAGGAGTACATGGTGGATTGTCTCATTGAAACCGTCCTCAGGAATTGAGTTCTGTGTTTGTTGATCCATGAACAGCTGCTACCACACGGTGTACCGGGACGCCCATTTGGTGCCCCGGGAACGCTGTACACATCGTTCAGGGCCTTAAGTGCAAACCTTGGCCGGAGTCCCATCGGATGGAACCTGAATAGGCGATAAACCTGGACTAGGGACTTGTGTGGTTAGTCAGGTCGGGGTCTACACCCACGTCGGCTTTCGCTTGAAGTCTGCCGAGCACATGTCGTGTGTAGACGCTAAGTGGTGGAAACATTTGTGAAGAAGTACACCCCTGCAGGGTTACTAATAATCTATTCCAATAGCGGCGTCCGCGGTGAAGGACTTCTGGGTTGCCTATACAGTTCATAGACAAGTGAAAGTGGATACTCTAAAATGTGCAAGATATGCGTGAGTGCTATGGATGGCCTTCTCGTAGGGAGACGGGAGCAGATACATTGTGGTGTATTGATTGGTGAATATGTGGACTCGTGTGCGCCACCTCAAAAGAGTTACTTGCAGTCATAGTATAGGTTAGCCACTGAGTCAAAGCTAGCTTGCTGTAGTTAAACCCCACCGCCCCCTTTGTTGATAAAGATGCATATGTAGCTAGTTCTGATGTAAGTCTACCTTAGTACAATTGTACTCACGTTTTCTTAATTTATGTTTTTTGCAGAGAGACTTCTGTCGCACTAGTGGTTCCGCATGGACTTCGACGTTTAGCTTGTTACCTAAGCAACGATCTTGTACCCTTAGGCGGGTCTTGTACATAGTCAGGCTTCACAACCTTTTTCATTTATAGTTGTCTGTACTCAGACATGTTATGCTTCCGTTGCCTGTATGCTTTGTATGTTGGGTCATGAGACCCACTGCTTGTAATAAATGCTATGATGGCTCTTCTGGGCCTTTATCTATATGAGTCGTTGAGTTATGTTGTGATGCCATGTTTTACATCACATACTTGCATGTTATGCGTACGTGTAATGTGTATTGCTATGTGTGGGACCCAACACCTTGTGCTTTACCCTTGGTAGCCTATCTTATGGAGAAATGCCTCCTAGTGCTTCCACTGAGCCTTGGTAGCTTGCTACTGCACCGGAACACTTAGGCTGGCCGGCATGTGTCCTTCTTGTTCCTGTGTCTGCCCCTTAGGGGAAATGTCACGCATTGTTCCTTTAAGTCCTTGTAGCTTACTACGACTTGGGTTCGTACGTTGATGACCGACACGTTCGTTGCTGGTTCTTGTATGCCCGTCTCTGTAATTTAGCGCCACTTTTGGTTTATAACTAGTCATGTCGGCCCGGGTTCTCTGTCATATGGATGCTAGAGACACTATCATATACGTGTGCCAAAATGCGCAAACGGTCCCGGGCCACGTAAGGTGGCACTAGTGGGGATACCGTGTGTGAGGTCGCAAAGTGATAAGATGTGTTACATGCTAGACCTATGTGACTTAGGATCGGGGTCCCGATAGCTTTGGTATCAGAGCCTGACTGCCTGTAGGATTACCAAGCCAAACTGGTCGAAGTTGAGTCTAGAAATTCTTTAGTTATATAAGGGAATTGATTGTGGAAGGGAACTTAAGGCTCTTTTTACTCCTTTATCCTATGCCTTCTGATATGAGTCACCTTCTTCTTTTCTACGGGGATTAAGAACTAGGATTCTCATTGTATTTATCAGGATCACGTTAATGGTGGATTCAAATCTCGGTTTAGTCTCAAGTACTTCTGTTTGTTAAACTGTTGGTCTCAGAACCTTGACATCATGATGTGGAGTGGTTATGCCATATTGTGCACTAGTCTCAAAAGTCTTTTTGAGCAGTTTCGGCCGTTATGCTGTCCGAGTCATCCCAGGTTTCTAAACAATCTGATGCATCTGCAAATCTTTCCTCCCTATTCCCGATATCCTTTTGGGCCAGACTGATCACACTAATCGGTGTGTTGAGGTACTCCGTTGCCTCAACATAATTGTTGAAGCCATCAGGAAACTAGGACATCATAGATAGCCACCCAGTAAAACAACCTTGTGTCGTGTTCTCACTGTGATGATTCTGGCCTTTATCCTCGAAAGCATCCCGTGACGCCATTTAGTTAGTAGGCATTCTATTTCTGGGTTCTTGAACCCAAGATTCATTCTACTTACTTCATGTTGGTAGTGTTTGCTCGTACCTTTAGGATATTAGTAACCTTGTGATAGTCCTCGAGGTCCGTGGTATCTCCTTCTTCCAAATACCATGAACTGCTTATGGCAGAAGTTCCTCGTTGAACCGAAAAATCACAATAAGAGTGCTCTCGATGAGTTCCACATTCTATATTGTGACTCTGCCAATCTATCCTTTCTACATGGGTTATTCGGAAGAAATATGTTGAACTAGTTGGACATGCTAATCCATGCATTCGCAACTTAGAAAATCTTATGTTCCTTTGAGTTGTCCCTCTTTAGTTGTATTGCGGCCTTCGTCTATCAGTTGATTGTCAGTAGTGAATGTGCATTCATGTCCATCGATGCCTTTTATTCTTGTGATCCGTCAAGCTATTCCATTCAGAATGGCTTAGGAGAAACAAACTCCAGTACCTCATCCATTTCCAGGATTGGGACAAAGTAGTTGTATTCCGCAGATCAGAATGCCAATCCAGCTTCTAATCTATTCTACCTTGGAGTGTTACCCTCTTGCATGTCAAGTGTATCATGGGAATTGCACAACCTCCTATGAACTCTTGATACAGTGATACTTCTCGCCATCATCATTCATTCCTTGGTCCCTGTAACCAGAATACCGACAAATGAATTGTGATGTGTGAAATCAATACCCGTAGCAACTCCGTTGCTTGGTAGTTAATGGACGGTAATCTCGTTCTTAGTGTGTTGATTACTGAATTGTCATTCTAAGATTGATCGTGCTACCTAGTCCATTTTCCTGGTGCACTTGTCGGTCGATGAGTTAGGATTTTCTCAATCCCTCACTCTTTCGATCATATCTTCTTGCCCTGAAAAGCAAGATTGTTCTCTAGCTTAGCAACATATCGGTGGTTCATGAAATCTGAATATGTTCTCAGAAGTATCACCAGGTTGTTCCCTGACCATTATGTTGAGCTTGTGATCAAGTTGGTTTTCTTATAAACCACCCTTCTCCAAGAATCTGTGCTGGATACCCTGAGCTAGTTGGTTAAGCTAAAACAACAACTTGGAGAGTTGGAAGATTAAAGCTTGATCTAACGTAGTTCATTTCGAAGGGATATCTTTTTATGTGTGTACTGAAGAAAGATGGTATTTTCATCAATTGATCTTCGTGTTTAGTTGTTGGACC
The DNA here is from genome assembly GCA_902687465.1 of Secale cereale. Taxonomy (NCBI): domain Eukaryota; kingdom Viridiplantae; phylum Streptophyta; class Magnoliopsida; order Poales; family Poaceae; genus Secale; species Secale cereale. The sequence goes on from LR738714.1 coordinate 202,597,570, forward strand.
TATCATCTTATTCTAATGTTGATTTGAGTATGGGCTATCCTCAAATCAAAACAGAACCAACGATATTCATAGTGTTGTCTTACGCATGGTTGATCCCTCGAGCATACATCCTTACATCTATTGATCTGACCAATGCTATCACCCTGTTCACATAGTTATGGAATTCCATCTATATGGACATCTTAATAAATTGTTGTTGATCTCATTGACAACATTTCATTTTGTCCATGATTCATGTTGAACATGTAAGTTGGTATTGGAAACTTTTATAAGCATTATCTTCATGTCCCGTACATGAAGCATATGTTCGAATGAAAGAAGTGACTTCCTCTAATTCACATGCATATGATGCAAGTTGCTGCCGTGAATTTGAGAATGCTTGTTTTGCTTCCTCTGGAATCATCCCAAGTTAGTCATGCACATGTGTGAGGTATTCTATGGTTTGGAGACTTGCAACCTTCATTCCATATGTATCCATAGCACACCAAGCCACTGATTAAATTGTTCAAGGAAGAGAAGTCTATGCTTGGGATCTAATCCATGGACTTGTGTAAAGACTTTGATATCCTCGTTGATGGTTCCCAACCTGGAGTCGGTAGTATTTTATTGTAAGACTACTACGTGATCATGTTTGTCTGTGTGTTCACATGTGTGTAGCAGAACCATCTCATGTTTTGGAGCTTGCTATCATAGTTCACTCCCTGAGAATCTCGCAACGCCATCTCATCGATTTGTGTTGCAAACTTTCGTTTCCAGACATGACGTCTGAAATATTCTGTTACCAACCAGATCTGAATCTCACGCAGATATGATGGTTGAAAAGTTCCTAGCATTTGCATTTTGTTCCCAGCTTGCACCTCAGTAATTGTTGTCCAGGATCATCTTCAAAAGTGGACTTACCATGGGTCCCATCCATCTCCGATGATAAGCAAAATCATCCACTACGTTGTCTTCAACAAGGTAGTCCACATCGTCTATCCTAGGCCAAGTATGCCATCCTCCCGAACTCCTTCAAACGATCGATTATGGTTTGCCTTAGGCTAGTATAAAGAGTTCCAATGATCTATGTATAAAAAGTAATTCTTTTTGCCACTTCAGGGAATAATCCTAGCAGTCACCTTCTCCAAGGTGCCCCGTTTGGTGACATTGTTCACCATCTTCCTTAAGTGTGAAATTGTTACCAACCAAATTGAACCTTCGTTGTTAGTTTCTTTTCATCCCTGACGTGTGTCTTGTGACTCAGCTCAAGAGACGTTCTTTCGTCTCACTCCATGAGTTGATCCTGAGTTGCTCGATCTTCGAGGAGATCAATTCCTGTAGAGTTTCTTTCTCATCATCATCTTGTTGGATGAAGATCTCAAAAGCAAAGACGTGAAGACCAAGATGATGCAATGACCAACGCCTTCGAGGAGGACAGTTGGATCGAGAAGATTGTGTTAGCTTCTGTCCCCTCTATTTCCTGACCTCACGTCCTGAATCTCGGGACGAGATTCTTTTTTAGTGGGGGTGAATTGTCACAGCCCTAGGATTGCTTGTAACTAGTTGCATGAAAGCATTCTTGCATCATGTTTAAGTTTTTAGCAAGTTGAAATGGGGATTGATCAAACCCTAGCACCAAAAGGAACTCAACTAGGTTCAACCTAAAAATATTTTCATTGTACCCAAAGTGCCTCAAGAAAAGTTCATGATTTTTGGTTAAGGTAGAAACATCTTCCAAAATGATGAATATATTTCTAGGACATTTTTGGATTTTTGAATTAATCCATATTGTATTTGAATTGGGGCATTTTAATTCTATAAATAGTTTAAATGCTCTAATAATTGTGAAACTAGTTGAGGGCTGCTGGAATTAATTCAATATGTGCCCACAATTTATTTCATGAATTTCAAATGGTTTGTTCTTTGAACTAAATCAAAAGAGAATAGAAAATAGAAAAACAGAAACAAAAGAGAGAGAGAAAGGGACTAACATGCAGCAGGCCATGTACCTGGAAGCCCACTGGCCGGCCCAGCACTATGCTGGCCCAGTGCCAGTCGTCCTCCTCCCCTCGCCAGAAGGACGAGGGTGCGTGCCCGGCGCCGCAGCCACGTGCAGGCCACCTCCTGCTTACCTGCTCGCCGCTGAAGGCACCCGAGGGCGCCACACACTCCCCCTCGACCGCCTCCCACTCTCCCGTGCCCCTCTCCCCTCCTCTACTCTCTTCCCGCTGCTGGAAGAGCGACCTTGTCGCCGCCGCTCGCTGTCACCGCGGCCACCAGCATCCTCACGCCCATCCAGCTAGTCTAGCAGCTCCGCCGCGTCTTCCTTGTCTTCTCCACCGAGCTACGGGATGCCGAGAGGCCCTGCTTCATCATCACCACGCTCGTCTTCAACATCCGGCCAACGGCGACCTCGCCGTTGATTCGCGGCAACCAACGCCTCCCCGGCCCCTCCTTCTGCACCGGCCGACTTGCCGTGAGCCACTCAACCTCTCCCTTCCGCCTTTTCCTTTGCGCACGCCCCGTAGCCGCTGCCCCGCGAGCACCTGAAGCCGCCGTCCGCCATGGCAGCTCTGGCCCCTCCACTCCTACTAGCAGCTCTGGCATGCTCCTGCTGCCCTTTAGGTGCTGCCTAGCACCTCCGTTCGCTCCACCGTGCACCACAGCGCCGTTCCCGTCGTTGCCCGAACTCCGGCAGCCGCAAAAGAGCTCGCTGCCGTCAGCTCGAGCCACCTCAGCCCCTGCCATTTTCCCAGATGGATGCGGGCGAGTCCCAGCTCCACATAGATGCTCTCAGCCGCTCTTTTGGTCGCCGGAGACGCAATCCCGCAGCCGTCCGCCGCGTCTGGCCTTGCTGGCATCGAGCCGCCGACGGGATTAGCAAGTTGACCAAGGGTTTTAGCTCCCCTGGCTGGCTGACGTGTGGGCCCAGGCCCTATTTAGTTAGCGTTAGGATTAATTAGTGTTAATTAAGTTAGCTAATTAGATGAGCCACTGACACGTGGGGCCCAGACCCTGTTAACCTATAGTTTACTTTTTAACTTAATTAGTTAGCTTTGTTGGACTGACTTGTGGACCCCACACGTCAGGTTTGACCTGGACGGCACCCTGTTGACTTGCTGATGTCAGCATGACCTAGTGCTGACACAGTAAAGCCTTTTCTGGAATTTAGATAAATCTAAATGATTTATTTATTTTCAGAAAATGCTTTAAACTTCTAAAAATCATATAAAATCAACTGTAGCTCAGATGAAAATAATTTATATATGAAAAATTATCAGAAAAATTCAAGGAATCTGTTTATGGCATTGTCTTGCATGTTTGAGCAACTTATGCCTGCGTGTCAGGTCAAATCAATTAAATGTCATTTGAATATTAACATATGGAGTTCGAATTTGAACTCTTGGTTCAAATCAACTTTATTTAAATCACTGCTAGTTGCATTAGGTCAAATCATAGCATGTTGCCCTGTCATGATCATGCATCATATTGTTGCATTGCATTGATTGTGTTCTTTTCTATTGCCGGTGTTTTTCCCCTCTTAGTAGACGATGTTCTGACGATATGATATCGATGACACGGATGAAGAGCTTTACTATCTCCAGAAGTGTCAGGCAAGCAAAACTCCAATGAGCATTCCGATACAATCCCACTCTCTCGCTCTTGCTCTCTTTCACTGCATTAGGAAAACAACGATTCAACTGCTATTTGCTGCGGTAGCTGAACCCCTTTCCTCTGCATGACCTGTCATTTCCACAGTAAATAGTTAAAACCCACTAGCATGAGTTGGAGTTGTTTGAGCCATGTTGTGCCTACTCATTCATGCTTGTTGTCATGCCTGCTATTGCTTAGAGTTGAGTCAGGTCTGATTCATCGGAGATGAATTGGAGTGTGGTGAACATGTCCTACTGTTGAGAGCTAAGTGTGTGAACATGATTTGGTAAAGGTAGCAATGAGAGGCCATGTAGGAATACATGGTAGATTGTCTCATTGAAACCGTCCTCAGGAACTGAGTTCTATGTTTGTTGATCCATGAACAACTGCTACCTCAAGTTGGGCCCTGAAATATGACCCCGCTCAACTTATTAACCCCCCTCGTCCTCTGTCTAGGAGTTGCAAGTAGTTTCTGGTGTTTGTGGTATGCTGGAGGCCGTGCGCAGCGCTGACCCAGTGGGTGGGCTGTAATGTGGTAGGCACGTGGCATGGTGTACCGGGACGCCCGTTTGGTGCCTCGGGATCCCTATACACATCGTTCGGGTCCGTAAGTGGAAACCTCGGCCGGACTCCCTTCGGATGGAACCTGAATAGGCGATAAACCTGGAGTAGGGACTTGTGTGGTTGGTCAGGTCGTGGTCTACACCCACATCGGCTTTCGCTTGAAGTCTGCCGAGCACATGTCGTGTGCAGACGCTAAGTGGTGGAAACATGTGTGAAGAAGTACACCCCTTGAGGGTTACAAATAATCTATTCGAATAGGCGTGTCCGCGGTGAAGGACTTCTGGGTTGCCTATACAGTTCATAGACAAGTGAAAGTGGATACTCTAAAATGCACAAGATAAGCATGAGTGCTATGGATGTCCTTCTCGTAGGGAGACGGGAGCGGATCCATAGTGGTGTATTGATAGGTGAATATGTGGACTCATGTGCGCCACCTCAAAAGAGTTACTTGTAGTCATAGTATAGGTTAGCCACTGAGTAAAAGTTGGCTTGCTGCAGTTAAACCCCACCACCCCCTTTGTTGATAATAATGCATATGTAGCTAGTTCTGATGTAAGTCTTGCTCAGTAAAATTGTACTCATGTTTGCTTAATTTATATTTTTTGCAGAGAGACTTCAGTCTCACTAGTGGTTCCGTGTGGACTTCGAAGTTTAGCTTGCTACCTCAGTTACGATCTTGTACCCTTGGGAGGGTCTTGTAGATAGTCAGGCTTCACAACCTTTTTCATTTATAGTTGTCTGTACAAAGACATGTTATGCTTCCGTTGCCTGTATGCTCTATATGTTGGGTCATGAGACCCACCGCTTGTAATAAATGCTATGATGGCTCTTCTGGGCCTTTATCTATATGAGTCATTGAGTTATGTTGTGATGCCATGTTGTACATCACATACTTGCAGGTTATGCGTACGTGTAATGTGTATTGCTATGTGTGGGACCCGACACCTAGTTGTTTACCCTTGGTAGCCTATCTTATGGGGAAATGCCTCCTAGTTCTTCCACAGAGCCTTGGTAGCTTGCTACTTCTCTGGAACACTTAGGCTGGCCGGCATGTGTCCTTCTTCGTTCCTGTGTCCGTCCCTTAGGGGAAATGTCACGCATTGTTCCTTTAAGTCCTTGTAGCTTGCTATGACTTGGGTTCATACGTTGATGACCGGCACGTTCGTTGTTGGGTCATGTATGCATGTCTCTGTAATTCAGCGCCACTTTTGGTTTATAACTAGTCATGTCGGCCAGGTTCTCTGTCATATGGATGCTAGCGACACTATCATATACGTGTGCCAAAATGCACAAACGGTCCCAGGCCAGGTAAGGTGGCACCCGTGGGGATACCGTGCGTGAGGCCGCAAAGTGATATGATGTGTTACATGCTAGACCTGTGTGACTTAGGATCGGGGTCCCGACAATCGATCAAAGGGTCATCACAGAGCCTGGCTCCACAGATCCCCAGACCCATGTCCAGCTCTCGCTCCTAAACGAGGCACTGGAATTACTGCAATCTCTCGCCATCATAGAGGTATCACCTCCGAATTATGCCCAGTTTGTACTGGGGGCTGAGACTAGGGAATTTTGCGTCCCACCCACTACCCACTTGGTAGCCACTGTCGAGGATTTGACCGACATGCTACTACGCTTCCGAAGACATTGATAGCATGGATGACAATGTCGAAACTGAACTAGGTCAACACTCGCCCATCACCGGGCGCGGGACAACCACTTCTACTTATGATGTATACATGGTGGACATGCCTGAGAAAAAGGACGACGACGACACTAAAGATACAGATGAGGATAAGCTCGTCGATGAAGCACCAAAACGCCGGCATCAGCAGTGCTGCTTTGGATCACGTCGAGGAAGGGAAAGCAACACCGGTACTGGAGACAATGACACTCCGGATAATGCCGAAGACCTCGAAACCCCATGGAATGAGCGTTAGAGTAAGAGGAAAGGGAGGAGCGTCAATTCAGCCCCGAAAAACTCACCGATCATGAGGATTCGAAATATAGTAAGTATTTACCTGTCTCCGAAGAGGATGTCAGCCTTGGTAACAAAGAATTCATCGTCCCAGAGGAACCGCTCGAACAAGAACGCTTTCAGCGACGGCTCATCGCCACAACGAGGAGGCTGAAAAAGAAGCAGCGGCGGCTTAAAGCCGAACAGGATACGCTCAACGACAGATGGAATCAAGTGCTACACGCTGAAGAAAGATATGGCCGTGAGCGCCAAACAAAGTGCTATCCCAAACGCAAGCTACTCCCACAATTCTACGACGAGGCCCTTGCACCAATATCGTTGAGGTGCAATCAAGACGATCAACCTGACCAACCACCACATGGATGGGACAAAGCGGCCAATAACGTCGAACCCCAGCCCGCGCCCACCACCATAAAGGCAAGGAGACAACGGCTCCGGGCTACAAGTATGACCTACATTAGGACCTGGCCAATAGAGCCGACTAGACCAGATCAATCTACGAATCAAGAGGATGCACCCCCACACGGGATGACGACCATCAAGCCTCGCACGACAAACATAATCCAGTTCAGAGTAAGCACCGAACACATATGTCATCCGAACTCCGTCGTGCTGTTGCTCCGTATAGAGGTGCTGCACACCCTATGTGCTTTACCGACGAGGTAATGCAACACCAATTTACGGAATGGTTTAAACCCATGAACATCGAACAGTACGATGGAATGATGGATCGTAACATATGGATTGGAGACTTTATTCTCCACATTCATATGGCTCGCGGAGATGAGCTCCACGCCATGAAATATCTCCCTATAAAGCTGAAAGGACATGCACAACACTGGTTGAACAGCCTCCCAGAGAACTCCATAGGAAGCTGGAAAGATTTAGAGGATGTTTTCGGGCCAACTTTCAGGGCACTTATGTCCGGCCATCGGATGCTGATGACCTGAGGCACATAGTCCAGCAACCCGAAGAGTCAGCCCGCAAAGATGGGGATCGACCCGTCAAGGATCAAGCTTAGCAACACTACTTTTAAAGGAGTGATACCCGGCGTGGAGGCCCGCTGCACGGGCTCATTAACACTTGAGGTAGTACTCGGCTCTCCGGACAATTTTCGAAGCGAATAATTTATCTTTGACATCGTCCCTTTTCACAGTGGTTATCATGCACTACTCGGACGAACTGCTTTCGTCCATTTTAATGCAGTCCCGCACTATGCTTATCTGAAGCTCAAAATGCCTGGACCTCGTGCCTTCATCATAGGAAATGGGAATATGGAGCGCTCCCACCGTACCGAGGAGCATACCGCGGCCCTAGCAGCCAAAGTTCAAGGCAGCCTTATCAAGCCGAACAACTCATCGGTCATCAAGACCCAATACATTGCTAAACATGTCCGACCCGCATTACAACGCAGTAGCTTGATGGAACCTGAGCTTGAGTAGCAGTTTAGCCTCCGCCAACTGCCCCATAAGGTTGCGGTATACGTACCTTGCGTACACAACTATGCCCTTAAAATACCTTGGGCAGTGCCGGAGGCACACTGCGGAAAACGGTCCATAATATGGCTTGACCCTATTCGGACCTGAAATATGTTTCCGTTGTAGGTTCGCTAAAGAATCCACCTTATCTACGGTCGTGCGGGGACTTCTTTCCAGATTCCTATTTCTCGCAGATGACCATCAGACTCCTCTCCTTCAAGGATGTGTCACCAAGAAGAAACGACGCATATGTGCAGCAGGGCATCATTGGGATTTTAAAACCATTTCGTTTAGGCTCTGTGTAAACCTTTCCGTTCTATAAACTTTTGGCATGTAAAATGTCCTTGATGTTTTTGGCATTATCTGTAACTACACAGCTTGCCGTATTAATCAAGGTATAAAGGAAGAAGTTGATCACCACTTTGTTTGGGATTCATGTTTATTTATCCTCTGTGCTCCCTCCCCACCTCAGACTGCCACACATGCTTAAATCCGGCCTTACGCTGGGAGCTGTATGCAGCCCAACACATGTCAAGTCCGAACACCTATAGGGAACTATTCGGCGTCCCGGATATTGCATTATATGCATCAGCTCTGAATCAATGTCTTGGGTCTATTGTTTGGTTTCCCGGCTCCTGTGGTTACCACCTTACGTTCCGCATTGTTCGGCTAAGGTAGTAAAGGGAGAACTACTGCGATTGTATTTCTGGTTCATCCGGTCAAGTACCTCAGTAGAGAAAGCCAAGAAGTGACTGTCATGATAGGCGGGAGCTGGTCGGCGATTCGGCGATTTGTACTATACTACGAATCGTTAGCGATTCACCCTATGTTACACTCGGAAGAGGCAACGTAATCCGGATTGCCGCACACGCACATGGGGCTTCAAACTCCTATGGCTAAGTGAAATTAATAAAGCTGCATAGTCTGATCGCCTAGTTCACCTCGCGGACACCTCCTTTACGGACCAAGACGTTGGATAAAGTGTTGTCATGCGTCATGCCGAACACCCCTGTAGCATCTACATGGTGGTTGAAGCTGACGCGTGGTAACTTTCAGAAATATAACAATAAATGGCCGCACAGGAGGAAAAGTCACTCAAATAAAAGGCGCAAACACATACATATATAACAACATGGGTTCATAACATAGTTTTTACATCTCGAACACACTTAACTAAATATTACGTCCTTCGAACACTGGCTCTCTATCACACGGGCTCCTTCTAGGACATCATCGAAGTACCTCTCCGACTTCCGATGATCTTTTCCTTTGGGCAGACCTGCGATTTCCACTTCGGTGGCCTTCATATTCGCCCATTGCATCTTGACGCGAGCGAAGGCCATCCAGGCACCCTCTATGCAGGCCGAGCGCTTCACAGCATCAATCCACGGCCGCGCATTGATGAGCCACTTCACCAAAACGAAGTAGCTACTAGGGATCGACTCGGTTGGCCAGAGGTGGAGTACTAAGTCCTTCATGGCCAAACCCGCCACCCGATGGAGCTCCACCAGCTGCTTTAGCTGGTCATTCAGAGGTGTTGGGTGTTCCGGTGCAAGAAATTGCAACCAGAATAGCTTCTCCGTCGAGTCCCCCTCCTGGGCTTTGAAGAATTGTGCGGCGTTAGCGGCACTCTTCGGGACATCTGCAAACACGCCTAGAGAACTCCACACTCGGGTGAGCAAAGCATACCTCTGACCTCCAAAGATAGTGTGCAAAAGAATGGTCTTACCTGCCGCTATCTGGCTCGCCTAGTGGATCTCTTCGCGAGCACCCCGGGACTCGCTTCGCGCCTCTTTTCCATCATTGAGAGCCGTGGCAAGCTCGGATGACTCGTCCGCGGTCTTTTGCTCTAAAGTCTCGCATTTGCTGATGGCCTCCTTCAGCTCCTGCTCGACTTCGGCCACCCGAGCTTCATGTTGGTGGCGGGCAGCTTGTTCGGCCTCCAGTTTAGCAACCGCTTTGTCAGCGGCTCCCTTGTTCGCCTCCGCCCCCTTTTTGGCTTGGGCAAGGGTATCCTTGAGGGTCTCGACCTCGGCTGCGCCAACAATGATCATAATCACATCATCCGATGAGTTAACCTCTCACTATACATATCATCTTTGATATGAAAATACAATTTTCTAACACAATCCGCATACCTTGAGTTTCATCAAACCACTTATTGATGCGGCCGAGTTCCTCGTTGGCCACATGAAGCTTCTGATTGAGCTCGAAAACTTCTGCGGCCTATGCGGTCGCCGCCAACATGGAATCATGTTTCAATAACAACACATTATGTTACATTCCTGAATACTATATGGATCCTCTTTCTAGTTTCTTTCAAACTAGACGGTGTCAGCGTCCTGGGAACGGGGGGTACCCAGACTTGCCTGCCTGCAGCCCATGACGTGGCTCCATCAGCGGCCTGGTACGGCCCAACTTCAGCAACCGCAAATCAAGACCCTTGCGAGGGGCCAAACCTCGTGAGGTGGGCGACAGCAAGACCTCCCTAGGGGCAGTCTCACTAGGCTGGCTCCTGGGGAGCAGAGATATCTATGCAGGGTGCACCTCGCGAGGTTCACATGACGTGAGCCATGACGTCCAAGGCTTGGCGGGCGCCAGCGGGCGCAGTATACCAGTTTCCCCTTTGGTGCTAAGGGGGCAAGCGCAGGCGTGGAGTCCCGAGGAATCAATTAAAGGTTTCCATATCGGTGCAACAAGACCAAGGACCGTTAGGGCGGCATAATGGAGGTCATCGTGGAGCCCAGCGCGGCGTCACCACCAGAGCCTTTGGCAGGTGAAGACTGATTTTGTCAGGATAACTTGTACTAGTTGTCCCCTTTCAAATTTGGCCGTTGTGGGATCCCTTCCCGCCAATATTTGGGAAGAGGACCAAGGCCACTATAAATAGGACCAAGCCACCACCATAGAGGGGGATCCAAAAACATATGATCTGGAGCTGATCCAACCTTAGAAGGGGTCAGATCCATTCCACCTCACACACACACCATAAGCTCGTCCGAGCTCAAGAACACCTCTCCTCCGGAGGCTGTTCATCCATTGTACTAGTTCATCCTCAGCCCCACGAGGAAATCCACCACGCACATTGGAGTAGGGTATTACACCGCAAGGTGGCCCGAACCAGTATAATCCTCTGTGTCCCTTATTCTTTGAGTTCGTCGAGCTAGGCTGTGGAATCGTAGGGCAAGTGTGCTGGGAGATAGTGTTATTCGTGCGCACCCCAGAGTTCGAACCTCTCAAGTGTCTGCAGAACCCGAAATCTGACATTTGACATGCCAGGTAGGGGTGTGCCGAAACCTCTCTTCCGTCGGTGAATGCGTCACCGCTCCATCGCTTCCATAGCTGACGCTCGCCGTGCTCGTGCTGAGTGACAGGCCGCCCTCGCTGCCCGTGTCGCTCAGACGGCTCGCGCCAGTGGGCCTCCTCACCGTTCTCCATCGCCTGCTGCCAACGCAGCCATCGGCCTGGCGAGGCACGAGCTGCCGGCCTCGTCGCTTCACACCTCGGTGCGGTGGGATGGACGCACCGCAACCCCGTTGCTAACTCCAGCTGGCTCGTCGTCCCACGGCCGTCGCAGACCCGCAGGCTGCACTGCTCATGGCGCACGAGCTCCTACGCTACCGCCCCATCGATGACCTCTACGAGGACTGGCTCGATTGCATCACCGAGCTTGTCAGCTCCACTGGGGGCTCTCCTGCCCCGTCCCTCTCGCTACCTCGCCTGCCTCCCCTCGTGGGCGACGTGGCTCATGAAGCGCCTCCACTACCTCCGCATCAAGACGTCATCCACGCTCCAAGGCACGCAGCGCCGCGGCGTGACCCACCGCGCGGGGTGCCCGTGCAAGAAGAAGGAAGCTACCAAGAGATCCAGTGGCCTAAAGGAGGAGTTCCCGCGCTCCCTCCACCCCCGCGTCGAGGCCGTGCGCCCCCAGCGGTGGCGGTGCACGGAAACCAAGACCAAGCTCCGCCTCCGCGATAGGCTCTAGTGTCCACAGCAGGCTGCTGGGCCTTCACCCCTGAGTTGCGCAATGTCAACTGGCCCGGGAAGTTCAAGCCCGGCCTGCCTGCATGCTATGACGGCACCCTCGACCCCGCTGAGTTCTTGCAGCTCTACGAGCTGAGCATCGAGGCATCCAACGGCGACGAGAAGATTATGGCAAACTAGTTCCCCGTGGCTCTCAAGGACGGCACGTGCTCGTGGCTCCTGAACCTGCCAACGGGATCGATCTCCTCCTGGGGTGAGATGCGCGAGCGTTTCATCACCAATTTCTAGGGTACCCGAGACCGCCCGCCTGCCGCAGGTGACCTGCGGTGCGTCAAGCAGCAACCAGGGGAAACCCTATAGAAGTACATCTAGTGCTTCAACAACGTCCGCCTCAAGATCCCCAAGGTCACGGACGAGGCCATCTTCTCAGCATTCTCCGATGGCGTCCATGATGTCAAGATGAAGGAAGATCTCGCCATCCACAAAGATCTGTGCAAAGCCCTGGAGCTGTTCAACCTCGCGACCAAGTGCACCAGAGCCGAGGAGGGGCGCCTTTCCCTCGTCGAGCTCCCCGTTGCTGACCCAAAGGACAAGAAGGCCAAGGCTGATGATGTGAAGCGCAAGGGGGCGGACGTGCTCGTAGCGAGCCAGAGATGAAGCGTGTCCGCGACCACCCGGAGTCATCCAAGAGCAGCCGTCCATTCTTCACCTTCCACAACGTGCACAGTCACAACATCAATGACTGTCAGGAGCTCAGGGCCATCCGTGACGGACGCATCGGCTGACACCCCGAGCGCAACGATCGGGGCTACTACCGTGGAGGGAGCCGAACTAGGAGGCGCTGGGACGACCGCGGCCCCCGTCAGGAGTGGCGCGATCAACCTCGTGAAGAACGCTGGCACGATCAGCCTCGCGAGGGCGCCTGGAGGGACCAGCTTCGCGAGGGTGCCTAGAGGGACCAGCCTCATGAGGACCGTTCTAAGGGCAAGGCCGACCTCCCTCCGCTCCCGCCACCAAGGAGGAACGATGACCAAGAGAGGGGCTGGGGGCTTCCAGGAGCCTCGCGCCATCGCCTGCATCCTGGGCGATGCGCCAGCTCAAGCCTCTCAGCACATCTTCAAGCAATTTGCCTGAGAAGTAAACGCAGCTCTTCCGAGGATAGAAGCCACACGGTCGCTCAAGCACTCCAAGTGCGCCATCACCTTCTGCCCAGCTGACCAGCTCAAGTGCACGGCGACCGCCGGCGCCGTCCCAATGCTCTGCTCACCCTTCATCAGCAACATCCAAGTCACCAAGACCCTAATCGATGGCGGTGCATGGCTCAACGTTCTCTCCGTCGACACATTCAACCGTCTCCAAGTGCCATATGACCAGCTGCAGCCCACCAGGCCTTTCTCAGGAGTGACCGGTGGTTCCACCACCCCTATCGGGCAGATCCAGCTCCCCGTTACCTTCGGCACCCACGACGACTACCACAGCGAGCTCATCGACTTCGATGTTGCTCACATCCGTCTCCCATACAACGCCATCCTTGGGTATCCAGCCCTGACCAAGTTCATGGCAGTGACTCACCATGGCTACAATGTCCTCAAGATGCCGGGGAGTCATGACATCATCACCATCGCTTGCGAAGAAAAGGACGCAGTGTGCTCCCTCGAGCGCACTTACTACGCTGTGGCGGTCGAGGACCCAGATAACGAAGACACCATCTACCCCCTGAAGCTATCTTGAAGAAGAAGAAGTAGCTGCTCGCCCTAGAGCCTTATGAAGACGCAACACCCAGCGACCATGCCTCAGGGTCCGCGCCCGTGGACGGGATGCCTGCCTCCCTTGCATAGGAAGGCGCGCCCGACGCCCCCCTCGGGCTGGGCTCGGGGATTCTCCTCTGGAGGGCCTCCGACCTAGACGATGTCATGAGGTAGGCGCTCGGGCACCATGTGGAGGCATGCTTCACCGCACGTTTCCCTAAAGAGAGCACAAGGCGCAAAGCGCGAAGCGCTCAGGAGTTCATCGACCAGACCATCGAAGACTTGCAGGTGGGCCAGTGCGAGGGCCCTCCTCACAGCTATGTTCGCATTCCCTTCGGCTTGCCGAACCAGGCGGCCCTGCACCAACGCCACATGCGAGAAGTCCTAGCGGCTCGCGAGGCCAGGCATCAAGAGATCCTGGCGGAAATGGCGTCGGTTCTTTGCGAGCTCTCGGAACCTCAGGAGCCTCGCGAGGCACCGGAGTCAGACGGCTCATGAGGAGCGACATCTGCAGCGAGCATCTTTAGCTACACCAACATCACTCCAGCATCGGTGCTAGGTGACGTTGTTTCAGTTTGTTCAGTTGGGGGTGCCCCTCGGGCAGCATCATCCCCAAGTCGCACGGGCTTGCCCCTGCGACGTGTATCCTTTTTGCATCTTTAGCTTACTGTGTGGGGGCGCCCCTCGGGCTGCATCACCCCAGGCCGCACGGGTCCATTCGTATGGCACGTATTGCACCTGCATCACCTAAGCCAGTTTTCCCCTTTTCTATGAGTTTGCTTCATGCTTATGCCGTCCCGACACTTAATACTTTGAATGTCACACGCCTCGGTGCCCCTCCACCATGGGAGCCAAGCACCGTTTGCCTTTCTTCAGGATCTTCCACGTGAGAAGTCTGGGCACGGCGTGTGTGCTCGGGTCCGTCCTTGCAGCGTCGATAAATCGAACAAATGAGCTTTGTATAGTGGGCCGACCCCATTCACGTCACCTCCTGGGGTCGGTGTTGTCTGGACTTCTTGAGGGTGTCCTGGATTACAGGGTCCTCGGGCGTCCGAGCTACGTAACATGGGCCGGACTAATGGGCCATGAAGATACAAGACAGAAGAATTTCCCCCTGCCCGGATGTGACTCTCTTGGCATGGAAGGCAAGCTTGGCGTGCGGATATGAAGATTCCTTCCTCTGTAAACCGACTCTGTACAACCCTAGCCCCTCCGGTGTCTATATAAACCGTCGGGTTTAGTCCTTAGAGGCATTCATAATCATACATGCTAGACATCTAGGGTTTAGTCATCTCGATCTCGAGGTAGATCAACTCTTGTAACCCCTACACTCATCAACATCAATCTAGTAGGAAGTAGGGTATTACCTCCATCAAGAGGGCCCGAACCTAGGCAAACAAAGTGTCCCCTGCCTCCTGTTACCTTCGATCCTTAGACGCATAGTTCGGGACCCCCTACCCGAGATCTGCCGGTTTTGACACCGACATTTGTGCTTTCATTGAGAGTTCCACTGTGCCGTCGTCGAAAGGCTCGATGGCTTCATCGATTATCTACAACAACGCCTCTAGGGAGGAGGTTTTTCTGCCGGCCAGATTTTTGTGTTCGGCGGCTTCGCGCTGCGTGCCAATTCGCTTGGTCACCTGGAGCATATCGACAGCTATGCCGCTGGTCACCAAATCAATTTCAGAAATCTGAACTATGTCGCTGACATCCGAGGAGACTTGATTTTCCAAGGGTTCATGGCCCCAACCACTGTTTCGGCCTTAGATCCGGAGCGCGTCACTTGGTCCGAAGACGGGAGTCCTGAGCCCGCTGGACTATCTACGACAATTAAGCCCAGCACGGGAGAACCAGAGAGGATAGCACCGCTGGCAGCTATCATGTCACACCCTGATTTTCATGCCACATTGCTTAAGCTGATAATCATGCTAAAAATGTGGATTGACAAAACTTTTGAGTGTTTTTGACTTTGCTTGATTGACTTTCTGTTTGCTGCTTGCTAGTGCTCTAAAAATCAAATAAATCCTCCAACTCTTATACTTCATCTCCTTGATCCAAAACCTTCTCTCAATGACCATGCCATGTGTATAGAACAATATATAATTTTCTTATAAAAATATTTTGGCCAAATAGTATTTTCAAAAATTAGTTTTCCAAAAACCCCTGAATTGAGGTTTGCACTACAAGTACCTTTTTTAGGGTGTGAAAAATCTTTCAAAAAGTATATTTGAATCCTATTAGGCATAGGACTCCCAGAAACCACAAAATTATAATTTTAAAAGTTATTTTTATATTTTATTTAAAAGCTTTTTCTTAAGGCCAGAAATGGTCTTTAAAAGGGAAAAATTATTTAACTATTTCAAAAATATTTGCCAAAATTCAGGGAAACTCATAGGCCATATATTGTCCATATATAAGAGTTTCAACACATGGTCATGTTCAAAATATTGGACCACTCCTTCCAAAACCCTTTCTGGATATTTCAAGCTTTTGAAATATTTACAAATGAAATATTCTCCAAACATTCCAGGGAAATTCTATCATGTCAAATGTGACATATTTGATGATCTTGCAAAGCCTCATGCCTTGAAGATCAAGGAAACATCATCTAATCCCCTCAAAACCATTTCTGTCCATTTTGAAGTTTGAGCAACTTTACATTGCCAAACTTGTCCAAATGCTCTCAAACTTGGTGCACATGCTAAAATGATGTAATTATGCATCTATGCCAAATGGCACAAGTTTTGGAGAAGCATAACTTGATCTAAGTGCCCCAAAACCATTTATGTTAAAATTCAAATTTGAATAACTTTACATTACCAACTTTTTACCTGGGGCTTCAAACTTTGTGAGCATGATCATAACCCCAAATAATGATACTACACCAAGTGGTGCATCAAGGGTAGATGGTTAGCTTAACTCAAACATGGTGACACCATTTCTGTTGATTTCTAGGGTTCACCAAAGTTACATTGTCAACTTTGCCCAAATGAGCTCAAATTTGGTGGAGGGGCCTAAATGTGTGTGACATTCCATCCTGTTGAGTCCCATGTCAATTGGAAGTCATTTGCTTTCCCAAAACATGATCAAACACCTTCTGCCATTTTTCCTAAACCATTGTTTGGACCCCTTTCACTATTCCCCTCTACCTCAATTTCTCACCACAGGTAAACCTGATCATCCTCTAGCTCCTGTAACTTCCCCATGTCCCCAGCTCAATGATTGAGGGGTGAAAACCCCATCTTTACTCTCCTGGACAGCAGCAGCCTCATTCTTCCTCACCTCCCTCCTCATTCCAGTGGCTCCCCAGGGCATCCAAGACCATCACACATTTCTTTACTCCTCCCCTGACCCCCTAGACAACATTGGGCAAGATGGACGCGACCAGAGCGGTGAGGGCACGGCCGTGCCGGCCATACGGGCGCTCTGGAGCACGCTACAGTGCGCTCCCGCACTGTAGCCGCGTCCTGCCCGATGCACCCGATAGCCTGGGGCGTCGGGATCGTGTCTCCCGAGGTGCCCTCGACGTCCACGATCTGCAGGCCTGTCGGCCCTATCCTCCCCTGCCCTCCTTCTCCCTCCGCGAGCTCGCCCGAGCGCGTCCATGGACGTCGCTTACGGTGCACCGCGGTCGCACCTATTTAAGCCACCCCGACCCTCTCTCTCATCTTGGTTAGATCCTCCTCTCTCCTGCGAACCCCCTGGACCAGCCCATTTTCCCCCTCGTGCCCTACAGCCACCTCCCTGGCTGGAGCTTTGCCGGCGGCCTCCGCCAAAATTGGCATCCACTACTCCTCCTTCTCCCCTCTGGACTGCACCAGAGCGTCCCCACCATCACCTCGAGCCGCCTCACGCTTCTCCCTCTCCTCCCCGTGGTCTTGGCGTCGATCCCCGTCATCACCGTCGGCCTCGTCCGCCGCGGCCGACGTCCTGCTCAGGCCGGTACCTTTGGGCGACCGTGCCACCCACGGATGTACGCAGCCGGGTCCCCTGAGCACGTCGGTGGCCCGCACATCAAAAACGGCGGCCTGTGGCGCCGGCCAGCCGTCGTCGAAGCTGCCCTTGCCTCTGCTCTGTTCGAGCGGGAGGTGGGGGAAGAACCTGCCGCTGGGGCCCGCGCGTCAGCGACCCAGTGGGCGGGCCCCTCCGTTTAAGTGGAGGCCGATCTAGCCTTGACCGCCTTCCCTGCGCGAAAACGCCCCTCCTGGAAGATGCCTTCGACGTGGCCCTTCCCGCACGCAGCTGAGCTACTGGATCGGCCGAGTAGCTATCCTTCGCCCGACGCGTGTTTTAGGTACAACCTGAGTATTCCTTTCCTTTTTATTTTTCTGTGAATTTGTAAAAAGGCTTGGACAATTCTTTTGAACTCCAAATTTGGTGATTCAAATTTCCAGTGACTCCATAAATCATGCCCTATCACATGGTGCAACATGCACATTTTCCCAGGAACTTTCCCTTCACAAATAATTATCAAGTGCCATTATTCCATTTTCTGTGATGAACTTTAGAAAATCACACAGGGCTCAAATTTGATCCAAATGCAGTGGTTCAAATTCCTAGATGCTTGTCTTATCCAAACTTAGTTTTGGAACATTTTTATTAATACTTTCTGTACCCCACCAAAAAATGAGCCATTTCTTTATATTTAACAGCTTTGCAAAATCTTAGGAAATTCATTTGAATTCCAAATCCAGTGAAACCAACTCCTAGATGCTTCTAAAATCATGACTTGTTGATGGGTGCCTTTGCTCATCATTCAAGAATATATTTCTGTACACTTCTTTCAAATCCATAAACCCCTTGATTCCATCATATTGAAATGTTCCAAATTATCCAATGATCCAATGCCTATGAAACCACCTTGGTCATTTCTCATATGACCAGAGGTATCCTAGAAAAGTCCAACTCCTATTTTTAGAGCACTTTTATATTTTGCTTTGTTGTGTTGCTTATTATGATTGTTTCCATCGTTAGCTGACGAAATAAATGGAGTACTCGGAGTTGGACCAGAAGGTTTGAAGACTCGGAAGGACAAGGCAAGCAGCCCTTTGACCATGTTCGAGAAACCTTTTTATGCATGTCTCATAGCACCTTATTATCAATGCATCGGAATCATGTAGAAGAGGTGACCACTTTGGTTGCTACCTTTGTTACTTTGCTATTGAACTTGCATCAAACATGACCCTACCTTCCTATGAGGGTTATGTGGGTGGGAGTAGATAGATATATGGTATAGTAGTTAGCTACGCAAAATGGGTCAGGGTTATGCATTGAGTGAAATAAGTGTGGTTTGACATACTTGCAGATAACCCAGTGGGTGCCACTAATGCCCCTGGGAGTTGATGAGGAACTAGAGCACTACTTGGTGAAGAAGTAGTGTACCAAGGCTTGACGAAAATGTTGTTTACAGAGATGGGTTAGATTTATGTGTGACTACCGTCCCAACGAAACATGCGCAACCACTCTCCCCTTATATGGGAAAGGGCATTATTGAATACCTAGGTCAATACTAGCATGGTGCCCGCATTACTAGTGACGGGGGTGACATGAGGTCACTCTCGGGACGGGGTCGTGCTTGGATAGGCGGCCATGACTGTTTTTACAGGGCACCGAACACACCGTTGGTACCCCGTGTCAGTGGTATGTGATGAATATGGGAGCAAGTCTCCACAATTTTAAGGTGTGAAATGTTGGCACGGGGCTGTTACCAATCGAGTGGACTCTGTGTTAGGGTCGTCTAGGGAAAGGTAGTGATCGGGTGCTTACCCCGGGTACTTGAGGTACCGCGGGTCGTGGATGACACGGAAGTTCCCCGGATCTTGTGGGTAAAGTGTGCAACCTCTGCAGAGTGTCAAACTATTCGAATAGCCGTGTCCGCGGTCAAGGACAGTTGGGTGGTGCTACTTAGACTATGTCCATAAGTTTCTGGAAAACAACACGGTTTGGGTAAATCTGTTGATGTGATTGTGAGAAAGACACAATGAGCTTGAGCATGAGTTGATTACAACTCTTTCTCGGTAATGATGTCTATGACCTCCTGATACTTGTTGCAGACACATACATGTCCATGTTATATGTTGATCATACTTGCATATGAAAAAACTAGCTTTCCGCAAAAACTGCCAATCTAGCAGTAGAGCCTTGCATGATTATTCTGTCATCACACTTGGGTTGCTTGCGAGTACATTCAAAGTACTCATTGGCTTGCCACTGGTTATTTTATTGGCCAGGCAGGAGAGAACAGGATATGATGAAGATTTCTTGGTGACGAGCATGCGAGCTAGGATGCTTCCCAGTCTGAATGCCTGTAGGGTTAAGGCAGATGGCATGGTCCAAGTTGTTATTGAAGATTTCCGCTACGATGATATACTCAAGACTTGACCTTAATCGTCCTATTTGTGTAATACGGTATGTATGGATGTAAGACTCTTGTTATTCAGCTTCTGTGTGTTCAGTGAGCATTGATCTCTGGGATCACTGTACACGTGCATTCGGTGATCACGACTTATGAGTCGGGGTCCCCACAGAGCTGGTATCAGAGCCATCCTGACTGTAGGAAGCCTTAGTTAGCATGGTCGTTAGTTAGGGTAAAACTATTTCCAAAACTATTACTAGTTTTCAAAACTATCTATACTTCTCTTCCCTTCTCAGTTTTTCAAAAAACTAGGCCATACCTAATCTCTTTCCCCTTCAAAACTGTTGGTCGCTAGAACCCCTATGCCCCTGACCACTGGATTTTCTGTAATCCTCGTGGAGTGCACCTTGCTAAAGACTCACCCACCACTTCTGCACACAAGATTGGCGACACCACGACAAGACGATGTCAACGGAAAATCCATCCTCGAGGAATGAAGACATGAAGACCCAGAAGATGGTGACATCCATGACACTGCCCCAGGATGGTGCAACCTTAGCCTACGATGACCATGGCATAGGTTATGCAGGACCATGATATACCTAGCTGATAGGGTAACCTTGTCATTACCGTTGTTGTGTCGGCAACCACCGGTGGATGAGAACCTCGCCATTTGGTCCGCCTCACTATAGTGAGCAGAAAAACGGTTCTCTTCGTCCCCCGCTCTTGGTGTCGATGTTTTCATCAACGAAATCGACATGTTGGACCTCTATTATGCCTTGTTATTGTCATTGCATACGGATCGCCTACCTGGTACCCTCGACGTCCCAGAAGGCACAAGGGGTCGTCATGATTAAAGAGATAAGAAAAGACCAAGTCAACGCCAGCTACAAGGAGGCACCTTCACCACATCACCTCATCAGGCGAGAAGTTGTTGAAGATTCTTCAGGCTCAACCCGGATCGTTCATCAAGCAACTACAAGGGACATAGCAACACCTGAGGAAAACTCAGAAGACTGCACGAGGCACAAGTCACGACACTGAGTCCGAGAACCCCTAGGGTAGGATGAGTCGTGTACCCCCTATGCGCAGTCGAGTCCGTATGATGGTTCGAATAGAACCATGATTGTGTGTTGCTTGCTCTTATTTGTTGCGTTTTGATATAAGTCGCACTTTTTCCCTAGGCAACAAGTGCATGGCTATATCATCTTCTTTGCCTTGTTTCTTTTGCCTGGGTCTTTTTGCACCTGTTTGTTTGCACCTGCACTATAGAACCCCCTCTAGGCATTTCCCTCCTCTATGCTACTTTCTCCCTCTCTTCCATCTCCACTGAAGACCGGTAAGACACGATGCACCAAGGATTCTACCTCGGAACCACTGGCATTGAAGACTTCTGCTACAACCTCCACGACCAGATACAACTTCGTAGAATTATGTTTAACCCTCCAGACTAGGAACACATTCCTAGACCCTTTGAGACTTCACGAGACGCTCCAGCACGAACCCTTAACCATGTGCTTAACCCATAGAATTGCGAGAGAACCTGTTAAGCCTTTGTAACCTTGCACAACACTGGGTTCGTAAAGGAACTAGTGGACACAGTGAGTGAGCACATTTTCATCCTAGTATAGCACAAGAACTGACGATGCCATAGATAGACCAATTTGAGGATATAAGACAGATGACTTGGTGGCTTATATCAGTGACTTCGAGGAACTATCTGAGACCTCGATGGATTGTGACATTTCATATTGGTGGGATCATGACTTTGGGGAAGCATGTAGGAGTACCCGTTGGACATGAGATTTGGATTTATGTAGGTGATTCTGGTTGGTATAGATGCTAGATATGCCTGCATGGTTCGGAGTAAATTGGATTTAGACCGATGATCTTGATCATGATACCATGCTTCTCGGTGGAAAATAACCTAGGAGATTGGATTATTTGTCGGAGTTGATTTAGGGATCTATATAATCGTGATCTTGGAGTTTACTTGACCGGATGATGGGAATTTGGTGGACATACTATCGTAATGCATAGTCCTTCCATGTTTTGGGTATTATAGGGACTTGAGATCTTGTGGAACACCGTAGACATCGGATTGTAGAATTATTGGATTATGTGATGATTGATGGAAATTACCGGGCTGTTGGAGTTGATCTATAGGAAGGAAACAAAATCTTGGAGTGGCATATGTCGTGTTTCCTTAGAATAGAGATGCATTATCTTGAGCCTTGCAAGAATAGGTTGAGTGCTTGGATTGTGGAGTGTAAGTTAAGCTTAGCAGCATGTATGATCTACCCATGGATTTTAGGGGTAGACATACATATGGATTTGGGAATCGTGGGCAAGTACAATTTTGTTAGACCGCCTCTTCAGAGTCATGAGGATATGTATGGCATGAGTGGTGATTGAAGCTGGTCTATACGAGAAGATGTTTTCTCGTTCGGAGTACTAGATAGAGCTATTGGTGTCTGGAGAAAACTGTCCTCCCACGAGCACCTATGGGACCGGAGCCCCTTCTACGTTGCGGTAAGGGAGCGGAGGGAGCACGGAGAGCAGATCGAGGAGCGCACGCGGGCAGTTTTACCCAGGTTCGGGCCGCGCGGACGCGTAAAACCCTACTCCTGCCTTAGGTTGTATTGAGTTCTTGAGCTCGGGAGCTTGAAGAGCTACAGTACTAGCTACACCGAGCGAGGGAGTTGTCTAGGTTTCGAACCGGGGCCCCCTCTACGTTGTGCATGGGCCTCCTTTTATAGCTCAAAGGGGTCACCGACAGGTGTCAACGTAGAGGAGGGTAAAAGTGTAATTTTGGTGGTAGTTGTAACAGTGCGTGAATAGTGCATGAACAGTGGATGAACAGTGATCTTCACCTAACCTTGACAGTGGGGGACAAGGGCATTAAATGCCCGTCGCCGTCGACCCCAAAAGCGTCCGCCCATGCTTCTCCGTTCGCCACGGCGGTAGCCTCGTCATCGTGGCTTGCCACCGTGTGCCCCGAGGTGCACAGCCATCTGCCACGTGCCCCTGGAAGGGCCCCAGGGCGACGCGTGGGCTGATGAGCTGGAGCGCGGGCACACAACGTAGGTTTCCCCGGCAAGCACCTTGCCGGGGTAGCGATCTTGCCGGGCCCGGAAGCTTGTCGCTCTCCGAGGCATCTCTTGAGGTATGTGTTCCTTGGCCTTCCTGGCAAGCTCCTCTTGCCAGGGTCTTGTGCTAAAGTGACTACCTTGAGCCTGGAGCGGCCTTCCCGGCAAGCTCCTCTTGTCGGGGCCTTGGTCTTCTGTCTTGTATACTTTGTTTTTGAATGGCTTCATAGGGACAGGAAAAGGTTCTTGGCGAGCACGTGGTAAGCCCAGCCGCCGGAAGCTGTTACTGCCCGTGCACAAGTTGGGGTACTAAGGTACCCCTATCTTAGTACACCGACAGGAGCCCCCGGGCCTGGGCCACACACGGTGCCGAGCACTGTTGGGCTAGGCCCAAAACAGTGCACGGGCACACGTGGCCCACGACAAGCCGTATCTCCTTCCGTATCCGCCGCATCCCTCCCTAACGGCACGCGTCGATTGCGGCGTCGTGGGAGAGATCGAGGGAGCTGCAAAACAAATACTATTTGTTCTGGGCGAGGGAGACCAAAGCTCATCCCCGCACCAGAGCCTTCCCCGCCGTCGCCAAAGACATGTTCCCCGGCGGGTACTTTTTCTTTGCCGCGTTCTTCCATTGTGGTCTATGCCCTCCGTTCTAGGAGTTCTTTTGCGATGTAATGAATACATACGGCCTCCACCTTCTAGATTTCACCCCCAACGCCATCCTTACGATGGCCGTTTTCGTACATCTGTGCGAAAACTATGTTGGGGTTCATCCAAGCGTAGCTCTTTTCCGCCACTTCTTCATGCCTAGAGTAGAGTCAGGTGCCCCCCTCTCCGGCGGCATCTCCTGGATCTTTAGGCTGAACAAGAAGGACTCGTACCTGAAGGGAGAGCTTCGCGGCAAATGGGAGGAGTGGAGAGCCGAATGGTGCTGGGTGCTGGAAGATAACCCTGAGCCTTTTACTGCGCCGCGCCAGACAGCCATAGTGCACGGCAGGGATTGGAGTGAATTGGCCCCGGAGGACAACAAGCTTAGCATCGCCCTCATCAGGATCATTCGTCTCCGGGTCGCCAATCTGACCATCGGAGAAGTTGGAGCAGATTTCCTCCGCCGCCGCATCGCCCCTTTACAAGAAAGGAAAAGGCCCGCTTGGGAATTTGGCAATGCGGCAGATATCATGAGGCTGCGCCCTGGATTGAACTATAACTTCACCGCTTTGGAGTTGAAGGGGATGGTTAGGGAGCTCTTCAAGCACGACCCCAACCACCCAGAGTGGTTCAGACCTTCCCGGGGAGTGGTGCCGCTGTGCAACAGCACTGCCCGCGATTCTCTACGAGCGATGATGCCCGCGTGCGACTCCCATGGCGTCGTCCCCACTTGGATAGAGCCTCCGCCGGATACCGTGCTGACCTTCTTCGACAACTTGGTCGAGAAGCCCCGCAACGCCGAGGAGAACAAGGGCCTCACCCGGGCCACTACTGAACGGGATATAGCTGACATCGCCTCCAGGATGGAGGAGGCAGCCGCAGCTGCGGCTGCGGGTGACTTTGGATACACCGTGGAAGAGGCACAGGCCGCGGACGCAGTGAGCCAAGCAGAGGAGGCGGAAATCCTCAAGCTTCTGAAGCTTGCGCCCGAGGAGTTTGCCGGGGAGCCTTCCGTGAAGTTTGCCGGGACGAGCGAAGTTGCCGAGGAGAGCGAGGCCGCCGGGCACGGCGCTGAATCCAGCGGGCCTGCCGAGGAGGAGGAGGACGCCGAGGCTGGTGAAGACTCTGGTGGATCTCTGAATCTCGATGACGACGCCTCCTCATCCTCAGAGAACTCCCCGCCTCCGGCAAGTCCCACGCAGCAACCGAAGAAGCGCCTCCGCAAGGCAGCTGAGACAGCGAGGCCGCATGTGCCTCGACAGCAGCCAGCGCGCCGTACGACGCGCGCCACCAGGACGAGCGAAGTCGTCAAGGAGGCGCCCCGTGCTCGAGCGCCAAGCGGAGGGGGATCTTCCCGGAGCGGAATGGGTGCTCCATCTGCCCCTCGGTCCTCGGCGACGACGGGGGCCGGGTCTTCGCAGCCCACGGCCCTGGAGCCCGCCAAGCGCCCGAGGGAGCCTTCTCCTCCAGATCCTCGCGCGGGAGCAAACTAGGCGGAGTTTGACTTCTCTGCCCTCAGCTCCGACGAAGAGGAAGAGGAGTAAGTACTTGCACTTCTTTCAGCTTCTTTGATTTTGTCTCGATTTTCCTTGCTGGTTCTGATCTTGCTTTTGTTTTGCTTTCAGGACCTTGACCCAGCGGATGGCAAAGAGGGCCAAGATCCATGTGGTCGAGATTGAAGATGACTCGCCCGCCGCGGCGACGGGAGACATGCCAGCGGCAAACTTGCCGGATCAACCTGCTGCTCCGAGGAGCAGCCCCCAGCGTGAGTCTAGTACTTATTTTTCTGCTTAACGGGCGCGCTTGAGGTTGTTGCTTGTACTGATATTTTGTTGTCTTGTGGAGAAGTGGAGCCGCAGCCGTAGGAGCGCCCGGAGGTCACCCCCGACGAGCCACTTGCTCCACCCTCCCCGCCAAAGATGAACTCCCCGGCAAGGGAGAATGCTCCGCCAAGGACGGGCACTCCGCCAAGGGCGAGTACCCCGCCAAGGGTGGGCAGCCCGACAAGAGTGAGCACCCCGCCAAGGGAGGGCACGAGCGGCCCTCCGCCAGCAGGGGCTACTGCTCCGCCGCCAAGGGAGAATTCCCCGGCGAGGGAGCCTGTCGTTGAAGAAGTCCGCGAAGGTAAAGCTTGTAATTTCTTCTTCTTGAACTTGTCTTTTTGGATATTTGCTTGATTCTTTCTTTTCTTTTTCTTCTGCTAGATCCTCCTGCACCGGAGCGGATGGAAACGGAGGTCACCGCTGAGGAGGAGGTGCACGGCGCCGGCGGCAACACCACTGCCACCGAGGGAGAGGCTGGAGCCGACGAGCCTGCCGTTGAAGAGACCGCCCCGACCGCAGACGCCGCGGCTGGGGAAGAGGCCGGCGACCGCACTGCTGGCCCGGAGGCTGCAAGAGCGTCGGACGCTGCACCGGCCGCCGACCCCTCTGCCTCCGCGGAGCGGTCGGGTGTCTACTTGGAGGCCGCCAACGGGGTCTTTATTCAAGTCCCGTGGGCGTCCTCGTCTCGAGCACCCGTGGAGGGAGAGACCTTTGACGGAGAGGTCCTCGCCTCCGCTGGGTTGAAGGTTATTGAAGCGCCCGGCGGTAGCGACGAGCCCGAAGAGGAGAAGCTCCTTCGTCGGCTCCTGGCCTCGTACCGGGCCAGGCAGGCGAAGTTGGAGTCTCGGGAGGCTCTTGCCGCCAAGGCTGGAGCTGATCTGGAGAAGCGCGCCGCAGAGCTCCGTGCCGACAACCAGGCGGCCCTCCGCAACTTGGCGGAGGAGCACGAAGAGCTTGCCGGGGCGCAACAGGCCTTCCTCCTTGAAAAAGCTGAGGCCGAGGAGCAGCAGCGGCTGGCCGCCGAGGAGCTGTCCCGGCGAGAAGGAGTACTCAACCAGCGGAAGGTCGACCTCGATGCCCACGAGGACGACCTCGCCGCCCGGGAGCAGGCCATTGGCGGGGCTCTGAAGGAGGCGAGGAGCGCTGCAGCCGCCGCAGAGACCGCCAAAAAAGATCTGGAAGCCAAGGTGGAGCAGCTGGAGTTGTTCCTGAAGGCGAGCGAGGACAGAGTCACTGCGCTCAGTGTGGAGCGGGAGAAGGACGCCCACACCAACTCTGAGCTGCAGGTACCTCTCTCCAATAAAGGCGACGAGCTCACTGCCGCCAAGGATTCCATTGCTGACTTAGAGTTGAAGGTCTCCACTCTTACTGATTCGCTCGACGCCGCCCGGGACCGCGAGACGAAGCTGAAGGACGAACTCCGCAAGGAACGGGGCCTGGTGGAGAGCGCCGCCGTCTCGGCGAACCAGTTCAGCCGGGCAGTGGAGCAGTGGACTGATCAGCTGGTCACCTCCGCTGCCAATATTGACAAGGAGATGATGGCGCTGAGGGCGGAGCACCTCGTGTACTCTCCGGACGAGAAACTCCCCCACAACGCCAAGTTGAGCCTGTTCTTCAGGGGAATTGCGCCGGCGCTTGCGCGGCTGCGGGAGAAGATCCCCGTGCAGCTGGCCGACGAGGCGCGTCGGCTCTGCATGGGCACCCTGGAGCGGGTCTGGTCGAAGATCATCTACCGCAACCCCGACATCAACCTCGTCAACGTCCTCCGCTCCTTGCCGCCTGAAGCTGACCAGGAGGCGTTGAAGGCGCAGGTTGCCCACATCGTTGCCAAGGTGGGCAAGATCACGAGGCGTGAAGGCGACCGTGTGGACTAGATTCCTTTGCTTCTTCTTCCTTTGCCGCTGCCAATTAAGTCATAGGCAGTAGTTGATTAGAACAGCGGCAAGCTATCTTTGTAATATACAATCTTATTTTGAGCAACCAATGCAGTGTTATCTCCCTTGCTTTTGGTCCTCCACTCTGTATGCTTTTTACCCTACGCTTTTAGGGGACTTGCCGGCAAGGGGCCCTTGCCGCGAGCGCTGAGTGCTGGACTCTTAGCAGCCTGCTGGCAAAAGACCCTGTCGGCAAGTAACCTTGCCGCAGCTAGTCGCAACACACTTAGACTGCTGAGCGAACTCGAAAACGAAGTAAGGGCGCGACACTTGTCGCAGCTCACTTAAGCCGTTGAGCGTGCTCGAAACAGAGTAAGGGTGCGGCTAGCCACGGGTAGGTTCCTCCGCGCACAGGTTTTCCATATAGAGTGTGGTTGTTCAAGGAAGACAACTAAATTTTTTAAAAATTTGAATGCTCGAACTTTGGTAACTTAGCTCTCATAGTTCGTTTGTTCCCCGACAAGGCTTATCTTTCTTGAACAGCACTTGGTTCATGTCTCCATCTCCTTCCCCCCGGTAAACTTGTGCGCGAGGAACATTCCTTCTGCTTAAGAGGGAAAAAGAGGAGGAAAAACAAGTATAGGGCCTCATGGCTTGCTAGTTCTTACCGGGGACGTGCGTTGCACAAGGTGTCAGATGATGCATGCAAATAACAAAGAAAAGCATGGAAACGACAAATAGTGCGAAGCACAAAAGCTTTACTGATGCACGGGATCTGCGCCCGGCTTTGTACAAAGGTTTACATGCAACAGCGGCAAGACTTGTACAAAAGGTGGTTGCCGGAGCGGATCACGGCAACCGCGCCTTATGGGTGAAACTTGCGAAGATGCTCTATGTTCCAGGAATTGCTAACCGGTAAGCCTTCTTCGGTCTCAAGGAGGACAGCTCCGGGCCTTGTGACTTGTCTCAGCCGATAAGGGCCTTCCCACTTCGGCGTCAACTTGTTGGAATTCTTGGCGGACTAAACACGCCGAAGAACAAGGTCGCCTTCCTCGAGACTCCTGGCCTTGACCTTGCGGCTATGATAGCGACGCAAGGCTTGCTGGTATCGAGCAGCTCATACCACAGCCTGGAGACGTTCCTCCTCAAGGAGCAATGCATCATCTTGTCGCAGTTGCTCTTGCTCGAGCTCATCATAAGCGAGTACTCGAGGAGAACCGTATACGAGTTCCGTGGGGAGAACTGCCTCTGCTCCATAGACAGGAGCAAAGGGTGTCTGTCCGGTGGCTCGATTTGGTGTCGTCCTGATTGACCAAAGAGCCGCCGGAAACTCCTCTATCTAGTTTCTTCCGCACTTGCGCAGCCTGTCGAAGGTTCTTGTCTTGAGCCCACACAACACTTCAGTATTGGCCCTCTCCGCTTGACCATTGCTCCTCGGGTGAGCAACAGAAGCAAAACAGACCTTGGCGCCAAGGTCTTGGATATACTGCATGAAGGTGCGACTTGTAAACTGTGTGCCGTTGTCGGTTATGATCCTATTGGGGATTCCGAAACGGCAAACAATCGCTCTGAAGAACCTGACCGCTGACCTTGCTGTCACCTTTCTCACTGGTTCCACTTCTGGCCACTTTGTGAACTTGTCGATTGCTACGTACAAGTACTCAAAGCCCCCGACTGCGCGGGGAAAGGGGCCGAGGATATCGAGCCCCCAGACCGAGAAGGGCCAGGACAAAGGGATCGTCTGGAGAGCTTGAGCGGGCTGGTGAATTTGGTTGGCATGGAACTGGCACGCTTCACACTTGGTTACTTGTGCAGTTGCATCCTCGAGGGCTTCTGGCCAAAAGAACCCTTGCCGGAACGCCTTCCCGGCAAGTGCCCTTGCGCCAATGTGGTGGCCACATATGCCGCCATGTATTTCCGCCAACAGCTTCTGTCCATCTTCCCTGGAAATGCACTTCAACCTGACACCATTGAGTCTTCTTCTGTACAGTTCATTGTCAACGAACTGGTACATCCTTGACTGCCTGGTTATTTTCTCTATCTCCTCTGGCTCGTCGGGAAGTTCTCCAGTTTGTAGAAAGCGGACGATCTGCTGTGCCCATGCTGGAGCTTGAGGCTCAACAACAAGGACTAAAGGCATGAGGGCTGCTGCGGGAACCTCAGCTTCCACGGCAAGAACCTGCGGCTCTGCCGGAGCTGATGGTCCCCCAGCAAGCCTGCCGGGGCAAGGCTTGTCGGGAACGCCTGCTTCAACTATACAGATCCTTGGATCCATAGGAGCAAACTGTTCCTCAGCATCTTGGTTGTTGATCCTAGGGACCTTGGCGGTGGCTTCTGGAAGATCCGCCGGCAAGTAGTCACCGGAGACCAACTTTCTCTTCTTGTTTTGCCCAACTGATGGTGTAACGGATGGCTGAGTTAGCTTGAGCAGGAAGGTCCCTGGTTCCACAGGTAACTTCATTGCAGCACACTTTGAGAGGCCATCTGCAATATCATTCTGAGCCCTTGGGACGTGCTCCATTTGCAGCCCCTCAAAGTGTTCTTCAAGTTTCCTCACTTCATCAACATAAGCTTCCATCAAAGGGCTCTGGTAACTCTTATTCACTTGTCGGACCACCAACTGTGAATCTCCCCGCACAATTAACTTCTTGATCCCAAGCTCGGCCGCAATTCTGAGGCCGGCAAGCAAACCTTCATACTCTGCAGTATTGTTTGTCGCTTGTTCCTTGGGAAAGTGCATCTGAACAACATACTTGAGGTGCTCCCCGGTGGGCGCTATGAGTACCACGCCGGCACCGGCGCCTTGCAGCGAGAAAGCACCATCAAAGTACATTATCCATTCGCTGCTTGCTTCTTGGACGGGGACGCTTGTCTCTGGGACTTCTTCATCTGGCGTTGGGGTCCATTCCGCTATGAATTCTACCAAAGCTCTGCTCTGTATAGTTGAAGTACACTCAAACTTGAGACCAAAGCTTGACAGCTCCAGTGCCCACTCGACGATTCTGCCTGTTGCCTCTGGATTTTGCAATATCCTCTTTAACGGAAAGCGAGTGACCACTGTTATCTCGTGTGCTTGGAAGTAATGGCGCAGCTTCCTTGAGGCCATGAGGAGGCCGAACAGCAACTTCTGCACCCCAGAGTATCTTGATCTAGCCCCCTTCAAGAGGGAACTTACAAAATACACTGGGCGTTGCACCATCTTCTTTCGCACTTCTCCTTGTTCCTGCGCAGACATGTCCTTGTCGGGGCCAGAGCTTGTCGGGGAAGCGCCCTGCTTGTCGCTGGATTCGCTTGCCGGGGATGTGGGTTCCTCATCTGCCTCCCTCTCCGCTACTAACGCAGCACTAACCACTTGATTGGTTGCCGCTAAGTACAGCAGCAACTTCTCTTGTGGCCTAGGTGCGACAAGTATTGGAGTGGAGGACAGGTATCCTTTCAAGTCTTGAAGCGCTGCCTCCGCTTCCGGAGTCCATTTCATTGGACCTGCCTTTTTCAAGATTTTGAAGAAAGGCAGGGCGCGTTCTGCAGAATTTGAAATGAACCTGCTGAGGGCAGCCACACAACCAGCAAGTCTCCTTACGTCCTTGACGCGCTTCGGGGCTTCGATCTGCTCGATGGCTTTTATCTTGTCGGGATTGGCTTCAATCCCCCTCTGGGACACAAAGAACCCGAGAAGCTTGCCGGAGGGAACTCCGAAGACGCACTTCTCGGGGTTCAGCTTGAGCTGGATCTTGCGCAGATTCTCAAAGGTTTCTTCTAAGTCTTGGATCAGGGTATCTTTGCTCTTACTCTTGACCACTATATCATCCATGTAGGCTTCTACATTTTTGTGTATCTGTGGCTCAAAAGCAGTGTGCACCACCCTTGCAAATGTCGAGCCTGCATTCTTCAATCCAAAGGGCATGCGTATGAAGCAATATGTGCCGCATGGAGTAATAAATGCAGTCTTCTCTTCATCTTCCTTGGCCATGAAAATCTGGTGGTAACCTGAGTATGCATCAAGGAAGGAAAGCAGCTCACATCCGGCGGTGGAGTCAACAATCTGGTCAATACGCGGCAAGGGAAATGGATCCTTGGGACATGCTTTATTCACATCAGTGAAGTCTATACAAAGTCTCCACTTCCCATTGGCCTTGCGCACGACAACTGGATTGGCTAACCACGTGGGATGGATCACGCCTCTAAGCAGGCCTGCTGCTTCCAACTTCTTTATCTCTTCGGCGATGAATTCTTGGCGCTCCACGGCTTGCTTCCTGACCTTCTGCTTGACGGGCCGCGCATGAGGACAAACAGCAAGCTTGTGCTCAATTACCTTCCTGGGAACGCCGGGGATGTCAGATGGTTGCCATGCAAACACATCGACATTCGCCCGCAGGAAGGCAACAAGCGCGCTTTCCTATTTGTTGTCGAGCGTAGCACTGATGGTGAAAGTACCACCAGTGCCGTCCTCCTTGGCGGACACCTTCTTGGTTGCCGGTGGAGCTGCCATTCCTTTCTTGCACTTGCCGGTGGAGCTCGATGGTGCGTCCTCGACGGCAGCGCAGCACTCCGAAGAGGTGCGTTTGCCGGAGTGGGCCCCAGAGCTCTTGCCGGACTTGGTCTTGGTCTTCCCTCCGGGAGCTTCAGCGGCAAGTGTGTTGCTCTCTGCCGCGGCTGCTGCATCCCGGTAGATCTTGTCGGCGCAGATAAGCGCGTCTTTCTTGTCGCCAGGGACAGAGATGACGCTTATCAGCCCCGGCATCTTGAGTACGTTGTAGGCATAGTGGGAAGCTGCCATGAACTTGGCGAGGGCAGGACGTCCAAGTATCCCATTGTATGGTAATGGGATATCGGCAACATCAAATGTGATCCTCTCCGTCCTGAAGTTGAGCTCCCCGCCAAAGGTCACTGGCAGCGTAATCTTCCCCTTCGGCTTGCTCCTTCCCGGGTTGATCCCTTGGAACGACCCGGTTTCTTCGAGCTCGCCGTCTGGGATCTGTAGCTTCTTGATCATAGCTGAGGAGATCAAGTTCAGGCCAGCCCCGCCGTCAACCAACATCTTGGTGACCTTGAGGTTGCGGATAGTTGGTGAGACCAACATCGGCAGGCACCCGACCGCCGTGGTGCGGTCAGGGTGGTCCTCAAGGTCAAAGATGATGGGCGTGCCGGACCACTTCAGCAGCCTGCGTGACTCGACGGGCGGCTCAGCTGCATTCACTTCTCGCACCCATTGCTTGAGCTGG
This sequence comes from Secale cereale, assembly GCA_902687465.1. Lineage (NCBI taxonomy): Eukaryota > Viridiplantae > Streptophyta > Magnoliopsida > Poales > Poaceae > Secale > Secale cereale. The sequence continues at coordinate 202,629,963 of LR738714.1, forward strand.
CGGTGGGAAGTGTGCAGAGAGGCACCCCCGTCGACACACAGTACCTCTGTGGCCTTCTGGAACTCCTGCTCGCTGTTGTCTCCTTCTTCCATGTCATCATCGTCGTCTTCGTCCTCATCCTTGTCGCTGCCCCGGGGAGGTCTGTCACCTTGCCGCTGCTTGGCCTTGCCGCGGCGTCATCCCCGGCCATTGAACGGCCGCTTCTTGCTGGGCTCTCCTCCGCCTACTTGGGCCTTCTCCTTGTCGCGACGCTCGTATTCAGCCTTCTGCTGTTCTACGAGGTACTCGACTCGTTTGCAGTTCTGAAGATCGTGGCCCTTGGTGCGGTGGATCTTGCAGTACTGCTTGTCGGAGCCGTCCTGCTTGTCGGCTGCCGCTACAGGGGCGGGCTCCTTGCCGGAACCGCCAGCCTGTGCCTTCTTGGCGGGAGCCTCCTTGCCGGACTGCTCGACAACCAGCACCTCCTTGTTCTTCTTCTTTCTGTTGTTCCGTCGCCGGCTCTTCCTTGCCGGGGCGGCATCCTCGCTGTCGCTTCCTCCTGCGCCAGTATCCTCTCCGGGGAGTCTCCTCCCCTCTTCAGCGCGCGCGCACTTGTCAGCCAGAGCGTAGTGCTCACTGACATCCCGGATCTTGGTCATGTCCATTTCTTCCCTCATCCGGCGGTTACGCACGTTCTGGTGGAACGCGCTGATAACCGCGGCAGGGTGGACGTCGGGAATGTTGTGCTGGACGCGGCTGAATCTTTGGATGTACTTGCGCAGGGATTCTCCTTCCTTCTGGGCTAGGATGTGGAGATCGCTCTCCTGGCCGTGGGGTTTGTGGCCGCCCATGAAGGCGCCAACAAACTGGTGGCACAGATCCGCCCACGAAGAAATGGAGTTCTCCGGCAAGTGCATAAGCCAAGACCGGACGTTTGGCTTAAGCACTAGCGGGAAGTAGTTGGCTAGGATCTTTTCGTCGCGTCCCCCGGCAGCCTGCACTGCTATAGTGTAGATGCTGAGGAACTCCGAGGGGTGTGTCTTGCCGTCGTACTTCTCGGGTACGTCGGGCTTGAAATTCTTCATGCTGGGCCACTGGACTTGCCGCAGCTCATAGGTGAACGCAGGGCAACCTGCCGCGTACGGCAAGTCGCCTGGTTCACCGGGCGCGTGCGCGTCGACAGCGGTCCCAGCGCGCTGATCTGACTGTCTTCGGGCTTCTCGTCGACGCTCGATACGAGTCCGAGCGTCCTCTTGCCGCCTGTCGTCTAGGACTTGGCGCTGATCGCGGCGAGCCCGCAGATCCGACGACGCCGTGGAGTCGTCGTCGACGTTGATCTGGTGGGGTGGCGATTTCTGCTTCCGCGGCGGGGAGTGCACGGTAGTTGCACCCCCGGCGTTCTTGTCGCCATTGGCCTTCGCTTGGTCGACTTGCCGCGGCCGTGAGGTTGCCGGCTGCTGCGGCGCGTCGTTGTTGGCGAAGGCGATGAGGCTCTGAATCGTCGCCCTCCAGTCTTCGGCCTTGTCTGCCGCTGGAGGGAAATCGAGGAGCAGCTGTGCTCTTGCTAGAGCTTCTGCTGGAGAAGAGGGGAACGGCGGCGAGCGGTGCGAGGAGCGGGATACGCTCGGACTTCTAACCGCGTTAGAAGGAGCATGTTCCCGCCCCGGCGACCGTGCCTTGCTTGTGCCAGCACGCTGGCCTTGAGCATCCCGCGATCCTCCGGCTTGGCTACGCCCCAGCAAGCGTATTGTACCTCCAGTACCACGCCACTGCGGGTCTTGTACCTCCCGAGAGAGACGTGGCGCGTCCACGAACACCGAGGCTTTGGAATTCGCCCGGTCGTCCGTCTTGTCTTTAGACTTGGTGGCGCCGTGAGTTTCCTCGCCGGCAACCACCCTTCCGCCGGCGTCTCCTCCACCAACCGTTGGTTCTGGTGGCGGTGGAATCGACGCAGACAGGCCTCCGACCTCCGAAGCCTTCTTCTTCGGAGGCATGTCGTTGTAGCTGATGAAGTTGATGAAGCTGGAGAGGTTGATGAAGAATGCGCCCGCGTGAGCGCCGGATCAGGTTCGCACAACCTCGACGCCCCCTACCTGGCGCGCCAAAGATGTCGGGGGAAAACTGTCCTCCCACGAGCACCTATGGGACCGGAGCCCCTTCTACGTTGCGGTAAGGGAGCGGAGGGAGCACGGAGAGCAGATCGAGGAGCGCACGCGGGCAGTTTTACCCAGGTTCGGGCCGCGCGGACGCGTAAAACCCTACTCCTGCCTTAGGTTGTATTGAGTTCTTGAGCTCGGGAGCTTGAAGAGCTACAGTACTAGCTACATCGAGCGAGGGAGTTGTCTAGGTTTCGAACCGGGGCCCCCTCTACGTTGTGCATGGGCCTCCTTTTATAGCTCAAAGGGGTCACCGACAGGTGTCAACGTAGAGGAGGGTAAAAGTGTAATTTTGGTGGTAGTTGTAACAGTGCGTGAATAGTGCATGAATAGTGGATGAACAGTGATCTTCACCTAACCTTGACAGTGGGGGACAAGGGCATTAAATGCCCGTCGCCGTCGACCCCAAAAGCGTCCGCCCATGCTTCTCCGTTCGCCACGGCGGTAGCCTCGTCACCGTGGCTTGCCACCGTGTGCCCCGAGCTGCACATCCATCTGCCACGTGCCCCTGGAAGGGCCCCAGGGCGAAGCGTGGGCCGATGAGCTGGAGCGCGGGCACACAGCGTAGGTTTCCCTGGCAAGCACCTTGCCGGGGTAGCGATCTTGCCGGGCTCGGAAGCTTGTCGCTCTCCGGGTCCTGCCGGGGCGCAAGATGCGCCGAGGCATCTCTTGAGGTATGTGTTCCTTGGCCTTCCTGGCAAGCTCCTCTTGCCAGGGTCTTGTGCTAAAGTGACAACCTTGAGCCTGGTGCGGCCTTCCCGGCAAGCTCCTCTTGTCGGGGCCTTGGTCTTCTGTATTGTATACTTTGTTTTTGAATGGCTTCATAGGGACAGTAAAAGGTTCTTGGCGAGCACGTGGTAAGCCCAGCCGCGGGAAGCTGCTACTGCCCGTGCACAAGTTGGGGTACTAAGGTACCCCTATCTTAGTACACCGACAATTGGCATCTCAGAAACCGTGCTTAAGGATAAGATAATAAAAGTTCACTCACTCACTAGAATCCTTGAAACCCTTAAGCCCCACCAAGCCACAACCTGGTCTGATCCCGACCGCGGGCCTTCGCTCTAAGTCAGGAAGGCCTCTGCAAATACTCAACGGAGACCACCACCAATACCCAACCTACCTTGCGTACCCCCATAGACCTCATGGAGTAATTGGACAAGTTGGGTAACATCATTACTTGATGGCCTACTTGTTTGCCCGAAGACAAAAGGAGAGGCGGACAGCTGGATAGAAGACATTTGAAGACCGCCCTGTCAAGAAGGAAGAACTACACCAACCACCGTCGTCAAGAAATAAACTCCTGCGTCCAAGACCGGGTGTATCTGCAAACCACTCCTCTCGAAGGGACCGAGCATTTCCGTGTCGAAGGGACGCTCATACCAAGATTTATCGACCTTCTTCAAGACCACTGCAAGTCAAATAGTAGATGGCTACCAGCTAGATTTACCACCTGAGATACCAACCATACACCAAATATTCCGCGGGTCACCACCCTGGAAGTACTTCTTACTTCCTAACTAGCCCGGTCCCCGCAAGGACATCACCGAGCCTTTGACATCTAACTCAACCCAACCTACACAAGAGACCCCTCAGCAACCTGCATCAAAGGCAACAAGAAAGAAGCCACACCACCAAGCACTTCAAGATTCCATGGAGCACCACCCGGGAGCAGAACCAGCAAGAAGTGAAGACTACTCCGTATCCAAGACTCCGTATTCCTTTCCACGCCTAGACTGGGAATCTCGGGGACGAGATTCTTGTAAGGGGGTAGGTCTGTCACACCCTGATTTTCATGCCACATTGCTTAAGCTGATAATCATGCTAAAAATGTGGATTGACAAAACTTTTGAGTGTTTTTGACTTTGCTTGATTGACTTTCTGTTTGTTGTTTGCTAGTGCTCTAAAAATCAAATAAATCCTCCAACTCTTATACTTCATCTCCTTGATCCAAAACCTTCTCTCAAGGACCATGCCATGTGTATAGAACAATATAGAATTTTCTTATAAAAATATTTTGGCCAAATAGTATTTTCAAAAATTAGTTTTCCAAAAACCCCTGAATTGAGGTTTGCACTACAAGTACCTTATTTAGGGTGTGAAAAATCTTTCAAAAAGTATATTTGAATCCTATTAGGTATAGGACTCCCAGAAACCACAAAATTATAATTTTAAAAGTTATTTTTATATTTTATTTAAAAGCTTTTTCTTAAGGCCAGAAATGGTCTTTAATAGGGAAAAATTATTTAGCTATTTCAAAAATATTTGCCAAAATTCAGGGAAACTCATAGGGCATATATTGTCCATATATAAGAGTTTCAACACATGGTCATGTTCAAAATATTGGACCAATCCTTCCAAAACCCTTTTTGGATATTTCAAGCTTTTGAAATATTTACAAAGGAAATATTCTCCAAAAATTCCAGGGAAATTCTATCATGTCAAATGTGACATATTTGATGATCTTGCAAAGCCTCATGCCTTGAAGATCAAGGAAACATCATCTAATCCCCTCAAAACCATTTCTGTCCATTTTGAAGTTTGAGCAACTTTACATTGCCAAACTTGTCCAAATGCTCTCAAACTTAGTGCACATGCTAAAATGATGTAATTATACATCTATGCCAAATGGCACAAGTTTTGGAGAAGCATAACTTGATCTAAGTGCCCCAAAACCATTTCTGTTCAAATTCAAATTTGAACAACTTTACATTACCAACTTTTTACCTGGGCTTCAAACTTTGTGAGCATGATCATAACCCCAAATAATGATACTACACCAAGTGGTGCATCAAGGGGAGATGGTTAGCTTAACTCAAACATGGAGAAACCATTTCTGTTGATTTCTAGGGTTCACCAAACTTACATTGGCAACTTTGCCCAAATGAGCTCAAATTTGGTGGAGGGGCCTAAATGTGTGTGACATTCCATCCTGTTGAGTCCCATGTCAATTGGAAGTCATTTGCTTTCCCAAAACATGATCAAACACCTTCTGCCATTTTTCCTAAACCATTGTTTGGACCCCTTTCATTATTCCCCTCTATCTCAATTTTTACCACAGGTAAACCTAATCATCCTCTAGCTCCTGTAACTTCCCCATGTCCCCAGCTCAATGATTGAGGGGTGAAAACCCCATCTTTACTCTCCTGGACAGCAGCAGCCTCCTTCTTCCTCACCTCCCTCCTCATTCCAGTGGCTCCCCAGGGCATCCAAGACCATCATACATTTCTTTACTCCTTCCCTGACCCCCTAGACAACATTGGGCAAGATGGACGCGACCAGAGCGGTCAGGGCACGGCCGTGCCGGCCATACGGGCGCTCTAGAGCGCGCTACAGTGTGCTCCCGCACTGTAGCTGCGTCCTGCCCGAGGCACCCGACAGCCTGGGGCGTCGGGATCATGTCTTCCGAGGTGCCCTCGACGTCCGCGACCTGCAGGCCTGTCGGCCCTATCCTCCCCTGCCCTCCTTCTCCCTCCGCGAGCTCGCCCGAGCGCGTCCATGGACGTTGCTCACGGTGCACCGCGGTCGCACCTATTTAAGCCACCCCCGACCCTCTCTCTCGTCTTGGTTAGATCCTCCTCTCTCCTACGAACCCCCTGGACCAGCTCATTTTCCCCCTCGTGCCCTACAGCCACCTCCCTGGCTGGAGCCTTGCCGACGGCCACCGCCAAAAATTGGCATCCACCACTCCTCCTCCTCCCCTCTGGACTGCACCAGAGCGTCCCCACCATCACCTCGAGCCGCCTCACGCTTCTCCCTCTCCTCCCCGTGGTCTTGGCGTCGATCCCCATCATCATCGCCGGCCTCGTCCGCCGCGGCAGACGTCCTGCTCAGCCCGGTACCTTTGGGCGACCGTGCCACCCACGGATGGACGCGGCCGGGTCCCCTGAGCACGCCGGTGGCCCGCACATCAGAAACGGCGGCCCGTGGCGCCGGCCAGCCGCCGTCAAAGCCGCCCCTGCCTCTGCTCTGTTCGAGCGGGAGGTCGGGGAAGAACCTGCCGTAGGGGCCCGCGCGTCAGGGACCGAGTGGGCGGGCCCCTCCGTTTAAGTGGAGGCGGATCTGGCCTTGACCGCCTTCCCTGCGCGAAAACGCCCCTCCTGGAAGACGCCTTCGACGTGGCCCTTCCCGCACGCAGCTGAGCTACTGGGTCGGCCCAGTAGCTATCCTTCGCCCGACGCGTGTTTTAGGTATAACCTGTGTATTCCTTTCCTTTTTATTTTTCTGTAAATTTGTAAAAAGGCTTGGACAATTCTTTTGAACTCCAAATTTGGTGATTCAAATTTCCAGTGACTCCATAAATCATGCCCTATCACATGGTGCAACATGCACATTTTCCCGGAACTTTCCCTTCACAAATAATTATCAAGTGCCATTATTCCATTTTCTGTGATGAACTTTAGAAAATCACACATGGCTCAAATTTGATCCAAATGCAGTGGTTCAAATTCCTAGATGCTTGTCTTATCCAAACTTAGTTTTGGAACATTTTTATTAATACTTTCTGTACCCCACCAAATAATGAGCCATTTCTTTATATTTAACAACTTTGCAAAATCTTAGGAAATTCATTTGAATTCCAAATCCAGTGAAACCAACTCCTAGATGCTTCTAAAATCATGACTTGTTGATGGGTGCCTTTGCTCATCATTCAAGAATATATTTCTGTACACTTCTTTCAAATCCATAAACCCCTTGATTCCATCATATTGAAATGTTCCAAACTATCCAATGATCCAATGCCTATGAAACCACCTTGGTCATTTCTCATATGACCAGAGGTATTCTAGAAAAGTCCAACTCCTATTTTTAGAGCACTTTCATATTTTGCTTTGTTGTGTTGCTTATTATGATTGTTTCCATCGTTAGTTGACGAAATAAACGGAGTACTCAGAGTTGGACCAGAAGGTTTGAAGACTCGGAAGGACAAGGCAAGCAGCCCTTTGACCATGTTCGAGAAACCTTTTTATGCATGTCTATCAATGCATCGGAATCATGTAGAAGAGGTGACCACTTTGGTTGCTACCTTTGTTACTTTGCTATTGAACTTGCATCAAACATGACCCTACCTTCCTATGAGGGTTATGTGGGTGGGAGTAGATAGATATATGCTATAGTAGTTGGCTACGCAAAATGGGTCAGGGTTATGCATTGAGTGAAATAAGTGTGGTTTGACATACTTGCAGATAACCCAGTGGGTGCCACTAATGCCCTTGCGAGTTGATGAGGAACTAGAGCACTACTTGGTGAAGAAGTAGTGTACCAAGGCTTGACGAAAATGTTGTTTACAGAGATGGATTAGATTTATGTATGACTACCGTCCCAACCAAACATGCGCAACCACTCTACCCTTATATGGGAAAGGGCATTATTGATTACCTAGGTCGATACTAGCATGGTGCCCGCATTACTAGTGACGGGGGTGACATGAGGTCACTCTCGGGACGGGTTCGTGCTTGGATAGGCGGCCATGAATGTTTTTACAGGGCACCGAACACGCCGTTGGTACCCCGTGTCAGTGGTATGTGATGAATATGGGAGCAAGTCTCCACAATTATAAGATGTGAAATGTTGGCACGGGGCTGTTACCAATCGAGTGGACTCTGTGTTAGTGTCGTCTAGGGAAAGGTAGTGATCGGGTGCTTACCCCGGGTACTAGAGGTACCGCGGGTCGTGGATGACACGGAAGTTCCCCGGATCTTGTGGGTAAAGTGTACAACCTCTGCAGAGTGTCAAACTATTCGAATAGCCGTGTCCGCGGTCAAGGACAGTTGGGTGGTGCTACTTAGACTATGTCCATAAGTTTCTGGAAAACAACACGGTTTGGGTAAATCTGTTGATGTGATTGTGAGAAAGACACAATGAGCTTGAGCATGAGTTGATTACAACTCTTTCTCGGTAATGATGTCTGTAACCTCCTGATACTTGTTGCAGACACATACATGTCCATGTTATATGTTGATCATACTTGCATATGAAAAAACTAGCTTTCCGCAAAAACTGCCAATCTAGCAGTAGAGCCTTGCATGATTGTTCTGTCATCACACTTGGGTTGCTTGCGAGTACATTCAAAGTACTCATTGGCTTGCCACTGGTTATTTTATTGGCCAGGCAGGAGAGAACAGGATATGATGAAGATTTCTTGGTGACGAGCATGCGAGCTAGGACGCTTCCCAGTCAGAATTCCTGTAGGGTTAAGGCAGATGTCATGGGTCCAAGTTGTTATTGAAGATTTCCGCTGCGATGATATACTCAAGACTTGACCTTAATGGTCCTATTTGTGTAATACGGTATGTCGGTGTACTAAGATAGGGGTACCTTAGTACCCCGACTTGTGCACGGGCAGTAGCAGCTTCCCGCGGCAGGGCTCACCACGTGCTCGCCAGAAACCTTCTCGGTCCTTATGAAGCCATTCAAAAAAAAAGTATACAAGACAGAAGATCAAGACCCCGGCAAGTGAAGCTTGCCGAGAAGGCCGTCCTAGGCTCAAGATTATCACATTAACACAAGACCCTGGCAAGAGGAGCTTGCCAGGAAGACCAGAAGACAGCATCTCAGAAGACATGCCTCGGCGCACCCTGCGCCCCGGCGGGCCCCGGGGAGCGACAAGCTTCCGGGCCCGGCAAGATCATGGCCCCCGGCAAGGTGCTTGCCGGGGGGAACTATGCTGTGTGCCCGCGCTCCAGCTCATCGGCCCACGCGTCGCCCTGGGGCCCTTCCAGGGACCCGTGGCGGATGGCTGTGCAGCCTGGGGGACACGGTGGCGAGCCACGGTGACGAGGCTACCGCCATGGCGAACGGAGACGCATGGACGGGCGCTTTTGGGGTCGACGGCGACGGGCATTTAATGCCCTTGTCCCCCACTATCAAGGTTAGGTGAAGACCACTGTTCATCCACTGTTCATGCACTGTTCCCGCACTACTACAACTACAACCAAAATTACATTTTTACCCTCCTCTACGTTGACACCTGTCGGTGACCCCTTTGAGCTATAAAAGGAGGCCCATGCACAACGTAGAAAGGGTTCGGAACCTAGATAGCTCTCTTGCTCGGTGTAGCTAGCTCTTCAAGCTCCCGAGCTCAAGAACTCAATACAATCTAAGCAGGAGTAGGGTTTTACGTGTCCGCGCGGCCCGAACCTGGGTAAACTGCCCGCGTGTGCTCCTCGATCTGCTCTTCGTGCTCCCTCCGCTCCTTTACCGCAACGTAGAAGGGGCTCCGGTCCCATAGGTGCTCGTGGGAGGACAGTTTCCCCCGACATCTTTGGCGCGCCAGGTAGGGGGCGTCGAGGTTGTGCGAACCTGATCCGGCGCTCACGCGGGCGCATTCTTCATCAACCTCTCCAGCTTCATCAACTTCATCAGCAGCAACATGGCACCGAAGAAGAAAGCTTCGGAGGTCGGAGGCCCGTCTGCGTCGATTCCACCGCCACCAGAACCAATGGTTGGTGGAGGAGACGCCGGCGGAAGGGTGGTCGCCGGCGAGGAAGCTCACGGCGCCACCAAATCCAAGGACAAGACGGACGATCGAGCGAATTCCAAAACCTCGGTGTCCGTAGACGCACCACGTCCATCTCAGCAAACGACAGGCCAGCAGCGCCGTGGTACAGGAGGTACCATCCGCTTGCTGGGGCAAGGACAAACCGGAGGATCGCGGGACGCTCAAGGCCATCGTCCTGGCACGAGCAAGGCGCGGTCGCCAGGGCGAGATACTGCTCCTTCTAACCCCGTTAGAGGTCCGAGCATATCTCGCTCCTCGCACCGCTCGCCGCCGCTCCCCTCCTCTCCAGCAGAAGCTCTAGCAAGAGCACATCTACTCCTCGATTTCCCTCCAGCGGCAGACAAGGCCGAGGACTGGAGGGCGACGATCCAAAGCCTCATCGCCTTCGCCAACAACGACACGCCGCAGCAGCCGGCGACATCGCGGCCACGGCAAGTCGACCAGACGAAGGCCGATGGCGACAAGACCGCCGGGGGTGCGACCACCGTGCACTCCCCGCCGCGGAAGCAGAAGACGCCACCCCGCCGGATTAACGTCGACGACGACTCTACGGCGTCGTCGGATCCGCGGGTTCGTCGGGACCAGCGCCAAGTCCCCGACGAGAGACCCGGCGACAATCGGACCAGCGCGCTGGGACCGCAGTCGACACGTACGCGCCCGGTGAACCAGGCGACTTGCCGTACGCGGCAGGTTGCCCTGCGTTCACCGTGAGCTGCGGCGCGTCCAATGGCCCAGCATGAAAAACTTCAAGCCCGACGTACCCGAGAAGTACGACGGCAAGACGCACCCCTCGGAGTTCCTCAGCATCTACACCATTGCGGTGCAGGCTGCCGGGGGACGCGACTAGAAGATACTGGCCAACTACTTCCCGCTGGTGCTTAAGCCAAACGTCCGCTCTTGGCTTATGCACTTGCCGGAAGGCTCCATCTCTTCATGGGCAGATCTGTGCCACCAATTTGTTGGCGCCTTCACGGGCGGCCACAAACCCCACGGCCAGGAGAGTGATCTCCACATCTTGGCCCAGAAGGAAGGAGAATCCCTGCGCAAGTACATTCAACGATTCAGTCGCGTGCAGCACAATATTCCCGACGTCCACCCCGCCGCGGTTATCAGCGCGTTCCACCAGAACGTGCGTAACCGCCGTATGCGGGAAGAGATGGCCATGACCAAGATTCGGGATGTCAGCGAGCTCTACGCTCTGGCTGACAAGTGCGCGCGCGCTGAAGAGGGGAGGAGACTCCCCGGAGAGGATAACGGCGCAGGAGGAAGCGACAGCGAGGATGCCGCCCCGGCAAAGAAGAGCCGGCGGCGGAACAACAGAAGAAAGAAGAGCAAGGAAGTGCTGGTCGTCGAGCAGTCCGGCAAGGAGGCTCCCGCCAAGACAGCACAGGCTGGCAGTTCCGGCAAGGAACCTGCCCCTGTAGCGGCAGCCGACAAGCAGGACGGCTCCGACAAGCAATACTGCAAGATCCACCGCACCAAAGGCCACGACCTTTCGAACTGCAAACGAGTCGAGTACCTCGTAGAACAGCAGAAGGCTGAGTACGAGCGTCGCGACAAGGAGAAGGCCCAAGGTGGCGGAGGAGAGCTAAGCAAGAAGCGGCCGTTCAATGGCCGGGGAGGACGCCGCGGCAAGGCCAAGCAGCGGCAAGGTGATCGACCTCCCCGGGGCCGCGACAAGGATGAGGAAGAAGAGGACGACGACGACATGGAGGAAGGAGATAACAGCAAGCAGGAGTTCCAGAAGGCCACAGAAGTTCTGTGTGTCGACGGAGGCGCCTCTCTGCATGCTTCCCACCGCCAACTCAAGCAGTGGGCGCGGGAAGTAAACGCAGCTGAGCTGCCCATCGAGTCACGCAGGCTGCTGAAGTGGTCCATCACGCCCATCATTTTTGATCTTGAGGATCACCCTGACCGCACAACGGCGGTCGGGTGCTTGCCGATGTTGGTCTCACCAACCATCCGCAACCTCAAGGTCACTAAAATGTTGGTTGACGGCGGGGCCGGCCTGAACTTGATCTCCTCGGCTGTGATCAAGAAACTCCAGATCCCAGACGGCGAGCTCGAAGAAACCGGTTCGTTCCAAGGAATAAACCCGGGGAGGAGCAAGCCGAAGGGGAAGATTACTCTGCCAGTGACCTTTGGCGGGGAGCTCAACTTCAGGACGGAGAGGATAACCTTCGACGTGGCCGATATCCCATTGCCATACAATGGGATACTTGGACGTCCTGCCCTCGCCAAGTTCATGGCAGCTTCCCATTATGCCTACAACATACTCAAGATGCCGGGGCCGATAAGCGTCATCTCTGTCCCTGGCGACAAGAAGGACGCGCTTATCTGCGCCGACAAGATCTACCGGGATGCAGCAGCTGCAGCAGAAAGCAACACACTTGCCGCTGAAGCTCCCGGGGGGGAGACCAAGACCAAGTCCGGCAAGAGCTCTGGGGCCCACTCCGGCAAACGCACCTCTTCGGAGTGCTGCGCTGCCGTCGAGGACGTTCCATCGAGCTCCACCGGCAAGTGCAAGAAGGGGATGGCCGCTCCACCTCCAACCAAGAAGGTGTCCGCCAAGGAGGACGGCACTGGTGGTACCTTCACCATCAGTGCTACACTTGACAACAAATAGGAAAGCGCGCTCGTTGCCTTCCTGCGGGCGAATGTCGATGTGTTTGCATGGCAACCATCTGACATCCCCGGCGTTCCTAGAAAGGTAATTGAGCACAACCTTGCTGTTTGTCCTCATGCGCGGCCTGTCAAGCAGAAGGTCAGAAAGCAAGCCGTGGAGCGCCAAGAATTCATCGCCGAAGAGATAAAGAAGCTAGAAGCGGCAGGCCTGGTTAGAGACGTGATCCATCCCACGTGGTTAGCAAATCCCGTTGTCGTGCGTAAGGCCAACGGGAAGTGGAGACTGTGTATAGACTTCACGGATGTGAATAAAGCATGTCCCAAGGATCCATTTCCCTTGCCGCGCATTGACCAGATTGTTGACTCCACCGCTGGATGTGAGCTGCTTTCCTTCCTTGATGCATACTCAGGCTACCACCAGATATTCATGGCCAAGGAAGATGAAGAGAAGACTGCATTCATTACTCCATGCGGCACATACTGCTTCATACGCATGCCCTTTGGATTGAAGAATGCAGGATCAACGTTTGCAAGGGTGGTGCACACTGCTTTTGAGCCACAGATCCACAGAAATGTGGAAGCATACATGGATGACATAGTGGTCAAGAGCAAGAGCAAAGATACCCTGATCCAAGACTTGGAAGAAACATTTGCAAATCTGCGCAAGATCCAGCTTAAGTTGAACCCCGAGAAGTGCGTCTTCGGAGTCCCCTCCGGCAAGCTTCTCGGGTTCTTTGTGTCCAAGAGGGGGATTGAAGCCAATCTCGATAAGATAAAAGCCATCGAGCAGATTGAAGCCCCGAAGCACGTCAAGGACGTAAGGAGACTTGCTGGTTGTGTGGCTGCCCTCAGCAGGTTCATTTCAAAATCCGCAGTACGCGCCTTGCCTTTCTTTAAAATTTTGAAGAAGGCAGGTCCTATGAAATGGACTCCGGAAGCGGAGGCAGCGCTGCAGGATTTGAAAGGATACCTGTCCTCCACCCCGATACTTGTCGCACCTAAACCACAAGAGAAGTTGCTGCTGTACATAGCGGCAACCAATCAAGTGGTTAGTGCTGCGTTGGTAGCGGAAAGGGAGGCAGAGGAAGAGCCCACACCTCCGGCAAGCGAATCCAGCGACAAGCAGGGGGCTCCACCGGCAAGCTCTGGCCCCGACAAGGACAACTCTGCGCAGGAGCAAGGAGAAGTGCGAAGGAAGATGGTGCAGCGCCCGGTGTATTTTGTAAGTTCCCTCTTGCAGGGGGCTAGATCAAGATACTCTGGGGTGCAGAAGTTGCTTTTCGGTCTCCTCATGGCCTCGAGAAAGCTGCGCCATTACTTCCAAGCACATGAGATAACAGTGGTCACTCGCTTTCCGTTGAAAAGGATATTGCAAAATCCCGAAGCAACAGGCAGGATCGTCGAGTGGGCACTAGAGCTGTCAAGCTTTGGTCTCAAATTTGAGAGTACTTCAACTATACAGAGCAGAGCTTTGGCGTAATTTATAGCTGAATGGACCCCAACACCAGATGAAGAAGTCCAAGAGACAAGCGTCCCCGTACAAGAAGCGACCAGCGAATGGGTAATGTACTTTGATGGTGCTTTCTCGCTGCAAGGCGCCGGTGCCGGCGTGGTACTCATAGCGCCCACCAGAGAGCACCTCAAGTATGTTGTCCAGATGCACTTTCCCAAGGAACAAGCAACAAACAATACTGCAGAGTATGAAGGCTTGCTTGCCGGCCTCAGGATTGCAGCCGAGCTTGGGATCAAGAAGTTGATTGTGCGGGGAGATTCACAGTTGGTGGTCCGACAAGTAAATAAGAGTTACCAGAGCCCTTTAATGGAAGCTTATGTAGATGGAGTGAGGAAGCTTGAAGAGCACTTTGAAGGTCTACAAATGGAGCACGTCCCGAGAGCTCAGAATGATATTGCGGACGGCCTTTCCAAGTGTGCTGCAATGAAGTTACCTGTGGAACCAGGGACCTTCTTGCTCAAGTTAACTCAACCATCCGTTACACCATCAGTTGGGCAGAACAAGAAGAGAAAGTCGGTCTCCGACGACTACTTGCCGGCGGATCTTCCTGAAGCCGCCGCCAAGGTCCCCAAGATCAACAACCAAAACGCTGAGGAACAGTTTGCTCCTGCAGACCCAAGGGTCTGTACAGTTGAAGCAAGCATTCCCGACAAGCCTTGCCCCGGCAGGCTTGCCGGGGGACCATCAGCTCCGGCAGAACCAGAGGTTCTTGCCGTAGAAGCTGGGGTTCCCGCAGCGGCCCTCATGCCTTTAGTCCTTGCCGTTGAGCCTCGGGCTCCGGCATGGGCGCAGCAAATCGTCCGTTTTCTGCAAACTGGAGAATTTCCCGACGACCCAGAAGAGATAGAGAAAATAACCAGGCAGTCAAGTATGTACCAGTTCGTTGACAACGAACTGCACAGAAGAAGACTCAATGGTGTCAGGTTGAAGTGCATTTCCAGAGAAGATGGACAGAAGCTGTTGGCAGAGATACATGGAGGCATATGTGGCCACCACATTGGCGCAAGGGCACTTGCCGGGAAGGCGTTCCGGCAAGGGTTCTTTTGGCAAGTAGCCCTCCAAGATGCAACTGCACAAGTAACCAAGTGTGAAGCGTGCTAGTTCCATGCCAAGCGAATTCACCAGCCAGCTCAAGCTCTCCAGACGATTCCTTTGTCCTGGCCCTTCTCAGTCTGGGGGCTCGATATCCTCGGCCCCTTTCCCCGCGCTGTCGGGGGCTTTGAGTACTTGTACGTAGCAATCGACAAGTTTACAAAGTGGCCAGAAGTGGAACCAGTGAGAAAGGTGACAGCACAGTCAGCAGTCAGGTTCTTCAGGTCAATTGTTTGCCACTTCGGAATCCCTAACAGGATCATCACCGACAACGACACACAATTCACAAGTCGCACCTTCATGCAGTACGTCCAAGACCTTGGTGCCAAGGTCTGTTTCGCTTCTGTTGCTCACCCGAGGAGCAATGGTCAAGCGGAGAGGGCCAATGCTGAAGTGCTGCGCGGACTCAAGACAAGAACCTTCGACAGGCTGCTGCGCAAGTGCGGAAGAAACTGGATAGAGGAGTTACCGGCGGCTCTTTGGTCAATCAGAACGACACCAAGTCGAGCCTCCGGGCAGACACCCTTTGCTCTTGTCTATGGAGCAGAGGCAGTTCTCCCCACGGAACTCGTATACGGATCTCCTCGAGTGCTCGCTTATGATGAGCTCGAGCAAGAGCAACTGCGACAAGATGATGCATTGCTCCTTGAGGAGGAACGTCTCCAGGCTGCTGTACGAGCTGCTCGATACCAGCAAGCCTTGCGCCGCTATCATAGCCGCAAGGTTAAGGCCAGGAGTCTCGAGGAAGGCGACCTTGTTCTTCGGCGTGTTCAGTCCGCCAAGAATTCCAACAAGTTGACGCCGAAGTGGGAAGGCCCTTATCGGGTGAGACAAGTCACAAGGCCCGGCGCTGTCCGCCTTGAGACCGAAGAAGGCTTACCGGTGAGCAATTCCTGGAACATAGAGCATCTTCGCAAGTTTCACCCATAAGGCGCGGTTGCCGTGATCCGCTCCGGCAACCACCTTTTTTACAAGTCTTGCCGTTGTTGCATGTAAACCTTTGTACAAAGCCGGGCGCAGATCCCGTGCATCAGTAAAGCTTTTGTGTTTTGCGCTATTTGCCATTTCCATGCATTTCTTTGTTATTTGCATACATTGCTTGGCACTCTGTGAAACGCACATCCCCGGTAAGCACTAGCAAGCCGTGAGGCTATATACTTGTTTTCCCTCCTCTTTTTCTTTCCCTCTTAAGCAGAAGGAACATTCCTCGCGCACAAGTTTGCCGGGGTGGAAGGAGGTGGAGGATGAACCAAGTGTTGTTCAAGAAAGAAAAGCCTTGTCGGAGGACAAGCAATCTATGAAAGCTAAGTCACCAGAATTTGAGCAGTTCAAAATTTTAAATTTTAGTTGTCTTCCTTGAAAAACCACACTTTGTATGGAAAACCTGTGCGCGGAGGAACCTACCCGTGGCTAGACGCACCCTTACTTTGTTTCCGAGCATGCTCAACGACTTAAGAGAGCTGCGACAAGTGTCGCGCCCTTACCTCGTTTTCGAGTTCACTCAGCAAGCTAAGTGTGTTGCGACTAGCTGCGGCATGGTTGCTTGCCAACAAGGTCCTTTGCCAGCAGGCTGCTCAGAGTCCAGCACTCAGCGCTCGCGGCAAGGGCCCCTTGCCGGCAAGTTCCCTAAAAAGCGTAGGGTAAAAAGCATACAAAGTAAAGGACCAAAGCAAGGGAGATAACACTGCACTGATTGATCAAAATAAGACTGTATATTACAAGGATAACTTGCCGCAATGACTAATCGATTCATGTCCATGACATAATTTGCAGCGGCAAAAGAAACAGAAAAGAAGAAACCTAATCTACGCGGTCGCCTTCACGCCTCGAGATCTTGTTCACCTTGGCGACGATGTGGGCGACCTGCGCCTTCAACGCCTCCTGGTCAGCATCGTCCGGCAAGGAGCGGAGGACGTTGGTGAGGTTGATGCCGGGGTTGCGGTAGACGATCTTCGTCAAGACGCGCTCCAGAGTGCCCGCGCAGAGCTGACGCGACTCGTCGGCCAGCTGCGCGGGGAGCTTCTCCTGTAGCCGCGCAAGCGCCGGCGCGATTCCCCTGAAGAAGAGACTTAACTTGGCGCTGTGGGGGAGATTCTCGTCCGGAGAGTACACAAGGTGCTCCACCCTCAGCGCCATCAGCTCCTTGTCGATGTTGGCAGCGGAGGCGACCAGATCGTCAGTCCACTGCTCCACCGCCCGGCTGAAGTTGTTCGCTGAGACGGCGGCGCTCTCCACCAAGTTCCGCTCCTTGCGGAGCTCGTCATTCAGCTTCGACTCGCGGTCCCGGGCGGCGTCAAGCGAATCGGTCAGAGTAGAGACCTTCAATTCCAAGTCAGCAATTGAATCCTTGGCGGCAGTGAGCTCGTCGCCTTTCTTGGAGAGGCGTACCTGCAGGTCAAAGTTCGTGTGGGCATCCTTTTCCCGCTCCACATTGAGCGCGGTGATTCTGTCCGCACTCGCCTTCAGGTACCGCTCCAGCTGCTCCACCTTGGCCTCAAGATCCTTCTTGGCGGTCTCCGCGGTGGCAGCGGCAGCCTTCGCCTCCTTCAGGGCTCCGCCAATGGCCTTCTCCCGGGCGGTGAGATCGTCCTCGTGGGCGTCGAGGTCTACCTTCCGCTGGTTGAGCGCCCCTTCTCGCCGGGACAGCTCTTCACCAACCAATCGCTGCTGCTCCTCGGCCTCAGCCTTCTCAAGGAGGAACTCTTGCTGCTCCTCGGCAAGCTTTTCGTGCTCCTCCGCCAAGTTGCGGAGGGCTGCCTGGTTGGCGGCGCGGAGCTCCGCGGCGCGCTTCTCCAAGTCTGCTCCGGCCTTGGCGGTGAGGGCTTCCCGGGACTCCAGTTTCGCCTGCCTGGCCCGGTACAGGGCCAGGAGTTGGCGAAGAAGCTTCTCTTCCTCGGGCTCGTCGCTCCCGCCAAGCGCCTCAACGACCTTCAACCCCGCGGAGGCGAGGACCTCTCCATCATTGGTCTCTCCCTCCACGGGGGCTCGCGACGAAGACGCCCACGGGACTTGTATAAAGATCCCGTTGGGAGCTTCAAGATAGACGCCCGACCGCTCCGTGGACGCGGAGGGGTCGGCGGCCGGCGCAGCGCTTGACGCTCCTGCTGCCTCCGGGCCAGTAGTGCGGTCACCAGTCCCTTCTCCGCCCGCGGCGTCTGCGGTCGGGGCGGTCGCCTCAGCGGCAGGCTCGTCAGCTCCAGCCATGCCCTCAGTGGCAGTGGCGTTGCTGCCGCCGCCGTGCACCTCCTCCTCGACGGTGGCCTCCGTCTCCATCCGCTCCGGGGCAGGAGGATCTAGCAAAAGAAGAAGAAAAGATCAAGCAAATATCCAAAAAGACAAGTTCGAGAAGAAGAAGCTACAAGACTTACCTTCGCGGACTTCTTCGACGACAGGCTCCCTCGTCGGGGAATCCACCCTTGGCGGGGGAGTGGTGGCTCCTGCTGGCGAAGGGCCGCCCGCGCCCTCCCTTGGCGGAGTGCTCACCCTTGTCGGGCTGTTCGCCCTTGGCGGGGTGCTCGCCCTTGGCGGAGTACCCGTCCTTGGCGGAGCGCTCTCCCTCGCCGGGGAGCTCGCCCTTGGCGGGGATGGTGGGGCATGCAGCTCGTCGGGGGCAGTCTCCGGGCGCTCCTGCGGCTGCGGCTCCACTTCTGCACGAGACAAACAAGACAACAAGATATTAGTACAAGAAAAAATCTCAAGCGCGCCTGTCAATCAGAAAGACAAAAACCAGACTTACGCTGGGGGCTGCGCTGGGGGCTGCTCCCCGGAGCAGCGGGTTAATCCGGCAAGCTTGCCGCTGGCGCGTCTCCAGTCGCCGCGGCGGGCGAGTCGTCTTCAACCTCGACCACAGGGATCTTGGCCCTCTTCGCCATCCGCTGGGCCAGGGACCTGAAAGCAAAACAAAAACAAGATCAGAATCAACAAGGAAAATCAAGACAAAGTCAAAGAAGTTATAAGTTGCAAGTACTTACTCCTCTTCCTCGTCGTTGTCGGAGCTGAGGGCGGCGAAATCGAACTCCGCCTGAGATGCTCCCGCGCGAGGAGCAGGAGGAGAAGGCTCCCTCGGGCGCTTGGCGGTCTCCGTAGCTGGGGGCTGCGAAGACCCAGCCTCTGTTGACGCCGAGGCCCGAGGAGCAGGAGGAGCAGCCGTTCCGCTCCGGGAGGATCCCCCTCCGCTTGGCGCCGGTGCGCGGGGCGCCTCCGTCGTGGCTTGGCTCGCCCTGGTGGCGCGCGTCGCCCGGCGCGCAGGCTGCTGTCTAGGCGCCTGCGGCCTCGTCGCTGTAGCCGCCTTGCGGAGGCGCTTCCTCGGTGTTTGCTTAGGACTTGCCGGAGGCGGGGAGTTCTCTGAGGACGAGGAGGCGTCGTCATCAAGTCCCAGAGATCCGCCGGTGTCTTCATCGGCCTCGACGTCCTCCTCCTCCTCCTCCCCGGCAGGCCCGCTGGGCCCAGCACCTTGCCCGGCGGCTCCGCTCCCTCCGGCGGCTCCGCTCCCTCCGGCAACTCCGCTCCCTCCGGCAACTCCGCTCCCTCCGGCAACCTCGCTCCCTGCGGCGACCTCGCTCACAACCCCGGGTATCCCGGAAAGCCTCAGGGAGGGGACCCCGGCAAACTCCTCGGGCGGAAGCTTGAGCAGCCTGCGGATCTCTGCCTCCTCTGCTTGGCACGCCTCGTCCGCGGCCTGCGCCTCGTCGACGGTGAATCCGAAATCTCCCGCCGCTGCAGCTGCGGCGGCCTCTTCCATCCTGGAAGCAATGTAAGCTATGTCCCGAGCCGTAGTGGCCCGGGTAAGGCCCCTGTTCTCCTCGGGGTTCTTGGGCACCTCGACCAGATTGTCGAAGAAGCTCAGCACTGTATCCGGCGGCGGCTCGATCCAAGTGGGGACGATGCCATGAGAGTCGCACTCCGGCATCATCGCGTGCAAGGAGTCGCAGGCGGTGCTGTTGCACAGTGGCACTACTCCCTTGGCGGGTCTGAACCACTCCGGATGGGCCGGGTCGTGCTTGAAGAGCTCTCGGACCATTCCTTTCAGCTCCAAAGTGGTGAAATTGAAGTTTAATCCTGGGCGCAGCCTCATGATATCCGCCGCATTGCCAAATTCCCATGCGGCCCTCTTCCTCTCTTGTAGAGGGGCGATGCGGCGGCGGAGGAAATCTGCCCCAACCTCCCCGATGGTCAGATTAGCTACCCGGAGACGGATGATCCTGACGAGGGCAATACTGAGCTTGTTGTCCTCCGGGGCTAATTCGCTCCAATTCCTGCCGCGCACTATGGCTGTTGTGCGCGGCGCAGTGAAAGGCTCCGGCTTGTCCTCTACTACCCAGCACCAATCTGCACGCCATTCTTCCCACTTGCCGCGGAGTTCTCCCTTCAGGTATGAATCCTTCTTGTTCAACCGGAAGATCCAGGAGATGCCGCCGGAGAGGGGAGCGCCAGCCTCTACTCTAGGCATAAAGAAATGGCGAAAGAGTGCTACGTTTGGATGGATCCCAACATAGTTTTCGCACAGATGTGCGAAAACAGCCATCGTAAGGATGTCGTTGGGGGTAAAGTCTAGGAGGTGGAGGCCATATGTGTTCATAATGTCACAGAAAAACTCCGAGTACGGAGGGCACAATCCACAGTGAAAGAAAGCAGCGAAGAAGAAGTACCCGCCGGGAAACAAATCTCTGGCGACGGCAGGGAAGGCTCTGGTGCGGGGATGAGCTTTGGTCTCCCCGGACCAGAAGAGATAGTACTTGTTCCGCAGCTCCTTCGCGCTGAGCCTCGGTGCGAAGACCACGTTCCTCTTCCGCAGGGCGGCAAGCTTCGCCGCCTTCTCGGATTTCTCCTTCTTGGCCTTGTCCGCTTTCGCCTTCTCGCTCTTCGGAGCCATGGCGGAGGCGGCGAGGGAAGAGGCGAGGAGCTCGACAGCGCCGCGGATGCGGAAGACGGCGGAGGAGGGGTGGAGGCAAAGAGCAGCGGAGGATTTCTGGAGAGTCAAGACACAATGAAGACGAAGGAGGGAAACTGCCCCTGCTTCCTCTGCTTTTAAGGGGGAAGTGGGGGACGCTCCGCATTTCCCATTAAAGAACGAGGCCACGATCTCTCCCACGACGCCGCAATCGACGCATGCCGTTAGGGAGGGACGCGGCGGATACGGAAGGAGATACGGCGTGCCGTGGGCCGCGTGTGCCCGTGCACTGTTTTGGGCCTGGCCCAACAGCGCTCGACACCGTGTGTGGCCCAGGCCCGGGGGCTCCTGTCGGTGTACTAAGATAGGGGTACCTTAGTACCCCGACTTGTGCACGGGCAGTAGCAGCTTCCCGCGGCAGGGCTCACCACGTGCTCGCCAGAAACCTTCTCGGTCCTTATGAAGCCATTCAAAAACAAAGTATACAAGACAGAAGATCAAGACCCCGGCAAGTGAAGCTTGCCGAGAAGGCCGTCCCAGGCTCAAGATTATCACATTAACACAAGACCCTGGCAAGAGGAGCTTGCCAGGAAGACCAGAAGACAGCATCTCAGAAGACATGCCTCGGCGCACCCTGCGCCCCGGCGGGCCCCGGGGAGCGACAAGCTTCCGGGCCCGGCAAGATCATGGCCCCCGGCAAGGTGCTTGCCGGGGGAACTATGGTGTGTGCCCGCTCTCCAGCTCATCGGCCCACGCGTCGCCCTGGGGCCCTTCCAGGGACGCGTGGCGGATGGCTGTGCAGCCTGGGGGACACGATGGCGAGCCACGGTGACGAGGCTACCGCCGTGGCGAACGGAGACGCATGGACGGGCGCTTTTGGGGTCGACGGCGACGGGAACTTAATGCCCTTGTCCCCCACTATCAAGGTTAGGTGAAGACCACTGTTCATCCACTGTTCATGCACTGTTCCCGCACTATTACAACTACCACCAAAATTACATTTTTACCCTCCTCTACGTTGACACCTGTCGGTGACCCCTTTGAGCTATAAAAGGAGGCCCATGCACAACATAGAAAGGGTTCGGAACCTAGAGAGCTCTCTTGCTCGGTGTAGCTAGCTCTTCAAGCTCCCGAGCTCAAGAACTCAATACAATATAAGCAGGAGTAGGGTTTTACGCGTCCGCGCGGCCCGAACCTGGGTAAGCTGCCCGCGTGTGCTCCTCGATCTGCTCTTCGTGCTCCCTCCGCTCCTTTACCGCAACGTAGAAGGGGCTCCGGTCCCATAGGTGCTCGTGGGAGGACAGTTTCCCCCGACACGGTATGTGTGTTCAGTGAGCATTGATCTCTGGGATCACTGTACACGTGCATTCGGTGATCACGACTTATGAGTCGGGGTCCCCACATATCACAAAGACGGACTCTTCTCTAGACACGAGCTTCGAACCCTCAAAGTCCATGTCTCGCGAGCTCGACCAAGGAACTCCGGTCCCCATCCTAACCTCGCTCTTAAATGAGGCTCTGGATTTGATGCAATCCCTCGCAATCACAGTGGAACCGCTTCCGAATTATACCCAGCCCGGAATAGGGGCTTAAAATAGGGAACTTTACTTCCCACCCACCACCCACTTTATAGCCACTGTCGAGGACCTAATGGACATGATTGACTACGCCTCCGAAGACATCGACGGTATAGACGACGATGCCGGAGAGGAGGAGGCCTCAAGCCCCGCTGTTTACCGGACGTTGGACGGCCACTTCCTCATACGACGTATACATGGTGGAGACACCTAAAGAAGACGACGACTATGATAAGAAGAATCCAGTCGAGGAAGAACCTCCTGAGATACCGCCAAAGCTTCGACGTCAGCGGTACCGCCCTAAATCGCGTTGCGGAAAAGACAACGATACCAGCACGAGAGAAAATGATACTCCGAAACACGCCGAAGAACAAGAAGACCCCACCGAACCAACATTCGAATAGGATAATCAGGAGTAGGGGCAAGTCGACCCTGACGAGCAAGCAGGGAGCGAAGACTTGGAAGAAAATAACTATCTGCGACTCTCCGGGGATGACGCGAGCCTCGGCGACGAAGACTTTATCCTGCCAGAGGAACCTCGTGAACAAGAATGCTTTAAGCGTCGGCTAATAGCCATGCCAAGAAGCCTTAAAAAGAATCAGCAGCAGCTTCAAGCTGACCAAGAACTGCTCAACGATAGATGGACTGATGTCCTGGCAGCCGAGGAGTACATCCTTGAACGCCCAACAAAGAGATACCCAAAGCGTAAGCTGCTACCCCAATTCAACGACGAAGCACCGGAACTCATACCACCCACGCATAATGCGGCTGACGAACCTAACCGACCACCACGCGGCCGGGACAGAATGGAAACTCATGCCGAATACCAGCCTGCACCACCTCACCATAAAAGGAGAGAAACAACAGCTCGGGGATACACACATGACCTACGACAGGACCTCGAAAATAGAGGAGGTCAAACCAGATCAATCAATGGATCGCGGGGGCGTGCCTCGGCGCGAGAGGACGGTTACCAAACCTGGCGCGAGAAGCAAAACCATGCCCAGAACGAAAACCGCATACAGACTTCATCCGAACTGCGCCATGACATAGCCCGATACAGCGGTGCCGCACACCCCCTATGCTTCACCGATGAGGTAATGGAGCACCAGTTCCCAGAATGGTTTAAACCCATGAACATCGTATCATACGATGGCACAACAGATCCCACAGTATGGATTGAAGATTTTCTTCTCCACATTCACATGACTTGTGGTGATGATCTACACACCATCATATCCTTCCCCTCAAATTTAAGGGGCCAGCTTGAGACTGGTTAAACAGCCTTCCGGAAATTTCTATCGGATGTTGGGAAGATCTGGAGGATGCCTTTAGAGACAACTTCCAAGGCACCTATGTTCGGCCTCCATATGCCGATGACCTTAGTCATATAATACATCAACCCGGGGGATCGGCCCGGTAGCAATGGACAAGGTTCTTAATTAAAAAGAACCATATTGTGGATTGTCCAGATGTCGAAGCCCTTGCAGCTTTCAAGCACAGCGTCCGAGACGAATGGCTTGCCCGGCACCTCGGCCAAGAGAAGCCGAAGTCCATGGCAGCCATCACCATACTTATGACCCGTTTTTGCATGGGAGAGGATAGCCGGCTCGCTCGTAGAAGCAATAGCACCAGCGACCCTGGCACCTACGAAACCAGGGACGGCAATGGCAAGCCACGGTGTGACAAGCACAAGCGTCGAAACAACAACGATGGAACCCAAGAAATGGTGGTCAACACCGGATTCAGCGGCTCCAAACCCGGTCAACGGAAGAAGCTATTCAAGGCAAACAAGGACGGCCTGTCCAGTCTAGATAGAATCCTTGATCGGCCTTGCCAGATTCACGGCACCCCCGATAAGCCCGCTAATCATACCAACAGAAATTGTTGGTTTTTTTAGCAGGCCGGCTAACTCAATGCCGAACACAAGGGGAAAGGATCGCCCAGCGACGAAGATGACCAAGAGCCTCATCAACCGAACACAAGGGATAGAAGCAATTTCCCCCCGAAGTAAAAATTGTGAATATGGCATATGTCACACATATCCCTAAAAGAGAACGCCGGCGTGTACTACGGGACGACTACGCCACAATGCCGGTCACCCCAAAATTCAACCCATGGACGGCTTGCCCGATTACCTTCGATCGAAAGGACCACCAAACCAGTATTCGTCATGGAGGTTTGGCAGCACTGGTCCTCGATCCAATCATTAACTTCTCATGTGATTGCCTCAGGAAATTCATTTGGCACAGGTTGCCTAACCATCTCGCATGACCTCCCGCAGCTACCTAGGATCAAGAACAGGCACAACCCGCCTTGAGGTAGGGCCTCGTGAGTCCCACACTGGCTCACGAGTGCCCAGATACACCTCGTATGGCCCTGCCGTGCAAGCCACGTGTCAGGGCGGGGCTGTACACGCCTCGGGGGCTCCACTCAAAGGAAACCCTCACCCACACACCAGTGGATGCACCATGCTCCATGCCGGCAGTCGACACAGTCAAGGAGCGGCTATGCCCGTGCAAGTGCGGAAGCGCTATGCTTCGTGCTGGTGATAAACAACCGAGGGTGGCCCCTTGGCCATATCAACCTCGGGGAGCCAGTAGGCTTGGTGCCTGGCGTCGCCGCAATGCTTCCCCTCGGGAGAGTCATGCAAAGGGGGCTGGGCATGGGGGCTACGCTCAAGTCACACCTAGCGTATGCCCCGCCGAAACAGGTATGGAGGTGTGTTCGTACGTCAAGAAGGACTCCTGAGCATCGCGCCTTAGGAGCCTAACTGGCCACGTAACCCCTCACTCCTTGGCCTCGTCCTGGCGATCCTGATGAGCCAGCGGCGTCTGAGGTATGCGCGGGGTCGGGCTCTGCCGACGCAGAACACCGAGGCCTACCTATGCATTCCCTTCCAAAGGTCTGTTCGCACGTCAAGGAGGAATCCTGAGCATCGTGTCTCAGGAGCCTAACTGGCCATGTAGCCTCATCCTGGCGGTCTGGATGAGCCAGCGGTGGCTGAGGTATGCGTGGGGTCGGGCTCTGCCGATGAAGAACACTAAGTCCTGGTTTCACGCCCCCTTCCTGAGGCCTATTCGCACGTCAAGGAGGACTCCTGAGCATCGCGTCTCAGGAGCCTAACTGGTAACATAGCCCCTCACTACCTGGCCTCGTCCTGGTGATCTAGACGAGCTAGCGGCGGCTGAGGTATGCGCGGGGCCGTGCTCTGCAGACGCAGAACGCTAGGGCAGGCGGGAAGGAGATCACGAAATCCTAGTAATTATTACAAAACATACTATTCTTCGACTACCCAAGCGTTAGTTTAAATGCCTCCACAAGGCACGGTGCATGTTGCGGGAAATAAAAGCGAAGGGAACGCTACCAGCAGGTCCCATCTTCAGCCTTGGGTGTTGCTGTCACCTGCAAGGAGCGCCCCCTCGACGTCGACGTCGCCACCAACCACTGCCGCAGGGTCGGTGGCATCACCAGCAGAGGGCGCATGATCAATGGCAAGGAACTTCTCCAGCAAAGCATCAACACGGTCCTTCACGGCTTCGGCGGCGGCCATGCAGCGCTCTTCGTCCACATGCTCAAGCAGGGCCCTGAGGTCGATGCTCAGGTCGCGCAGATGGAGGTGGCTGAAGGCGTGATACGTCTCCAACGTATCTATAATTTTTGATTGTTCCATGCTATTATTTATGATGTTCTGGATGCTTAATGGGCTTTGTCATACATTTTATATTATTTTTGGGACTGACCTACTAACCCAAAGGCCCAGTCCAGATTGTAGTTTTTTGCCTGTTTCAGGGTTTTACAGAAAAGGGATATCAAACGGAGTCCAAATGTAATGAAACCTTCGGAAGAGATATTTTTGGAGAAAATCACGAACAAGAGACTTGAGAACCACGGAGTAGGGTTTACGAGGTGCCCACGAGGGTGGGGGACGCCCCCCCTAGGGCGCGCCCCCTGCCTTGTGGGCCCCACGTATGGCCGCCGGTTCCCTCCTTCCTCCTATATATGCCTACGTACCCCGAAACCATCAGAACAACAGAGAAAACCCTAGTTCCACCGCCGTAACCTTCTGTTCCCATGAGATCCCATCTTGGGGACTGTTCCGGAGCTCCGTCGGATGGGGGATCTTCCACGGAGTGCTTCTACATCATCATCATCGCCTCACCATGAGTTGTGAGTAGTTTACCACAGACCTTCGGGTCCATAGCTAGTATCTAGATGGGTTCTTCTCTCTCTTTGGATCTCAATACAAAGTTCTCCTCGGTCTTCAAGGAGATCTATTCGATGTAATCTCTTTTCGCAGTGTGTTTGTCATGATCCGATGAATTGTGGGTTTATGATCAAGATTATCTATGAGAAATATTTGGTTCTTCTCTGAACTCTTTATGTATGGTTATAATATCCTTGCAAGTCTTTTTGAATTGTTGGTTTGGTTTGGCCTACTAGCTCTATAGTTCTTGCAATGGGAGAAGTGCTTGGCTTTGGGTTCAATCTTGCGGTGTCCTTTCCCAGTGACAGTAGGGGCAGCAAGGAACGTATTGTATTGTTGCCATCAAGGATAAAAAGATGGGGTTTATATCATATTGCTTGAGTTTATCCCTCTACATCATGTCATCTTGCTTTAGGCGTTACTCTATTCTTATGAACTCGATACACTAGATGCATGCTGGATAGCGGTCGATGTGTGGAGTAATAGTAGTAGATGCAGAATCATTTCGGTCTACTTGTCTCGGACATGATGCCTATATATAATGATCATGCCAAGATAGTCTCATAATTATTCGCTTTTCTATCAATTGCTCGACAGTAATATGTTTACCCGCCATAGAATATCGCTATCATGAGAGAAGCCACTAGAGAACACTATGGCCCCCAGGTCAATTCTCAACATATCAATCTACACCTAATTTACCTTTCTCCACTTTTACTTTCTGTTCTTATAATAAAAAATACTAAAAATGTCAACTATCATCTCTATCAGATCTCACTTTCGTAAGTGACCGTAAAGGGATTGACAACCCCTTATCGCGTTGGCTGCGAAGTTCTTATTTGTTTGTGCAGGTGTGAGGGACTCGCGCGTGGTCTCCTACTGGATTGATACCTTGGTTCTCAAAAACTGAGGGAAATACTTACGCTACTGTGCTGCGTCTCCCTTTCCTCTTCGAGGGAATACAACGCAAGCTCGAGAAGTAGCAAGAAGAATTTCTGGCACCGTTGCTGGGGAGGCTTATGCAAAAGTCATATACCAAGTACCTTTCACAAACCCTTATCCCGCGCATTACATTTTTGCCTCTCGTTTTCCTCTCCCCCAGTTCACCCTTGTCATTTTATTTGCCCTTCTTTTGTCGTGTGTTTATCGTTCGCTTGCTTCTTGTTTGCTTGTGTGTGTTGGATTGCTTGTTTGTCACTATGGCTCAGAACAATACCAAATTGTGTGACTTCTCCAATACCAACAATAATGATTTTATTAGAACTCCGATTGCTCCTATTATCGATGCTGAATCTTGTGAGATCAATGATGCTTTGTTGAATCTTGTCGTGAAAGATCGATTCTCCGGCCTTCCTAGTGAATATGTCGTTACCCATCTAAACAACTTTGTTGATTTGTGTGATATGCAAAAGAAAAGGGATACAGATAACGATATTGTTAAATTGAAGTTATTTCCGTTTTCACTTAGAGATCGTGCTAAAACTTGGTTTTCCTCTTTGCCTAGAAATAGTATTTATTCGTGGAATAAGTGCAAAGATGCTTTTATCTCTAAGTATTTCCCTCATGCTAAGATCATCTCTCTTAGAAAGGATACTATGAATTTTAAGCAACTAGATCATGAGCATGTTGCACAAACTTGGGAGATAATGAAATTAATGATACATAATTGCCCTACAAATGGTTTCAATCTATGGATGTTATTCATAACTTTTATGCGAGCTTGAATTTTGCTTCTAGAAATCTTTTAGATTCGGCCGCATGAGGCACTTTCTTGGAAACTACCTTAGGAGAAGCTACCGAACTCCTAGATAATATCATGGTTAATTATTCTCAATGGCACACTGAAAGATCTACTAGTAAAAAAGTGCATGCTATTGAAAAACTTAGTGTTTTGAGTGGAAAGATGGATGAACTTATGAAATTATTTGCTGCTAAGAGTGCTTCTTCTGATCCCAATGATATGCCTTTGTCCACTTTGATTGAAAATAACAATGACTCTTTTGATGTGAATTTTGTTGGTAGGAATAATTTTGGTAACAATGCTTATAGAGGGAACTTTAATCCTAGGCCTTTTCCTAGTAATTCCTCTAATAATTATGGCAATTCCTTCAACAACTCTTATGGAAAGACGTCTTCTGAATTTGAAACTAGTGTTAAGGAGTTTATGATATCGCAAAGGAATTTCAAAGCTATGCTTGAAGAAAAATTGCTTAAGGTTGATGAATTGGCTAGAAGTGTGGATAGAATTACTCTTGATGTTGATTCTTTGAAACTTAGATCTATCCCACCTAAGCATGATATCAATGAGTCTCTCAAAGCCATGAGAATTTCCATTGATGAATGCAAAGAGAGAACCGCTAGGATGCGTGCTAAAAGAGAGGATTATATTAAAGCGTGTTCTTCTAGTCATCATGAAAATAAAGATGAATATCTAAAAGTTATTTTTGTGTCTCCTATTAGATCCTTGTTTTCTAGCATAAATCTTGATGAAGATAGGATTGGAGATGATTCTACTTTAAGGTGTCCCAATGATTCGGAGTTTTTAGATCTTGATGCTAAAATTGTTAAAAGTGGGAGTGAAGAGATTAAAACTTTGCATAGTGATGAACCCACTACTTTGGATTTCAAGGGATTCAATTATGACAATTGCTCTTTGATTGATTGTATTTCCTTGTTGCAATCCGTACTAAACTCTCCGCATGCTTATAGTCAAAATAAAGCTTTTACCAAACACATAGTTGATGCTTTGATGCAATCTTATGAAGAAAAACTTGAGTTAGAAGTTTCTATCCCTAGAAAGCTTTATGATGAGTGGGAACCTACTATCAAATTAAAAATTAAAGATCATGAATGCTATGCTTTGTGTGATTTGGGTGCAAGTGTCTCCACTATCCCAAAAACTTTGTGTGATTTGCTAGGGTTCCATGAGCTTGATGATTGTTCTTTGAATTTGCATCTTGCGGATTCCACTATTAAGAAACCTATGGGAAGGATTAATGATGTTCTTATTGTTTCCAATAGGAATTATGTGCTCGTAGATTTCATTGTTCTTGATATAGATTGCAATCCTTCATGTCCTATTATTCTTGGTAGACCTTTCCTTAGAATGATTGGTACAACTATTGATATGAAGGAAGGAAATATTAGATTACATTTTCCGCAGGAAGGGCATGTAACAATTTCCTTGAAATAAAATCAAATTACCATATGAATCTATCATGAGATCCACTTATGGATTGCCTTCCAAAGATGGCAATACCTAGATCTATCCTTCTATCGTGCCTAGCTAGGGGCGTAAAACGATAGCGCTTGTTGGGAGGCAACCCAATTTTATATTCTTTGTTTTTGATTCTGTTTAGGAATAAATATTGCATCTAGCTCCTGTTTAGATGTTGTTTTGTGTTTTGTTTAGTGTTTGTGCCAAGTAGAACCTTTGGGAAGACTTGTGTGAAGTTTATGTGATCTTGCTGTGAAAAACAGAATCGTTAGCACTCGCTAGAATGGTCATCAGATTTTACTGGTGCGTGCTATATAGTTGATTCTTTATGCAGATGATTAATAGACAAATTCCGCACGTTTACCAATTTACTTTGAATTTTTTGGAGTTACAAAAGTATCCGAAACCAGCAGATTACTATAGATTGTTCTGTTTTTGATAGATTCTGTTTTTCGTGTGTTGTTTGCTTATTTCAATGCATCTATTAGTAGTATTGGGAAGTATGAACCATAGAGAATTTGGAATACAGTAGGTTTAACACCAATATAAACAAAGAATGAATTCATTGCAGTACTTTTGAGTAGTGGTTTTCTTTCTTATACTAACGGAGCTCACGGGATTTTTGTCTAAGTTTTGTGTTGTGAAGTTTTCAAGTTTTGAGTATTGCTTTGATGGACTATGGAACAAAGAGTAGCAAGGGCCTAAGCTTGGGGACGCCCAAGGCACCCCGAGCAAAACTCAAGGACAACCAAAAGCCTAAGCTTGGGGATGCCCCGGGAAGGCATCCCCTCTTTCGTCTTCATCTATCGGTAACTATACTCGGAGCTATATTTTTATTCACCACATGATATGTGTTTTACTTGGAGCGTCTTGTATAATTTCAGTCTTTGCTTGTTAGTTTGCCACAATTATCCTTTCTAGACACTCCTATTTGAGAGAGTTAAATATGGCCTAGGAATTGTTAGAACACTCTATGTGCTTCACTTATATCTTTTGAGTTGAATAGTTTTTGCTCTAGTGCTTCACTTATATCTTTTAGAGGACGGTGGTGATAATATTTTGAAGAAATTGTTGAACTCTCATGCTTCAATTATATCCATTTTAGAGTCTATTAAAACAGCATGGTAATGTGCTTAGGCTATAAAACTAGTCTTCACATGATAGACATCCAATATCAATGTAGTAAAAACTTTCACGCTAAGTGCATTGAATATGATGAGAAGTTGGATGCTTGATAATTGTTCTGAGATATGAGGATAGTGATATTAGGGTCATTCTAGTGGAGTTATTATGAAATTGAGAAATGCTTGTGTTAAGGTTAGTGATTCCCGTAGCATGCACATCTGGTGAACCGCTATGTGATGAAGTTAGAGCATGAGGTATTTGTAAAGTGTCAACCTTTGTGTGGAGGTCGGGGGTGCGCGATGGTAACTCCTACCAACCTCCCCCCTAGGAGCATGCGTTGATTGCTTTGTTTTGATGACTCGTAGATTTTTGCAATAAGTATATGAGTTCTTATGACTAATGTTGAGTCCATGGATTATACGCACTCTCACCTTTCCACCATTGCTAGCCTCTCTTGTATCGCGCAACTTTCGCCGGTACCATACACCCACTATATATCCTTCCTCAAAACAGCCACCATATATATTCCTCAAAACAGCCACCATACCTACCTATCATGGTATTTCCATAGCCATTCCGAGATATATTGCCATGCAACTTTCCACCGTTCCGTTCATATGACACGCATCATATTGTCATATTGCCATGCATGATCATGTAGTTGACATCGTATTTGTGGCAAAGTCACCATGTATAATTTCCCATACATGTCACTCTTGATTCATTGCACATCCCGGCACACCACCGGAGGCATTCATATAGAGTCATCCTTGTTCTAGTATCGAGTTGTAATATCGAGTTGTAATTCAATGAAAGTGTGATGATCATCATTACTAGAGCATTGTCTCATGTGAGGAAAGGCTAAATCAAGAAAGACCCTCCAAAAAAAGAAAAAAAAAAGAAAGGCTAAAGAAAAAAAGAAAGGCCCAAAAAAAGAAAAAAGAAAAGAAAAAGGGACAATTGCTACTATATTTTTCCACACTTGTGCTTCAAAGTAGCACCATGTTCTTCATGATAGAGAGTCTCATGTTTAGTCACTTTCATATACTAGTGGGAATTTTCATTATAGAACTTGGCTTGTATATTCCAATGATGGCCTTCCTCAGATGCCCTAGGTCTTCATGAGGAAGCAAGTTGGATGCACACCCACTAGTTTCTTTTGTTGAGATTTCATACATTTTTAGCTCTAGTGCAACCATTGCATGGCAATCCCTACTCAGTCACATTGATATCTATTGATGGGCATCTCCATAGCCCGTTGATACGCCTAGTTGATGTGAGACTATCTCCCTCCTTTTTGTCTTCTCCACAACCACCTCTCTATTCCACCCATAGTGTTATGTCCATGGCTCACGCTCATGTATTGCGTGAAAGTTGAAAGGTTTGAAAGAATAGAGTATGAAAACAAGTGCTTGGCTGAAATCGGGGTTGTGCATGATATGAATATTTTGTGTGATGAAGAGGGAGCATAGCCAGACTATATGATTTTGCAGGGATAACTTTCTTTAGCCATAGTATTTTGAGAAGACATGATTGCTTTGTTAGTATGCTTGAAGTATTATTATTTCTTATGTCAATATAGACATTTGTCTTGAATCTTTCAGATCTGAACATTCATGCCACAATTAAGAGAATTACATTGAAAAACTATGTTGGTTAGCATTCCACGTCAACAATTCTATTTTTATCATTTACCAACTCGAGGACGAGCAGGAATTAAGCTTGGGTATGCTTGATACGTCTCCAACGTATCTATAATTTTTGATTGTTCCATGCTATTATTTATGATGTTTTGGATGTTTAATGGGCTTTGTCATACACTTTTATATTATTTTTGGGACTAACCTACTAACCCAAAGGCCCAGTCCATATTGCTGTTTTTTGCCTATTTCAGGGTTTTACAAAAAAGGGATATCAAACGGATTCCAAATGGAATGAAACCATCGGGAGAGATATTTTTGGAGAAAATCACGCACACGAGACTTGAGAACTATGGAGTAGGGTTTACTAGGTGCCCACGAGGGTGGGGGCGCCCCCCTTGGGCGTGCCCCCCTGCCTCGTGGGCCCCACGTATGACCCCCGGTGCCCTCCTTCCTCCTATATATGCCTACGTACCGTGAAACCATCAGAACAACAGAGAAAACCCTAGTTCCACCACTGTAACCTTCTGTTCCCGTGAGATCCCATCTTGGGGCCTGTTCCGGAGCTCCGCCGGAGGGGGGATCTTCCACGGAGTGCTTCTACATCATCATCATCGCCTCACCATGAGTTGTGGGTAGTTTACCAAAGACCTTCGGGTCCATAGCTAGTATCTAGATGGCTTCTTCTCTCTCTTTCGATCTCAATACAAAGTTCTCCTCGGTCTTCGAGGAGATCTATTCGATGTAATCTCTTTTTGCAGTGTGTTTGTCGAGATCCGATGAATTGTGGGTTTATGATCAAGATTATCTATGAGAAGTATTTGGTTCTTCTCTGAAATCTTTATGTATGATTATAATATCCTTGCAAGTCTTTTCGAATTGTTGGTTTGGTTTGGCCTACTAGATCTATAGTTCTTGCAATGGGAGAAGTGCTTGGCTTTGGGTTCAATCTTGCGGTGTCCTTTCCCAGTGATAGTAGGGGCAGCAAGGAACGTATTGTATTGTTGACATCGATGATAAAAAGATGGGGTTTATATCATATTGCTTGAGTTTATCCCTCTACATCATGTCATCTTGCTTAAGGCGTTACTCTGTTCTTATGAACTCAATACACTAGATGCATGCTGGATAGCAGTCAATGTGTGGAGTAATAGTAGTAGATGCAGAATCGTTTCGGTCTACTTGTCTCGGACCTGATGCCTATATATAATGATCATGCATAGATAGTCTCATAATTATTCGCTTTTCTATCAATTGCTCGACAGTAATTTGTTTACCCGCCATATAATATCGCTATCATGAGAGAAGGCACTAGAGAACACTATGGCCCCTGGGTCTATTCTCAACATATCAATCTACACCTACTTTACCTTTTTCCGCTTTTACTTTCTGTTCTTATAATGAAAAATACCAAAATATCAACTATCATCTCTATCGGAACTCACTTTCTTAAGTGACCGTAAAGGGATTGACAACCCCTTATCGCGTTGGTTGCGAAGTTCTTATTTGTTTGTGCAGGTGCGAGGGACTCGCGCGTGGTCTCCTACTGGATTGATACCTTGGTTCTCAAAAGCTGAGGGAAATACTTACGCTACTGTGCTGCATCTCCCTTTCCTCTTCGAGGGAATACAACGCAAGCTCGAGAAGTAGCAAGGCGCGCGTCAAGGTCGAAGCAGAAAGCAAACGGGCCTCCCCTTCCACCATTGGGCCGATCCCGTTGACAACGCTTTGGAGCGCCTTGACGAGTTGAGGCAGCAGCTCGACGGGGCCTTCCTCAGAAGTCACCAGCGGCTTCCTCAGGCCCTTCCCATAGAGCTCCTGCAGGGCCTCGCGGGACTTCAGCTCGAGGGATTGGAAGGCCGCGCGGTCTTCAACCAGAACCTTCGCCTTGGCTTCTAGCTGGACCATCTTCTCCTCTACCTCCTCCTTCAGCTTCTCCATGCGGCTGCGCTCCGCGGCCTGCTCCCACGCCGACAGCTCCAGCTCGGTGTCACGGCCGGCGATCGCATCCTCCTGGGCCTTCAGCTTCTCCTCCCGTGCCCCGAGCTGGCGGGTCTTGGCGGCTTGCTTGTCGTGCAAGGCCTGTAACTTGGCCTCCAGCTTCAGGCAGCGTTCCTCCGCAGCCTTGGCGTCCTTCAGTGCTACATCACAGGCTGCCCCGGCTAGGCCGGCAACCTGCTCTCCCTTCTCGGAGGCCTTGATGGCCTAGCTGCATGCCGCACGGACAATTGCATCTGATCGCAACCACCACGAAACTAGCTCCAGGTGCCCCGACGCCGGGCGGTGATCAGGGCCTTGGAGGTCATCGTGAACCTGAGTCAGCGCAGAGAGGGCCTTCTCTAGAACGTCGGGCGAAGAAGGATGGTCGCGGCTCGGCAACACCGTGGAAGGAGGAGGAGGCGGCGCCGGCGCCAAGACTTGCAGGACAGCCGTAATAGAAGAGGCAGGGGGCTCCTGAGCCCTTGAAGCTCTGGAGGGCGAGCCAGGGGCAGGTGGTTCCGCAGCCGGCTTGTCCACGGGGCCACTTTCTCCAGGCGAGTCTCAAGATCTCGCGAGGACGATCTGGCAGTTGAAGCATCGGCGTCGTCACCCCGCCCCGGGGGTGGCACGACCACGGCAGGTGGCCGGGTCTCAGAGGTCACCACCGACTCCCTCTTCTTCTTCGTCGCCGACGCTGGCTTGCCAGCGCAAAGGAGAAGCATCAAGAAGCATCAGCAAATACATGAACAGGGATTAGGGCGAAGCACTTAATGGTCCACGGAGGCATAATCCCTCGCCCTCTTCTGGAGCACGAAGCCCGAGAGCCTCGTGGCCGGGGGCACCGGCACCTGAGCCCCAGGAGCAGATGGGGGCGCAGCAGTCAGACTCGTAGTAGTGCCGGCCGCAGTCGAAGCAGAGGTACCACATTGAGGGATCAGCGCCGACCGCCCCTTCTTTGGAATCCCGGTCTGCGGATTCTTTGGGGCGTGCCGTTCGACCTTGTGGTAACTCCGGCGGAGCGCGGCGACTCCCTGGCTGGTCGATCGCCATCCTCATCATCATCGGGAAGAACACGGAGGAGATCAGACTGGCATGGGGGAGAAGTCTCCCCCGCGCCTTCCCGGGTCGCCTCCGAGTCCGTCTTCTACTCCCCCTCGCAGGACTCACTGGAAGACAACACCACCGAGGCTCTAGTGGGAGCCGACGGCACGAGCCCGCGCTCGTTAAAGGCGGGCATGGCAGCAACAATCTGCTCCCCATCCATGCGGCGGTACAGTGGGAGATGGGAGTCAGGAGGGTACCCTTGGTCCTCTGAGACCAGAAGGAAGAGGACCTTGCCGAGCTCCTCGTCGGGCAATGCATCTGGGCGTAAGCGGAGGTAGTCGCCCTCATCCATGAACTTCCACAAGGGGCATGAGTGCGCTTGGAGCGGAGCCAAGCACTGCGTCAGGAACTCCTTGATAATCATGGCCCCCGTCAGCTTCTCCGCCTTTGGGTCACCAGGCTTCAAGCTCTTGAGATTGCATTGGCCCCATTGGCCACAACAAAGTTGGCACACCCCGAGAACTGGTCCTCCTTGATCCAGAGGTAGAAGAAGTGGTGAAGAAACGCCATGGACGACATCACTCCCATGAATGCCTCACAGTAGAAGGCGAAGAGGGACAGAAGAAGGACGGAGTTGGGGTGAAGATGAAGAGCGTGATGATTATAATGGTGGAGGACGGCGGAGAAGAAGCCAGAGAAAGGGGGAACTAGCCCCGCGAAGACGATGTGCATAAAGAAAGGGTTAAAAGTGCTGCCCGAGGGCTCCGACACGGCGGAGCCTGCCCGAAGCTCAGTCTCCTTCCCCTCATCACCGCCATCAGGCGCATGGTGGCGAGGTTCTTCTCCGAGACTGTGGGCGCGCTCATGGCGGGCTCGAACCAGGAGGGCGAGCGACCGGCCTTCACCTTGTCCGGCGCCAATGACTACAGACTCGGGGAAGAAATCAGGAGGATCTAGACACTCTTGGGGAAGGATGGAAAAGGGGATCTCGAGCAAGACGAAGGAAGGTAATGAAAACCCAATAGCACTCGCCAGCCTTTTGTCAGATGAGGGCAGTTGCCGAGACAGCGTGGGGAAGCGGAGACGCCCACGTCCAATCGAATCGCCACACGTCGACCAAGGCCGCAGACGGTTGGGGCCTGCGGTGCTTTACCCTTGCCACTTTTGCTTCGCCACGAAGCCAAGTTTGAACGCACCTTGGGCCCGAGGGCTACTGTCGACATCCTGGGAACATGGGTACCCAGACTTGCCTGCCTACGGCCCGTGACGTGGCTCCATCAGCGGCCTGGTACGGCCCAACTTCAGCAACCGCGAGTCAAGACCCTCACGAGGGGCCAAGCCTCGTGAGGCGGGCAACAGCAAGACCTCCCTGGGGGCAGGTTCACTAGGCTGTCTCCCGAGGAGCGGATATATCTATGCAAGGTACACCATGCGAGGTTCACATGACGTGAGCCATGACGTCGAAGGCTAGGCGGGCACCAGCGGGCACAGCGTACCAGTTTCCCCGGGGGCAAGCGTAGGTGTGGAGTCCCGAGAAATCAGGCAAAGGTTTCCTTATCGGTGCAACAAGACCAAGGACCGTGAGGGTGGCCGAATGGAGGTCATCGTGGAGCTCGGAGCGGCGTCACCACCAGAGCCTTTGGCAGGCGAAGACCGCTTTTGTCAGGATAACTTATACTAGCTGTCCCCTTTCAAATTTGGCCGTTGTGGGATCCCTTCCCACCGAAATTTTGGAAGAGGACCAAGGCCACTTAAATAGGACCTAGCCACCACCATAGAGGGGGTCCGAAAACATCTGATCTGAAGCTGATCCAATCTTAGAAGGGGTCGAATCCATTCCACCTCACACACACCACAAGCTCGTCCGAGCCCAAGAACACCTCTCCTCCGGAGGCTGTTCGTCCATTGTACTAGTTCATCCTCAGCCCCACGAGGAAATCCACCACACACACTAGAGTAGGGTATTGCACCGCAAGGTAGCCCGAACCAGTATAATCATCCGTGTCCCTTATTATTTGAGTTTGTCAAGCTAGGCTGTGGAATCGTAGGGCAAGCGCGCTAGGGAGAGAGTGTTCTTCGTCCGCACCCCAGAGTTCAAACCTCTCAAGGGTTTGCAGAACCCGAAATCCAATAGACAGAGCATCAGGGGCTAGTGTCCGTACAAAGGTGTATTATCCTACACAAATAAAGTGTGAAGCTTTTTTTAGAGCATTACGTCACATACCTTAAAGCCCGTCAGTAGGCTGTTGAAGGCTTCATTCAGTCCGCTCTTAGCAGATTGAATCTTCTCCATAACCGTACCCATCAGAGTGCGGTGTTTCACCATGACAGAGGCACTTTGCAGTGCTTCCTCCAGAGCGTTGGGTGCCTCCGGATTAATGGAGGCCGCCGCTGGAGCTGGTGCTCCACCCCCTTTCGTCGGGTGTTGCCTTTCTGATTCCAGAGCCATACTGGCCGCCGGAATGGTGTTCGGCGTGAGCCCAGATTGCTTGGGCTCCCTGTCGTCGATCCTCATGGGGATCGCCCCCCCCCTTGGTTTTCGTCGACCGAGGTGTTAACCTCGGACGCTCTCTTGTCGGCCCTGCTCATCCCCTGTCGGGTAGGGGATGTCCTTAAGGAGGACACTTCGGTCTCCCCCATGATGGTAGGCGAGGGGGCTCGCGATGGCGTCTCACTCTCTGCCATTTCGGTCTCCCCCATGATGGTAGGCGAGGGGGCTCGCGACGGCGTCTCACTCTCTGCCATTTCGGTCGACTGAGAGTTCCCCTCCGATGACGGAGTATCGGGGAGCGCGTGAGGAGGGCTGAAAAACAACAAACAAGGTAACTTACACAATGAAAGCAAGTAGACCAAAGACGAAAATAAGTTTCCGAATACTTACGATTCGGTCGAGGGCTTCACCCTTGGTTGTCTTAGGGGGGCAGCTTCTGATCCTAAACCGAACTGTCCGGGAGGTTCAGCTTCCTCCTCCTGGGCGCCCCCTCCTCCATGTCTTCGTGGGCTGCCCTCTTCTTCTTCTTCCTCTTCTTAAGGTGGGGTCACTTTCCACCTCCGCCTCATCTTCCTCCTCGTCTGCCTCATGGGAGGAGAGGGCTTTGGTCTCTCCAAACACAGTTTCCGAAGGAATCTTGGGGCGGGGGCTGCCCTTGGTATCCTTGCCTTTATTCTTCTCGGCCTTTTTCTCCGGCGCTTGATAAGGCGCCGGCACCAGCATCTCCATCAGTTGGGGGGTGGCCGGGCCCTCGGGCAGCGGCGTCGGACAGTTGATCTGCTCCGTGTTAGCCGTCCAAGCATGTATGCAATGCAAGCACTATAATTTCTGTTATACCTGAAATATTGACTAGATAGGTCTTCGGCAAAATCGTGCTTACCGTCCTGGCCGGGGTCTCACTGTCGAATCCGCTATCCTCATTCTTCTTTGGCCACTTTTTCCGGGCCTTAAAAAGTTGCTTCCATATGTCTTCGTGCGTGGTACCGAAGAAGCGCTTCAGTGTCCATGGCTCATCTGGATTAAACTCCCACATGCGCGAGGCTTGAAGCTGGTAAGAAGAATGCAGTGGAAGAGCATAACTTGAATCACGTCACTCAGATTGGTGCTCTCAGCCAACATATTGGAGATGCGATTTTGGAGCATCGTCACCTCCGATTTGGACCCCCAATCAAGGCCCTTGGCGGTCCATGAGATGAGTCTCACCGGGGGTCCGGATTTGAAATCGGGCATGGCTGCCTAGGTGGCTTCGCGGGGTTCGGTGATGTAGAACCACTCCTACTGCCATACCTTGACCGTTTCCACGAAAGCTCCTTTGGGCCAGGTGGTGTTGGGGAGCTTGCTTGACATGGCTCCATCGTAGTCCGCATGCTGTCCGTCGACCACCTTCGGCTTCATATTGAAGACCTTGAGCCATAAGCCTAAGTGTGGGGGGGGGGCGCGGAGGAAAGCCTCACACATGACTATAGAAGCCGATATGTGTAGGACGGAATTTGGGGCTAGATCATGGAAATCTAGCCCATAGAAGAACAAAATGCCCGGACGAAGGGGTGGAGGGGAAATCCTAGCCCCCAAAGAAAATTGGGCATGAAAACTACCCTCTCATCGTGCCCTGGAGTAGGAATAACCTGATCTTTGTCAGGGATCCGATGCGCTATGTCTGCGGACAGATAGCCCGTGCTTTGGAGATCCTCCACGTCCTTTTCAGTGATGGTGGAGGCCTCCCACTTGCCCTTGGGGCTGGATCCGGTCATTGCTAGAGTACGAGGCGGTGGTGGAGGAGATTGGAGTTGCAGGCGCTGGAGCTAGAAGAATTGGGAAGCATAGGCTAGAGGAAGGTGTGAGGAAAAAGGAGGGTTCTTTGTCCTTTTATAGATGGTAGAAATACCAAATGTCCCCCACTCAAGCTGTAAACCTCGCCTGTTCCCAACGAGTTCATGCGCAAGGTGCGTTTGGGTTACCCAAACCATATTGATGAGGATCCCATAATTAATGGGCAGGCACGATCTCTATTTCATCAAGACATGCCAATGGAGGCTATGCCTCAAAACACGAAGTGAGAGGCAAGAAAACGATTCAAAATGTTAAAGGGTCAAGTGTGACGTTTCACCGAAAAAAGATGCTAGTAAAGACACTGTACCTATTTTGATGTCTTGCCTTCGTGGCTAAGGGTTGTATTAATCATGCAGAGCCGGACATTGTTCGTTTATGCAGGGAGCTAACTTAAAATGTTCAGAAGAAGGAACCCACCTTGGAATGCCAAACATATTATGCGTGCCAAACACATCGTCATCGAAGTGTGGTTCAAGGGCTACTGAGGGAGTCCTAGACTAGGGGGTCCTCATGTGTCCGGACTACTCGATATGGGCTAGACTGATGGGCCGTGAAGATAAAGCAGAAGATTACCCTGTGTCTGGGTAGGACCCCTATGTGCGTAGAATGGCAAGTTTTGTGTCCGGGGTGTAATGTTTCCTTCCTCTGCAAGATGACTTTGTACAACCCTAGGTCCCTCCGGTGTGTATATAAACCGGAGGGTTTAGTCCGTAGAGGCTATCAGAAGAATCTCAGGCTAGACAACTAGAGTTTAGCCAATACGATCTCGAGGTAGATCAACTCTCGTAACCCCTATACACATCATATTCAATCAAACAATAAGTAGGGTTTTACCTTCCTTAAGAGGGCCCGAACCCGGGTAAATATTTTGTCCTTGGTGTCCCTTGTTACCACTATCCTCAGATACACAGCTTGGGACCTCCTACATGAGATCTGCCAGTTTTGACGCCGACAGTCTCCATCAATGTGGACGTATGATAGCACCACCTATTGGAGCCATGCCAAAAACTCCTCATCTCCATTGTGTTTGCATACTCCAATCCCCTCCATTTACTCTCTTGCAAATTGCATGCTTTACCTTTTCTGCTGCCTATACTCGTATCATGCATGCTTGAAATGTATTGTGAATGATTTAACATGTGGTAAACTCAATCTTAACTTGTAGAAATTAAAATCTGCCAACTTTGCTTGTTAAGGGTCTAATCACCCCCCTCTAGACCCCTCTTCTCGATCCTTCCAATTGGTATCAGAGCATTGCTCTCCATTGCTCTAGTTTAATCACCATTGGAGGAAGATGGATGAGTCTATGTTCGGGAGTATTAGACATAGAGTGCCTTTTCTTAATGGGAAATTTTATGGTTCATGGAAAAATGAAATGCTTGAGATATTCAATGAATATATTTTGAACAAGTATATCATTAGCCCTTGTGTGCCTCCTATTGACCCTTTGCATCCAACCCCAAATGAGTATCTTGACACGGTTCACAATCTTAGAACTTGTGATCTTATCATTAGAGGATTGCCCAGAAACTTGCTTATATGCTTGCCTACCTTTGAATGTACTTACACTATATGGAAATATCTTGAGGAACAATTCCCAAATTATTCCTTGAAAACCTTGATGAAATTCTTCACAAGTCCATTGCTTTGTTAAAAATGAGCTCTAGTGATCCCAAGTTTGATGAATGCTTTTTTTGAGCTTCGTGATCGATCTTACGTGTTGTAAAGGCGACATTGGAGTTATTAGTAGCATTATCACAGAGACACTTAGAATTCACAAACTAGCACATTGCACATTGTCATGATGATATATCTAATGAATCACTTGCTCTAGGTGATGAACACGCTCATGATGACAATGAACATAGCTATTATGATGAAGACGAAGAAAGGAACATTGAATTTGAGAAGATTATGAGGAATCTTAGTCTCTTGGAAAATCTTCACAATTATGAATATGGAGGAAAGGAATGGGTTCTTGATAGTGGTTGTATTTATCATATGCCGTAGATAAAGACATGTTCAACGAGCTTGCCAAAAATGATGGTCCAGGCAAGTACGTCACGTTTGGAGATAACTCCAAGGGTAAGGTACTTGGCCTTGGTAAGGTGGCCATATCCAATGACAGCTCTATTCAAAAGGTTATGCTCGTAGAGTCTCTTAGGTACAATCTTCTTTCCATATCTAGACTAGCCGACTTTGGTCCCAATGTTCTATTTACCGAAGTTGATTGCCAAATGTTTCGTAGAGATAATAATAATATGGTCTTTACCGGTATCTGTAGAGGTGAGCTATACATTGTAGATTTCACTAAGAAAGCTCAACCTTCTACTTTTTTAATTGCTAAATCTTCTAAAGGATAGTTGTGGCATCGAAGATTTGGTCATGTTGGCAAGAGAAATCTTGATAAACTCATTAACGGAGATCATATCCTTGGTGTTAAAGATGTTATATTTGGCAATGATAGACTTTGTAGTGCTTGCCAAGCAGGAAAACATGTTGGAGGAAGTCATTGATAACCCACAAATGTAGGGGATCAGCTATAGCCTCTTTCGATAAGTAAGAGTGTCGAACCCAATGAGGAGCTAAAGGTAGAACAAATATTCCCTCAAGTTCTATCGACCACCGATACAACTCTACACACGCTTGACGTTTACTTTACCTAGAACAAGTATGAAACTAGAAGTACTTTGTACTTTTTGTGGGATAGGTTTGCAAGAATATAAAGAGCACGCAAATATAAACTAGGGTCTATTTAGGTAAAGAAGCAATAAAGTTAATATAGCGAGTGTGCAAAAGTGGTGGTAGGAGTTGTGAAATTGTCCCTAAGCAATTGACTACGTTACTAGACCGATATCAAGTTTTATGTGGGAGAGGCCACTGCTAGCATGTCATCCCTGACTTGGAATTCTATGCACTTATGATTGGAACTATTAGCAAGCATCCACAACTACTAATGTTCATTAAGGTAAAACCCAACAATAGCATTAAGATATATTGGTCCCCCTTCAATCCCGTATGCATAAATTTCTACGCTAGGTTGAAGCTTCTGTCACTCTTGCTCTCCAATACGTAGTCCTATCAACATACAACTAACCCTATGGTGTGATCCACGCGCGCGCTCATATGCTAAGCACCAAAGGACATCAACATAACCACAATCAAATTAAATCAGTCATATCAATTCACCAATCACCGATAAGACAACGAAAATCTACTCAGACATCATAGGATGTCAACACATCATTGGATAAAAATATGGAGCATAAAGAACCATGTTCAAGTAGAGGGTACAGAGGGTTGAGGGAGAGTGGACCCCTGTAGATAGATGGGGGAAGGTGATGGAGATGTTGGTGAAGATGACAGAGGTGTTGGTGTAGATCGCCGTCACATGATGATGGCCCCGGTGGCACTTCAGCGCCACCTGAAGCGAGGGGGAGCGAGCCCCCCTCCTTCTTCTTCTTCCTTGACCTTCTCCCTAGATGGGAGAAGGATTCCCCCTCTGGTCCATGGCCTCCATGGCGGCGGAGGGGCGAGAGCCCCTCCGATATTAGATATGTCTCTC
The DNA here is from genome assembly GCA_902687465.1 of Secale cereale. NCBI lineage: Eukaryota > Viridiplantae > Streptophyta > Magnoliopsida > Poales > Poaceae > Secale > Secale cereale. The sequence continues at coordinate 202,673,392 of LR738714.1, forward strand.
TGTCGCTCTCTGCTTCTGCGTTATGAGATTCTGGCCTTTCACAATTTCTTATATTCCCAGAGATCCGTAACTCCTATTAGGCTAAATTTTGGACATAATTTTTATGCGGATATTAGCTCTCTAGCAGCGGAAGAAGGGCACCAACCTCCTTACGGAGTGGGCACAAGGGCCTAGGGCGCGCCGCTCACCCTCGTGGGACACTCGGGCATCGTCTCATGTTAATTACACTTCCTAAAATTCACATATATTCCAAAAAAATATCCGTCAGTTTTATCCCGTTTGGACTCCGTTTGATATGGATATTCTGCAAAACAAAAAACATGCAACAAACATGAACTGGCACGGGGCACTAGATCAACATGTCAGTCCCAAAAATAATATAAAAATTTGCCAATAGTATATGAAAGTTGTAGAATATTGGCATTGAACAATCAAAAATTATAGATACGACGGAGACGTATCAGCATCCCAAAGCTTAATTCCTGCTCGCCCTCGAGTAGGTAAATGATAAAAAAGATAATTTTTGATGTGGAATGCTACCTAACATAATCTTGATCATGTAATCTAATCATGGCATGAATATTAAGACATAAGTGAATCAAAGCAATAGTCTATCATTTGACATAAAAGAATTCAATACTCGGGCATCCCAACAAACAATCAAGTCTTTCAAAATATCAATGCTAAAGAACGTTATCCCTACAAAATCATATAGTATTTTACGCTCCATTTTCTTAACACAAGGTACCCCTCATGCACATCCTGGTGTCAGCCAAGCAATTGTTTTCATACTTTACTTTTTCAAACCTTTTTAAATCTTCACGCAATACATGAGTGTGAGCCATGTACATAGCACTACAGGTGGAATAGAAGGTGGTAGTACACAAAATTAGGGATAAATTCTCACATGGACTAGGCAAATCAATGGACTATGGAGATTTCCATCAATTGATACCAATGTAAGTGAGTAGGGATTGCCATGTAACGGATGCACTAGAGCTATAAGTGTATGAAAGCTCAAAAAAACTGGTGGGTGTGCATCAACTTGGTTGCTCATGAAGACCTAGGGCATTTGAGGAAGCCAGTCGTTGGAATATACAAGCCAAGTTCTATAATGAAAATTCCCACTAGTATATGGAACTGACAACATAGGAGACTCTCTATCATGAAGAACATGGTGCTATGATGAAGCATAAGTGTGGAAAAAAGATAGTAGCATTGTTCCCTTTTTTATTTTATTTTTCTTTTTTTTGGGCCTTCCTTTTTGTATTTGGCATTTCTCTTTTTTGGCCTTTCCCCCCTTTTTGCCTTTTTTCGGGACAATGCTCTAACAATGATGATCATCACACTTTTATTTACTTACAACTCGATATTACAACTCGATGCTAGAACAAAGTATGACTCTATATGAATGCCTCCGGCGGTGTACCGGGATGTGCAATGATCTAGTGCAGCAATGACATAAAAAAACGGACAATCCATGGAAACATAATGCTAGCTATATTACGATCATGCAAGGCAATATGACAATGATGGTGCGTGTCATAATAAACGTAACGGTGGAGTTACATGGCAATATATCTCGGAATGGCTATGGAAATGCCATAATAGGTAGGTATGGTGGCTGTTTTGAGGAAGGGTATAAGGTGGTTTGATGCACTAGTGAAAATTGCGCGGTACTAGAGTGGCTAGCAAGGTGGAAGGGTGAGAGGGCGTATAATCCATGGAATCAACATTAGTCATAAAGAACTCACATACTTATTGCGAAAAATCTATTAGCCCTCGAAGAAAAATACTACGACGCATGCTCCTAGGGGGGAGGTTGGTAGGAGCTAACCATCGCGCACCCCCGACCTTCACGCAAAGATAAAGAATCAAAATACAATGCACGCCAATTTGGTTACATAGTTAGGAGACCATACATGCATGCTTCGGGAATCACAAACCTTAACACCAATATTTTTACTAAACCACAATCATTCACTAGTACCTTCCACATATTAGCACCTCTATATCACAAAACTATTGCAAGGAATCAAACATGTCATATTCAGCGATCTACAAGTTTATGTAGGATTTTATGACTAACCATGTGAATGACCAATTCCTGTCAACTCTCTAAATAGATAGAAGTGAAGCAAGAGAGTTTTAATTATTTCTACAAAAGATATGCCCACGCTCTAACAAATATAAGTGAAGCAAAAGAGCATTCTACGAATGGCGGTTTTTTATGTGAGGAGAAACAGGCAATCCACACTTCAAATGATATAAGTGAAGTACATGAAGCATTCTATAAAGCCATACTCAAAAGATATAAGTGAAGTGCAAAGAGCATTCTATAAATCAACCAAGGACTATATCATACCAGCATGGGGCATTTATTAAAATAAAAATAAAAAGCACACGGCGCTCCAAGAGTTTACGCATATCATGTGAATGAAACGAATCTGAAAACATACCGATACTTGTTGAAGAAAGATGGGATGCCTTCCGAGGCATCCCCAAGCTTAGACGCTTGAGTCTCCTTGAATATTTACTTGGGGTGCCTTGGGCATCCCCAACCTTGAGCTCTTGCCTCTCCTCCTTCTTCTCACATCAAGACCTCCTCGATCTTCGAACACTTCATCCACACAAAACTTAACCAAACTTTTAGTGTCGGGGTTAGTGCATATGATCAATGAAATCCCATCATGTACCACTCTAACATTATTGTATAATTATGAAAAAACATTACCCACTGTATGCTATCACAATTTTATGGCCCCAAGTCAAGGAGGCTTAACAAGAATTCAAGCATATGCAAATAATGAAGTTATAACAGCAATATGTGAAAATAGGACAGTTTGTAGTAATCTGAACATTAACCATACTTCTGTAACCCTAAAAATTATGGAAAAATTAGGAACAATCATAAATTTGTATAGCAAGACTTTTCAAAAAGTTTCATATCCTTTCGACGTTCCAGTAAAATTTTTAAAATCGCGCACTACAGCCAAAGTTTCTGTTTTTGCACCGCACAAACCACCAAGCAGTTTAATCATCCTAAAGGAAACTCTTGGCACATTATTTTTATAAAACAATGGAATTGTACAAGGGGACAATTATTGTAGCGACCACGATCCAAATGGACCGAAGTCTCTATGTTTCAGTGTCATCCCTGGATCGGTAATGCTGACACACACAGTACTTGAAGGATTTATAACATAGTGGCAATCACACACTTATTACATCGAGTGTCTCCAAAAGAGACTTATTACAAAATTCTATGGCTTAAGGCCGTCTAACAAAATAATAGCGGAAGGCTTGGAAGATAAGTGAGTCCATCAACTCCAACGGCATAGCTGAGTGCATGACAGTCGACCTAGAATGTCTTACTCCTCGTCTGAAAAGTCTGCAACGTAACATGTTGCAGCTCGAAACGGGTCAGCACATGGAATATGCTGGCAAGATAACACAGAAGATGCAAGTAACAGAAATAAAGGCGACACTATATGCATATTTGGCTGGTGGAGGCTCTAAGGTTAAAGTTTTTTTGTGTAAAGCCATTTTTTTCCTACAACAAAGGAATACATTTTATTTTAACTATCATGGTAGTTGAAACGTCATTGAGAAGGTACCTCCAACTCAATCACAATTAAAGTAATCATTAACCCAACAAGCTAATTTTAGAGTGATGAGATCAACCAATAATTCAAGTACCAGATACTCAAGATTGTCCATAACCGGGTACACGGCTAATCATGATCAGTTTGTACACTATGCAGAGGTTTTTGCACTTTTCCCACAAGACTCGATCGCCTCCGTTTAATTTCTCGCACTGCATGGTGTTTGAGAAACGGATGACCGAGACACAGTCTTTCAGAAGCATTTACTCTTTACCCCAGGTGGACCCGTACACCTACTTTCCCCTACATTTGCTAGTCCACCACGAAAGAGCTCACACAACTTACTCATACTATGCCAGAGCCCATAATGGCATTGTGGCTGCACACGGAAGTTTCTAGCATGAATAGTTTTATGATCCCTTTGAGCTTGGGTGGCATTCCATAGGACAATCACACGGAAACCTGGGGATTTCCTAGGACAACACTGGATTCCCCAGGTGCCCTGCAACCAATCCACCCAGATGTGTATTCAAGTAGCCACCTTAAGTTGAACCATTAATTAACAACTCACATCTGTCATGGATTTCCCTCAAACCCAAACCACGTCTACGAGCATAGCATGATAACCTAAGCATAGCGTAGAAGTAACTCCCAAGTGTTTGGAAATAATGCAGGTAATAGGTTCTACCTCAATCTACTTCCCAGACCCACAAGTTAAGAGATCCTACTCATGCAATGTGTGTGGGTTTGATCTAATGCATAAAAACTGGGTAATAAAAGGGTATGGTCAGAGTGTTACTTGCCTTGCTGATGATTCTCAAGACCTAGAGACTCGTAGTAGCACGCTTCACAGTCCGGGTATTATATCGCAAGCAAACAATAGCATACTTAAGTGATCAAGCAAATATGCACAAACAAAACTTCGAAAGAGAAGATCTAACCAGGAATTTCAACTTAAGAACTTTGGTTTGCAAAAAGAAACAAATCGAAAGAAGCAACGAAACTCAAACTGCGAAAGAAACGAGGTCCATTTACTAGTTTGATCTAGGGACAAATTTTACAGTAGCAAAACTTTGTTCAAGTTGGTTAAGCGGAAAGAGGGCGTCGAGACAAAGATCTGGGATTTTGAATCACCTGATTCCGACTCTCGAGCGAAAAGAAAAACGAAAAACAAGATCAGGGCAGAAATCACGATCGAGAATAATCGTGGATAAATACCTCGAAAACGAAAACTGACGAACAGATTAACGAACAAACGTTCGTTAGCAGAGACTAAACGACGAACTCGTTCATTAAAAAGAACGAACGGGAGAACGTTCGCTAAACAGCTAAACCGAAAAAAACTGATCTAATCTAAAAAAATGAAACTTGGGTTTTGCCAAATAAAAACCGGGTCGGTTTCTTCTAGATAACCGGGGTGGCGGGCGGCTACCTTGACGAACTCCGGCGGCGGGCGGCGGCGGCGGCGGCGTGCGGCGGCAGGCGGCGGCGGCTGGCGGCGGGCAGCGGCGGCGGCGGTGCTAGGGTTCGGCACGACGGGCGAAGCGACGAGGCGGGGCGGCTGAGGCGGGTCGGCTGGGCCGGCTTATAAAGGCCCGGGCCAGGGGGAGTCCTAGTCGAACACGGCCCGAAGTCGGTTCGCCACTTTTCTTTAACACGAGTACAGACGTACGAAAACTAACAAAAGAAATACTAAACGGACTCAAAAAATTCCGAAATAAATTTGCACCGTCCTCTAATAATATTTAGGACAAAGTGAAAAAAATTCCCGGACCTAAATACAATTTTGAAAAACGCGCATTTTTCCAATGCAAATAAAATCGCAAATAAATCCGAAAAAACCAAAAGTGATTTTAATATTTTTCCTCCAATATTTCTTTTATTTTGGAGAAGTCATATTATCTCCGCTCATGTATTTTGATTTAGAAATATTTTTAGGAGAGAAAAATAATTCAAACCAACCCTATCCTCGTACCGGTACTCGAGTAAACTCAAATACAAAAACGGTAGAATTCCCAAGTATCTCCGTAGGTCCTTGAGTTGCTTAGAATTTTTGAGGATCGCCACGCTCAAAATGCAAAGAAATATGCAATGCAGTATGATCTATGCATAACATTCCAAATTTGGAAATTTGGGATGTTACAAACCTACCCCCCTTAGAATGAATCTCGCCATCGAGATTCGGCTTGGCCATAGAACATGTGTGGGTGGTCCTTGCGTAGATCATCTTCTCGTTCCCAGGTGGCTTCTTCCTCGGTGTGGTGACTGCACTGGACTTTGCAAAACTTGATAACCTTACTGCGGTTGGCTCTGCTCGAAAATTCGAGAATCTTAACAGGCTTCTCCTCGTAAGTCAGATCACTATCCAACTGAATTGCCTCCAGGGGTACTGTAATTGTAATGCCCAGGATGGAGTTATACCTCCTACGTGTCGAGGCACGACTTAAAGGCATAAATCCATCCTAGAATGATCTCAAGTTTGGTAATCTTTGCACATCTCATGTAAAAGAGGGGATTGTAAACATAAATAGTTGGCTTACACTCGCCACGTCACACAAATACAATACATGTCTCAATCATCATACATTAAGAAATCACAACCCTCTAAGGGCAAAATCCAAAAAGTCAAGATACCAAACTTAGATAAATAAACCACAGGCGGATCGAATCCTAGTAGAAGTCTCCACTACTGATCATCCGGATATCGAACATAGTACCGACTACGCTCCTCGTCGAACTCCCAATCCAGCTCGGTGCCATCACCTGGATAGCTCACAGCTGGACCTGCATCTGGTGTGGTGAAGTAACTGTGAGCCACAGAGGACTCAGCAATCCCGTTCCCGGGTAACAAGACTATTTAAGCCTTGGGAGAGGATAAGGCTGAAGAAAAGAATAAGTGTCTGCACCAGCAACTAGCAACTAGCTTACGTGAGTGAGAGCGAGAAGAGAAGCCTCGGACGAGAAGTGATCACGAAGTGATCCTAACTAAGCTCAACAAACATAACCCCTCCGTGTTCAACTCCCGAATCCCTATTCGGAAATTGACAGTCACGGAACACACGCTGGTAGTGTATTAGAAACATTGTGTCAAGTTATCTACAACCGGATATTAACAAGCTCCCATCTGCCACATAACCGCGAGCACGGCTTTCGAAAGTTCATAACCCTGCAGGGGTGTTCCAACTTGACCCATTACAAGCCCACGATCCACGGAGTCGCAACTCCAAAGTGGGAAGACCCGAGTATCCTCGGAATCCCGTGCTCAAGATATACCGAACTAAGGTAAGGCTAATCCAGCAAGTCCTCCCGGCGTGTCGACACCCTGATAGTAGCCGCGCGTATCTAAGTCTCAGGACACGACCGGATGGGTGATGCTACGGGTTTTTACCAAACCTCGAGTTTCCTTGAGGTGGCCCCGCAGGACCCCCAGTTCGGACCAACACTCATGTGGAGCACTGGCCCGGGGTTGTTGATTAAAGAAAAAGGGTTTATAACTCCCTATGCAAGTTTAGTTTGTTATTAGGCAAATAGTACCAATGTTGGGACTTGCTGGAAAAGACTTAGCACTTAGCGGTTTATCGAGGGGGTCCCATACACCCCAACCGTGTTAGGAACGCATAATCAAGGAACATAACACCGGTTTATACGGTTCCTAACGGCATGAGTGGAACAAATCACCAAGCAAAAGGCTTAGCCTTCCACCCTTGCCAATATATAGATGATTTCATTTAGCAATTATATAATGTGATATAAACCCAACCAATCTTCAACATGAAGCAAGCATCTTCAACTTCACCTGCAACTAGCAATGCTATAAGAAGGGCTGAGCGAAGCGTACTTAGCCAAGCAATGGTTTGCATAGGTAGGGTGGTTAAACATGGCAATGGTTTCAAGTAGGAGGCTGACAGGAAGAACATGGGCATCGAGGCAAAACTATAGATCGGAACTACTAGCAATAGGCAAAGATAGTAATGTTATCGAGGTTCGGTCATCTTGCTTGAAGAGAAGTCATTCGGATCGTAAGAAGGGTCCTCATGCTCAACCTCGTTGGTAACCTCGTGCTCGTACTCGTACTCGGTCTCAGCTTCCGGCTCTAAACAATACAATCACACAAGGCACAAATCAACAAGATGCAATGCGCACTCGAAAAAGATGGATGCATGAAGGATGCACTAAGGATGCACACGGAGCACGTAAAATAGCACTCAAGCAAAACACCTCAAAACATGATAACAATAAGAGATTATGAATCTACACAGAAAATCAATCAAGTTTCATATAAGACTCGCTGAAATCGGAGTTACGGGCTAAAAGTTATGCCCGAAATAAGAAATGAGTGAAAGCTGAAAATTACAGCAACATAGCAACTTCGGAGCACAAAATAATTATGCTACTGCACTCATACAACATGGCAAAGGACATGAACACAAACTAGACATATACTACAGAAACTAAGTCCAAAGGTGCACCCCCAAAGGAGTCATGGTTCAATAGCAATGAACTTGGACATATTGAACTTGACAATAAAATTCTGGCAGCAGAATTTTATTGAAACTTTGGAGCAAAAGATAAACATGCTACAGCCACTTAAATAAACATGTGAGCACATGAATGGAAAGCCAACAATATATACTACAAGGAACAATCAAGATCCACTCCAAAACTATCATGGTTTGTCCTAGAACATCACACGAACATGGCATCGGAACGTTACAGATTTCAGACTTTGTGAAAATCCACTAAGTCCTAAAACAGCAATTTCATCATGGCATCTAAAAGAGCAAGTTTAAGTCACCTCGAAACTAAACATGGCAAGTGGTAAGCACCTCATCAAAGTACACATGATGGTGATTCCGAAACACACAAGCATGCTTCATGGAGATAAACACAACGATAGCAACGAGCTCAACAAGATGGCATTTCATAACAAGTGAAACAACATCACAGCCACATGGCACTTTGCAACGATGATAAGCATGGCAAGAATAAATCTATCATGCTACATAGCACATACAACATGTAGAGCATGGCAAGACGAACACGTGGGCATGTCATTTGCATCATTCGGACAAACGAGCTAATAGATACCACATGGCAAAGATGACATAAAAACAACACATAATAGCAGTTTATATCATGATGCACTCTTGCAACAGAAAAACAAGCACCTAGATGATCTCTAACATGCATGACACAAAAAGATAAAACGTAGTGCTATTCACCACGAACGTCTGGACATGCTATTTGCGCGAAACGGACAAACACACTAAAAGATATTCTCAGTTGAAATATGCATCACAGATCAAATCATTAAGGACTTAGCAGAAAAGAGAGGGGAATCAACCTTGGATCTGAAAAAAAAAACACAGTCAAAGGGCCCGGGCGGATCCGGCCCGGCGGATCTACAGTAGCGCGGCGGCGCGGCCCAGGAGAGGCGGCGGCCCGCGAACTGCGGCTGCGGTGGAGTGGCGCGGCCTAGCTGGCTCGGATCGGAGGCGGCGCGGCCTGGCGACGGGAAGGCCCGGCTGGGCCCTGGAGGCTGAAGGGGGCACGGCCCAGGCGAGTGATGGCGAGGCCCGGCGGCGCTGCGGGCGCTGGAGCCTGGCTCGACGGAGAGGCGGGAAGCGGCTGGGCCTTCGGGCCTGGCGAAGCGACGGCCCGGAGGAGCGGCCTGGTGGGGCGAGCGGTGATGTGGTCCACGCTCGGCTGCGGTCGAGCGTAGACGGGCCGCTGCGGGGCGTACGGCCTGGAGGGCGCGTGCGGCGCGGGAGGCGAGCCCAGCCTGGACGCTGGCTCGGTGGAGTCAGGCGGTCGGGCGAGTGGAAGAAGGCCGAGGCCTCAGGCGACGAAGGTCCACGCGAAGGGGAGCAGGTCGATCGAGGCCGGCGGTGGAGGCTGCGTTGACCTTCGGGAACGGAGGGATCTGGTCGGAGCGGTGGCTCGAGGTGGAAGATCGAGGCGCGATTTCTGCGGGAGGGAAGCTGCCAAGTGGCTGGGGCTGGATGGCTAGATTCAGATTTTGAGGTGGAGAAGTGGGGAAGAAGGAGCTAGGATTAGGGATGCCAAAAATAGACTAGGGGGTCTATTATATAGCAGGTTTTTAGGGTTAGGGGGGATCTGGGGGTGTTAGGAGCCCTCCGATCGCGATCCGACGGATCCGATCGCGGGGGTAGTCTAGATGGGCCTAGGAGAGGGTAGTGGACTGCAGTAGGGGTGTTTCTGGGACACAAAGTGAAGGCACTTGGGACCCACACGAATAACTGTTGGGATAGCAAACGGAGTCCAAACGCGACGAGATTTGAGAGGCGGGTTGCAGACAACAAAACAACAACACACACAACAACCTCGCGGCACACCGGTAACGTTACACGCCCAAACACCAAAGTAGGCCTACGGGACGTCACGGACACGTGAGGGAGCTCCGGAACGCGAAACGGACAACGGGAAGGAACGCGTGGAACCGGATGCAACCGACAACACAAATGCAATGCGATGCACATGTCTACATGATATGAATGAATGCCAAACACTCACACAACAAAACGACGAAAACCCGAAAGACAAAGAACCCGAAATGGAAATAGATGAAGCCGGAGATATATTATATACCCAAAAGGGAAAGTATTACATCCGGGGCATTACAAACTCTCCTCTACTACAAAAATATCTCGTCCCGAGATCTAGGACTGGAAAAAGGAAGGGTACTCGGAACGAAGATGATCTTCTCGTTCCCACGTAGCCTCTCGGTCGGTGTGATGTGACCACTTGACTTTCAAGAATTTGATGGACTTGTTGCGGGTCTTGCGTTCGGTTTCTTCGAGAATTGCAACGGGATGCTCTCGGTAAGACAGGTCTTGTTGAAGATCAATCTCTTCAAATGGAATCATGCGCTCGGGTGCCTTGAAGCATTTGCGAAGTTGAGACACATGGAAGACATCATGAACATTGGCGAAGTTGGGAGGGAGCTCAAGTTGATAGGCTAGATCGCCTCTTTTGCCAAGAATCTTGAAAGGCCCGACGTATCTAGGAGCAAGCTTTCCTTTGATACCGAATCTTTGGGTGCCTTTCATCGGAGACACACGGAGATAAACATGATCATCAATGTTGAATGCGAAATCATGATGCTTGCCGTCATAGTAGCTCTTCTGACGCGACTGAGCGGCCTTGAGATTCTCACGTATGACTTTGCACATTTCTTCGGCTTCTGAGATCAAGTCATTGCCAAGAAGATGATGTTCGCCTGTTTCAGACCAGTTGAGAGGGGTACGACACTTTCTGCCATAGAGGATTTCAAACGGAGCTTTGCCTGCACTTGCTTGAAAGCTGTTGTTGTAAGAGAACTCGGCAAATGGAAGGCAGTCTTCCCATTTCATGCCAAAGGAGATGACACAGGCTCTGAGCATGTCTTCTAGAATCTGATTCACGCGCTCGACTTGACCACTAGTCTGAGGGTGAAATGTAGTGCTGAACCTGATCTTAGTGCCCATGGCGGACTGAAAGGAGTCCCAGAACCTGGATGTGAACAAACTTCCACGGTCTGAGGATATCACTTGAGGAATGCCATGTAAGGACACAATTCTGGAAGTGTACAACTCTGCCAATTGAGCTGCATTGATTGATTCTTTGACTGGCAGGAAGTGAGCGACTTTGGTAAGCTTGTCAATCACTACGAAGATAGAATCATTTCCTCGCTTGGATTTAGGAAAGCCAGTGACGAAGTCCATTTCAATGTGGTCGAACTTCCACTCGGGAATAGGAAGAGGTAGGAGAAGACCGGCTGGACGTTGATGTTCTGCTTTCACTCTTCTGCAAACATCACATTCGTTCACGAATTGGGCAATCTCCCTTTTCATGCGTGTCCACCAGTAAGACTGCTTGAGATCTTGGTACATCTTGGAACTGCCAGGATGAATGGAAAGGAGAGAATCATGAGCTTCTTCCATTATGAGCTTCCTGAGATCACCTTTGGGAACAACGAGTCTGTCCTCGAAGAACAAGGTATCTCTCTCATCAACACGGAAGCACTTGTATTTTGGAGTGCCCTTTGCAATACCATGTTTCACTTTCTTCACCATGGTATCCCTGAGTTGGGCCTCACGGACCTGATCTTCCAAGGTAGGAGCAACTTGAAGATTTGCAAGAAAACCCTACGGAACAACTTGAAGGTTGAGCTTCCTGAATGCTTCACAAAGCTCAGGCTGGCATGGCTTGATAAGAAGGCTGTTGCAATATGCCTTTCTGCTCAAAGCATCTGCAATCACATTCGCCTTGCCAGGAGTGTATTCAATGCTGGGATCATACTCTTGGATCATTTCAACCCAACGAGTCTGGCGAAGGTTCAGATGCGGCTGTGTGAAGATGTACTTCAAGCTCTTGTGATCAGTAAAGATGTCGACCTTTCTGCCCAACAACAGATGTCTCCACGTAATCAAAGCATGTACCACAGCTGCTAGCTCGAGATCATGTGTGGGATAGTTCTTCTCACTTGGCTTCAGCTGACGAGAAGTGTATGCCACAATTCTCTTATCTTGCATAAGCACACCACCAAGACCTTGAAAAGAAGCATCACAGAATACTTCATAGGGCTTGGATTCATCTGGAGGAGTCAGAACTGGAGCAGAGACGAGCTTTTCTTTGAGAGTTTTGAATGCCACTTCACACTGTGGAGACCAAAAGTATTTGACATTCTTCTGAAGCAAGTTGGAGAGAGGCTTGGCAATCTTGGAGAAGTTCTCAACGAACCTTCTGCAATAGCTGGCAAGACCCAGAAAACTGCGGAGCTGCTTGACGTTCTGAGGAGCTTCCCAGTTGACAATTGCTTCAACTTTCTCGGGATTAACCGCAATACCGTCAGCTGAGATGATGTGGCCCAGGTACAAAACCTTATCGAGCCAAAACTCGCACTTGGAGAACTTGGCATAGAACTTATGCTCTCGAAGTCGATCAAGAACTAGACGTAAGTGCTTTTCGTGATCTTCTTCATTCTTGGAAAACACCAGAATATCATCCAGATACACAAGCACAAACTCGCCAGTATAGGGGTTGAAGATGTAGTGCATCATCCTCGAAAAGGTAGGAGGAGCATTGGCGAGACCAAAAGACATGACGGTATACTCGTATGAACCGTAGCTCGTTCTGAAGGCCGTCTTGGGAATGTCTTCCTCGCGAATGCGAATTTGATGATAGCCCATTCGGAGGTCAAGCTTAGAGAACACTTTAGCTCCTTTGAGCTGCTCGAAGAGTTCGTTGATGTTGGGGAGCGGATACTTGTTCTTTATTGTCTTCTTGTTCAATGGCCGGTAATCAACACAGAGACGCTCCGTGCCATCTTTCTTCTTGACAAATAAGACACCACAACCCCATGGAGACGTACTAGGCCTGATGAGACCCATACTCTCCTGCTTATCAAGCTGCTTCTTCAATTCCTTCAATTCATCCGGAGAGAGCTTGTACGGACGCCGGCATGCTGGCTCAGTACCCGGCTCGAGTTCAATAACGAATTCCACCTGACGGTGTGGAGGCATGCCTGGAAGTTCTTCAGGAAAGACATCTTGATATTCGTTCACCACCGGAATTTGAGATATGGCATTAATTTCGCCCTTATCATTGAGAGAGAAAAGCCTGATAGTGTTATCCCTGGTGGCGAAGATAATCACATCTTCATCAGAATGAGTCATCTTGACTTCCTTTTGGGCACAATCAATGTGAGCATCATGCTAAGAAAGCCAATCCATTCCGAGGATGAGGTCAATGTCAGAATTGCCGAGAATCACCGGAGAAGCCAAAAATCGATAATCACCCATGCGAATAGAAACATCCGGAGCATATATACTGGAATGCATTCGTCTCCCCGGAGAAACAACTGATAACTCCCTTGGCAAACTTTTGATGTCCACATTATACTTGGATGCAAATGGTTGAGACATGAAAGAGCATGAAGCACCCGAATCAAACAAAACTTTAGCAGGGATAGAGTTCACTGGAAGGTTACCCAAAATGACATCAGATGAATTCTCCGCTTGCGCTGCACTCATCAGATTGACCCTTGCTGCCTTTGGATCATGCCTGACAATAGCTGAACTCACAGGTGGAGGAGGAGGAAGACGCTTCGGATTCGGACATCTGTTGGCATAGTGACCTTTCTGAGTGCATTTGTTGCAAGTCACTTCTGAGAGAGGACGGAATTGAGAGCCACTTGACTTGGAGCCTTGAGACTGAAACTGCTTCTTCGACTGGTTGCTCGGGTTGGGTGGGTGGGAGAAACCACGTCCACCAAAGTTCTTGTTGCTGTTGGAGTTGTTGTAAGGAGCTCGAATCACTGGAGGAGGAGGAAGCCAGAATTTCTGATGCTTCGAGACCATCTGAGACGATGAGGAAGAGTGAACGGCATCTCGAATTCTGTTTTTAGAAACCTCCATCTTAAGCTGAGCTGCCTCTTGTTTCAAAGCCATGTTATAGAACTTGTCAAATTCATCGGGCTCGAACAAAGTGAGAGCAAGCTGAAGTTCATCTTTGAGACCTCCACGGAACTGGTAGATTTTGCTCTTGGCATCAGGAATGTCGTGCTTAGCATAGAGGGCGAGGTTTTGGAACTTGACATTATACTGATAGACTGTCATGGAGCCCTGCTTCAGGTTGCGGAATTGCTCACGCATACCCTCGATGACACTTGTAGGAATGTGGTGAGAGCGAAAATCCTTGCAGAAATTCTCCCAGGAGATCACTTGTCCTGGCCTGGAGTCTTCGTACTGCTGCCACCAATCAGCTGCTTGATCTTTGAGTTGGAAGGCTGCAAACTTCACATAATCATCTTCCTTCACGTTACTGCACTCAAAATGCTTCTTTATGTCGGTTAACCAATCTTCAGCATGAAGAGGGTCGACACAGTAACTGAAAGCTTTTGGATTATTGGCCAGGAATTGGTTGAGAGTAGCATGGTGCTGCTGGTTAAAGAAGTTGCCTTGGTTCCCTGGAACAACCTGATTAGCTTGATTAACTTGCATCTGTTGCATCATCTGCATCAACATCTGGGTGTTCTGAGCTGTAGTCTGCATAATCGCTCTCCAAGCCTCAGGCGGAGGAGGACGGGAAGGAGGACGATCTGGAACCTCTTCCACCTCTGGGTTAGCGCTGGGAACCTTTTTCGGAGCCATCCTGAAATAGATGACCACGAATCAGCAATTGATTGACAGAAGGTATAAGCTGAATCAATGGAATGAATTGCAACAAGTCTTCACAATAATCATTCGAACAATAGGAACGAATGAAATCATTCGAGCAAGAGGAACGAATGAAATTCTCAGTTAAATGATAACATCAATCTTCACGAGGAGCCACATAGGGGACAAAAGGATAATAAGAAAAACAACAAGGTACGGAAGGGAACAAACACAAGCGAGGAGTTTCGTTCTAACATCTTTGTGCTGAAAGCATATGAACGCGTTACGAAAAGGTTTTGCAATCCCCGGATCAGCATAGCCAAGGACCCTTTAAGATGCAACTCCTGATAGTAACATCGGTCATAAACCCCTTCACTCAATGTAGAACCCCGAACTCACTAACCTGCATTCGTTGGAAGAATGCCTATGATCTACTGGATAAACCCACATATAAATTTCCGAAAGATTCCAGTTATGCAATCAGGTGTTGGGGATACACGGGAAGCACCGCGCAATCAACTTTAAACCTACATCCAGGTGTATCCATCCTTCAACACATAACCAGTCTTTCTCGGAAACTGTGTACCTCGGACCTTCGAAAAGCATCCACTATAACAAGCTATGGCAATACTCCCGAACTACCTCCCAAATAATGGGTGATGTCGGGGTTATCTTGCCACTGGCCGTATAGGAGAGATTTTCGATGTCGGCCGTCTTAAGTATTTAGTACTGCCGCGATATGCTTGTGACGACAATACCCCGAAGCTCAACTCCCCGGGACACTGCCACAACCCCTAATGTCAGGAGGCATCGAGAACAATATTCTCGTCACAAGAACATCGAAACAATCCCAGAATACTCGCGGGATTCCTAAAAAAAAATTTGGTGCAATTTTTGAAGATAGGAGAGACAAGAGTAGTCGTCAGGAGTCCTCACCAAAGAGAAAGGGGATGAGAAGCAAAGAAATCCTACTCTCCGATATAATATATGACTCAAAATATTTTCAGTGTGTGCCTAGACTCGACCGTCAATGATTCGATCAATCAGTGGGGGCTCCTAGGTCGGAGAAGGCTCTGAATACCAACTTGTAATGCCCAGGATGGAGTTATACCTCCTACGTGTCGAGGCACGACTTAAAGGCATAAATCCATCCTAGAATGATCTCAAGTTTGGTAATCTTTGCACATCTCATGTAAAAGAGGGGATTGTAAACATAAATAGTTGGCTTACACTCGCCACGTCACACAAATACAATACATGTCTCAATCATCATACATTAAGAAATCACAACCCTCTAAGGGCAAAATCCAAAAAGTCAAGATACCAAACTTAGATAAATAAACCACAGGCGGATCGAATCCTAGTAGAAGTCTCCACTACTGATCATCCGGATATCGAACATAGTACCGACTACGCTCCTCGTCGAACTCCCAATCCAGCTCGGTGCCATCACCTGGATAGCTCACAGCTGGACCTGCATCTGGTGTGGTGAAGTAACTGTGAGCCACAGAGGACTCAGCAACCCCGTTCCCGGGTAACAAGACTATTTAAGCCTTGGGAGAGGATAAGGCTGAAGAAAAGAATAAGTGTCTGCACCAGCAACTAGCAACTAGCTTACGTGAGTGAGAGCGAGAAGAGAAGCCTCGGACGAGAAGTGATCACGAAGTGATCCTAACTAAGCTCAACAAACATAACCCCTCCGTGTTCAACTCCCGAATCCCTATTCGGAAATTGACGGTCACGGAACACACGCTGGTAGTGTATTAGAAACATTGTGTCAAGTTATCTACAACCGGATATTAACAAGCTCCCATCTTCCACATAACCGCGGGCACGGCTTTCGAAAGTTCATAACCCTGCAGGGGTGTTCCAACTTGACCCATTACAAGCCCACGATCCGCGGAGTCGCAACTCCAAAGTGGGAAGACCCGAGTATCCTCGGAATCCCGTGCTCAAGATATACCGAACTAAGGTAAGGCTAATCCAGCAAATCCTCCCGGCGTGTCGACACCCTGATAGTAGCCGCGCGTATCCAAGTCTCAGGACACGACCGGATGGGTGATGCTACGGGTTTTTACCGAACCTCGAGTTTCCTTGAGGTGGCCCCGCAGGACCCCCAGTTCGGAGCAACACTCATGTGGAGCACTGGACCGGGGTTGTTGATTAAAGAAAAAGGGTTTATAACTCCCTATGCAAGTTTAGTTTGTTATTAGGCAAATAGTACCAATGTTGGGACTTGCTGGAAAAGACTTAGCACTTAGCGGTTTATCGAGGGGGTCCCATACACCCCAACCGTGTTAGGAACGCATAATCAAGGAACATAACACCGGTTTATACGGTTCCTAACGGCATGAGTGGAACAAATCACCAAGCAAAAGGCTTAGCCTTCCACCCTTGCCAATATATAGATGATTTCATTTAGCAATTATATAATGTGATATAAACCCAACCAATCTTCAACATGAAGCAAGCGTCTTCAACTTCACCTGCAACTAGCAATGCTATAAGAAGGGCTGAGCGAAGCGTACTTAGCCAAGCAACGGTTTGCATAGGTAGGGTGGTTAAACATGGCAATGGTTACAAGTAGGAGGCTGACAGGAAGAACATGGGCATCGAGGCAAAACTATAGATCGGAACTACTATCAATAGGCAAAGATAGTAATGTTATCGAGGTTCGGTCATCTTGCCTGAAGAGAAGTCGTTCGGATCGTAAGAAGGGTCCTCGTGCTCAACCTCATTGGTAACCTCGTGCTCGTACTCGTACTCGGTCTCAGCTTCCGGCTCTAAACAATACAATCACACAAGGCACAAATCAACAATATGCAATGCGCACTCGAAAAAGATGGATGCACGAAGGATGCACTAAGGATGCACACGGAGCACGTAAAATAGCACTCAAGAAAAACACCTCAAAACATGATAACAATAAGAGATTATGAATCTACGGAGAAAATCAATCAAGTTTCATATAAGACTCGCTGAAATCGGAGTTACGGGCTAAAAGTTATGCCCGAAATAAGAAATGAGCGAAAGCTGAAAATTACAGCAACATAGCAACTTCGGAGCACAAAATAATTAAGCTACTGCACTCAAACAACATGGCAAAGGACATGAACACAAACTAGATATATACTACAGCAACTAAGTCCAAAGGTGCACCCCCAAAGGAGTCACGGTTCAATAGCAATGAACTTGGACATATTGAACTTGACAATAAAATTCTGGCAGCAGAATTTTATTGAAACTTTGGAGCAAAAGATAAACATGCTACAGCCACTTAAATAAACATGTGAGAACATGAATGGAAAGCCAACAATATATACTACAAGGAACAATCAAGATCCACTCCAAAACTATCATGGTTTGTCCTAGAACATCACACGAACATGGCATCGGAACGTTACAGATTTCAGACTTAGTGAAAATCCACTAAGTCCTAAAACAGCAATTTCATCATGGCATCTAAAAGAGCAAGTTTAAGTCACCTCGAAACTAAACATGGCCAGTGGTAAGCACCTCATCAAAGTACACATGATGGTGATTCCGAAACACACAAGCATGCTTCATGGAGATAAACACAACGATAGCAACGAGCTCAACAAGATGGTATTTCATAACAAGTGAAACAACATCACAGCCACATGGCACTTTGCAACGATGATAAGCATGGCAAGAATAAATCTATCATGCTACCTAGCACATACAACATGTAGAGCATGGCAAGACGAACACGTGGGCATGTCATTTGCATCATTCGGACAAACGAGCTAAAAGATACCACATGGCAAAGATGACATAAAAACAACACATAACAGCAGTTTATATCATGATGCACTCTTGCAACAGAAAAACAAGCACCTAGATGATCTCTAACATGCATGACACAAAAAGATAAAACGTAGTGCTATTCACCACGAACGTCTGGACATGCTATTTGCGCGAAACGGACAAACACACTAAAAGATATTCTCAGTTGAAATATGCATCACAGATCAAATCATTAAGGACTTAGCAGAAAAAGAGAGGGGAATCAACCTTGGATCTGAAAAAAAACACAGTCAACGGGCCCGGGCGGATCCGGCCCGGCGGATCTACAGTAGCGCGGCGGCGCGGCCCAGGAGAGGCGGCGGCCCGCGAACTGCGGCTGCGGTGGAGTGGCGCGGCCCAGCTGGCTCGGATCGGAGGCGGCGTGGCCTGGCGACGGGAAGGCCCGGCTGGGCCCTGGAGGCTGAATGGGGCACGACCCAGGCGAGTGATGGCGAGGCCCAGCGGCGCTGCGGGCGCTGGAGCCTGGCTCGACGGAGAGGCGGGAAGCGGCTGGGCCTTCGGGCCTGGCGAAGCGACGGCCCGGAGGAGCGGCCTGGTGGGGCGAGCGGTGATGTGGTCCACGCTCGGCTGCGGTCGAGCGGAGACGGGCCGCTGCGGGGCGTACGGCCTGGAGGGCGCGTGCGGCGCGGGAGGCGAGCCCAGCCTGGATGCTGGCTCGATGGAATCAGGCGGTCGGGCGAGTGGAAGAAGGCCGAGGCCTCAGGCGACGAAGGTCCACGCGAAGGGGAGCAGGTCGATCGAGGCCGGCGGTGGAGGCTGCGTTGACCTTCGGGAACGGAGGGATCTGGTCGGAGCGGTGGCTCGAGGTGGAAGATCCAGGCGCGATTTCTGCGTGAGGGAAGCTGCCAAGTGGCTGGGGCTGGATGGCTAGATCCAAATTTTGAGGTGGAGAAGTGGGGAAGAAGGAGCTAGGATTAGGGATGCCAAAAATAGACTAGGGGGTCTATTATATAGCAGGTTTTTAGGGTTAGGGGGGATCTAGGGGTGTTAGGAGCCATCCGATCGCGATCCGACGGATCCGATCGCGGGGGTAGTCTAGATGGGCCTAGGAAAGGGTAGTGGACTGCAGTAGGCGTGTTTCTGGGACACAAAGTGAAGGCACTTTGGACCCACACGAATAACTGTTGGGATAGCAAACGGAGTCCAAACGCGACGAGATTTGAGAGGCGGGTTGCACACAACAAAACAACAACACACACAACAACCTCGCGGCACACCGGTAACGTTACACGCCCAAACACCAAAGTAGGCCTACGGGACGTCACGGACACGTGAGGGAGCTCCGAAACGCGAAACGGACAACGGGAAGGAACGCGTGGAACCGGATGCAACCGACAACACAAATGCAATGCGATGCACATGTCTACATGATATGAATGAATGCCACACACTCACACAACAAAACGACAAAAACCCGAAAGACAATGAACCCGGAATGGAAATAGATGAAGCCGGAGATATATTATATACCCAAAAGGGAAAGTATTACATCCGGGGCATTACAGTAAGGCCCCATATGTAACACTTTCCTATAATGGCAATAAAGCTTCCTCTTTGATCCTTGTCATTATCCTTGGGGGTTCTTGTCTTTTATTTATTTGCATTGCCATATCTTTTATTATTTTACATCCTTGCATTGCTCATCATCATATCATCATGGCATCATAGTTTACTTTATTTTGTGCATGTGTGAGTCCTTGTGATATTTTTGTGTGTAGGTTCTAGCTAAGCCTAGCTAAACCCTACCCCTCTTATCCCTTCTTCTTCTTCTTCTTCTTCTTCTTCTTCTTCTTCTTCTTCTTCTTCTTCTTCTTCTTCTTATTCTTCTCCTTCTTTTCTTTCTGGCCTTTTTCTTTGCTATATTATGCAAGCCACCTAGCCAAGTGCCATAGTGTTTCTTTCTCCTCCTTTAAATCTTGCTCCATGCCAACATACTCTCCACCAAATGTCACCTCATTTGGAAATGATTTGGTTGGGTCTTAAAATATCAAGAGTTTGATCCATATTCAAACTCCTTTTATTTTTCTGCCTCTAAAAATGTCCAAGTCAATTTATTTAAATAGGGCATAATTCACTTAGCATGGGGATATTTTTCTTTTCCCCTAACTCTTCCTATTTTATTCTGTGCTTTTCTTTTTCTTTTCTGCCTGAAGAAATAAAAGAAAAAGGAGAAAAGCAGCAGCCTGCAGTGCAAACTGGGCCCTCCTCCTTCTCTCTCTCCCCCCCAGGCCCAGCTTCTCTCCATCGCAGCGCAGCCCAACTCCACCGCAGGCCCAGCCAACAGCCGCGCCATCGCGCCGTGGCCTTTCCGAGCGCCTGGCCCCACCTGTCTGCGACACAGGGCCGCGTTTCCGTCTTCCTCTGTCAGAAAAGCAGAGCAGCTCCCGCGCTCACCGTCGCGCCGTAAGTTCATGGATGTCGAGGCCGTGCGCCGAGCCCCCTTTTTAAACCCAAAGCGTGTTCTCTCTTCCTCCCTAGGTTTCCTCTCCCCCCTCTCGCCATCTGGAGAGCCGAGATCGTCCAGATCCGCCGCCCCCATCGACACCCGAGCACATCTGAGAGCAGCCTCTCATCGCCGGCGAGCCCCGCGTCGTCTTCAGCCTCGCCAAAGTTGTCCACCTGCTTCCACGAGGTCGTCTTCTTCCTCTATGTCAACTACGCGGACCTGATCGCCTCTCCGTCGAGCTCTTCTTCCTCTCCTTCCTCTACGGTGGCCAAAGGTGTTCGAGGCGCGCCATCGTCGACTCCGTCCACGCCGGGGCCAGCCGAGAACTCCATCGTGCTCGTGGTGAGCTCCTCTCTCTCTCCCCGAGCCCTTTTCCCCTTTCTACGCATACTCTAGGCCCTAGTTCTCCGAGCGCCCGATCGCGTCGCCGTCGGACCTCGTCGCCATCGGACCTCGTCGCCGGCGAGTGTTCCGACCCCTCTAGGTCTTGCCATGCTGCCCGTTCGCTTCGCCTAGATGCGTAGGTTCTTCATGTGCTGTCGTCGTGCCGCCTAGGGCCTTGCTTCGCCTCGCCGTCGTCCCGTTGTTGTCGTTCTGTAGTTGCTCACCGCCGGTGATGTAGTGCCCCGTAGGCGCTGCTAGTAGGCTGGTTGGATGCGGAACTCCTCAAGGAGCCTCTCGCACCCCTCCGCCGTGCCAATTGGTCGCCGAAGCGGCTCCGACGAGTAGCTCCGACGAGGGCGAGTGCCTCCCCTGTTCTGCCTGTTGCTGTATATTCTTTAGAGATACTACCTACTATCTGTCAAGTTCGATTCAGTAGCGCAGTGGTTTGTCTCCATCAGATTCAGCGAAAGGGTGTGGGTTTGATCCCTCACGAGCGCAGTGGAATTCGCCCATTTTTGCCTTTCGCCTGAGGCTGACGGGTAGGCCCCACCTGCCAGCCTCACAGCTCCATCTCCACCCCCTTGCGCACCCACTTCGCTAGCTCAGCCCCGCCGGGCCCCCTTGTTAGTGGGCGTGGCTAGCTGAGCCTCGGTCGTTTTAGACCCTGGCGCCTATTTTGTTTTATTTCTTTTTCTGTTTTTCTTTTTCTTTTCTGTTTTTCTTATTTATTTAATATTTGCATATATATGTTTATGATGATTATGAGTCCTATATGAAAAGTGCTTAGAATTTTGTGTAGATTATGAATATGCTACTTGTTGCCATGTTTAAAACCTTTTAAATGCTGTTTGAATTTAAACTTGTTTTAAATATGCTTAAACTTGCAAAAATCATAACTAAATATCTACAACTCCAAATTTAACAAACTTTATATGCATTTGGGGTAGAAAAATGTGTAGAATATTTTGGTGCTTTTGCTTGGCATGTTTGACAACTATTTCACAGAAGTTTTTCAAATCTGTCCCAAATGCAAATAAATGAATATGGGAGTTTCTAGATATTGTTGTATTTATTTCCAGCCCATTTAAATGTGCTAGAATGTTGCTGTAATGTTAGTTGCACCCTTGCCATGTTATCCAACTCCTAAAACCTTGTTGGTTGCTTGTTTGAAGAACTACATAAACTTGTTAAGTTGTCCCTTGTTGTTTCATGTTTGTGGTTAATCTTGTTGGGTTATGATGTTGTTGCACTCTTGTGACCCTAGGCCATGCATCATGTCTTTCCATGTTCATATGCTTCATGTGCATGCATCATGTGGTTGAGTACTGCATGTTGATTGATTTTGTTCCGTTGTTGCATTGTTGTGTTTGGTTAGAGCCCGGTGACGATACGGAGTATGAGATTTCTACCGAGGATGAGTGCGAGGAGCAAGGTTACGATCCCTCCGAGGGTTCAACAGGCAAGATGACCTGACCCAGATATCATTACTATCTTTGCCTATGCTAGATGTCTCGCTCTTTAGCTTATTGCCTCGATGCCTATGTCTGTTTGTCAGTCTCCTATTGTTGCCATGAACCTCTCTAACCACCCAACCTAGCAAACCTTTGATTGGCTACGTAAGCTTCGCTCAGCCCTCTTATAGCATTGTTAGTTGCAGGAGAAGATTTGAAGATTCTTGCTTCATGATGAAGTTATTGTTGGGATATCACAATATATATAATCTGTTAAACTAAATCATTTATACATTTGGCAATGGGTGGAAGGCTAAGCCTTTGCTTGGTGTTTTGTTCCACTCACGCCTCCCTAGGAACCGTTTAAACCGGTGTTATGTTCCTTGATTTTGCATCCCTAACACGGTTGGGGTTTATGGGCCCCCTCGATAACCCGCTTAGTGCTAAAGCTTTTCCAGCAAGGCCCAACATTGGTTTTACATTTGCCTAATAACTAAAACTTGCATAGGGAGTTGTAAACCCTTTTATTAATCAACAACCCGGGCCAGTGCTCCACATGAGTGTTGGTCCAAACTGGGCAGGCTGCGGGGCCACCTTGAGGAAACTCAAGGGCTGGTAAAAACCCGTAGGATGTCCCATCCGGTGGTGGCCTGAGACAAGATACGCGCGGCTACTATCAGGGTGTCGGCACGCCGGGAGGTCTTGCTGGATTAGTTTTACCTTAGTCGGAATATCTTGAGCATGAGATTCCGAGAATACTCGGGTCTTCCCACCTTGGAGTTGCGACTCCGCAGATCGTGAGCTTGTGATGGGCTAAGTTGGGACACCCCTGCAGGGTTTTGATCTTTCGAAAGCCGTGCCCATGGTTATGTGGCAGATGAGAATTTATTAATATCCGGTTGTAGAAAAACTTGACACTATGGTCATAATCCACTACCAGCGTGAGTAACCATGACGGTCGCTTTCCGAAGGGGTTCGGGAAGTGAACACGGTGGGTTATGTTTGACGTGCTTAGTTAGGATCACCTCGTGATCACTTTGACGAACGTTGGCACTTCTCTTCTCGCTCTAAACATGTAAGCTAGTGCTAGTGCAGTTGCAACCTTGTCTTTCAGCCTTGTTCCACACCCAAGGCTTTGATAGTACTGCTACCCGGGAAGGGGATTGCTGAGTCCTCCGTGGCTCACAGATTCTATACCACACCAGATGCAGGTACCGTTGAGAACTACACAGCTGGTGGTTCAGAGTTGTACTGGGTGTTTGATGAAGAACGTGGGCGATACTACGTGTCTTATCCAAATGATCAGTAGGGCTCTTACTAGGATGATCGGGACCTTGTGTTGTTTATTTGTGGTATCTTTCATTTGGATCTTCGTCCGTAGTCAGACTCTGATGTTATTTGGATGATGAATGTTTATGTAATTTATTGTGTGACGTGGCGAGTGTAAGCCAACTACTGTTTTGCAATTTCATCCCTCTTTTACACGAGTTGTGCAAAGATACCATTCTTGAGATCATTCTAGTATGATATTATGCCTTTAAGTCGTGCCTTGACACGTGGGAGGTATAATCTCATAATGGGCATTACAAGTTGGTAATCAGAGCCTTCTCCGACCTAGGAGCCCCCACTGATTGATCGAATCATTGACGGTTGAGTCTAGGCACACACATGAAAATGTTTTGAGTCCTATATATATCGAAGAGTAGGATTTCTTTTACTCCTCATCCCTTTATCACTCTGGTGAGGACTCCTGACGATTACTCTATCTCTTCTACACTCAAAAATTCACTAATTTTTTTAGGATCACGCAAGTATTGTTTGGATTGTTCCGATGCCTTTGTGACGAGAACATTGTTCTCGATGCCTCATGTCATTTAGGGGTTGTGGCAGTGTCCCGGGGAGTTGAGCTCCGAGGTGTTGTCGTCACAAATCTATCGCAGCAGTTCTGGAATACTTAAGACGGCCGACATCGAAAACTCTTCTATGCAGTTAGTGGCAAGATAACCCCGACATCACCCAGTACTGGGGAGGTAGTTCGGGAGTATTGCCATAGATTGTATAGCAGATGCGTTTCGAAGGTCCGAAGTAAACGGTTTCCGAAAATAACTGGTTATGTGTTGAAGGATGGATACAGCTGGATGTAGGATTAGAGTTGAGTGCGCGGTGCTTCCCCTATATCCCCAACACCTGATTGCATAACTGGAAACTTTCGGAAATTAATAGGTGGGTTCATCTAGTAGCTCGTAGCCATTCTTCCAACAAATGCATGATATGGAGTTCGGGGTTCTACATTGAGTGAAGTGGTTTTACGGGCATTTGTTCCGATCGGGAGTTGCATCTTAAAGGGTCCTTGGCTATGCTGATCCGGGGATTGCAAAACCCTTTTGTAACACGTTCCATGAGCTTTCAGCACGAACATGTGGGACGAAGCTTCTATCTTGTATTTGTTCTATCTGTTCTTTGTTGTTTTTATTTACCGTCTGTTCTCCCAAGTGGCTTCTCGAGAAGATTGTTGTACCGTTGAACTGTGGATTACATTCGTTCATTTTGCTCGAATGTTCTTGTGAAGACTTATGTTATAATTCTAGCCGTTGATTCAGCTTATATATTTCAATCAATGGCTAATAGTTGTCATCTCATTCAGAATGGCTCCTAAGAAGGTTCCCAATGCTAACCCAGAGGGTGAAGAAGTTCCTGATCGTCCTCCTTCCCCTCCACATCCGTCTGAGGCCTGGAGAGCAATTATGCAAGCGAGAAACCAGAACACCCAGATGCTTATGCAAATGATGCAGAACATTCAAGCCAACCTAGCAAATCAAGGTGGTCATGGGAACCAAGGCCAAGGAAATTTGTTCAATCAACCTCACTTTGCATCCCTCAACCAATTCCTGGCAAACGAACCGAAGGCGTTCAGTTACTGTGTGGATCCGCTAGATGCTGAAGACTGGATAACAGACATCAAAAAGCATTTCAAGTGCAGTAACGTGAGACCTAAGGATTATGTCAAGTTTGCCGCCTTCCAGCTCAAGGATCAAGCTGCCGATTGGTGGCAATAGTACAAAGATTTCAAAGAAGGACGTGAGATCTCGTGGACTGACTTCTGCAAGGATTTCCGCTCTCACCACATTCCAACTAGTGTCACCGAAGGCATGGGTGAGCAATTCCGCAACCTGAAGCAAGGCACCATGTTCGTTTATCAATACAATGTCAAGTTCCAGAACCTTGCCCGCTATGCCAAGCAAGACATCCCAGATGCCAAGAGCAAGATTTATCAGTTCCGTGGTGGTCTGAAGGATGAACTCCAACTAGCTCTCACCTTGTTCGAGCCATATGAATTTGATCAATTCTATAACATGGCCCTTAAGCAAGAGGCAGCCCAGCTCAAGGTTGAAGCTTCCAAAAAGAGGATCAGAGATTCTGTTAACTCCTCCTCTTCTTCCCAAGTGGTCGCAAAGCAGCAGAAGTTTTGGCTTCCAGCTCCTCCAGTGCTACGCCCTCCCAACAACAACAACAACAACAACAAGAAGCACTCTGGTGGCCGTGGTTTCTCCCACCCACCCAACCCAAGCAATCAGTCCAAGAATCACTTTCAAGCTTCGAAGTCAAGTGCTCCTTATCACTGTCCTCTCTCAGAAGTGGTTTGCAACAAGTGCACTCAGAAGGGTCACTATGCTAACAAGTGTCCCAACCCAAGGCGCCTTCCGCCTCCTCCACCTATTAGCACTGCTATTGTCAAGCACAATCCCAAGCAAGCAAGAGTGAATCTAATGAATGCAGCTCAAGCAGAGAATTCTTTAGATGTGATACTTGGTAACCTTCCAGTCAATCTTAAACCTGCTAAAGTTTTGTTTGATTCGGATGCATCATGTTCTTTCAAGTCATATCCATTTGCATCCAAGCACAATGTGGGCACAGTGGCATTACCCAAAAATTTGCAGGTTACTTCTCCGGGGAAGCTAATGACTTCTAGCTTGTATGCTCCGGATATATCTATTCATATGGGTGATTACAGTTTTCTAGTTTCTCCGGTTATTCTCGGTAACTCAGACATTGATCTTATTCTTGGGATGGATTGGCTTTCCAAGCATGATGCAAACACATATTGTGCAAATAAGGAAGTCAAGCTTACTCATCCTGACGAAGACGTGATTATTTTCGCCTCTCGAGATAACACAATCAGGCTATTCTCTCTCAATGACAAGGGCGAGATTAATGCCATCTCTCAGATTCCGGTGGTCAATGAGTATGAAGATGTTTTCCCTGAAGAGCTTCCAGGCATGCCTCCGCATCGTCAAGTTGAATTCGTCATTGAACTTGAGCCAGGTACCGAGCCAGCATGCTGGCGTCCGTACAAGCTTTCTCCTGATGAGTTGAAGGAGCTGAAGAAACAACTCAATGAGCAAGAGCGAATGGGTCTAATCAGGCCTAGCACTTCTCCTTGGGGCTGTGGTGTTCTATTTGTCAAGAAGAAGGATGGCACGGAGTGCCTTTGCGTTGATTACCGGCCATTGAACAAGAAGACAATAAAGAACAAGTATCCGCTCCCCCACATCAATGAATTGTTCGAGCAGCTCAAAGGAGCAAAGGTGTTCTCAAAGCTCGATCTCCGGATGGGTTATCACCAGATCTGTATCCGTGAAGAATATATTCCCAAGACCACATTCAGAACGAGTTTTGGCTCTTATGAATACATGGTTATGTCTTTTGGCCTCGCAAATGCTCCACCCACTTTCTCGAGGATGATGCACTTCATATTCAACCCCTACACCAATGAATTTGTTCTCGTCTACCTGGATGACATCTTGGTATTCTCCAAGAATGAAGAAGACCATGCCAAGCACCTCCGTTTGGTCCTGGACAGGCTCCGTGAACACAAGTTCTATGCGAAGTTCTCCAAATGTGAATTCTGGCTGGATAAAGTCTTATATCTTGGCCATATCATCTCTGCTGAGGGTATTTCTATCAACCCTGAGAAAGTTGAAGCTATTGTCAACTGGGAACCCCCGCAGAACGTCAAGCAACCCCGAAGCTTTCTTGTTCTCGCTAGCTATTGCAGAAAGTTCGTTGAGAACTTCTACAAGATCGGCAAGCCTCTTTCCAACCTGTTGTAGAAGAATGTCAAGTACAACTGGACTCCTGATTGTGATGTGGTATTCAAAACACTCAAAGAGAAGCTCATTTCTGCTCCGGTTCTTACTCCTCCGGATGAGTCCAAGCCCTATGAAGTCTTCTGTGATGCTTCTTTACAAGGACTTGGTGGTGTTCTCATGCAAGACAAGAAGATTGTGGCATACACTTCTCGTCAGTTGAAGCCAAATGAGAAGAACTACCCCACACATGATCTCAAGCTAGCAGCAGTTGTACATGCCTTGATCACGTGGAGACACCTTCTATTGGGATGAAAAGTGGACATCTTCACCGATCACAAGAGCTTGAAGTACATCTTCACACAGCCTAACTTGAACCTTCGCTAGACTCGTTAGGTTGAGATGATCCAAGAGTATGATCCAAGCATTGAATACACACCTGGCAAGGCCAATGTCATTGCAGATGCCTTGAGCAGAAAGGCATATTGCAACAGTCTCCTTCTCAAGGCGTTCCAACCTGAGCTTTGTGAATCATTCAGGAAGCTAAACCTCCAAGTTGTTCGGCAAGGCTTTCTTGCAAACCTTCAAGTTGCTCCTACCTTGGAAGATCAGATCCGTGAGGCCCAACTCAGTGATGCTATGGTGCAGAAAATGAAACATGGTATTGCTAAGGGTACTCCCAAATACAAGTGCTATCGTGTTGATGAGAAAGACACCTTGTTCTTTGAGGACAGAATTGTGGTTCCCAAGGGTGATCTCATGAAGCTCATAATGAACGAAGCACATGACTCCCTCCTCTCGATTCATCCCGGAAGTTCTAAGATGTACCAAGACCTCAAGCAATCTTACTGGTGGACTCACATGAAAAGAGAGATTGCCCAATTCGTGAACAAATGTGATGTCTGCAGAAGAGTGAAGGCAGAGCATCAACGTCCAGCCGGTCTCCTCCAACCTCAACCTATTCCCGAGTGGAAATTCAACCACATTGAAATGGATTTCGTCATTGGGTTTCCTAAGTCCAAGAAGGGGAATGAAGCTATATTTGTAGTGATTGACAAGCTAACTAAAGTAGCTCATTTCCTTCCCGTCAAAGAATCCATCAACGCAGCTCAGCTGGCAGAGTTGTATACCTCCAGGATTGTTTCTTTGCATGGAATTCCTCAAGTCATCTCCTCAGACCGTGGAAGTTTGTTCAGATCCAAGTTTTGGGACTCCTTTCAGTCAGCCATGGGCACTAAGATCCGTTTCAGCACTGCGTTTCACCCTCAGACTAGTGGTCAAGTCAAAAGAGTGAACCAGATCCTCGAAGACATGCTGAGAGCTTGTGTCATCCCTTTTAGCATGAAGTGGGAAGATTGTCTCCCGTTTGTCGAGTTCTCTTACAACAACAGTTTCCAAGCAAGTGCCGGCAAAGCTCCTTTTGAAATCCTCTATGGAAGAAAGTGTCGTACCCCTCTCAACTGGTCCGAGACTGGTGAACATCAACTTCTTGGCAATGACTTGATCTAAGAAGCCGAAGAAATGTGCAAAGTCATACGTGAGAATCTCAAAGCCGCTCAATCGCGTCAAAAGAGTTACTATGATGGAAAGCATCGTGATTTGGCTTTCGACATTTGGGATCATGTCTATCTCCATGTTTCTCCTATGAAAGGAACCCAAAGATTCGGTATCAAAGGAAATCTTGCTCCTAGATATGTGGGCACTTTCAAGATTCTTGGCAAAAGAGGCGATCTAGCCTATCAACTTGAGCTCCCCTCCAACTTTGCAAATGTTCATGATGTGTTTCACGTGTCTCAACTCTGCAAGTGCTCCAAGACACCTGAACGCACCATTCCGTTCGAGGAGATTGATCTTCAACAAGACTTATCATATCGTGAGCACCCTGTTGCTATTCTTGAGGAAACTGAGCGCAAAACCCGCAACAAGTCAATCAAGTTCTTGAAAGTTAAGTGGTCACACCATACCGACCGAGAAGCTACGTGGGAACGAGAATATCACCTTCGTTCCGAGTATCCTTCCTTCTTCCAGTCCTAGATCTCGGGACGAGATCTTTTTGTAGTGTAGGAGAGTTTGTAATGCCCCATATGTAACACTTTCCTATAATGGCAATAAAGCTTCCTCTTTGATCCTTGTCATTATCCTTGGGGGTTCTTGTCTTTTATTTTATTTGCATTGCCATATCTTTTATTATTTTGCATCCTTGCATTGCTCATCATCATATCATCATGGCATCATAGTTTACTTTATTTTCTGCATGTGTGAGTCCTTGTGATATTGTTGTGTGTGGGTTCTAGCTAAGCCTAGCTAAACCCTACCCCTCTTCTCCCTTCTTCTTCTTCTTATTATTATTTTTATTATTATTATTCTTCTCCTTCTTTTCTTTCTGGTCTTTTTCTTTGCTCTATTATGCAAGCCACCTAGCCAAGTGCCATAGTGTTTCTTTCTCCTCCTTTAAATCTTGCTCCATGCCAACATCCTCTCCACCAAATGTCACCTCATTTGAAAATGATTTGGTTGGGTTTTAAAATATCAAGAGTTTGATCCATATTCAAACTCCTTTTATTTTTATGCCTCTAAAAATGTCCTAGTCGATTTATTTAAATAGGGCATAATTCACTGAGCATGGGGATATTTTTCTTTTCCCCTAACTCTTCCTATTTTATTCTGTGATTTTCTTTTTCTTTTCTGCGTGAAGAAATAAAAGAAAAAGGAGAAAAGCAGAAGCCTGTAGTGCAAACTGGGCCCTCCTCCTTCTCTCTCTCCCCCCAGGACCAGCTTCTCTCCACCGCAACGCAGCCCAACTCCGCCGCAGGCCTAGCCAACAGTTGCGCCGTCGCGCCGTGGCCTTTCCGAGCGCCTGGCCCCACCTGTCTACGACACAGGGCCGCGTCTCCGTCTTCCTCCGTCAGAAAAGCAGAGCAGCGCCCGCGCTCACCGTCTCGCCGACAGTTCACGGACGTCGAGGCCGTGCGCCGAGCCCCCCTTTTTAAACCGAAAGCATGTCCTCTCTTCCTCCCTAGGTTTCCTCTCCCCCCTCACGCCATCTGGAGAGCCGAGATCCTCCAGATCCGCCACCCCCATCGACACCCGAGCGCATCTGAGAGCAGCCTCTCATCGCCGGCGAGCCCCGCGTCGTCTTCAGCCTCGCCAAAGCTGTCGACCTGCTTCCACGACGTCGTCTTCTTCCTCTACATCAACTACGCGGACCCGATCGCCTCTCCGTCGATCTCTTCTTCCTCTCCTTCCTCTACAGTGGCAGTAGGTGTTCGAGGCGCGCCGTCGTCGACTCCGTCCACGCCGGGGCCAGCCGAGCACTCCGTCGTGCTCGTGGTGAGCTCCTCTCTCTCCATGAGCCCTTTCCCCCTTTCTGCGCATACTCTAGGCCCTAGTTTTCTGAGCACCCGATCGCGTCGCCGACGGACCTCGTCGCCGGCGAGTGTTCCGACCCCTCTAGGTCTTGCCATGCTGCCCGTTCGCTTCGCCCAGACGCGTAGGTTCTTCCTGTGCTGTCGCTGTGCCGCCTAGGGCCTTGCTTCGCCTCGCCATCGTCTCGTCACCGCCGTGCTGTAGTTGCTCGCCGCCGGTGATGTAGTGCCCCGTAGGCGCTGCTAGTAGGCTGGTTGGATGCGGAACTCCTCAACGAGCCTCTCGCACCCCTCCGCCGTGCCAATTGGTCGCCGGAGCTGCTCAGACGAGGGCCAATGCCTCCCCTGTTCTGCCTGTTGCTGTATATTCTTCAAAGATACTACCTACTATCTGTCAAGTTCGATTCAGTAGCGCAGTTGTTTGTCTCCGCCAGATTCAGCGAATGGGCATGGGTTTTATCCCTCGCGGGCGCAGTGGAATTCGCCCATTTTTGCCTTTCGCCTGAGGCTGACAGGTAGGCCCCACTTGCCAGCCTCACAGCTCCATCTCCACCCCCGCGCGCACCCACTTCGCCAGCTCAGCCCCGCCGGGTCCCCTTGTCAGTGGGCGTGGCTAGCTGAGCCTGGGTCGTTTTAGACCCTGGCGCCTATTTTGTTTTATTTCTTTTTCTGTTTTTCTGTTTTTCTTTTTCTTTTCTCTTTTTATTATTTATTTAATATCTGTATATATATGTTTCTGATGAATATGAGTCCTATATGAAAAGTGCTTAGAATTTTGTGTAGATTATGAATATGCTACTTGCTGCCATGTTTAAAACCTTTTAAATGTTGTTTGAATTTAAACTTGTTTTAAATATGCTTAAACTTGCAAAAATCATAACTAAATATTTACAACTCCAAATTTAACAAACTTTATATGCATTTGGGGTAGAAAAATGTGTAGAATATTTTGGTGCTTTTGTTTGGCATGTTTGACAACTCTTTCACAGAAGTTTTTCAAATCTGTCCCAAATGCAAATAAATGAATATGGGAGTTTTGGATATGGTTGTATTTATTTCCAGCCCATTTAAATGTGCTATCATGTTGCTGTAATGTTAGTTGCACCCTTGCCATGTTATCCAACTCCTCAAACCTTGTTGGTTGCTTGTTTGAAGAACTACATAAACTTGTTAAGTTGTCCCTTGTTGTTTCATGTTTGTGGTTAATCTTGTTTGGTTATGATGTTGTTGCACTCTTGTGGCCCTAGGCCATGCATCATGTCTTTCCATGTTCATATGCTTCATGTGCATGCATCATGTGGTTGAGCACTGCATGTTGATTGATTTTGTTTCTTTGTTGCATTGTTGTGTTTGGTTTGAGCCAGGTGATGATACGGAGTACGAGGTTTCTACCGAGGTTGAGTGTGAGGAGCAAGGTTACGATCCCTCCGAGGGTTCAACAGGCAAGATGACCTGACCCAGATATCATTACTATCTTTGCCTATGCAAGATGTCTCGCTCTTTAGCTTATTGCCTCGATGCCTATGTCTGTTTGTCAGCCTCCTATTGTTGCCATGAACCTCTCTAACCACCCAACCTAGCAAACCTTTGATCGGCTACGTAAGCTTTACTCAGCCCTCTTATAGCATTGTTAGTTGCAGGAGAAGATTTGAAGATTCTTGCTTCATGATGAAGTTATTGTTGGATATCACAATATATATAATCTGTTGAACTAAATCATCTATACATTTGGCAATGGGTGGAAGGTTAAGCCTTTGCTTGGTGTTTTGTTCCACTCATGCCTCCCTAGGAACTGTTTAAACTAGTGTTATGTTCCTTGATTTTGCATCCCTAACATGGTTGGGGTTTATGGGCCCCCTCGATAACCCGCTTAGCGCTAAAGCTTTTCCAGCAAGGCCCAACATTGGTTCTACATTTCCCTAATAACTAAAACTTGCATGAGTTATAAACCCTTTTATTAATCAACAACCCGGGCCAGTGCTCCACATGAGTGTTGGTCCAAACTGGGCAGGCTGCAGGGCCACCTCAAGGAATCTCAAGGGCTGGTAAAAACCCGTAGGATGTCCCATCCGGTCGTGGCCTGAGACGAGATACGCGCGGCTACTATCAGGGTGTCGGCACGCCGGGAGGTCTTGCTGGATTAGTTTTACCTTAGTCGGAATATCTTGAGCATGAGATTCCGAGAATACTCGGGTCATCCCACCTTGGAGTTGCGACTCCGCAGATCGTGAGCTTGTGATGGGCTAAGTTGGGACACCCCTGCAGGGTTTTGATCTTTCGAAAGCCGTGCCCGCGATTATGTGACAGATGGGAATTTGTTAATACCCGGTTGTAGAAAAACTTGACACTATGATCATAATCCACTACCAGCGTGAGTAACCGTGACGGTCGCTTTCCGAAGCGGTTCGGGAAGTGAACACGGTGGGGTTATGTTTGACGTGCTTAGTTAGGATCACCTCATGATCACTTTGACGATCGTTGGCACTTCTCTTCTCGCTCTACACACGTAAGCTAGTGCTAGTGCAGCTGCAACCTTGTCTTTCAGCCTTGTTCCACACCCAAGGCTTTGATAGTACTGCTACCTGGGAACGGGATTGCTGAGTCCTCCGTGGCTCATAGATTCTACACCACACCAGATGCAGGTACCGTTGAGAACTACACAGCTGGTGGTTCAGAGTTGTACTGGGAGTTCGATGAAGAACATGGGCGATACTACGTGTCTTATCCAGAGGATCAGTAGGGCTCTTACTAGGATGATCGGGACCTTGTGTTGTTTATTTGTGGTATCTTTCATTTGGATCTTCGTCCGTAGTCGGACTCTGATGTTATTTGGATGATGAATGTTTATGTAATGTATTGTGTGATGTGGCGAGTGTAAGCCAACTACTCTTTTGCAATTTCATCCCTCTTTTACATGAGTTGTTCAAAGATACCATTCTTGAGATCATTCTAGTATGATATTATGCCTTTAAGTCGTGCCTCGACACATGGGAGGTATAATCTCATACTGGGCATTACAGGTACTGTGTCTCTAAGCGGGATATCGGCCATCTCCGCATGGCACTTCTTAAACTGCGTGAAACACATCGTGCACTCCTAACAATTCTTCGAGCAGCTCCAACTTCTAGGCAACCTCTCCCATGCGTTCCAAAACACGGTAAGGTCCCACAAACCTCGGAGCTAGCTTTCCCTTGACTCCAAAACGTTTAACTCCTCGCAGAGGCGATACTCTCAAGTACGCTATGTCTCCGATTTCATAGGCTACTTCCTTGCGCTTCGAGTCTGCATAACTCTTCTGCCTGGACTGAGCTACCTTCAATCTATCTCGAATTAGCTTAACCTTCTCTTCAGACTCTTCAACCAAGTCCGGTCCAAACAACTATGGATCTCCAACTTCATCCCACAATAACGGTGTTCGGCATCTCCTCCCGTACAATGCTTCGAATGGTGCCATCTTCAAACTAGCCTGGTAACTGTTGTTGTACGAGAACTCAGCGTAGGGCAAATTGTCATCCCAACTAGATCCATAATCTAGCGCACAAGCTCTCAACATGTCCTCCAGAATCTGGTTGACTCTCTCGGTTTGTCCGTCGGTCTGCGGATGAAAAGTTGTGTTGAATTTCAGCCTCGTTCCCAAAGTTTGGTGTAGCTAATGCCAAAACTTTGAGGTGAACTGTGTTCCTCTATCTCATACAATGGTCCTCGGAACTCCATGCAGACATACGATCCTGGTCATGTATATCTTGGCCAACTTCGCACTGGTGTATGTGGTTTTCACGGGGATAA
The DNA here is from genome assembly GCA_902687465.1 of Secale cereale. Taxonomy (NCBI): domain Eukaryota; kingdom Viridiplantae; phylum Streptophyta; class Magnoliopsida; order Poales; family Poaceae; genus Secale; species Secale cereale. The sequence continues at coordinate 202,708,503 of LR738714.1, forward strand.
AGTGGGCTACCATGGTCAAACGATCCACTACTACCCGGATTGAGTCATATCCTGCTTTGGTCCTGGGCAATCCGGTGATAAAATCCATGCCAAGCTTCTCCCACTTCCATTCGGGTATCGGCATAGGCTATAGCAATCCCGTTGGCTTATGATGCTCTGCCTTTACTCTCTGACATACATCACATATGGCTACATACTCGGCAATATCCTTCTTCATTCCCATCCACCAGAAATGTTCCTTCAAATCCAAATACATCTTGGTGTTTCTGGGGTGTATCGGGTATGGCGAATCATGTGCTTCCAGCAGTATCAACTTCCTGATCTCCGGGTCGTTGGGCACCTAGATTCGATCCTCAAACCACAAGGTGTCGTGTTCATCTTAACGAAATCCTTTGGCTTTTGCTTCACTCATCCTCTTCTTTATCTCGACAATCTCATTGTCATCCTTCTGGGCTTCGTGTATCTTCCCCAACAATGTTGACTGAACCTCCAATGTTGCGACAAAACCTCTAGGAACTATATCCAAACGAAGCTCCCTGAGATCTTCTGCCAACTCCTGGGGAAATCCCCCTTTTACTAGGGTATTTGCATAACTCTTCCGGCTCAAAGCGTCTGCAACAACATTGGCCTTTCCTGGGTGATAGTGCAGCTTCATATCATAATTCTTTATAAGCTCCAACCATCTCCTCTGTCTGAGGTTCAGCTCCTTCTGAGTGAAAATGTACTTCAAACTCTTGTGATCCCTGTACACATCACAACGATTTCCATTAAGGAAATGTCTCCAGGTTTTGAGTTCGTGCACTACAGCTGCTAACTCCAGATCGTGCGTCGCATAATTCAACTCGTGCGGTCGCAGTTGACGAGATGCATAGGAAACAACTCTTCCATCCTGCATAAGTACTCCTCCAAGTCCTAAGCGTGAAGCGTCGCAGTACACTTGGAAATCCTTGCGTATATCTGGCAATATCAGCACTGGGGTTGTCGTCAACCGTTTCTTCAACTCCTGGAAACTTTCTTCGCACTCTTCAGTCCAATTGAACTTTGTCTCCTTCTTCAACAATGTCGTCATTGGCTTAGCAATCTTGGAGAAATTTTCTACGAATCTCTGGTAGTATCCCGCGAGTCCAAGAAAACTGCGGATCTCTCCAACTGAAGTGGGTGCCAACCATTCAGTGACTGCCTGCACTTAGACGGGGTCCACTGCTATGCCTTCTCCTGATATAACATGCCCTAAGAATCCAACTTCCTTCAACCAAAACTCGCATTTGCTAAACTTGGCATACAACTGATGTTCTCTGAGCTTTTCCAGTACCAAACGCAAATGCTCCGCGTGTTCCTCCTCATTCTTCGAGTACACCAAAATATCATCAATTCATACCACGACAAACTTATCCAAGAACTCCATTAACACCTTGTTCATCATACTCATGAAATAGGCAGGTCGATAGTCAATCCAAATGACATAACCATATAGTCATATAGCCGTACCTTGTGGTGAAGGCTGTCTTAAGTATATCTTTCTCTCGGATCTTCAACTGGTGGTATCCAGATCGTAGATCGATCTTGGAGAATACTTTCGCTCCCTGGAGTTGGTCAAACAAATCATTGATCATCGGCAGCGGGTACTTATTCTTAATAGTCACTTCATTCAGTCCACGATAATCGACGACCATTCTTAAAGATCCATCCTTCTTCTCGACCAAAAGCACTGGGGCTCCCCAAGGTGATGAACTCCAGCGAATAAAACCTTTCTCCAATAACTCCTTAATCTGCTTCTTGATCTCCTCCAGATCATTCGCTGGCATCCGATATGGTCTCTTCGATATAGGTCTGGTGCCAGGTAACAGCTGAATGAAAAACTCAATATCCCTATCCAGTGGCATGCCTGGTAACTCCTCTGGAAACACATCCGGGTAATCGTTTACTACCGACACTTCCTCTTGAACAACTCCCGTAAGAGAATGTACTTGTGTCCGTATAGGCGAATGCCTAGATACATACTTAATCCTTTTTCCCTCCGGGGTGGTGAGCAAAATACACTTGCTGGCACAATCGATTTTCCCTCCATACATTGATAGCCAATCCATACCTAATATCACATCCAATCCTTGTGACTCCAAAACTATTAGGTCTGAGGGGAAAACATGTCGACCGATGGTCAATGGCATCTGAAAACATCCTTGATTTGCCATATATTCCGCTCCGGGTGAACTTACTAACATGGGGGGCATAAGGACTCTGGTGGGCAACTTATGTCTATTTATGAATCCCCTTGAAATGTATGAATGCGATGCACCAGTATCGAAAAGAACTACTGCGGTAAGTGACTTAACCAAAAACTTACCGATCACCGCATCTGGTTGTTCTTCAACTTCCTCCACGGTCACGTGGTTCACTTGTCCTTTGTTGAACGGGTTGGGATTCTTCCCGGCGCTTCCATTGCCGTTCCCATTATTAGCTTCAGGTTACTCATTGGCATAATGTCCATTCTTCCTGCACTTGTAACAGGTGATGTGGCTTAAATCCTTCTTGGCGGGTGTGGATGGGGTAGAGCGATTCTGATTATTGTTTGCTCCATTCCCATTCCCATTCTTGGAGCCATTGTGGTTGTGAGCACTTCCTCCTATGTGGGCGTGGATTCCATGGTTATGGGTGTATCCTCCCGAATTCGGAGTGAATCGGGGCTTCTGCTGGGCTCCAGAATTATTCCTTCCTTGTCCATACTTCCTCTCGCGACTCTCAATCTGCTGCTGCTGCCCTTCAATCATAAGAGCTTAATCGACCAACTCCTGGTAGTTGTTGAAGGTTGCCACCATCAACTGTACGCTCATCTCATCATTTAGCCCTTACATAAATCTCTCCTGCTTAGCGGCATCTGTGGCCACATCATCTAGGGCATAACGAGATAGGGTACTAAACTCATCTACGTACTGAGCCACAGTACGATTTCCTTGGCGCAAGTTGCGAAACTCCCGCTTCTTCATGCTCATAGCACCGGTTGAGACATGGGCAGTACGGAAAGCTTGCTGAAACTGATCCCAAGTGACATTGGCTATAGGGAAAGTGGCTGTGTAATTCTCCCACCATGTTGCGGCTGGTCCAGACAACTGATGTGCGGCAAATTGCACCTTCTCAGCATCCGAGCAATTGGCGGTGGTAAAATCCCTTCCAATCTTGCGCAGCCAGTCATCAGCAACTATTGGTTCAATGCTGCTAGCAAACACAGGTGGTTGCAACCTTAAGAAACATGTCAGGTTGTCCACGGGTGGTGGTGGTGGAGGGTTGTTGTTGTTCTGGTTGTTCTGAGTGTTCTGGATAAGCGGTTGCATCAAAGTGTTCTGCTGCTGGATCAACTGAGTGAGCTCAGGGGGAAACTGAAATTCTGGCTCATGTCTCGGAGGCATCTGATGGTGTAGAGGGAAGAGATTAGAATAGAAATGAGGTCTAAGGGAAAATCACTACCCACATGCACACGAGACAATCACAAACATATCACACCAATCAATTTTAAACAAGGGCTTACAAAGATTTAACTAACATTACAAAAGTGCTCTAAGACTACTTGGCGGAGAAAACTGCTAGTCATAGGGTGGTCATCTAGAAATTTTGATCGGCGGAAGATTCCATGATGTCTGGTCCAGCTTCATCTTCGTAGTCATCGTCATCACTATCATCGGGGTCAGAATCCGTGTCGTCGATGATGATGTAATCTTCAAAACGAATCTCCTTGGGTTCTTCTTCCTGTTCTTCTCCTCCTGGTGCTGGATCTCCCATGAACACTCCTAGCTTCCATGTCAAATCATCCTTCTTCTCCACTAGTATCAACATCTCCTCCTCGTATCCGTCACGAGTAGACTTGAGTTCTTCTTCTAGCTCCAAATTCCTGGTTAGTGCCTTCTTCAAATCTATCATCCCTACGCACATCTGGTGCTCCTATCGACGAATGTGCTGGTTTAACTCCTGGATGAACGCTGCAATGGAACTGTCCTTCCGGGTGTTGATCATTTCCCAACGCTCATCTCGGCGTCCACAAATCTGGTAGATAGTGTCCTTCAGCTCCTTCTTGTAGACTTCTTCGATCCTTCCCATAGTGATGTGGGCTATCATACTCTTGCCTAGGCTCCAGGTTGGTGCATCAAAAGAAAACTCTATTGGCTCAGTGGATGGTGCGAAGGTTCTCCCGGGGATTTGAACTTGAATGCTCCGTCGCTCCTCTTCTGGTAAAGTGGCGGTGTAGGTCCCGGTAAAGGTTTGTATTCCTATGTTCAGGTACCTAGTGACTTCCTTCAAGTGTCATCCAAAAGGTGTGTCTTCATCCGGTTGCGTGAACTTGTTCCTTGGGTCCACCATCCTAAAGAAGTAGAAAATAGAGAGAAGTCAGAAATGAGTAGAGAAGAGTGACCTAGGGTTTATCTTAGTGGTCATGTCCTACAGTCAGTGTGTGCTCTGATACCATCTTGTAGAGACCACGATCCGAATGGACCGAAGTCTCTGTGTTTCAGTGTCATCCCTGGATCGGTAATGCTGACACACAGAGTACTTGAAGGATTTATAACAGAGTGGCAATCACACACTTATTACATCGAGTGTCTCCAAAAGAGACTTATTACAAAAGTCTATGGCTTAGGGCCATCTAACAAAATAACAGCGGAAGGCTTGGAAGATAAGTGAGTCCATCAACTCCAACGACATAGCTAAGTGCGTGACAAACGACCTAGAATGTCTTACTCCTCGTCTGAAAAGTCTGCAATGTAACATGTTGCAGCCCGAAATGGGTCAGCACATGGAATATGCTGGCAAGATAACACAGAAGATGCAAGTAACAGAAATAAAGGCTACACTATATGCATATTTGGCTGGTGGAGGCTCTAACCTTAAAGTTTTTTTGTGTAAAGCCAATTTTTTCCTACAACAAAGGAATAAATTTTATTTTAACTATCATGGTAGTTGAAATATCATTGAGAAGGTACTTCCAACTCAATCCCAATTAAAGTAATCATTAACTCAACAAGTTAATTTTAGAGTGATGACATCAACCAATAATTCATGTACCAGATACTCAAGATTGTCCATAACCGGGGACACGGCTAATCATGATCTGTTTGTACACTCTGCAGAGGTTTGTGCACTTTTCCCACAAGACTCGATCGCCTCCGTTTAATTTCTCGCACTGCATGGTGTTTGAGAAATGGATGACCGAGACACAGTCTTTCAGAAGCATTTACTCTTTACCCCAGGTGGACCTGTACACCTACTTTCCCCTACATCTGCTAGTCCACCACGAAAGAGCCCACACAACTTACTCATACTATGCCAGAGCCCATAATGGCATTGTGGCTGCACACAGAAGTTTCTAGCATGAATAGTTTTATGATCCCTTTGAGCCTGGGTGGCATTCCATAGGACAATCACACGGAAACCCCGGGATTTCCTAGGACACCACTGGATTCCCCAGGTGCCGTGCAACCAATCCACCCAGATGTGTATTCAAGTAGCCACCTTAAGTTGAACCATTAATTAACAACTCACATCTGTCATGGATTTCACTCAAACCCAAACCACGTCTACGAGCATATCATGATAACCTAAGCATAGCGTAGAAGTAACTCCCAAGGTTTTGAAAATAATGTAGGTAATAGGTTCTACCTCAATCTACTTCCCAGACCCACATGTTAAGAGATCCTACTCATGCAATGTGTGAGGGTTTGATCTAGTGCATAAAAACTGGGTAATAAAAGGGTATGGTCAAAGTGTTACTTGCCTTGCTGATGATTCGCAAAACCTAGACACTCGTAGTAGCACGCTTCACAGTCCGGGTATACTATGGGAAGCAAACAATAGCATACTTAAGTAATCAAGCAATGATGAACAAACAAAACTCCAAAAGAGAAGATCTAACCAGAAAGTTCAACTTGAGAACTCCGGTTAGCAAAAAGAAACAAATCGAAAGAAGCAACGAAACTCAAACTGCCAAAGAAACGAGGTCCGTTTACTAGTTTGATCTAGGGTCAAATTTTACAGTAGCAAAACTTTGTTCAAGTTGGTTAAACGGAAAGAAGGCGTCGAGACGAAGATCTGGGATTTTGAATCACCTGATTCCGACTCTTGAGCGAAAAGAAAAACGAGAAACAAGATCAGGGCAGAAATCGCAATCGAGAATAATTGCGGATAAATACCCCAAAAAAGAAAACTGACGAACAGATTAACGAACAAACGTTCGTTAACACAGACTAAACGACAAACTCGTTCGTTAAAAAGAACAAACAGGCGAACGTTCGCTAAACAGCTAAACCGAAAAAAATGATCTAATCTAAAAAACGAAACTAGGGTTTTGCCAAAAAAAACCGGGTCGGTTTCTTCTAGAAAACCGGGGCGGCGGGCGACTACCTCGACGAACTCTGGCGGCGGGTGGCGGGTCCGGCGGCGGCGGCGGCGCGGCTGCGCCAGTAGGCGGCGGCTGGCGGCGGGCAGCAGCGACGGCGGCGCTAGGGTTCGGCGCGACGGGCGAAGCGGCGGGGCGGGGCGGCTGAGGCGGGGCGGCTGGGCCGGCTTATAAAGGCTCGGGCCAGGGGGAGTCCTGGCCGAACACGGCCCGAAGTCGGTTCGCCACTTTTTTTTAACACGAGTCCTGACGTACGAAAACTAACAAACGAAATACTAAACGGACTCCAAAAATTCCGAAATAAATTTTCGCCGTCCTCTAATAATATTTAGGACAAAGTGAACATTTTTCCCGGACCTAAATGCAATTTTGAAAAACGTGCATTTTTCCTATGCAAATAAAATCGCAAATAAATCCGAAAAAAAACTAAAAGTGATTTTAATATTTTTCCTCCAATATTTCTTTTATTTTGGAGAAGTCATATTATCCCCGCTCATGTATTTTGATTTAGAAATATTTTTAGGAGAGAAAAATAATTAAAACCAACATTATCCTTGTACCGGTATTCGAGTAAACTTAAATACAAAAACGGTAGAATTCCCAATTCTCTCCGTAGGTCCTTGAGTTGCTTAGAATTTTCGAGGATCTCCACGCTCAAAATGCAAAGAAATATGCAATGCAATATGATCTATGTATAACATTCCAAATTTGAAAATTTGGGATGTTACAATTATTTTTGTTCAAAAGTTTCTGTAATTCAAGATTTGCAAAGTTTCCATGGGCATGAACAAAGTTCAAGGAGCTCCCCCATTTCAACGGTGCTCTTCCTTCTTACTTTCACTTTTATTTTTGAAAAAGTTTTAGGTTCCCCTCTTTTTTATATTTTTTTTAACTTTATAAAAGCACACAACAAAAATAAATGACTCCCTAAAACTTCCGGGTTGTCTCCCTGTCAGTGCTTTCTTTAAAGCCATTAAGCTAGGCATATAGTGCTCAAGTAATGGATCCACCTGGATCCCAAGGTATATCAAAGCCAATTTTAATTACCAATGATTTGGCATTTTGTAGTGAGCACAAAGTGATATGTGTTATGCAACAACGAAGTCTAACTCTCTTCCTAAGCATCGGCATGTCATACAAGAACAATTCATGCACATCAAGTAAAGGCCAATGCATAGTATAAGCAGTTTCTTGCAATTTTATCGTGCAGGAAACATAGAGAGGCGGAGATGTAGTTCCTCTCTCATAATAATTGCAAGTAGGAGCTGCAAGCACATGCATATTATTTCTATTGAACTCATCATGTGTAGTAGTGAGACGCAACCCATCAATATAATCCTTAATAAGTGCAAACTTCTCCGATATAGTGTAGTTTGGAGAATTTAAAAAGATAATAGGCCTATCATGTGTGGGTGCAATAGCAAAAATTTCATGTTTAACATAAGGAACTATAGCAAGTTCATTTTCATAAGCATAATTCATATTGGCATCTTGGCCACAAGCATAGCACGCATCATCAAAAAGGGATATTTCAAAAGAATCAACAGGATCATAGCATTCATCCTTCGGTAAGCACGCAGGGAAATTAAACAATGTATGAGATAAAGAGTTACTCTCATTAGAAGGTGGGCACGGGTGATCAATCTGCTCTTCCTCCTTTTTCTCTTCGCTCTCCTCCTCATCTTTTTCATCCAATGACCTCACAATGTCATTAATTTCTTCTTCCATAGACTCCTGCAAAATATTAGTCTCTTCTTGGATAGCGGAGGAGTCCTCAATATATGGTTTAACATAGGCATTGGAAGCATAATTATCATAACAATATTGAAATATGGCAAAATTTTCAGATTTGTAAAGAGTAGCATCATACTTTTCAATCAAAGAAGCAATTTCATAAGCACCCTTAAAAGCAACAAATTCTTCAATTTGTTGAACATCATAGTAACTATAAACACCCTTAGCATATGAAGATACGATTCCATTATCACTAAACACACATTGGTAGGGAAGGTGTTTCTTAGGGTCTTCAGAACAACAAGTAAAATCATATATTTCACATAAATTCCAAGCATAGCACTGCAAACGATGAATTTGATCCAGTAAAAGTTTCCCTTTTTCAGATATGTGGTGTCGCACATAACAAGCATGCTCATCTAAAGATTTGCCCTCAACTAAGTTAGTTGGGGTTTCAGCACGAGCACATAGGGATCGAAGATGATCCAATTAAAAAGCTTCAGGAGGGTGACAGATTTTGAGTGGTCGTTCAACCAATGGTTTAGCAGGTACCAGTATTTTTTTGGTATTTTGCGTTTCCTACCCATAACTAAAGATAGAAAACAACTTAGAACAGCAAATAAAATCTACTTAGTGATAAAGCAAACAAGCACACACGAGAATATTCTCCCCACGCTATTGCTCCCCGGAAACGGCGCCAGAAAAAGGTCTTGATAATCCACAAGTGTAGGGGATCAGTTGTAGCCTCTTTCGATAAGTAAGAGTGTCGAACCCAACGAGGAGCTAAAGATAGAACAAATATTCCCTCAAGTTCTATCGACCACCGATACAACTCTACGCACGCTTGACGTTTACTTTACCTAGAACAAGTATGAAACTAGAAGTACTTTGTAGTTTTTGTGGGATAGGTTTGCAAGAATATAAAGAGCACGCAAATATAAACTAGGGGCTGTTTAGGTAAAGAAGCAATAAAGTTAATATGGTGAGTGTGGAAAAGTGGTGGTAGGAGTTGCGAAATTGTCCCTAAGCAATTGACCACGTTACTAGACCGATAGCAAGTTTTATGTGGGAGAGGCCACTTCTAGCATCTCATCTTTAACTTGAAATTCTATGCACTTATGATTGGAACTATTAGCAAGCATACGCAACTACTAACGTTCATTAATGTAAAACCCAACCATAGCATTAAGATATATTGGTCCCCCTTATTCTACGCTAGGTTGAAGCTTCTGTCACTCTTGCCCTCCAATAGGTAGTCCTATCAACATACAACTAACCCTATGGTGTGATCCATGCGCGCACTCATATGATGGGCACCAAAGGACAGCAACATAACCATAAGCAAATTAAATCAATCATGGCAATTCACCAATCACCCATAGGACAACGAAAATCTACTCAGACATCATAGGATGGCAACACATCATTGGATAATAATATGAAGCATAAAGCACCATGTTCAAGTAGAGGGTACAGCGGGTTGCGGGAGAGTGTACTGCTGTAGATAGATGGGGGAAGGTGATGGAGATGTTGGTGAAGATGATAGAGGTGTTGGTGTAGATCACCGTCACACGATGATGGCCCCGGTGGCACTCCAGCGCCATCGAAAGCAAGGGGTAGAGAGCCCCCCTCGTTATTCTTCTTCCTTGATCTTCTCCCGAGATGGGAGAAGGGTTTCCACTCTGGTCCATGGCCTCCATGGCGGTGGAGGGGCGAGAGCCCCTTCGAGATTGGATCTATCTCTCTGTCTGTCTCTGCTTCTGCGTTATCAGATTCTGGCCTTTCACTGTTTCTTATATTCCCGGAGATCCGTAACTCTGATTGGGCTGAATTTTGGACACGATTTTTATACGGATATTAGCTTTCTTGCGGCGAAGGAAGGGCACGAACCGCTTTACGGAGTGGCCACGAGGGCCCAAGGCGCTCCTGCCCCCCCTGGGCGCGTCCCTCACCCTCATGGGCCACTCGGGCATCGTCTCACGTTGAGTCCACTTCCCAAAATTCACATATATTCCAAAAAAATCTCCATCCATTTTTATCCCGTTTGGAATCCGTTTGATATGCATATTCTGCGAAACAAAAATCATGCAACAAACAGGAACTGGCACTGGGCACTGGATCAATATGTTAGTCCCAAAAATAGTATAAAAAGTTGCCAAAAGTATATGAAAGTTGTAGAATATTGGAATGGAACAATAAAAAATTATAGATTCGACGGAGACATATCAGTCATCCCGTGAAGAACATCATGACCATGAGAAGTACACTCGAGTTGTTTCATATAGATCTCTTTGGTCCCAATGCTTATAAAAGCCTTGGTGGTAACTCTTTCAGTTTGGTCATTGTTGATGATTTTTCAAGATTTACGTGGGTGTTCTTTCTTGATGACAAATTGTAGGTCCAAAAGCTCTTCAAAATTTTGGCTAGGAAGGCCCAAAATCTGTTTGAAGTGAAGATCAAGAAAGTTCAGACTGATAAAGGAACGGAGTTCAAGAACACAAATGTGGATACCTTTCTTGACGAAGAAGGGACTTAACATGAGTTCTCGGCGATGTACACACCTCAACAAAATGGAGTTATTGATTGGAAAAACTGGACACAGATTGACATGGCAAGAACGATGATTGGTGAATACAAGACACCAAGACACTTTTGGGGAGAAGCGGTTGGGACAACTTGTCATGCTACAAATCGACTATATCTTCACAAGCTTCTCGGCAAAACGACATACGAGCTACTCACCGGTAACAATCCCCAAGTTGGATACTTTCGAGTATTTGGCTCAAAGTGCCACAATCTAGATAAGCATCATTGTTCAAAATTTGCTCCTAAATCTCTTGAAGGTTTTCTATCGGTTATGGCTCAAACTCTCACACTTACCATGTCTACAACAATTTCACCCAAAATGTTGAAGAGACGGTGGATGTAAAGTTTGATGAATCTAACTGCTCGCAAGTAGAGAAATTGCCAATTGATGTAGGAGACAAAGACCCCTCAGAAGCAATTCAAGATCTATCTATTGGAAAGATCGATCCAACATAGGTAAAGGAGAGTACTTCGTCCGTTCAAGTGGAAGCCTCAACTTCACATCAAGGGGAACCACAAGTTGACTTGGAGGCCTCCACAAGTGGGACACATCAATCCGAAGGGAATGAGGAAGTACACCAAGATGATCCACCTCAACCTCCTTCTCCACATCCACAAGAGAACAACGACACCAACAACAATGAAGAATAAGATAATATTGAGGATGTTCCACCCCAACCCAAGCAAAATCTCTCACGAGTTAGAGCAATAATCTCAAGAGACATCCCGTTGAACCAATCTTCAATGACATACAAAATGGTAGAATCACTCGCCCTAAAACTCGTTTGGCTAACTTTTCTGAACATCACTCTTTCATTTTTAGCATTGAACCTATGAAGGTTTGAGAAGCTCTTGAGGATCTGGATTGGATAAACGCTATGCATGAAGAGCTACACAACTTCGAAAGGAACCAAGTATGGACATTGGTTGAGAATCCCAACGATGATCAAAATGTCATTGGAACCAAGTGGGTGTTCTGGAATAAGCAAGATGAAAATGGAAAAGTTGTACTCAACAAGGCCCATCTTGTAACTCAAGGCTACACTCTAGTCGAAGGTATGGACTATGGTGAGACATATGCCCCCATTGCTAGAGTTGAGTCCATTGACATCTTACTTGCTTATGCCAATCACCATGATATCACTTTATACAAAATGGACATTAAAAGTGCCTTTCTGAATGGTGAAATTGAGGAGGAAGTTTATGTTGAACAACCTCCCGACTTTGTTAATCCCAAGAAACCTAATCATGTATACAAACTTCACAAAGCCATTTATGGTCTGAAACAAGCTCCTAGAGCATGATATAAATGCTTGACTAAGTTTCTTATTGATAAAGGCTTTGAAATTGGGAAAATAGATTCTAATCTTATTACTAAAAGGGTTAATGGAGAATTATTTGTGTGCCAAATTTATGTGGATGATATCATATTTGGTTCTACTTTCCCTCATTTTAGTGAAAAGTTTGGAAGACTAATGTCAGAAAAGTTTTAGATGTCAATGATGAGTGAACTTAAGTTTTTCCTTCGATTGCAAATCAATCAAACTAAGGAATGTACCTTTGTCTCACAAGCAAATCATACCAAGGATCTCTTCAAAAAGTTCAACATGGAAGAAAGCAAAGGTATGAAAAACCCCATGCCTACTAGTGGACATCTTGACTTGACGAAGGATGGCAAACCGGTAGAACAAAAGATTTATCGATCTATGATTGGTTCACTATTATATCTTTGTGCCTCCCGTATGGATATTATGCTAAGTTTGTGAATATGTGCATGATATCAAGTGGATCCAAAAGAATGTCATCTTAAGGCCATAAAAAGGATAGTGATATACTTAATTCATACACCAAACTTTGGCATTTGGTATCCTACGAGGTTTTTTTTTTGAATATTGTTGGCTATTCCAACTCGGACTATGCTGGTGACAAGGTTGATAGAAAGTCCACTTCGGGTACTTGTCAATTTCTTGGTAGATCTCTTGTGTCTTGGTCCTCCAGGAAATAAAGCTGGGTATCCTTATCCACCGATGAAGCGGAATATATGGCCGCCAGATCATGTTGTGCTCAATTACTTTGGATGACCCAAACTCTTAAGGATTATGGAATATATATGAAACAGGGTCCATTGCTTTGTGACAATGAAAGTGCTATGATCACAACCCCGTGCAACATTCTTGAACTAAGCATATTGAAGTTCGTCATCATTTCATTCGTGTCCATGTTGTTAAAGCTGATATAGATCTTAAGCATGTTTGTACCGATAAGCAATTAACGGATATCTTTACTAAGCCACTTGATGAAAATATATTTTGTCACTTGAGAGGTGAAGTGAACATCATTGATGCCTCAACCTTGGAATAGAGATTCCATTTGGATAAATGCAAGGCATGAGCCTTCGTGACTAATCCTTGATAATTCTCTTATGATGATGATCATATGTCTTGGACACACACACACACACACACACACACACACATATATATATATATATATATATATATATATATATATGTGTGTGTGTGTGTGTGTGTGTGTGTGTGTGTGTGTATATATATGTATGTGTATATATATATATATATATGTATGTATATATATGTGTATATATATGTATGTGTATATATATATATATATGTATGTGTATATATATATGT
>LR738714.1:202725185-202745959 GCA_902687465.1 Secale cereale
CCTCCTCCCACGGCTGCCCACCACTCCTCCACCAACCTCCCTCCCCACCCCACCACCACCAGCCACCAGCACCGCCGCCGTCCACCACCTGCCTGGCGACCGACGACCACGGGGATGGCCCCGACCACTGAGGCGCCCCACCCCACCGCCTCCTCTCACTCTCGGCCGGCGCGCCTCCCTCCCCCAACCCATAGCGCCACGCCGCCACACCTCCATCCAAACCCGATGGCTGTCGGCCTCCTCTCCTCGTCCTTCCCCGAAGTTGGTAGCCCCGGCTCGCGGCGCTGGCTACCCTTCCCCTCCTCGCCTTCCTCCTACAATGCTAGCGATATCCAGGGGCGTGGCCACCCCCAGCCACCAACGCCACCGCCCCCCGACGCAGCTTCAACGACTGTGTCCGGCAGCTACCAGCCCCCGGCGCGGCCTAAACCGCCGGATCCGGCCGCCATCGACCCCTGGCGCGGCCTAATCTTTGCTTCCTCCTCCCGCACTGGCACCAGGCCGACCCCTCCTCCTCTGCTCCAACACGCACAAGGTCGCCCCCAGGTCCTTTGCAAATTGGTTGCGTGCTGCCAGCCCTCCAGATCCTCTGCCTCCAGCTTCGCTGGCCACCGGAGCCCCGAGGGATGTATGGCATGCAGTTTGGCCCGCGGGGGCGAGCAGTGCACTTGGAGGAGCTGCACCCGAAAGTCCCAGGTCAGGGCTCCTCCCCACCGTCTGTCCACACCCATCTGCAGCCACGGGTCCTCCCAGGAGAAATCTTCCCATACCCCTTTCGCTCCTCCTTGGCCCTCTTGTGTAGTGAGCATTGCAGAAGGACCGCTGGCGGCCGCATAGGAGCAGGAACAATGCCCGAGCCCCTACCTCCATCTCTCCCTCCTTTGTTACAGGGCATCATCGAAAAGGCAGGCAGGAGGCCAACCTCCTTCAATCACGGAGCTGAAGGTGAACGGCGGCAACAATGCCCCGTGAAGTTCAGAAATTGCTTGTTTTGCTGCTTCTTTTTTGACTTCGGTTGCAGTTCGCCATGGCCTCACATGCGGTCCGGTGTCACGGTCGTTTCAGTGCTTGCGCACGCGTGCACCCCCTATGCTTCGATCTATCCCTAATGTTGTTCCTAGTGTACTTCACATTTGTTCAGTTCAGTTCTTATTTGACTTGGGAAAGAAAATCTTTACTGGGTGCGGTACACTGTTAGGTTTGGTCTAGTCCGGTTGGGTGCATTCCTCTGTGCCCAATTCCTGCATGGCAAAAAATGGTAATTCAGAACTGCACTGAATTAAAACTTGCAGTGCATTGACCTCGCCTCCGCAACCCGGTTTAAAAAAAGGATGCAGTTTAGAAAAAAACATAATGTGGTTCCCTTTGCAAACTGTTGCGGTTAACTTCAAAACTATGAAGTGGTTCCCTATGAAAACTCGTGTAGTCCACTTAAGGCTCGGAAAAAAAGTTGCAGCGAATGTGACAAAGAAATTCTATTTACCGCTTCACAAAAAGTTAGCAGTGCACTAGGTGTTCGTAGCAGTCCAGACTTGTTAAAAAAACATTTAAAAAAATAAAATAAAAAATGAAGTCCACTCAACTCGTGTCATTGTTCACTTTTGTTGTGAGAACTCTCAATCACACAATCCTGATAAATTTAAAGTTCATACAATCATACTGTACACTAAACTTTGACCATGTGAATAACGTTTGGCCGTCTGATGCAGCTCATGTGGTGTCCGACTAAAAAATGAATAACGTAAATCAACAAAAAAGAAATCATGCATTTCGCTTGCCCATCGGATGCAGTGTGCTTTTACATCCGAAGCAGTGCTCTTTTCTGTCCGATGCAGTGCACGCGTTGATTTTGGTGTCGTGAAAAACAGAGTGTCCCCGTTTTTTTTTTCAAAACTGCTCTTAAACCGTAATGAATTAGAGGGAGTATTCTACATGAAAAAGTAGCGTCTCGACGATATCTTTCCAACGGTGTATCGTTTGGATCATTTCGACCAGTGGTTTGTAAAAATTTCAAGAAAAACGGCCGCTGCCTCTCGTAGTCAGCCGCACGATTTTCAAATTTAAATAAAAACCGTAAGGAATCTCAAAAACATTTCAACATATGAAAGTTGCGCCTCGTTCGTAGCTTTCCAACGGGGTATCGTACGCCTCGTTTCGTCAAACGGTTAAAAAACTGAAGCTAAAACAGTACCGAAAATTGCAAAAAATTCGAAAAAAACATAATTCCGTGATTTGTTAAATTCAAAACTGCTCTTAAACCGTAGCGAATTGGATAAAATAATAGATATAAAAAAGATGCGCGCCGACGATACCTTTCCAACGGTGTATCACTTGCTTCATTCCGACGAGCGGTTTAGAAAAAAACACAAAAACAACGCTCGCTGTCGTTCGTTATGCGCGGCACGATTTTCGAAACTGCTCTTAAACTATGATGAATTTTCAAAAGTGTTCAACATGTCGAAGTTGCGTCTGCTCCATAGCTTTTGAACGATATATTACACTCATAATTTCGATAAACGGTTAAAAAACTACAGCAAAAAAGGTACCAAAAAACAACACGTACAGTTATATATATATATATATATATATATATATATATATATATATATATATATATATATATATATATATATATATATATATATATATATATATATACAACCGGTCTATTCTCATAACATTATGAGAATAATATTCTCATAACACTTCCGAACTGCACAGATGCTGCAACACACAGACCAGTGAACTTTATGTTTGAAAAAACTGTACGTGTTGTTTTTTGGGTACCTTTTTTGCTCTAGTGTTTTAATCGTTTATCGAAATTATTTGTGTAATATACCGTTGAAAAGCTATAGAGTAGACGCAACTTCGCCATGTTGAACACTTTTCGAGATTGCGCATGATTTAAGAGCAGTTTTGAAAACGGTGCGACCGACGAATAATGGCAGCGAGCGTTTTTTTGCGCTTCCGAACTGCACAAATACTGCAACACAGAGACCAGTGAACTTCATGTTTGAAAAAACTGTACGTGTTGTTTTTCCGGTACCTTTTTTGCTCTAGTTTTTTAACCGTTTATCGGAATTATGCGTGTAATATACCGTTGAAAAGCTATGGAGTAGACGCAACTTCGCCATGTTGAACACTTTTCGATATTCCGCACGGTTTAAGAGCAGTTTTGAAAATGGTACGACCGACGAATAATGGCAGTGAGCGTTTTTTTTTTGCCTTTTTTCTAAACCGCTCGTCGGAATGAAGCAAGTGATACACTGTTGGAAAGGTATCGTCGGCGCGGATCTTTTTCATATCTATTATTTTTTCTAATTCGCTACGGTTTAAGAGCAGTTTTGAATTTAACAAATCGCGGAATTATGTTTTTTCGATTTTTTTGCAATTTTCAGTACTGTTTTAGCTTCAGTTTTTTAACCGTTTGTCGAAACGAGCCGTGTGATACGCCGTTCGAAATCTACGGACGAGGCGCAACTTTCATATGTTGAAATGTTTTTGAGATTCCTTACGTTTTTAGTTAATTTTAAAAATCGTGCGGCTGACTTCGAAGGGCAGCAGCCGTTTTTTCGTGAATTTTTTACAAAACGTTGGTCGAAATGATCCAAATGATACACCGTTGGAAAGATATCGTCGAGACGCTACTTTTTCATGTACAACACTCCCTCTAATTCATTACGGTTTAAGAGCAGTTTTGAAAATTCAAAAACGCGGACACTTTGTTTTTCACGATAACAAAATCGACGCGTGCACTGCATCGGACAGAAAAGCGCACCGCTTCAAACTAAAAACCGCACTGCATCAGATACAAGAAAACCGCAATGCATCAGGGTAGGAGCCGGCGCGACGGTGCTGGGGGAAGGAGGCGGGGCGGCAGCGCGGGGGTAGGAGGCGGGGCAGTGGTTGCTGTCCTCGGGGCGCTCCGCGCTAGAAACCTATTTAAGTGGGGGTGTTATGAGAATAAGGTTTTTGTTATGAGAATAAGGTCTTAAGGGGTGTTCTGATAATAGACCCACCCTATATATATATATATAGGGCTGGACTATTATGTTACCCATAACAGAATAATATTCTGTTACTATCGGCCCCTATAGGGCGCGACGCGCAGACCATCGCAGACTCCACCCGACCCAGCCCGAACCCAACCGCCTTCTGCCGCCGGAGGCAGCCGTCGTGGGGGAGCGCGCGACGGCGGCAACCGAAGCTAGGAAGCCCGCGGCGCCGTGACTGGCCGACAACGGATCCGCCGCCGCCATCTCCTTCCTCGTTGCCGGGGCTACTTCACCGGGGCTGTGATCCCCGCATCCTGCCTCCCTCCGTCGCCGGGGTTAATTCTCATGGGCAGTGATCCCCGCATCCCACCTTCCTCCGTCATCGGGGCTAATTCTACGGGGACGTGATCCCCGCATTCTGCCACCCTCTGTCGCCAAGGCTCATTCGTCGAGGCCGTGCTCCCTGCCTCCTGCCTCCCTCCGTCGCTGGGGCTCATTCGCCGGGGCCGTGGTCCCCGCCACCCGCTGCCTCCCCGGACCTCGTCGCCGGACGTCCACCACAAGCAGGAGCGTCGTTGTCTCCCCAAGCTCCTTGCATGCATCAATGGCGCAGCCTCTCAAGAACATGCCAGTGCGCCGCCCATGAGAGGAAGAAGAAGAAGTCAGATCCAAGAACCTCCAAGTGAAGTTGATGTCTGCTTCCCACCCTAATTTTGTGTCAGCTTATCAGTTCGTCAGTCCTGCTATGATGCATCAGTGGCATATGTTCCTATGATGCAGAACCTGATAGTACATTGCAAATTCTTGCATCGGTTCATTATATCCCTGCCACTTGATGCACAATTTGGATGTCAAGGTTACTATCAGTACCTCTAATATGATAGCTTCAGTTCAAGCCAAAAAACATAAACTAATGCATCAGTTCGAAGTAGTGAAAGAATGTTATTGAAAAAATATGCACTTGTTACACAGTAAGGTCAATGATACATAAACTAGGAGTACTTCTAGTGTAGTTGCCTATGTTATAGATGAACAAAAGGAGAAGACATGCATTAGTTTTATTTATATGCATATCCATACATCTCTGAAGTTCAACGTTCAATTTGCAAGCAGTGCACCAAACGTTTATGCATCAGTTATAGGGAAAAAGGATAAAAAAACTTTCCATAATAGATGAAGTTCAATGTTCAGTTTACAAAGCAGTACATCAATACGTCAGTACATCAGTGCATCAGTACAAAAGTACATATGTACATCAGTACATCAGCTAAAAATTAGTACATCAGCGTGTCAGTGCTGAACATGTACGTTAATCAGTTCGACTGAAAACTAAACCACATACAAAAATAGAGAACAAAGTTTAATAACGGCCAGCAATGCAAGTTCAACTTGTACATTGTCTTCAGTGCATGACATGTTACCCATAGCATGTATACGAGAAAAATGCAGAAAAGATTGATCCCAAAACAGTTGAATGTCAATGCAGAAGCATGCAATGCGGCACACACAACGGGAGTTTAATGAGCCAAGCAGATATGGGGCACCGCCTGGTTAGGTAACACCAGAAATAGCACCTGGATACTTCAACAATACAGGCAGATTTCAAGCTACACCGGAATCATCAGAAGCACGGACAGGTTCTTCTATGCATTAAACACCGATATCTGGGAATACAAGCTTTGCCACTGCTAGGTTGCAACAAGGCCAACAATTTCCCCAACAACAAATGTTTTCCTTCCCTAGCGCATGCAGAAAGGCAAGGACACACAGGCTTCCACCAGTCGCTCCGTCAACATCAATCATCCGTGTTGCAAAAGCGGTTGGGACGGGAAGAGCAGGCCAAAGAGACAGAAATTTTGTCCACTCTAGTAGGATCCAAAGTGCAAGATATGAGCCATATAGACAGGAGCAACCTCACAACGAATCTGAGGGGAGATGGTTGTACAATGAGAGACGGAGAGCTTCGTCAACATTGCTCCCTCCAAGAGATGCATTGCTACATGTGCCAAGGGTGACACCACCTGCACCCATACACCAGGGTGAACAACAAACACCGGAGGAAGCACAGAGCTATACACATGTAAGTATCCATTCAGAAAAAAGCATACAAAGCACAATCCATACCCTAGTACTGTGACCACCCCATCTAACATTTTGATAACTGCGCTTTTGTTTGCTCACTATTGCGTGCAGCCACCTACCATTGAAGCTTACGTTCTGCCAAGGCTAGAGATGCGCTTTGAAAATTTCAAAGAAGCAAAGGACTTCTACAACGTCTATGCAAAGAACGCGGGTTTTGCTGTCAGGGAAGGCTCCAAGGTTGAGACCAGAGTCTACCTTTATTGCACGTGCTATGGAGTCTATCAATCAAAGGTGTCAGAAGCAAATAGACAGCAGAACAAGATGACAGCCAGGACTAACTACGGGGCTAAATGAGACTGAAGAGGGAAAAGGATGGAACACTTGTTGTAAAAGAGATAGTCTGGGAAAACAACCACATGCTACAGCTCACCCCCCAAATGCTTGTCTTCTTGCACTCCCACAAAAACTTTGACAAAACAATCTTGGAGTACGTCAAGTACCTGCAGTTCCAAGGCATTGAACACGCGAAAATCATGAGCATACTGGGTGGCAATGACCCTGGTAGCTACTTCCTCGAAATGAATGCCAAAGACCTGATTAACCTGTAGGTACAAACTTGTTCTCCTCCCATGTCGGTGTACTAGAGTAGGGGTACCCTAGTATCCCGAACTTGTGCACGGGCAGTCGCAGCACCCCGCGACAAGGCTTGCCGGGTGACCGCCAAGGTCCTCCGTGGTTCCTTTGGAGCCATTCAAGAACAAAGTATTCAAACCAAGGAGACAAGGCCCCTGCAAGAGGAGCTTGTCGGGAGGGCCACTCAAGGCACAAGACCCCGGCAAGAGGAGCTTGTCGGGAAGGCCAACCAAGGCATCTCAAGGAACTTGCCGTGACGCGCCACGCGTCCCGGCAAGGCCCGGTGAGCGGCAAGCTCCCGGACGCGACAAGACAACGACCGCGGCAAGGCGCTTACTGCGGCAAGCTACCACTCTATACCCGCGCTCCAGCACATCCACCAACGTGTCGCTCTGGGACCCTTCCAGGCGTACGTGGCGGGAGGCTGTGCAGCCAGCGGTGCGTAGTGGCAAGCGGCGCTGACAAGATTCGCCATCGTGGCGAACGGTGGCGTCCCTGACGGCCCCTTTTTGCACTGTTTGGGCGACGCAGACGGGCATTTAATGCCCTTGTCCCCTGCCGTCAGGGTTAGGTATGATACACTCTATAGGTAGCTGTACCAACTACAACATCTTTCCATTTTTGCCCTCATCTGCGTTGCCACCTGTCGGTGACCCCTTGAGCATATAAAAGGAGGCCCATGTGCAATGTAGAAAGGGGTTCGAACACTCTCATGCTCGGTCTCGTTAGCTGCTGGCGTGTACTGTAGCTCCCAGCGCTCCCGAGCAAGAACTCAATACAAACCACAAAGCAGGAGTAGGGTTTTACGCATCCGTGCGGCCCGAACCTGGGTAAACTGCTCGTGTGCTTCGCCTCGATCTGCTCTTCGCGCGATCTCCGCCCCCGCCGAACCGAAAGGGGTCGGTCCGCCGGTCCCCATAGGTGTTCGAGGATCAGTTTCCCCGACATCTTTGGCGCGCCAGGTAGGTGGCGTCGAGGTTGTGTGAACCTAATCCGGTGTTCACACGGGCTAGATCTTCACCATCTTCATCGACATGCCGCCGAAGAAGAAGGGTTCGGAGGCAGCTGCTCCGTCCGCGTCGATCCCGCCACCGCCGGAGCCAACGGCCGGTGGGGTAGACGCCGGCGGAAGAACGGGCGTCGACGAGGGAGCTCACGGTGCCGCCAAGTCCAAGGACAAAGCTGCGCTGCCCATTGGCGGCGTAGTCGACTCCCACAACGACCACGCGCACTCCAAGACCTCGGCGTCCGTACATGCACCACGCCCATCTCAGGAGGCGCGGGACCGGCAGCGTCATGGTACTCACGGTACCATACGCTTGCTGGACCAAGATCGAGCTGGTGGATCTCAGGATGCTCAAGACCAGCATGCACGCCAACATGCCAGCACGAGCAAGGCACGGTCGCCTGGACGGGATACTGCTCCTTCTAACATAGTTAGAAGTCTGAGCGTATCCCGCTCCTCACACCGTTCGCCACCGCTACCCGCCACTCCAGCGGAAGCTTTGGCGCGAGCTCAACTGCTCCTAGACTTCCCTCCAACGGCAGACAAGATCGACGACTGGAGGGCCACCAGTCAGAGTCTCATCGCCTTCACCAACGGCGACACTCCACGGCAACCGAGTACATCGCAGCCGTGGCAAGTCAGCCAGGCACGGGCCGATGGCGACAAGACCGGTGGGGGTGCAACCACCGTGCACTCTCCGCCCCGAAGGCCTAGATCGCCGACTCGCTGGATCCACCTCGACAGCGACTCCACCGCATCATCGTATCCACGAGCTCGTCGCGATCAACGCCAAGTTCTTCACGAACGACAGCAAGAGGACGCTCGTACTCGCATCGAGCGCCGAAGAGAACCGCGACGTCAATCAGACCAGCGCGCTGGGCCCGCTGTCCACATGCATGCGCCAGGAGGACCAAGCGACTTGCCGTACGCGGTAGGTTGTCCTGCATTTACTCGTGAGCTGCGGCAAGTCCAGTGGCCTAGCATGAAGAATTTCAAGCTAGACGTACCAGAGAAGTACGACGGCAAGACGCATCCGTCGGAGTTCCTCAGCATCTACACCATCGTGGTGCAGGTTGTCGGGGGGCGAGACGACAAGATCCTTGCCAACTACTTCCCGCTGGTGCTCTAACCCAACGTCAGGTCCTGGCTCATGCACTTGCCGGACAACTCCATATCCTCCTGGGCAGACCTATGCCATCAGTTTGTCGGCGCCTTTACAGGCGGCCACAAACCTCATGGCCAAGAGAGTGACCTTCACCTGCTCGCCCAGAAGGAAAGAGAGCCTCTGCGCAAGTATATTCAGAGATTCATCCGTGTACAGCACAACATCCCAGATGTCCACCCTGCCGCGGTCATCAGCGCGTTCCACCAGAACGTGCGTAACCGCAGGATGAGGGAGGAGATGGCGATGTGCAAGATCAGAGACGTTAGGGAGCTATTTGCCCTGGCCGACAAGTGTGCACGTGCTGAGGAAGGGAGGAAACTCCCCGGAGAGGATACAGGAGCAGGAGGATCTGACAGCGAGGATGCTGCCCCGGCAAAGAAAAACCGGCGGCGGAACAACTGGAAGAAGAAAAGCAAAGAGGTACTAGTCGTTGAGCAGTCCAACAATGAAGGTGGTGCCAAGAAAGCAAAAGCTGGTAGCTCCGGCAAGGAGATTGCCGCATGCACCAATTGCCAGGCTGTGGCGGCCGCCGACAAGCAGGACGGCACCGACAAGCAGTACTGCAAGATCCACCGCACCAAAGGTCATGACCTCCAGAACTGCAAGAGGGTCGAGTAGCTTGTCGGGCAGCAAAAGGCTGAATACGAGCGATGCGACAAGTAGAAGGCACAAGGAGGTACTGGAGGATCCGACACGAAGCGCCCCGGACGGGGAGGACGCCGCGGCAAGGCCAAGCAGCGGCAAGGAGATAGACCTCCCCGCGGCCGCGACAAGGATGAAGATGACGATGACGACGAAGACATGGATGATGTCGAGACCAGTGAGCAGGAGTTCCAGAAGGCCACAGAGGTCTTGTGCGTTGACGGCGGTGCTTCTCTGCATACTTCACACCGCCAACTCAAACAGTGGGTGCGGGAAGTCAATGCGGCAGAACCACCCGTCGAATCACGCAAGCTTCTGAAATGGTCCAGCACGCCTATCATCTTTGATATTGAGGACCACCCTGATCGCACAACTGCGGTCGGGTGCTTGCCGATGTTGGTTTCGCCAACTTCCGCAACCTCAAGGTCACTAAGATACTAGTTGACGGCAGGGCCGGCTTGAACCTGATCTCCTCCGCTGTACTCCAGAATCTCGAGATCCCTGACAGCGAGCTCGAAGAGACCGGCACATTCCAAGGAATCAACCCGGGAAGGAGCAAGCCGAAGGGGAAGATCACGTTGCTAGTGACATTTGGCGGCGAGTTGAACTTCAGGACTGAGAGGGTCACTTTCGACGTTGCCGATTTTCCATTGCCTTACAATGGGATACTCGGTCGTCCAGCACTCGCCAAGTTCATGGCAGCCTCTCACTACGCATACAACATGCTGAAGATGCCAGGCCCGATAAGCGTCATCTCTGTCCCTGGCGACGATGCTCTTATTTGTGCCGACAAGATCTACCGGGAAGCAGCAGCCGCAACTGATCGCAAGTCACTTGCCGTTGAAGCTCCCGAGGGGGGGGGGGGGAGAAGAAGACCAAGTCCGGCAAGAGTTCTGATGCCCACTCCGGCAAGCGCACCTCTTCGGAGTGCTGCGCTACCGTTGAGGACGCACCATCGAGCTCCACCGGCAAGTGTAAGAAGGCAATGGCAGCTCCGCCAGAGATCAAGAAGGTGTGCGCAAAGGAGGACGGCACTGGTGGTACCTTCACCATCAGTGCCACTCTTGACCCTAAATAGGAAAGCGCGCTCATTGCTTTCCTGCGGGCGAACGTCGACGTGTTTGCGTGGCAACCGTCTGACATCCCCGGTGTTCCCAGGAAAGTAATTGAGCACCATCTTGCCGTCTGTCCTCATGCGCGGCCCGTCAAGCAGAAAGTCCGGAAACAAGCAGTGGAGCGCCAAGAATTCATCGCAGAAGAAATCAAGAAGTTGGAAGCAGCAGGCCTTGTCAGAGGAGTGCTCCATCCTACGTGGTTGGCCAATCCTGTAGTCGTGCGTAAGGCAAACGGGAAATGGAGGCTTTGTATCGACTTTACTGATGTTAACAAAGCTTTTCCCAAAGACCCATTTCCCTTGCCGCGCATTGACCAGATTGTTGACTCCACGGCCGGATGTGATTTACTTTCATTTCTTGACGCATACTCAGGATAATATCAGATCTTCATGGCAGAAGAGGATGAGGAGAAGACCGCATTCATCACTCCATGTGGCACGTACTATTTCATACGGATGCCTTTCGGTTTGAAGAATGCTGGTTCAACATTTGCAAGGCTAATCCATGTCGCTCTTGAGCCACAAATACATAGAAATGTAGATGCATACATGGATGACATAGTGGTCAAGAGCAAGGACAGGGCAACCCTGATTCAAGATTTAGACGAGACCTTTGCAAATCTGCGTAAGATCAAGCTCAAGCTCAACCCCGAGAAGTGTGTGTTTGGAGTCCCTTCCGGCAAGCTTCTCGGGTTCTTCGTGTCTCAGAGGGGAATTGAAGCCAATCCCGACAAGATCAAGGCCATTGAGTAGATTGAAGCACCAAAGCGCGTCAAGGATGTGCGAAGACTTGCCGGATGCGTGGCTGCTCTAAGCAGGTTTATCTCTAAGTCTGCTGAGCGCGCCCTGTCGTTTTTCAAAAGTTTGAAAAAGGCAGGTCCAATGAAATGGACTCCGGAAGCGGAGGCTGCGCTGCAAGACTTGAAGAAATACCTGTCCTCTACTCCAATACTTGTCGCACCTAAGCCACAAGAGAAGTTGCTGCTGTATCTAGCGGCAACCAATCAAGTGGTTAGTGCTGCGTTAGTAGCGGAGAGGGAGGCAGATGATGAGCCAGCAACCACGGCAGGCGCATCCAGCGACAAGCAAGGGGCTTCCCCGACAAGCTCTGGTCCCGACAAAGATGGATCTGCGCAGGCGCAAGAGGAGATACGGAAGAGAATGGTGCAGCGCCCAGTTTACTTTGTCAGCTCCCTTCTGCAGGGGGCTAGATCAAGGTACTCTGGTGTGCAGAAATTGCTTTTCGGCCTTCTCATGGCCTCGAGAAAGCTGCGCCATTACTTCCAAGCACATGAGATCACAGTTGTCACTCGCTTTCCGCTGAAGAGAATACCGCAGAATCCAGAAGCAACAGGCAGGATTGTCGAGTGGGCACTGGAACTGTCAAGCTTTGACCTCAAGTTTGAGAGCACTTCGACTATCCAAAGTAGAGCATTGGCAGAATTCATAGCAGAGTGGACGCCAACACCAGATGAAGAAATTCCAGAAACGAGCATCCCCGTCAAGGAAGCGAGCAAAGAGTGGCTAATGTACTTTGATGGTGCCTTCTCGCTGCAAGGCGCCGGTGCTGGCGTGCTACTTGTCGCACCCACCGGAGAGCACCTCAAGTACGTAGTCCAGATGCACTTTCCCAAGGAGCAAGCAACAAACAATACTGCAGAGTATGAAGGGTTGCTTGCCGGTCTCAGGATCACGGCAGACCTTGGGATCAAGAAGATCATTGTTAGGGGTGACTCGCAGCTTGTCGTCCGCCAAGTGAACAAGAGTTATCAGAGTCCGTTGATGGAAGCATACGTCGATGAAGTGAGAAAGCTAGAAGAGCACTTTGACGGCCTACAGATGGAGAATGTTCCAAGAGCTCAGAACGACATTGCAGATGGCCTGTCGAAGTGCGCTGCACTTAAGTTACCTGTGGAACCAGGGATCTTTGTGCTCAAGCTAACTCAACCGTCCGTAACGCCATCAACTGGACGGAGCAAGTAGAGGAAGTTGATTTCTGGTGACTATTTTCCGGTAGAGCTTCCCGAAGCTGCCGCCAAGAAGGTCCCCAGGATCAACACAAAGAGTTTTGAGGAGCAGTCTGCTCCGGCAAGCCCTAGGGTTTGTTCCGTTGAAGCAAACGCTCCCGACAAGTTTTGCTCCGGCAAGCTTGCCGGGGAACATCAAGCTCCGGCTGAGCCGCAGGTTCTCGTCGTAGAAGCGGATGTTCCCGCAACAGCAGATGTGCCTTTAGTCCTTGTTGTCGAGCCACAAGCTCCAGCATGGGCACAGCAGATTTTCCGTTTCCTTCAGACAGGAGAACTTCCCGAAGAGCAAGAAGAAGCGGAAAGAGTAGCCCAGCAGTCAAGTATGTACCAGTTTGTCGACAACACACTGTACATAAGAAGACTCAACGGTGTGAAATTGAAGTGTATTCCCCGGGAAGATGGACAAAAGCTGTTGGCAGAAATACATGGTGGCATATGTGGTCACCACATTGGCGCAAGAGCACTTGCCGGCAAAGCGTTCCGGCAAGGTTTCTTTTGGCCGACAGCCCTCCAGGATGCAACTGCACAAGTAACCAAGTGTGAAGCGTGCCATTTCCATTCCAAGCAGATACACCAGCCAGCTCAAGCTCTCCAGACGATCCCTTTATCCTGGCCATTTTCGGTCTGGGGGCTTGACATCCTCGGCCCCTTTCCCCGCGCGGCCGGGGGCTTTGAGTACTTGTACGTTGCAATCGACAAGTTCACAAAGTGGCCGGAAGTGGAAGCAGTGAGGAAGGTGACAGCACAGTCAGCGGTCAAGTTCTTCAGGTCGACTGTTTGCCGCTTCGGGATCCCTAACAGGATCATTACCGACAACGGTACGCAATTCACGAGCCGCACCTTCTTGAAGTATGTCCAAGATCTTGGCGCCAAGGTCTGCTTCGCTTCTGTTGCTCACCCGAGAAGCAACGGTCAAGCGGAGAGGGCAAATGCTGAAGTGCTGCGTGGACTCAAGACCAGAACTTTCGACAGGATGCACAAGTGCGGAAGAAACTGGATCGAGGAGCTGTCGGTGGTTCTTTGGTCGATCAGGACGATGCCAAATCAAGCCACTGGCCAGACACCTTTCGCTCTAGTCTATGGAGCAGAGTCAGTTCTCCCCATGGAACTCGTATACAGTCACCTCAAGTGCTCGCTTATGATGAGCTCGAGCAAGAGCAGCTTCGACAAGATGATGCGCTGCTCCTTGAGGAAGACCGTCTTCAGGCTGCTGTATGAGCTGCTCGCTACCAGCAAGCTTTGCGCCGCTACCATAGCCACAAAGTTAATGCCAGAAGTCTCGAGGAAGGCGACCTTGTTCTTCGGCGCGTTCAGTCCGCCAAGAATTCCGACAAGTTGACGCCGAAGTGGGAAGGCCCTTACTGGGTGAAACGAGTCACTAGGCCTGGCGCTGTCCGCCTTGAGACCGAAGATGGCTTTCCGGTGAGCAACTCCTGGAACATCGAGCATCTTCGTAAGTTTTACCCGTAAGGCGCGGTTGCCGGAACCCGTTCCGGCAACCACCTTTTGTACAAGTCTTGCCGTTGTTGCATGATATCCTTTGTATAGAGCCGGGCGCAGACCCCGTGCATAAGTAAAGCTCATGTGCTCCGCACATCTTGTCAATTTAATGTATTCTATTGTTTGCATGTGTTATCTGACGCTTTGTGCAGCACATACCCCCGGTAAGCAATAACGAGCCTTAAGGCTCCATATCTTTGTTTTCTCTTCTTTCTTTTTCTCAACGAGAGGAAGGTTCCCTCGCCCACAAGTTTGCCGGGGGGGGGAGGAGAAGATAGTGGTATGGACCAGGCGTCGTTCAAGGAAGTTTCGCCTTGCCGGGAAGCCAACAACAGAAAAGCTAAGTTGCCAAAGCTCGAGCAATCAGATTTTTAAAATTTTAAGTTATCTTCCTTGAACTACCGTGCTTTGTATGGAAAACCTGTGCGCGGAGGAACCAACTCGTAGCTAGTTGCGCCCTTAACGTTGTTTCGAGCCCGCTCAACAACTTTGTTTCGAGTCCGCTCAACAACTTTGTTTCGAGTTCGCTCAACAACTTAAGTGAGTTGCGACTAGTTGCGACAAGATTTCTTGTCGGTAACTGCACCGCCAGTAGGCTGCTAACGTTCCGCACTCAGCGCTCGCGGCTAAGGTGCCTGCGCCGGCAAGTTCCCTAAAAGCGTAGGGCAAAAACATACAAAGGAAGGAATCAAGTAAAGGAAATAACATTGTAATCGCTACCCAAAATAGAGTTATATTACAAAGTAGCTTGTCGCAGCTCTAATAGATCGTTCTCGTAACATGATCAACAGCGACAAGAGATGGAGAAAACGGGCGAGCCTAGTCTGCGCGATTGCCCTCAACCCTCTTGATCCCGCTCACCTTGTCCACAATGGGTGCGACAAGGGCCTTGAGAGCCTCCAGATCAGCATCCGGTGGCAGGGACTTGAGGACGTTGGTGAGGTTGAGGCCCGGGTTGCGGAAGGCCACCTTCACCAACACCTTTTAAAGGGCTCCCGCGCAGAGCTTGCGCGACTTGTCAGCCAGCTGCTATGGGATCCTCTCCCGGAGTCGCTGGAGGGCCGTCGCCACGCCTTTGAAGAACAGGGTGAGCTTGGCGCTGGGGTGGAGGTTCTCATTGGAGGAATACCCGAGATACTCCGTCCCCAGCTGCGCCAGCTCCCTGTCGATATCCGCGGCAGCGTTCACAAGACCCTCCGTCCAGTGCTCGACGGTCTCCCTGAAGGTGTTCTGGATGGCAGCAGCACTTGCCAGCAGTGCCTTCTCGGCCTTGATCTCCTCCTTCAAGGCCGCCTTCCGCTCCCTGGCGCCATCCAACGTCTTGGTCAAAGTGGTCAGCTTCAACTCAAGATCTACGTTGGAGTTCTTGGCGGCGGCAAGCTCCTTACCCTTCTCGGCGAGGCGAACCTGCAGCTCTGAGTGGCTGTGCGCGTCCTTCTCCCGCTCATGCTTGAGCGCAGCAAGCTCCTCGCCGCTCGCCTTGAGATCGGCCTCCAGCTGCGCCACCTTCGTCTCCAGCTCCTTCTTGGCGACCTCAGCAGCTGCGGCAGCGTCCTCTGCTTGCTTGAGGGCTCCGCCAAGTGATTGCTCGCGCGCGGCAAGATCCTCCTCGTGGCTGTCGAGGTTAATCTTCCGCTGCGCCAGCTCGCCCTCTTGCGCGGACAGCTTCTCAGCGGCAAGCCGCTGCTGTTCTTTGACCTCAGCCTTCTCGAGGAAGAAGGCCTGTTGCTCCTCGGCAAGTTGCTCCCGCTCCTCTGCCAGGGACCGGAGAGCTGCCTGGTTGAGGGCCCGGAGCTCCTCCGCACGCTTCTCGATGTCGGCTCCCGCCTTCGCGGCAAGTGCCTCTCGGGACTTCAACTTGGCCTGCCGAGCGCGGTAGAGCGACAACAGCTTCCGCAGCAGCCGCTCCTCCTCGGGCTTGCCGCTGCTGCTGCTCGGCGCGTCTACAAGCGTCAGCCCAGCGGAGGCGAGCACTTCTCCGTCAAAGCTCTCCCCTTCGACCGGCGCCCTGGAGAGCGACGCCCAGGGGAGATTGATGAAGACGCCGTCGCCGGCCTTCAGGTAGACGCCTGGCTGGGGCTCTTCGGAGCCTGGCGCCGCGGCAGCGGCGGAGGGATCGGCGGTCGGCGTAGCGCCTGGCGCTCCTGCGGCCTCAGGGCCGTCAGTGCGATCGCCGGACCCCTCACAAGCTGCTGTGGCAGCAGCCTTGGCGGCCTCGTCGCCGGCAGGATCGTCAGCACCGGCCGCTTCTTCGGTGGCAGCGGCGTCGCCGGTGTTGCCGCGCGCATTCCCCTCGCCGGCAGCCTCTGTCTCCATTGGCTCCGCAGCAGATGGGTCTGACGGCGGGAAAGGGGAGAAAAACAGTCAAGCAAATATCCAAAAAGAAGAATCAAAAGAAGAAAAGCCCAAGGGAAGTCTGAAGCGAGAGGATTACTTGCGCGAGCCGGCTCCTCGGCAGGCTCCCTTGCCGGAGAGCTTTCCCTTGGCGGCGCAGTCGTAGTCTCCGCCGGCGGGGGGCCACTGGTACTCTCCCTTGCCGGAGGACTCTCCCTTGGCGGAGAACTCTCCCTTGCCGGAGAGACCCTTGCCGGAGAACCCTCCCTTGGCGGCGTGGTTGAAGCAGATGGCACGTCGGGGGCGGTCTCTGGGCGCTCCTGGTGAGGCTGCTCTGCTCCTACACAAATCAACAAACAAACGTCAGCAAAGAAAGAACACCCACGCGCGCCTAATAGCGGAAAGTGAACCATACACTTACGCTGGGGGCTGCACTGCGGGCTGCTTTGAAGATTAGTTGCCGGGTCCGGCAAGGTGGTCTCGGTGGGTTCCTCCTCGACGATGATCACCTCCTCTCTCCTCGCCGGGACCTTGCTCTCTTTGCCGCTCTCTGGGCCAGAATCCTGAAAAGGGATGAGTTCGGAGTAAGGCAAAAGAGATACAAGACAAAACAGCAAGAATTGAAGAAATACAAGTACAATAAGAATCTTACTCTTCTTCTTCCTTGTCAGAGCTGAGCGCGAAGAAGTCGAAGTCCGGCTCACGTCCAGCGCGAGGAGGTGGAGGAGTAGGCTCCCTTGGCCGCTTGGCAGGAGCAGTGGTGGTGGTCTGAGATGACCCCGCTCCGGCTGCCGCCGTGGCGTGAGGAGCGGCAGGAGCAGAAGCGGTGGTCCGGGAGGACCCCGCTCCAGTTGCTCCAGAAGCGCGAGGTGCCCCCGCGGCAACAGTGCTTGCCGCGGTGGAGCGTGTCGCACGGCGCGGCTGCTATCGACTCGTCTGCCGCTCCGTTACATCCCCGGCCTTGCGGAGACGCCTTCTTGGTGGAGCTGGGGGCTCTGCTAGCGCCGAGCTGCCTGAAGAGGAGGAGGAGTCGATCTCCAACGAGCCGCTCGTATCCTCGGCGGGCTCGCTCGACTCGACTCCCCGCCCGGCGGGCTCGCTCGACTCAGCGTCATGCCCGGCAAGCTCTCCCTCGCCGACAAATTCCCCTCGCTCGGCAAGGCTTGCCGCCTTTGCTGCCTCTGCCTCCTCCACGGTGAATCCAAACTCGCCCGCGGCTGCGGCTGCCGCCGCCTCTTCCAGCCTAGTGGCGATGTACGCCATCTCCTTATCAGTGGTGTCGCGGGTGAGGCCTTTCTTCTCGTTGGAACGAATCGGCACTTCTTCAAAGCCGTCAAAGAACTCCTGCACGGCGTCATCCGCAGGCTCTTGCCAAGTTGGGTCAATCCCATGAGAGTCGCACAGCGGCATCATTGCGCGAATGCGGCTGAGCACAGAGTTGTTGCACAGCGGAACGACGCCCTGCGGCAACCTGAATACTTCGGGATGTTCAGGGTCGTACTTGAACAGCTCCTGTAGCATCCCGTTAAGCTCCATAACAGTGAAGTTGAAGTTGAGGCCCGGGCGCAGCCTCATGATATCCGCCGCATTCTCGAACTCCCAGGCGGGTCTCCTCCTCTCTTGCAGGGGGGCAATGCGGCGGCAAAGAAAATCTGCGCCAACTGCGCCTACAGTGAGCCCGGCAAGCCTGAGGCGTTGGATCCGGGTGACGGCGATCTTCAGCCTACCGTCCTCCGGGGCCAAGTCGCTCCAATCATTGCCGCGTACTACTGGGGCTTGGCGCCGGGCGGTAAATGGCTGCGGGTTCTCCTCGACAATCCAGCACCAGCGTGCTCTCCATTCCTCCCATTAGCTGCGGAGCTCTCCCTCTAGATAAGCTTCCTTCTTGTGGGCCCTTGAGATCCAGGAGACTCCGCCGGATAAAGGCTCTCCTCTCTCAACTCGGGGCGTAAAGAAGTGGCGGAAAAGGGCTACATTGGGATAGACTCCGACAAAGTTTTCGCAGAGGTGTGCGAAAACTGCCATGGTCAGAACAGCATTGGGGGTGAAATCAAGGAGGTGGAACCCGTAGGTATTCATAATGTCGTAGAAAAATTTAGAGAAAGGCGGGCAGAGCCCGCAGTAGAAGAACAAGGCGAAGAAAGGGTATCCATTCGGAGCCATTTTACAAGCGACGGCTGGGAGTACCTTGGTGCGCGGATGCGCCCGCGTCTCCCCCGACCAGAAGAGGTAATAGTACTCCCTCAGCTCCTTCGTGGCAAGCTTGGGGGGGGGGGGAGATTGCCCGCTCCTTCCGCAGCGCCGCGAGCCGCTGGGCCTCGGCCGACTTCACGGCCTTCCCCTTCTCCCCTTTCGGAGCCATGGCGGAAGCGGTGAGGGAGGTCGACGGCGCTGGTGGTGCTGGTGGTGATGGGGGCGGAGCACTGCTCTCTTTCAAGCTTTGGGAAGAAGGGGAGCGGCGGAGGTTTTCGAGGATTGGAGTAGCAACGGGCGGATGGGCGAACTGCCCCTGTTTCCCCTGCTTATAAGGAGGGAGGGGGCGGACGTTCCGCCTTTCCGATTAAAGAAACCGCCCACGATCTCTCCCACGACGCCGCAATCAACGCGTGCCGTTCGGGGAGGGCGCGGTGGATACGGAGAAAGATACGGCGTGAACCAGGCCGCCCGTGCCCGTGCCCTGTTTTGGGCCTGGCCCAACAGCGCTCGGCACCGTGTATGGCCCAGGCCCGGGGGCTCCTGTCGGTGTACTATAGTAGGGGTACCCTAGTATCCCGAACTTGTGCACGGGCAGTCGCAGCACCCCGCGGCAAGGCTTGCCGGGTGACCGCCAAGGTCCTCCGTGATTCCTTTGGAGCCATTCAAGAACAAAGTATTCAAACCAAGGAGACAAGGCCCCGACAAGAGGAGCTTGTCGGGAGGGCCACTCAAGGCACAAGACCCCGGCAAGAGGAGCTTGCCGGGAAGGCCAACCAAGGCATCTCAAGGAACTTGCCGCGACGCGCCACGCGTCCCGACAAGGCCCGGTGAGCGGCAAGCTCCCGGACGCGACAAGACAACGACCGCGGCAAGGCACTTGCCGCGGAAAGCTACCACTCTGTACCCGCGCTCCAGCACATCCACCAACGTGTCGCTCTGGGACCCTTCCAGGCGTACGTGGCGGGAGGCTGTGCAGCCAGCGGTGCGCAGTGGCAAGCGGCGCTGACAAGATTCGCCATCGTGGCGAACGGTGGCGTCTCTGACGGCCCCTTTTTGCACTGTTTGGGCGATGCAGACGGGTATTTAATGCCCTTGTCCCCTGCCGTCAGGGTTAGGTATGATACACTGTATAGGTAGCTGTACCAACTACACCATCTTTCCATTTTTGCCCTCATCTGTCGGTGACCCCTTGAGCATATAAAAGGAGGCCCATGCGCAACGTAGAAAGGGGTTCGAACATTCTCACGCTTGGTATCGTTAGCTGCTGGCGTGTACTGTAGCTCCCAGCGCTCCCGAGCAAGAACTCAATACAAACCACAAAGCAGGAGTAGGGTTTTACGCATCCGTGCGGCTCGAACCTGGGTAAATTGCTCTTGTGCTTCGCCTCGATCAGCTCTTCGCGCGATCTCCGCCCCCGCCGAACCGAAAGGGGTCGGTCTGCTGGTCCCCATAGGTGTTCGAGGATCAGTTTCCCCGACATCCCATAAACCCCCTCCGTCTTTTTTCCTCTGTCAATACAAACAAAATATGCAACGCATGACCTGACGCCAGTTCAACATGCATTTTTGAATGACTGTTCACTTTTAATATGCAGCAAAGCAAAGAATTCAAGGATGGATGATGTGGACGATGTCCTAAAGACTGTCAACTTCTTTAGGGAGATGAAAGCAATAAACAGGGAATTCTTCTGTGACATGCAACTTGATGAGTCTGACAGAGTTAAGATCATATTCTGGGCGAACGCAAGCTGCCGTGGGGCGTATCGGGACTTCGGTGACTGCGTAACATTTGACACCACATATAAGACCAACAAGTACCATATGCCACATGGGTTGTTTGTGGGTACCAATAACCACTTACAGACTGAATTCTTTGGTTTCGCCCAGATAAGAGATGAGGATACAGATTCATTCAGATGGCTGTTCAAGACATTTTTAAGGTGCATGAGAGGGAAGGCTCCTACATGCATCTCCATAAGTACAACCGCCAAAACCACCCCTCCCCCCCACCCCCCCCCCAAAAGGAAAATAACACATGTAAAAATGTTGTGTCAGTTCTATTTGTATAAATGCACTACCAT
>LR738714.1:202746059-202802890 GCA_902687465.1 Secale cereale
CCCCCCCCCCCCCCCCAAAAGGAAAATAACACATGTAAAAATGTTGTGTCAGTTCTATTTGTATAAATGCACTACCATCTGCTGACCACTCCACGTCTCTATTCTCATTACCAGACCAGTGCCCAGCAATGGCTTTCGCAATCCCAGATATTTTCAGGAACACATAACACAAGCTGTGCCGCTGGCACATTATGAAGAAGTACATGGAACACCTCGAATACCTATACAACTTGCACGAAGACTTTAAGGATGAATTCAAATCAATCCTCAACTTGCCCCTCATGCCAACTGAGTTTGAGGCTGCGTGGAAAGGACTCATGGATAACTACAACCTCCATGATGATGCCACGATGGTGGCCATGTGGAACGAGTGTGAGAGATGGATATCGGCCTACTACAAAGAAAATTTCTGCGCCAAAATGACATCCACACAATGAAGTGAGAGCATGAACTATGTGCTCAAGAGGAACTTTGTAAGTGAGAGACAAAACCTCCACCGGTTTGTCAGCCAGGTAAACTCCTGCGTCAAAACTAGGAGGCAGACAGAGAACCAGGAGACAATGGGTAACTGATGGCTTCTTGCCCCTCGTTGGTTACCCCAAGTGGAAGGTTTGAGATGTAGCATAACGGCAAGTTTCCCTTGGCAAGATACCAAGGATCGAATCCCGTGAGACTCCGAGGGTCGACAAGTAGGTGTCAACGGCTAACGGCGCCAGATACTTAGCGGTTGACAAGACCTGCACACAGATACAAATAACTTTGCTCCCAACGAGTA
The DNA here is from genome assembly GCA_902687465.1 of Secale cereale. Taxonomy (NCBI): domain Eukaryota; kingdom Viridiplantae; phylum Streptophyta; class Magnoliopsida; order Poales; family Poaceae; genus Secale; species Secale cereale. Next base: position 202,746,835 of record LR738714.1, read on the forward strand.
CAGAGAGGTTGTCAATCCCTCCGGCCTTGCTGTTTACAAAGGATCAAACACAAGAGATAATAATGATAGCTATGATTGCAACTAGGAAATAGAAACAGGAAGTAAATATAGGGTGTGATCAGTGGTGGTAATATGGACCGGGGTCCCATGATGTTCACTAGTGATGTCTCTCTCCCAAAAGACGATAAAACAGCTAAGCAAGGTAAACAAATTACAGCTGGGCAATTGACAGGATTATGTGCGCAAACCAATGCTAACTATGTTGTAAAGAAAGGTAGAGGCTCAAAAGCATGGGCGGTACGCCAAGGCAAGTAGACCGAAATCCATCTGCATCTACTACTAATCATCCACCTTGAGATATCTATCGAGAACATCTCGCTGGTATTAAGTTGCGAGTCCCACCCAAAGTGTAAACTCAAAGCAACAGACAACTGCATTAAAAGAACTTTGCGTAAAGTAAACAATCCTTGCACCCGCAAGTGCAAGCACCGTTGTTTTCCCCCTTGTGGCAACAGCACATCCCCTAGACTCATGTTTCTATCACTCAAGCTAGTCATCAGGGGGCATGAACCCACAATCAAGCATAACGTTCCCTCTTGGAGTTACTACCTACTACTCGGCCAAAGCAATAAACAACAACGAAGAACATGCAAGAATTACTCAAGAACTAAAATATAAAAGAGGTGAATCAAATATATTACTCACACACAATCTGAACATAATCTCATAATCCATCGGATCCCAGCAAACTCAGCAGAGCAACAGCATAAAGATTACATATGTGCCTCGATCATGTAGGGCAGCTCACGAGGTCTAATCCATGAAGAACAAAGAGGGGAGGAGAACATCACATAGCTACTGGTCATGGACCCATGGTCCAAGGGGGACTACTCAAAACTCATCCGGGAAGCGTCCATGGTGGTGGAGAAGCTCCCGGTGGTGGTCCTCCCCTCCGGCAGGGTGCCGGGAAGAGTTGTCCTCATGCTCGCGATCTTGGAAGCGTGTCAGGACCCCGATCCTAAGTCACACCGATCTAGCTGTAACACGTCATATCACTTTGCGGCCTCACGCACGGTAACCCCACGGGTTCCACCTTACCTGGCCCGAGACCGTTTGCGCATTTTGGCATACGTATATGACAGTGTCGCTAGCTTCCATATGACAGAGAACCCGGGCCGACATGGCTAGTTATAATCCAAAAGTGGCACTAAATTACAGAGACAGGCATCCATGACCCAGCAACGAACGTGTCGGTCATCAACGTATGAACCCAAGTCGTAGCAAGCTACATGGACTTAAAGGAACAACGCGTGACATTTCCCCTAAGGGACAGACACAGGAACGAAGAAGGACACATGCCGGCCAGCCTACGTGTTCCGAGCAGTAGCAAGCTACCAAGGCTCATTGGAATCACTAGGAGGCATTTCCCTGTAAGATAGGCTACCAAAGGAAAACAACTAGGTGTCGGATCCCACACATACCAAGCATTTCAATCATACACGCAATACGCTCAATATGTGCAAATACAACATTGCATCACAACAGAACTCTATGACTCAAAGTACTTTATTTAAAAGGCTCCATACATAACATAGTCATACAGGTAGGGGTCACATGACCCAACACTCAAGTCATACAGTCATACAAGCACAAGCGGAAGCTACATGTCTGAGTACAGACAACTTAGAAAATAAACAGGCTTGGTGTAGCCTGACTATCTACAAGGCCCTTCACAAGCTCCAGATCACCGTCTGGGTGTCAAGCTACTCGTCGACGTCAACGTCTATGTAGAACCCATCAGCGGGGGTAGGGTTCTCCTCTGCAACAGTTATTAAGCAAACATGAGTACAAAGGTACTCAGCAAGTCTTACCACAGAACCTATCATACATGCAACATTATCAAAGGGGGTAGTGGAGTTTATAGCAGAATGCCAGCTTTGACCTTGGCTAACCTATACTACAACTCTCAACAGATTGTAAGAAGTTATTACGAACACGAGTCCACTAATCACCACATCAATACACTACCGAGGATCCTCTTCCATCATCCTTTGGAAGGGCCATCCACGGCACTCACGCTTATCTTGAGGCTTTTAGTAGTATCCATCAACTTGTCTATGAACCGTAAGAGTAACCAAGTAGTTCGTACCGCGAACAACGGCTATTCGAATAGTTTGATAACCCTGCAGGGGTGTACTTCTTCACACACGCTTCCACCGCTTATCGCCGTTTACTCGGCGTGTACTCGGCAACCTTCAAGCGGAAGCCCAGCGAGGGTGTCGGCCACGACCTGACTAACTACTCAAGTCTCTCGTCCAGGTTTATCGCCTATTTGGGTTCCATCCGTGGGGAGATCCGGCCGGGGTGTCGCTCACGGCCCCAAACGATGTGTACAGGGTTCCCGAGTCACCAAACGGGCAACCGGTACACCGTGCCACGTACCTGTCGCATCACAACCCACCCCGAGGGTCAGCGTTGTGCACGACCTCCAGTAAGCTATAAACACCAGAAACTAGTTGCAACTCCTGGACAGAGATCAAGGGTAATTAATAAGTCGAGAGGGTCCATTGGTTTCGGGCCCAATGCATGGTAGTAACTGCAACTTGAACCACACATACAGATCTCGGGTCCTATGTACGGTTCCAATGAAACAACCCACCACGTACTCCTACATGGCCTTTCATCGATACCTTTACCAAAAGTATTCCACACTTCCTTCTCTTTATCGAAAGATTGTTTCACTCTGATTCATCACCCAGATGAATCAGACCAGACACAACTCTAAGCATAGCAGGCAACATAACAAAATAGCATGGTGGATCACACATCACATGGCTCAATCAACTCCTACACATGCTAGTGGGTTTCAACTATTTACTGTGGCAATGACAGGTCATGCAAGGGAATAGGGTTCAACTACCGCAGCAAGTAGCAGTTCACGCGCTGTTGCCTTAATGCAGTAAAAGAGAGCAGGAGCGAGAAGATGGGGTTGTATTGGAATGATCAATGATTGCTTGCCTGACAAGGTAGTTTTCGGGTACTGCTCTTCAACTGGATACGCAGCGGTATCCTCGGGAGCAGGACCTAACACAGGAAATACCGACGATACAATCATTAACAAACAAATGCAACAATATGATGCATGTTTATGACATGGCAAGATGCATGTGTGTTGGATAATGCAACTAAGACCAGAGGGGTTTGAACCTATTTGAATCAAGGATTCAAATTGAAGTTCAAACTATTATTTAAATAAGTGCATTATCATGTTTTTGACATAAACAGCAAGTTAACTTGTTCAAACATGCATGAAACCACTGCCATTAGATAGATTGGATTTTTCTGATCATTTTTCATATATAAATCTTTTCCATCTGAGTTATGGTTGATTTTATATGATTTTTAGAAGTTTTGGGTATTTTCTGGAATTTCCTGAATTAAATTAAATCTAAAAATCCCAGAAAAACCTTTACTGCGTCAGCATGACATCATGCTGACGTCAGCCAGTCAACAGGGCCAGTCCAGGTCAAACCTGACTGGTGGGTCCCTCATGTTAGTGTCTTAGGGGCTAATCCCGGTCATAACCAGGGTTGACTGGGTTTGACTAACAGCGGGGCCCCACTGTCAGTGACTGGGGTGACTAAACTAATTACTGTTAACTCCTAATCGTCGAGCCACGTCAGCCCGCCGGAGTTGGCCGGCGGCGACCATTGCGCACGGCGGTGACTCGTCGGAATCCCTATTCCGGCGTCCATTTGCCGCGCGGATGGGCTCGGTGTGCTCCTGGTGATGTACCACATCCAGCGGTGCCACTGGTTGGACGAGGGGTCGCCGGAGTCGACGGCGACGAGCTCGTCCGCGGCGGTGCTCGCACGGGGTTGGTCGGGATGGTGTTGTAGTGCACGGGAGGAGGAGCTGAAGCTCGCTCTAGCTTGCTGGTGACCTACTGAAGCTAACGGCGTGCTCGGCCGCGAGGTACGGTGCCTATAGCCACGGCGGGGAGTTGGCCGGCGGCGGTGATCGTCGGTGAGCAAAGGGGGCGGCGGCTACAAGGCCTAAACGAGTCCGTGGAGAGGGGGGTTCGAAGCGTGAGATCACAGCGGTCGCAGAGGGCGTCGAAGTGAGCTCGGGGACGGTCGGACGACGGCGTACGGGCGGCGGCGATCTCCGGTGCCGGAGGTTGAAGACGACGGCGAGGGGGGCGTTGCGGAGCTCCTAGCGTCGTGTACGTCGGTGGGGAGCTTCGGGGCGACGAGGCGGAGCTAGTGGTGCTTCTGGGAGGCGAGGAGGTGGCGTAGGGCGCGGTTTCAGTGGTCGTCGGCGACGAGCTCGCTCGGGGGAGCTCGGCGGAGGGAAGAGAGGAGGGGAGAGACACGGGAGAGAGGGGGAAACGGTCGGGGTGGCTCCGTGGCGTCGTTCTAGCCCGTCCAGAAGGCCGAGGGGCCAGCCAGGCAGGCAGGAGGTGGCCGGCGCATCGGCGGCGCTCGCCACCGAGCTGCTTCGTGCGCTGGCGCGGCGAAGAAGACGGCGGTGCCCCTGGTGGGCTGGGCCGGCTGGGCCAGCAGGTAAGTGGGCTCAGGTAAGATTCTTCCTATTTTTCTTTTCCTATTTTCTTTCTGTTTTATTTCTTTTGCAACTTTGTTCATTTAATAAAAATGCCTAAACATTTTTATAACTCATGACACTTGTCATACCTGTTGTATATAAAATGAACAGTAGGAAACATTATAGTTCATGATTATTTGAGCATTTAAAATATTTAAAAGTATTTAAATGCCCAAATTCAAATACCATATGATTTAATCCAAAACCATAGATTGTCCTAGAAAATTGTGCACCATTTTTGGCAGAGGTTTAAGACCAAGGCAGAAATGATGAACATTTTGAAGGGCATTTTGGGTACATTGGAAAATATTTTAGCAAACCCTAGTTGTTAGGGGAGGGGTGCTGGGGTTTCTGTTAATCCCATTTCAAGTTTCTTTGAAAGTAAACATGATGCACACTCTAGTCAGGTCCTAATGCAAGTGCTAGCTAGGGATGTGACAACTCACCCCCACTTAAAAGAATCGCGTCCCGAGATTCGGGTTCCTCCGGAAAGAGGGTGGGGTACTCAAGTCGAAGACGATCCTCCCTTTCCCAAGTGGCTTCACTCTCGGAATGATGTGACGATTGAACCTTGAGAAACTTGATATTGTGGCGTCGAGTGGTGCGCTCAGTTTGATCAAGAATACGAATGGGGTATTCTCGATATGTGAGATTGTCTTGGAGATCAAGCGTTTCGTGGTCCACTCCGCGGATAGGATCCGAGAAGCAACGCCTGAGTTGGGAAACATGGAAAACATCATGAACTCTGGAGAGGTGCGGAGGTAGTTCCAATTGGTAGGCAACTTCTCCTCGTTTGGCAAGAATGCGAAAAGGACTAATGAAACGAGGGGCCAATTTGCCTTTGATACCGAAGCGATGGGTTCCCTTAAGAGGAGTAACCCGAAGGTAAGCCTTATCGCCGACTTCAAAAGTCACAGCCTTATGATGACTATCATATTGGCTCTTTTGGCGAGACTGGGCTGTTTTCAATCTCTCACGAACGATGCGAACTTGTTCCTCTGCTTCCTGAATCATATCCGGGCCAAAGAATTGTCTTTCGCCGGTTTCTGACCAGTTAAGAGGTGTTCGACACCTTCGTCCATATAGAACTTCGAAGGGAGCTTTACCCAAGCTGGCTTGATAACTATTGTTATAAGCGAATTCGGCATATGGAAGACACTTTTCCCTTTCCATACCGAAAGAAATGACAAAGGCTCGAAGCATGTCTTCCAGAATTTGATTGACTCGTTCCACTTGACCACTTGACTGCGGATGGAAGGCAGTACTGAAAGAGAGATGAGTTCCCATAGCATTCTGAAAACTTTCCCAAAATCGTGAAGTGAAAAGACTTCCACGGTCTGAGTTAATCTCCAACGGTACACCATGAAGTGACACTATTCGAGAGATATATAAGTCTGCTAGCTGGCTAGCGGTAATGCTCTCTCGAACAGGCAAGAAATGAGCTACTTTAGAGAGGCGGTCGATAACGACGAAGATAGCATTATTCCCTTTCCTGGACCTGGGAAACCCGGTAATGAAGTCCATACCGACTTTATCCCATTTCCATTCAGGAATAGCTAGAGGTTGAAGGGTGCCAGCAGGCCGTTGATGCTCTGCTTTAACTCGACGACAAACGTCGCAGTTAGCAATGAACTGAGCAATTTCTCTCTTCATCCTAGTCCACCAGAATCTTTGCCGTAGGTCTCGATACATTTTGGTACTACCGGGATGAATCGTGAGAGGAGATTCATGAGCCTCCTTGAGGATCAAACGTCTTAGGTTTCGTACTTTAGGAACCACTAAACGGTTGCTAAAGAATACGACTCCTTGACCATCAATTGAGAAACATCCTGTAACTCCTTTGTTGATGTTCCTCTTAATACGGGAAATTCCGGGATCAACCTTCTGTGCTTTGATGACTTGATCCAAAAGGGTAGGTTTCGCCACCAAGGTGGAAAGGAATCCTCGAGGAACAATGTGAAGGTTAAGCTTACGAAATTCCTCGTGGAGAAGTGGTTGACTTTGTTGTAACATTAAATTGTTACAATAAGACTTACGACTTAGTGCATCAGCCATGACATTGGCCTTTCCAGGAGTGTAAGTGATTCCTAAATCGTAGTCGGTGAGTAATTCAACCCAACGTCTTTGTCTGAGATTTAGATCCGGTTGGGTGAAGATATACTTCAAACTTTGGTGATCGGTGAAGATTTCACAGCGATTACCAAGGAGGTAATGCCGCCATGTTTTGAGTGCATGGACTACAGCTGCAAGCTCTAAATCATGAGTAGGATAGTTATCCTCATGTGGACGCAACTGTCGGGATGCGTATGCAATCACTTGACGATCTTGCATAAGAATGCAACCTAGTCCTTGTCGCGAGGCGTCGCAATAGATTATAAAATCCTTGGAAAAATCTGGTGGTACCAGTACAGGTGCAGATGTCAGGCGTCTTTTCAGTTCCTGAAAACTGGACTCACACTGTGGGGTCCACTCAAACTTTTTATCTTTCTTGAGGAGTTCGGTTAGAGGTTTAGCAACCTTGGAGAAGTTCTCGACGAAACGTCGGCAATAGCTCGCTAAGCCAAGAAAACTCCTAACTTGCTTGACCGATTCAGGGGAAGTCCAATCGAGGACGGCTTGAACTCGCTCGGGATTGACAGCAATACCCTTGCCAGAGATCACATGACCTAGATAGGTTACTTCTGGCAACCAAAATTCACATTTAGAGAATTTGGCATAAAGGCGGTGCTCTCGAAGTTTCGTCAATACCAGCCTTAAATGCTCGGCATGATCTTCCTTGTTCTTGGAGAAAATGAGTATATCATCGAGGTATACCACGACAAATTTATCCAAATACTCCATGAATATAGAATTCATTAACCGAGAAAAGGTAGCTGGGGCATTGGTTAATCCGAAGGACATGACGGTGTACTCATATTGGCCATAACGAGTAACGAAAGCCGTTTTAGGAATGTCCCCGTTCTTGATTTTGATTTGATGGTAGCCCAACCTCAAATCCATCTTAGAGAAGACTGAGGATCCAGCGAGCTGATCATACAGGTCGTTGATCCTGGGAAGCGGATACTTATTCTTTATGGTGACCAGATTGACAGGTCGGTAATCTACAACCATCCGCTCCGTTCCATCCTTCTTCTTGACGAAGAGGACGGGGCAAGCCCAAGGGGAAGAACTAGGACGGATGAAACCCTTTTGCAAGGACTCGTCGAGTTGTTTCTTTAGCTCAGCTAATTCTAGTGGTGCCATCTTATAAGGTCTCCTAGAGATTGGGACAGTTCCAGGAATAAGATCTATCACAAACTCGACATCTCTGTCAGGTGGAACTCCTGGCAGTTCTTCTGGAAAAACATCCGGAAAGTCACAGACTACCGGGATATCTTCGAGTTCTGGTAGAGGGCTGGCATTAAGAGAGTAAAGCTGACGTTCAGCCATTCGGGTCAAGACATTGACTATCTTGCCGGATGGATGTGTAAGTTGAACGGTCCTAGTAAAGCAATCAATCTTGGCGTAATGGGTTGTCATCCAATCCATACCCAAGATGATGTTTAAGTCTGAGGACTTGAGAGCGATTAGAGATGCAAGGAAAACAAGTCTATCGACAAGGATTTCATTTCCATGGCTTACCCTAGAGGTTTGCCACTTTGAACCAGGAGTTTGAATAACCATGGAAGTAGGCATGTCACAAAAAGTCATGTTGTGCAATCGAGCATAGCTCTCAGATATGAACGAATGGGATGCTCCAGTATCGAAAAGAACAAATGCCGGATGGCAGTTTACGAGAAGCGTACCAAGGACGACGTTAGGATCCTCATAGGCTTCTTCAGCAGAAACATAGTTGACATGACCACGTGCAGTGGGGATTGGCTTGACATAGTTCACCTTGCCGGTTGGCTTACCACGGCCAACGGGTTTTCCTGGCTGGTTCTGGGGACAATCACGCATGTAGTGTCCCGGTTCTCCACACTTGAAACATGTCACAGTGGTGGTGCGTGGAGCAAAGTTGGAGGGTGGACCTCCATAGGTCTTAGCAAGTGCAAACTGTTGAGTTGGACGGGGCGCCTCATAGGATGGCCTCGGTGTATACTTGGGTGGCAGAGCAGTGTTAGGAACCCATACACGGCGCTTGTGAGAACCAGAGCCGGATGAGGAACCAAGGTCTCGAGTATGCTTGCGGGTGGCCTCGAAGTCGGTCTGGCCTGTCTCAGCACTGATAGCCTTGTTAACCAACTTCTGGAAAGAGGTGCACTCGTGCAGACGTAGATCACGACGAAGTTCAGGGCTGAGTCCCTTGCGGAACCTCGCCTGTTTCTTGGCATCGGTGGATACTTCCTCAGGTGCATAGCGTGCCAGATTACCAAACTCACGACTGTAGCCATCCACAGTCAGACGGCCCTGGGTGAAATTGCAGAATTCCTCCCGCTTGCGATCCATGAGACCTTCCGGAATGTGATGTTCACGGAATGCCTCATTGAACTCAACCCAGGTAGTGACTTGGCCAGCAGGACGCATAGCTTCAAAGTTTTCCCACCAAAGACTGGCAGGGCCCTCAAGATGGTAGGCGGCGTAGATAACCTTGTCAGCTTTGGCCACACGGGCAGAGTGTAGCTTGTGGGTGATACTACGTAGCCAGTCATCAGCATCCAGAGGTTCAGTGGAGTGATGGAACTTCGGTGGACACATCTTGATAAAATCGTGGATTGACACCACGTCATTCCTCTGACGGAACCCAGTGTTTTGCTCTATGCGTTCCAGCAGACGGTTGGTCTCTCTCTTGTTCCGTTCTGCTTCAAGCATAACTTCCGCCAAGGAGGGTGGCTGGGGCAGATTTCCATCTCTAGCCCCACTAGCCTCACCCTGCTCCTGAGCAGCAGGAGTGTTGCGAGTGTTGACCATCCTAGGAAAACAAAACAACGGTTTAGACATGGATGGCAAAATTTGACATAGAAGTGCAGAATGTAATGGATGACACAGAATGCAGAGATGTTCATCCGTACGACATGGTAATATAGAAACTGCTATATATACACCAGTGGTCATACACACCATACAAAGTTTAGTACAAGCCAAGGCTAAAGTACAACTGCGGTGAAAGACGATACATCCCATCAGAGGCATTCCAAGCTCCTATACATTATTTAACTACACCTCCGGAATCCAGTACACACTAAGTCATATTCCACAAGACGCGCAGGACTGTAGAAATACAACTACTACAATACTACTACTACCACGGACTAGCTCAGACATTCGCGTAGTAATCCTCGTAAAGATTACCACCGTAGCCTGGAAGTGGTACAGACGGATCTTGGAACTCGCGAGCACTCGAAGGTTGTGGACCATAAGGGCATGGGTGTGGTCTCGGTCCCGATGCTGGTGGTAACCGACGCCCACGTGGAGGTGTAATACCCCCAACGTCACGCCAATCCATGCGATCAGGCAGACGAGTCCGCACAGGATACAAATCCCGCATGTCCAGATATCCGGCGTGCACAGCAGGTGCAAGCCGTGTCAAAGTAGTCCAGTGAGCGGCTCGGGTGTTATACGGCTCCATTCGGAGGGCACGGACCTCACGGTCCCTATCCTCCAACATCTGAACAGTAGTCTGAAGCAGTGGCTCTTCATGAGCAGCATCAGTATACAGACCAGTGTAGTAGCCTTCTTCTCCGGGGAGTGAAGCTGGCATGTAACAGAACTCAGTGTTCAGCAACAGGGCATGCCTAGCACGGAGAATGGTCATCATCGAATAAGCAGCATCCTGCACTGCCATCTCGATGGTAATCCCGAGTCCATAAGACCAATGGATGGGATCATTAGCTCCGGGATATGAGGGGTATATCCAGACTGTGCAGAAATACCGACTTTGATTAAAATCCCGATACTGTTCCTCCACAGTGTATTCAGGATACCAGCGATAACCGGTCTCAGTCATCACACGGACTAGCATGGCCGTGTGACCGGGCACATTAATGCACCGAGTCAAACGAACCACTTGGTGAGGAATGCGGCCAGACATCTGAAACACCAAATAATGCAAAGGCATTAGTGTTTCTGGAAGAAATCGGGCAGCATAACAACTGTAAATGCTCAAACAAGGATTTGAGACATCATACAAATGATAGCATAGCCACTCAACAATTCCATATCAAGGTTCCGGTTCAACAATCATCATACTCAACAGGATAGAAACTGAACCGAGGCTTGAAACCAACAATCCTAAGAGTCTACGGATTAGTAACACGCGAACCTAGTAAGGATAAGAGGCCTAGTCCTAAATCCCCGTAGAAAGAATAGACAGACTCAGATCAGAAGGGCATAAGGTAAAGGAGTAAAAAGAGCCTTACGTTCCCTTCCACAATCAATTCCCCTACATATAACTAAGAATTTTTCTAGACTCAACATCGACCAGTTTGGCTTGAGAAACCTACAGGCAGTCCAGCTCTGATGCCAACGCTGTCAGGACCCCGATCCTAAGTCACACCGATCTAGCTGTAACACGTCATATCACTTTGCGGCCTCACGCACGGTAACCCCACGGGTGCCACCTTACCTGGCCCGGGACCGTTTGCGCATTTTGGCACACGTATATGACAGTGTCGCTAGCTTCCATATGACAGAGAACCCGGGCCGACATGGCTAGTTATAATCCAAAAGTGGCACTAAATTATAGAGACAGGCATCCATGACCCAGCAACGAACGTGTCGGTCATCAACGTATGAACCCAAGTCGTAGCAAGCTACATGGACTTAAAGGAACAACGCGTGACATTTCCCCTAAGGGACAGACACAGGAACGAAGAAGGACACATGCCGGCCAGCCTACGTGTTCCGAGCAGTAGCAAGCTACCAAGGCTCATTGGAATCACTAGGAGGCATTTCCCTGTAAGATAGGCTACCAAAGGAAAACAACTAGGTGTCGGATCCCACACATACCAAGCATTTCAATCATACACGCAATATGCTCAATATGTGCAAATACAACATTGCATCACAACAGAACTCTATGACTCAAAGTACTTTATTTAAAAGGCTCCAAGAGCCATACATAACATAGTCATACAGGTAGGGGTCACATGACCCAACACTCAAGTCATACAGTCATACAAGCACAAGTGGAAGCTACATGTCTGAGTATAGACAACTTAGAAAATAAACAGGCTTGGTGTAGCCTGACTATCTACAAGGCCCTTCACAAGCTCCAGATCACCGTCTGGGTGTCAAGCTACTCGTCGACGTCAACGTCTATGTAGAACCCATCAGCGGGGGCAGGGTTCTCCTCTGCAACAGTTATTAAGCAAACATGAGTACAAAGGTACTCAGCAAGTCTTACCACAGAACCTATCATACATGCAACATTATCAAAGGGGGTAGTGGAGTTTATAGCAGAATGCCAGCTTTGACCTTGGCTAACCTATACTACAACTCTCAACAGATTGTAAGAAGTTATTACGAACACGAGTCCACTAATCACCACATCAATACACTACCGAGGATCCTCTTCCATCATCCTTTGGAAGGGCCATCCACGGCACTCACGCTTATCTTGAGGCTTTTAGTAGTATCCATCAACTTGTCTATGAACTGTAAGAGTAACCAAGTAGTTCGTACCGCGAACAACGGCTATTCGAATAGTTTGATAACCCTGCAGGGGTGTACTTCTTCACACACGCTTCCACCGCTTATCGCCGTTTACTCGGCGTGTACTCGGCAACCTTCAAGCGGAAGCCCAGCGAGGGTGTCGGCCACGACCTGACTAACTACTCAAGTCTCTCGTCCAGGTTTATCGCCTATTTGGGTTCCATCCGTGGGGAGATCAGGCCGGGGTGTCGCTCACGGCCCCAAACGATGTGTACAGGGTTCCCGAGTCACCAAACGGGCAACCGGTACACCGTGCCACGTACCTGTCGCATCACAACCCACCCCGAGGGTCAGCGTTGTGCACGACCTCCAGTAAGCTATAAACACCAGAAACTAGTTGCAACTCCTGGACAGAGATCAAGGGTAATTAATAAGTCGAGAGGATCCATTGGTTTCGGGCCCAATGCATGGTAGTAACTGCAACTTGAACCACACATACAGATCTCGGGTCCTATGTACGGTTCCAATGAAACAACCCACCACGTACTCCTACATGGCCTTTCATCGATACCTTTACCAAAAGTATTCCACACTTCCTTCTCTTTATCGAAAGATTGTTTCACTCTGATTCATCACCCAGATGAATCAGACCAGACACAACTCTAAGCATAGCAGGCAACATAACAAAATAGCATGGTGGATCACACATCACATGGCTCAATCAACTCCTACACATGCTAGTGGGTTTCAACTATTTACTGTGGCAATGACAGGTCATGCAAGGGAATAGGGTTCAACTACCGCAGCAAGTAGCAGTTCACGCGCTGTTGCCTTAATGCAGTAAAAGAGAGCAGGAGCGAGAAGATTGGGTTGTATCGGAATGATCAATGATTGCTTGCCTGACAAGGTAGTTTTCGGGTACTGCTCTTCAACTGGATACGCAGCAGTATCCTCGGGAGCAGGACCTAACACAGGAAATACCGACGATACAATCATTAACAAACAAATGCAACAATATGATGCATGTTTATGACATGGCAAGATGCATGTGTGTTGGCTAATGCAACTAAGACCAGAGGGGTTTGAACCTATTTGAATCAAGGATTCAAATTGAAGTTCAAACTATTATTTAAATAAGTGCATTATCATGTTTTTGACATAAACAGCAAGTTAACTTGTTCAAACATGCATAAAACCAGTGCCATTAGATAGATTGGATTTTTCTGATCATTTTTCATATATAAATCTTTTCCATCTGAGTTATGGTTGATTTTATATGATTTTTAGAAGTTTTGGGTATTTTCTGGAATTTCCTGAATTAAATTAAATCTAAAAATCCTAGAAAAACCTTTACTGCGTCAGCATGACATCATGCTGACGTCAGCCAGTCAACAGGGCTAGTCCAGGTCAAACCTGACTGGTGGGTCCCTCATGTTAGTGTCTTAGGGGCTAATCCCGGTCATAACCAGGGTTGACTGGGTTTGACTAACAGCGGGGCCCCACTGTCAGTGACTGGGGTGACTAAACTAATTACTGTTAACTCCTAATCGTCGAGCCATGTCAGCCCGCCGGAGTTGGCCGGCGGCGACCATTGCGCACGGCGGTGACTCGTCGGAATCCCTATTCCGGCATCCATTTGCCGCGCGGATGGGCTCGGTGTGCTCCTGGTGATGTACCGCATCCAGCGGTGCCACTGGTTGGACGAGGGGTCGCCGGAGTCGACGGCGACGAGCTCGTCCGCGGCGGTGCTCGCACGGGGTTGGTCGGGATGGTGTTGTAGTGCACGGGAGGAGGAGCTGAAGCTCGCTCTAGCTTGCTGGTGACCTACTGAAGCTAACGGCGTGCTCGGCCGCGAGGTACGGTGCCTATAGCCACGGCGGGGAGTTGGCCGGCGGCGGTGATCGTCGGTGAGCAAAGGTGTAATGCCCAGGATGGGACTATACCTCCTACGTGTCGAGGCACGACTTAAAGGTATAAGCCCATCCTAGAATGATCTCAAGTTTTGGTATCTTTGCACGACTCATGTAAAAGAGGGATTAAAATGCAAAAGGAGATAGTTGGCTTACACTCGCCACTTCACACAATACATTACATAAACAATCATCAACCAAAAACATCACAACCCGACTACGGGTGAAGATCCAAAAGAAAGATACCAAAACAACAGAAAGCCACAGGTCAGGAACGAATCCTAGTAGAAGAACCACTACTGAACATCGAAACGTCACAAGCAAACGGTCAAACTCTTCAACGAGCTCCTGGTGAAGCATTGAACCAGCTCCTGCTTCGAACTCGGCTGAACCTGCATCTGGTGTGGTGAAGTAACTATGAGCCACAGAGGACTCAGCAATCCCGTTCCCGGGTAACAAGACTATTTAAGCCCTGGGTGAGGACAAGGCTGAAGAAAGAACGAGAGGTGAAGGAACAAACAAGAGTCTGCAGCAGCAACTAGCACTAACTTACGCAATAGAGAGCGAGAAGAGAAGAGCATCGGTCGAAAGATGATCACGAAGTGATCCTAGCTAAAGCCGGTCAAACATAACCGCACCGTGTTCAACTCCCGAATCCCTATTCGGAAATTGACAGTCACGGAACACACGCTGGTAGTGTATTGAATCATTGTGTCAAGTTATCTACAACCGGAATTAACAAGCTCCCATCTGCCACATAACCGCGGGCACGGCTTTCGAAAGTTCAAACCCTGCAGGGGTGTTCCAACTTGGCCCATCACAAGCCCACGATCCGCGAAGTCGCAACTCCATAGGTGGGAAGACTCGAGTATTCTCGGAATCCCGTGCTCAAGTTAAACCGAACTAAGGTAAGGCTAATCCAGCAAATCCTCCCGGCGTGCTGACACCCTGATAGTAGCCGCGCGTATCTCGTCTCAGGCCACGACTGGATGAGCGCTACGTACAGTACCAAAGACCCCAGATAACTGGGTGGTACCGCAAGTGACTCTAGTTTGGGACCAACACCATCAGCACTGGCCCCCCTGCTATGTAGAAATAAAGGATCCTCGAGGGAGCGACCCCCTATGCAAATTTAATTAATTAAGTTGTTATTATGAGGCAAATAGTACCAATGTTGGGATTTGCTGGAAAAGACTTAGCACTTAGCGGTTTATCAAGGGGGTCCCATACACCCCAACCGTGTTAGGAACGCATAATCAAGGAACATAACACCGGTTTATACGGTTCCTAACGGCATGAGTGGAACAAAACACCAAGCAAAAGGCTTAGCCTTCCACCCTGCCAATATATAGATGATTTCATTTTTAAGCATTTATATAGTGTGATATAACCCAACCAAACTTCAACATGAAGCAAGCATCTTCAATCTTCACCTGCAACTAGCAATGCTATAAGAAGGGCTGAGCGAAGCGTACTTAGCCAAGCAACGGTTTGCATAGGTAGGGTGGTTAACATGGCAATGGTTACAAGTAGGAGGCTGACAAGAAGAACATGGGCATCGAGGCAAAACTAAAGATTGAGACTACTAGCAGTAGGCAAAAATAGTAATGGTATCCGGGTTCGGTCATCTTGCCTGGAATTCCACAAGGGAGAAGAACGGATCCAAGAAGCAGACGGAGCAACAGTCGAGCGGATCCTCACAACTCCGGAACGAAACCGAAGCTAACAAGAGAAGCAACCGGAAAGAAAGAAACAACACGGTAAACACACACAAACATAAACATGGCATACAATGCACAAGCAAGCATGATGCATGTCCGGTTTAATTATGCATGGCATGGCAAAGTGCACAAACAAATACTACAAGTTAAATGGAGCTCAATATGCAACGAGTTGCATATTGACGAAACACCACATTTAATTATTTAGTTGACTCTCGTTATTTACAAGACAAGATTAAATGTTTTTAACATGGCAAGAGGTGAAGCATAAAGAAACTACGCTAACTAGCAATTTAAATGAGGCCGGAAGAATAACAACAACATCTCCGGAAAATCCCCATAAGCATGTTTAATAATTATAAGCAACAACAATTCACACATATAAGTGTTGTTAATATGATGCGGATGACATGATCAAGTTTATGCAATTTTATTAAAAGGTTGACTTAAAAGAGATATGAAGTTTATGTCACCGTGGTGGATGGAAAGGGTGCCACGGCAACGATCCGAAATGATGCAACGCAACATCTCGGTTCCGGTTTCTCGTTAAGAGACCGGTGCAAAAGGTAAGGTGGAGTGAGCGAAACAAGATGATGGGGTGATCCCGTTACCGGGTTCCCACGAGTCGGTGACGAGGCAACCGAGGAACAACAAAAGGGACGAAACGGACACGGAGCACACACGGGAGACATTTCATACAACACAAGCAAGCACAAGCGTTCATCCACGGGGTCGCGTCTCGGGGTTATACCTTCGAAGCGTTCTCTCTCGAAGCGGTTCGAGAGCGTCGAGGAAGTAGCCGTAGTAGAGGAAGTAGTGGTACACGGGGCGACGGTAGTGGTACACGATCGTAGTGGGAAGTAGTTGTTCCGTTCGTCTTGGCGGTTCCACGACGACGGTAGTTGTTCACGGTCATCGGTAGTCGTTCGGGGCGTCGTGGTACTCGGGGTTCCCGTTTGCGACGGTAGTGGAAGTAGTGGAACTTGACGCATCCGAAGAGGTACTTGACGAGTCGGTCGCGATACTTGTTCCCGGAGGTGTTCACGAGCTTGTTTTTCCGTAGATGTACGGTTCATCGAGGTACTTGGTCATAGGGGTACTTGACACGCCACCGTGTAGTCGTACTCGAGGCTCGTAGCGGTCAAGTCATGTGTCGTGGAACTTGTTGCGTCGGGTCTTGGCGACGGTAGACGTTCGGGCCCAAAAGTAGTAATACTTGCATCTCCATGATTATCTGAGATTAACATTACAGCAACAATACAAAAAAAACAAGAACAGGGCGGCAGCGACATCCAAGGCAAAAGAGGCAGCAGGGCAACACCCTGGACGCTGCTGGTGAGGAGGCAGGGCCGGCCTTGAGGACGACGGGGAGGCGCAGGGCGCAGAGGAGGCGGCGGACCCGGCCAGAGGGACGACGAGGGCGCTCGGACGTCGCGGCTTCTGGCCGCGGCTGCGCGGCCTGGTTGCTCCAAGGCGCTCGGGAGGACGACGCGCTCGCGGGGCAGGGGCCGAAGCGGGCTCGGGCGCCATGGCGCTGAAGGAGGCAGAGGGCGAGGCGAGGGAGGAGGGGATCCCCGCGGCCGGCCTGGAGAGGAGGGCGCTGATCGGACTCCGGCCCTGGGCGACGGGGCTGTAGGAGCGCCGCGGGAGGCCAGGTAGAGGTGCGGCCTCGGGCCTGGCCGCTGCTCCTGGCGAGGGGCGCGGGCGTGCTGTCTTCGAGACGCGGAGAGGAGGGAGGCGCAGAGCAGGCGCGGGGCTCCTGCGCGGAGGGATCGAAGCAGGCGCTCGGGAGGAGGGAGATGGAGGCTCGGGGCGAGGGGAAGAAGATCGAGGGAACGGGTTGTTCGAGGGAGAGGGAAGAGGGTGAGCGATGGGAGAGGGAAGGGGCAGAGCGAGCGATGGGAAAACGGGGTCGAGGGTTCGGGCTGGCGGCTGAGCGAGAGGAGAGGGAGAGCGAGGGATCGGGCTAGGGTTAGGAAAAGGAGATGGGCTGGGCCAAAAGGGAGGGCCCAAGAGGGAGGAGGTCGCCCAAGAGAGAGGAGAAGAAGAAAGGCTGCTGGCCTGGGCCTCTTATTTTAACTGATTTGGCAGAAAACAAAGAGAGAAGAAAAAGAAAGAAGAGGGAGGTTAGGGAAAAATAGCACACGAGGTCAAAAACCCCATGCTCACAAAAATGTCAGGATTTAAAATAAAATAGAAGGAGGGTTTTGGAGGAACCTCGAAACAACGGAAAGAATTAAGACAAGGTTAAGAAGGTGAAACTCGAAGTGAAAAGACATGGGGAAATTATGCAAGTGTGTTACGGTGATTCCGAAGCAATGGAATAATTATTAATATAGCTCCATAATTATTAGGAGGCTTTTATATGTTATAAAGAGAAGACATTCTTCCCTCGATTTAAATGGACCGAAGGCCCACACGGATTATTTAAGATGAGATGCAAAAAAATAAATATGACATGATGGCATGATGACATGATGCAATGCAAAAATAAAAACACAAGCACAAAAGGAACACCCGGGCAACTCGGAACATCTGGAATCTTCGGGAAACTTCTGGAATCTTCTGGGACGTCAGTCTCGGGCGTCACAACTCTCCCACACTAACAGAGGATCTCGACCCAAGATCCTAGAGATATCACCGGGTAAAAACGGAAGAGGAAGAGGTAAAACAAAGTTGCTTCTTTGACAGACGAGTGAAACCAAAGAACCTTGAGAGGTTGAACAAGATGACAGAAAAAAAAATGCAACGGAGATGAACGAAGTTAAGAGCACTCCGGTAAAATGAGTAACCAGGAGTATTATGAGAACCTTGGAGGTTGAAAGACATGAAACAAGAGCTCACGGACCAAAAGAATATGAAACTGCAAGGGTATAACCAAGGAAGAAGAATGACAGAATTTGGACAGCACTCCGTCTGAAAATGGAAGGAATTGAACAAAAAACTTGAGGAGATGGAAAGATACTTGATGAAAACAACAACATATTGCCTCCGAAACAATTAAAAGAATGGCACAAGGTGCATGAAAAGATTCAGACAGCACTCCGGTTGAAAAGAGAGGCAAACTTGATAAGATGAGAGAACTAGAAGGAAGGACACAACACTCCGGTTAAATAGATAAACAATGAAAGAACATGATATAGATATGACAAGATGATGGGGTGGAGAGAGCAATATTACAATGCCTCCGGAATGAAAGAATAGCATATAAATCAAAGAAAGAAATGAATGGAGAAGAAAATGACAACTTCTCTCAAATCGAATTTGAAAGAGCATCCTTACGAAGAAGGGTTGAACGGAATTGATTGAAAAATCAACAACGAAACGAATAAGCTCATGTGGCCTTATGGAAATCATCTCAAAATTATGAGGTGACAACCGGCCACTGACGGAAACAATTGATTGGATTGAGATCAACAAGGAGACGAAAAACTTATTTCACCAGAATGATAAATGAAGAACTTGGGTCATTTATAAGCACCATAATAGCAAAAAGCTTAGGGAAAAGCTTTTGGTGAAATACAACCCAAGATAACTCCAACAAATAAAATGAATGGTTGGAAAGATCTCCTGAACAAAGGAAAATGATGGGTTTAAATATCTCAATCTTGACAACTTGTGAATCATGAAACATGAAGGAATTGTCAAAATGGCATACCACCATCTCAAAAGATAAGGTAGAAAGAATTGCAATTGGAAGCATGATGAAAATGCTTGAGCTCCCACAAGAATGTTGATGAAGACTTCAAGGATGAAATAAATCATGATGAACCACCATGAGAACTCCGGTAATGAAAGCAAGAGAAGTGAAAGATGAAAAGAATAAGATTCAAGGCCTGCGGTGAATTAGATGAAGTTGAAATGATATAATTGAAATCACTTGGAACTCCGGAAAACAAGATGAACAACTTAGAACCGAGAATATGATATGGTGAACAAGCTCCAGACAAAAGAATTAAATCACCTGAAGGAACAAGAATAAGAGTTATGTCATGCATCTCCTTCACCAATTAAATTGATGACAACCAAAGGATTTGGCAAACTACTTATTCTCGTTGCAAAGAATTAAAGAGAGATCTAGCACAAGCTTGGATAAGTATTCAACAAACCACCGGTAGGATTATGAAAAGAACAAATGAATTAAAAAGATAACAACGGAAGAGTAAACTTGAAAGAACCACCGTAAGAATATGGAGACGAACGAAGAGACATCAATGAAGAATATTTGGAGGACGAAGTTGAAAACTGAGAACGAAGAAATCTTCTGAAACGATGGCCTTCGGAGGAACACAAAGAAAAGAATTCATGAAATGCTCCGGACGGGTATAAAAGAATTCCTCACAATCAAAACAATAATGAGGATGGCATGAAGCTAGAACCACGAATCTTCAAGAGAACGGTCCAAGATTAAAGAGAAACTCTTCTCCGATCTTCAAAATCTGAGAAGACGACGAGAAATGACATGAAGGATTGTTGAGCACTCCGGAATGAAGAATTAAAAAGGTTAAGCCAATGATGAACAAGAATTTGAAAGCGATCTTGGAGAAGGCATGTGACTGATGGAATCATTCTTACGTCACACTTTGAAAAGAATTTGAGTATAACTCCAGAAAACAAATAGAAGAGTCAGGTAAGATCCTGGAAAAGACCTGTGGGTTAGGGCCCACTAAAGAAATCACCGTTGAAAAGGATTGCTTAAGAGATATTGCACCGGTTGAATTAAATGGCTTGAATAAGATTATAATCCTCAAAATAGCTGAACGGATAAGAATGGAATTATGAATCTTCAGCACTCCGGATATGAATAGCAAGAGGAGAATGATTAATTGGTGCACCGGAATAAGAAAACATTGAAAAGAGGAAAAAAGGATAAGATCAACACCGAAATCTTGAATTACATCCACCTGAAGAATATTGGAATTAAGAATGATGAACTTGAAGCTTTTGAGCATCTTCATGATAAAGCACCGGATAAGAACATTTAAGGAAAAGAATGCAGAAATATCACATGAATAAAATGGATACTTCATTTGAGAATTTCTGGCTCCAAGAAAAGAAGGAAGGGAGGGTGGGGAAAACAAAGACAACTTGGGATGAATAATTTGAAGAGAAGGCACACCGGTTGAAAAGAATTAACATGACAATCTTGATGTCAAGAAGAATTAGCACTCCCATAGAAATATGAGAACACCGATTAGAAAGGTATGGAATCAACATTTGACATCGAAGCAACTCGAATACCAGAATCAAAACAAAACAAAGGATAGATATACAACATGATCTTCACAATATCATCCGAACAGAGAATTGAACGAATGAATTCCGCAGGTACATCAACTAGTCGAGAAGCCACTTGGAAAACAAAAAGAAAAATAAAAAGGAACAAGGATCAGATAGAACAAATACAAGATAGAAGTTTCGTTCGACATCTTCGTGCTGAAAGCTCATGGAACGTGTTACAAAAGGGTTTTGCAATCCCCGGATCAGCATAGCCAAGGACCCTTTAAGATGCAACTCCCGATCAGAACAAGTCCATAAAACCACTTCACTCAATGTAGAACCCCGAACTTCATATCGAGCATCCGTTGGAAGAATGCCTAGAACTACTAGATGAACCCACCTATAGATTTCCGAAAGTTTCCAGTCATGCAATCAGGTGTTGGAGATACACGGGAAGCACCGCGCAATAAACTCTAAACCTACATCCAGGTGTATCCATCCTTCAACACATAACCAGTCTTTCTCGGAAACTGTTTACCTCGGACCTTCGAAAAGCATCCACTATAACAAGCTATGGCAATACTCTCGAACTACCTCCCCAGTACTGGGTGATGTCGGGGTTATCTTGCCACTGGCCGTATAGGAGAGATTTTCGATGTCGGTCGTCTTAAGTATTTAGTACTGCCGCGATATGCTTGTTACAATGATACCCCGAAGCTCAACTCCTCGGGAACATGAGGCATCGAGAACAATATCCTTGTCACAAGAACATCGAAACAATCCCAGAATACTCGCGGGATCCTAAAAAAAATTTGGTGCAATTTTGAGAGTAGAAGAGAAAAGAGTAATCGTCGGGAGTCCTCACCAGAGAGAAAGGGGATGAGAAGCAAAGAAATCCTACTCTCCGATATAATATAGGACTCAAAAAGTTTTCAGTGTGTGCCTAGACTCAACCGTCAACGATTTGATCAATCAGTGGGGGCTTCTAGGTCGGAGAAGGCTCTGAATACCAACTTGTAATGCCCAGGATGGGACTATACCTCCTACGTGTCGAGGCATGACTTAAAGGTATAAGCCCATCCTAGAATGATCTCAAGTTTTGGTATCTTTGCACGACTCATGTAAAAGAGGGATTAAAATGCAAAAGGAGATAGTTGGCTTACACTCGCCACTTCACACAATACATTACATAAACAATCATCAACCAAAAACATCACAACCCGACTACGGGTGAAGATCCAAAAGAAAGATACCAAAACAACAGAAAGCCACAGGTCAGGAACGAATCCTAGTAGAAGAACCACTACTGAACATCGAAACGTCACAAGCAAACGGTCAAACTCTTCAACGAGCTCCTGGTGAAGCATTGAACCAGCTCCTGCTTCGAACTCGGCTGAACCTGCATCTGGTGTGGTGAAGTAACTGTGAGCCACAGAGGACTCAGCAATCCCGTTCCCGGGTAACAAGACTATTTAAGCCCTGGGTGAGGACAAGGCTGAAGAAAGAACGAGAGGTGAAGGAACAAACAAGAGTCTGCAGCAGCAACTAGCACTAACTTACGCAATAGAGAGCGAGAAGAGAAGAGCATCGGTCGAAAGATGATCACGAAGTGATCCTAGCTAAAGCCGGTCAAACATAACCCCACCGTGTTCAACTCCCGAATCCCTATTCGGAAATTGACAGTCACGGAAGACACGCTGGTAGTGTATTGAATCATTGTGTCAAGTTATCTACAACCGGAATTAACAAGCTCCCATCTGCCACATAACCGCGGGCACGGCTTTCGAAAGTTCAAACCCTGCAGGGGTGTTCCAACTTGGCCCATCACAAGCCCACGATCCGCGAAGTCGCAACTCCATAGGTGGGAAGACTCGAGTATTCTCGGAATCCCGTGCTCAAGTTAAACCGAACTAAGGTAAGGCTAATCCAGCAAATCCTCCCGGCGTGCCGACACCCTGATAGTAGCCGCGCGTATCTCGTCTCAGGCCACGACCGAATGAGCGCTACGTACAGTACCAAAGACCCCAGATAACTGGGTGGTACCGCAAGTGACTCTAGTTTGGGACCAACACCATCAGCACTGGCCCCCCTGCTATGTAGAAATAAAGGATCCTCGAGGGAGCGACCCCCTATGCAAATTTAATTAATTAAGTTGTTATTATGAGGCAAATAATACCAATGTTGGGATTTGCTGGAAAAGACTTAGCACTTAGCGGTTTATCAAGGGGGTCCCATACACCCCAACCGTGTTAGGAACGCATAATCAAGGAACATAACACCGGTTTATACGGTTCCTAACGGCATGAGTGGAACAAAACACCAAGCAAAAGGCCTTCCACCCTGCCAATATATAGATGATTTCATTTTTAAGCATTTATATAGTGTGATATAACCCAACCAAACTTCAACATGAAGCAAGCATCTTCAATCTTCACCTGCAACTAGCAATGCTATAAGAAGGGCTGAGCGAAGCGTACTTAGCCAAGCAACGGTTTGCATAGGTAGGGTGGTTAACATGGCAATGGTTACAAGTAGGAGGCTGACAAGAAGAACATGGGCATCGAGGCAAAACTAAAGATCGAGACTACTAGTAGTAGGCAAAAATAGTAATGGTATCCGGGTTCGGTCATCTTGCCTGGAATTCCACAAGGGAGAAGAACGGATCCAAGAAGCAGACGGAGCAACAGTCGAGCGGATCCTCACAACTCCGGAACGAAACCGAAGCTAACAAGAGAAGCAACCGGAAAGAAAGAAACAACACGGTAAACACACACAAACATAAACATGGCATACAATGCACAAGCAAGCATGATGCATGTCCGGTTTAATTATGCATGGCATGGCAAAGTGCACAAACAAATACTACAAGTTAAATGGAGCTCAATATGCAACGAGTTGCATATTGACGAAACACCACATTTAATTATTTAGTTGACTCTCGTTATTTACAAGACAAGATTAAATGTTTTTAACATGGCAAGAGGTGAAGCATAAAGAAACTACGCTAACTAGCAATTTAAATGAGGCCGGAAGAATAACAACAACATCTCCGGAAAATCCCCATAAGCATGTTTAATAATTATAAGCAACAACAATTCACACATATAAGTGTTGTTAATATGATGCGGATGACATGATCAAGTTTATGCAATTTTATTAAAAGGTTGACTTAAAAGAGATATGAAGTTTATGTCACCGTGGTGGATGGAAAGGGTGCCACGGCAACGATCCGAAATGATGCAACGCAACATCTCGGTTCCGGTTTCTCGTTAAGAGACCGGTGCAAAAGGTAAGGTGGAGTGAGCGAAACAAGATGATGGGGTGATCCCGTTACCGGGTTCCCACGAGTCGGTGACGAGGCAACCGAGGAACAACAAAAGGGACGAAACGGACACGGAGCACACACGGGAGACATTTCATACAACACAAGCAAGCACAAGCGTTCATCCACGGGGTCGCGTCTCGGGGTTATACCTTCGAAGCGTTCTCTCTCGAAGCGGTTCGAGAGCGTCGAGGAAGTAGCCGTAGTAGAGGAAGTAGTGGTACACGGGGCGACGGTAGTGGTACACGATCGTAGTGGGAAGTAGTTGTTCCGTTCGTCTTGGCGGTTCCACGACGGCGGTAGTTGTTCACGGTCATCGGTAGTCGTTCGGGGCGTCGTGGTACTCGGGGTTCCCGTTTGCGACGGTAGTGGAAGTAGTGGAACTTGACGCATCCGAAGAGGTACTTGACGAGTCGGTCGCGGTACTTGTTCCCGGAGGTGTTCACGAGCTTGTTTTTCCGTAGATGTACGGTTCATCGAGGTACTTGGTCGTAGGGGTACTTGACACGCCACCGTGTAGTCGTACTCGAGGCTCGTAGCGGTCAAGTCACGTGTCGTGGAACTTGTTGCGTCGGGTCTTGGCGACGGTAGACGTTCGGGCCCAAAAGTAGTAATACTTGCATCTCCATGATTATCTGAGATTAACATTACAGCAACAATACAAAAAAAACAAGAACAGGGCGGCAGCGACATCCAAGGCAAAAGAGGCAGCAGGGCAACACCCTGGACGCTGCTGGTGAGGAGGCAGGGCCGGCCTTGAGGACGACGGGGAGGCGCAGGGCGCAGAGGAGGCGGCGGACCCGGCCAGAGGGACGACGAGGGCGCTCGGACGTCGCGGCTTCTGGCCGCGGCTGCGCGGCCTGGTTGCTCCAAGGCGCTCGGGAGGACGACGCGCTCGCGGGGCAGGGGCCGAAGCGGGCTCGGGCGCCATGGCGCTGAAGGAGGCAGAGGGCGAGGCGAGGGAGGAGGGGATCCCCGCGGCCGGCCTGGAGAGGAGGGCGCTGACCGGACTCCGGCCCTGGGCGACGGGGCTGTAGGAGCGCCGCGGGAGGCCAGGTAGAGGTGCGGCCTCGGGCCTGGCCGCTGCTCCTGGCGAGGGGCGCGGGCGTGCTGTCTTCGAGACACGGAGAGGAGGGAGGCGCAGAGCAGGCGCGGGGCTCCTGCGCGGAGGGATCGAAGCAGGCGCTCGGGAGGAGGGAGATGGAGGCTCGGGGCGAGGGGAAGAAGATCGAGGGAATGGGTTGTTCGAGGGAGAGGGAAGAGGGTGAGCGATGGGAGAGGGAAGGGGCAGAGCGAGCGATGGGAAAACGGGGTCGAGGGTTCGGGCTGGCGGCTGAGCGAGAGGAGAGGGAGAGCGAGGGATCGGGCTAGGGTTAGGAAAAGGAGATGGGCTGGGCCAAAAGGGAGGGCCCAAGAGGGAGGAGGTCGCCCAAGAGAGAGGAGAAGAAGAAAGGCTGCTGGCCTGGGCCTCTTATTTTAACTAATTTGGCAGAAAACAAAGAGAGAAGAAAAAGAAAGAAGAGGGAGGTTAGGGAAAAATAGCACACGAGGTCAAAAACCCCATGCTCACAAAAATGTCAGGATTTAAAATAAAATAGAAGGAGGGTTTTGGAGGAACCTCGAAACAACGGAAAGAATTAAGACAAGGTTTAGAAGGTGAAACTCGAAGTGAAAAGACATGGGGAAATTATGCAAGTGTGTTACGGTGATTCCGAAGCAATGGAATAATTATTAATATAGCTCCATAATTATTAGGAGGCTTTTATATGTTATAAAGAGAAGACATTCTTCCCTCGATTTAAATGGACCGAAGGCCCACACGGATTATTTAAGTTGAGATGCAAAAAAATAAATATGACATGATGGCATGATGACATGATGCAATGCAAAAATAAAAACACAAGCACAAAAGGAACACCCGGGCAACTCGGAACATCTGGAATCTTCGGGAAACTTCTGGAATCTTCTGGGACGTCAGTCTCGGGCGTCACAAAAGGGGGCGGCGGCTACAAGGCCTAAACGAGTCCGTGGAGAGGGGGGTTCGAAGCGTGAGCTCACAGCGGTCGCAGAGGGCGTCGAAGTGAGCTCGGGGACGGTCGGACGACGGCGTACGGGCGGCGGCGATCTCTGGTGCCGGAGGTTGAAGACGACGGCGAGGGGGGCGTTGCGGAGCTCCTGGCGTCGTGTACGTCGGTGGGGAGCTTCGGGGCGACGAGGCGGAGCTAGTGGTGCTTCTGGGAGGCGAGGAGGTGGCGTAGGGCGCGGTTTCAGCGGTCGTCGGCGACGAGCTCGCTCGGGGGAGCTCGGCGGAGGGAAGAGAGGAGGGGAGAGACACGGGAGAGAGGGGGAAACGGTCGGGGTGGCTCCGTGGCGTCGTTCTAGCCCGTCCAGTAGGCCGAGGGGCCAGCCAGGCAGGCAGGAGGTGGCCGGCGCATCGGCGGCGCTCGCCACCGAGCTGCTTCGTGCGCTGGCGCGGCGAAGAAGACGGTGGTGCCCCTGGTGGGCTGGGCCGGCTGGGCCAGCAGGTAAGTGGGCTCAGGTAAGATTCTTCCTATTTTTCTTTTCCTATTTTCTTTCTGTTTTATTTCTTTTGCAACTTTGTTCATTTAATAAAAATGCCTAAACATTTTTATAACTCATGACACTTGTCATACCTGCTGTATATAAAATGAACAGTAGGAAGCATTATAGTTCATGATTATTTGAGCATTTAAAATATTTAAAACTATTTAAATGCCCAAATTCAAATACCATATGATTTAATCCAAAACAATAGATTGTCCTAGAAAATTGTGCACCATTTTTGGTAGAGGTTTAAGACCAAGGCAGAAATGATGAACATTTTGAAGGGCATTTTGGGCACATTGGAAAATATTTTAGCAAACCCTAGTTGTTAGGGGAGGGGTGCTGGGGTTTCTGTTAATCCCATTTCAAGTTTCTTTGAAAGTAAACATGATGCACACTCTAGTCAGGTCCTAATGCAAGTGCTAGCTAGGGATGTGACAAAGCGTTGCGGCGGCGGAACAGAGGCGAGATCATGAAAAAGGGTTCCGTCTTCCAGGGTTTCGGGACGCGAGGAGTATATATGCCAAAGGGGGTCACCAGAAGCGGAGAGGGGGGCCCAGGCGCCCCCCTAGGGCGGCCAGGTGTGGGGCCTCCTGGGCTGGCCGCCTGGGCTGCCCCTGGCTCCCCTCTGGCCCCACTTTGGTTTTTCTCGAAGCTTACAGTACGCTGATTTTTTCTGTATTTTTTCCGAAATTTTTGGAGCACTTTTAATATGGGGGAAATCTGAAATAGAAAAACAGCAGAAAACAGGAGCTGGCACTGTGGTGCACTGATTTAATAGGTTAGTACAAATATGATCAAAAGTGTATGGAAGTGCATAAATATCATAGCAATATCACACAAAAGAAGCATGGAGCAAGCAGAAATTATAGATACGTTTTGGATGTATCAGTAACCAGGTATAGCTCTATCACCTGTCTTGAGACAAAATAACATGCTTGCTACAGTAAAACTTTATTAGTTAGACAAGTCTTTGCTGCAAGAAAACTACTAATTTGGTCATGACTCTTATTTGGGCAGAAGGAACAAAACACGCTGACCTTCTATGGGTTTGACACCCAGATGGCAAAGCCTTACTCACGAGTTGTGTACAACGAGATAAGAAAAAGGCTAAAACTGAGCACACTCTTCACGGCGATAGAGACGGAAGAGCCCACAAAGTACCTCGTGCGCTACAACAAGCCGCAAAAACTGTCTATGTGGTCTCAGCACGCGTTCTAGGTGGTTGCAGACCCCGTGGGAGAAATATATGACCGCGAGTGCAAGCTATGGGACCACACAGGTGAGCACTAAAAAAGATGTTACATGTTATACTACTTATATTTGCAAAGTTTTTGTTCAAATGAAATGACAAAAAACATGCACCTCTTCCAAAAAATACTAGTATTTTCTGCGTGCATGTACTATGCATGATGCAGACAATTAAGGCTGACAGCGTTCCAGAGAAATATATCCTCAGGAGATACACTAAACGCCCGAACATCCAGCCAACATTCAATAGAAATGACTTGAGGGTAGTAGCGTCAAACAAGCCCTCCCAATACTGCATTGAAAGTGCACTACTGCAGCAGAGCATGAGGGTGCACAAAAAAGCTTAAGAAGCCAAGAGCAAATGGCAAGGTCAAGGATCATCATGGACAAACTTGAACAAGAACTCGACGCCATGCATTCTTCTGAAAACGGAGGTGTCACGGACAATGGAGCCATTGAGCAGGATATTGCTACAATCTTATACGAGATGAACCATCTGGGAGATATTGACCCATTCGACAACGAGGAAGATGAGCAACAACAACCAGAGCGTGCCCATGTGCACACTAAAGAGCAGCAACATGCTCACGTGCAAGATCAACAACTTGATGGTGCTGTAGGCGAACCACATGACAATAGGACATACTACCAGCAGTAGTAGGAAAGGGTGATTAAACCACCCATATTCTCAAAAACAAAGGGGAGGAAGAGTAAAACGCAAGCAGCGAAAGCAGTAGCCAAAAAGCCGCCACGCCCCATCAGACGCATGGAATTTGGCCCCGACGGTAAACCTCTCGGGATAAGGGCATGCAGATTCTGCAATGTTGCGACCAACCATAATTACCGCACATGCCCACTCCGCACAGATGGCACTGTCAACAAGCAAACGTTGCAGAAGCATATTGGAGCCGCCCAGGTTTCTACCGATGGAGACGACACACGTAACAGCTACACTTGCCGCAAGTGTGGGGGAACTGACGAATATAATGCCCGCACGTGCAAAGTGGGCAAGGAGGTCAGTGGCGCTGAATAGAAATAGGGCAAAGTCCAGAGTACCAAAAAACAAAAGAAGAGGATGAAGAAGAAGAGTTTGATGAGAATGACAACCAAACTGACAAAGACAATGAAGATGACAGTGTTGGGGACGAGGAAACTGAAACCGACGATGAAGCTGCCCAGGCTCAAGCAGGAAAGGGCGCCGGCAAGGGACTACATTTGGGGCCAGTTAGGAAGAGCTCAAGACTGAAGAATCAATAGTGGTTATGCTGCTGCGTCAACTGAAAAATAATTACACAATAGTTGTACTCTCAGTTGCCTCGGTACACAATGAGGATACATATCAGAAACATTGTCGTTACCAAAACTTATTTAGCTTTATCATCAATTCCTTGATTAGTACTATAGTTACGATATAATTTGTGATTTGTGCCAGCTGGACAGGTGACATTATTATGTAAACCATTTCTTAATCCTTTTGAATGCAGTAACAAATACATTTCAGAAAACTTATCTGGATTTATGTAACGCCAACACTACTGTCGACTAGTAGCTCAGCAGAAATATGTTAAGGAAAAGTTAAACTCTCATAGTACATCAGTACTGATAATTCACAGTCGTCAGTACAAAGGCATAGTAACAAAAAACACCCGTGAAGAGCTCGAAAAACATCGTTTAAAAAACAAGCTATGTCTACTTCTGCCAGTCCTAGTTCAGAAAGTCCATCAGTACATAAAAATAATTACCTCAAGCAAATGCAAAATATAATACACCTGTACTGATGAAAAACTAATTTATCTGTAAAAAATACTTTCAAAGATTATAAACAATCCTTTCAGAAAAATGTTTTAAAAAACATTAGCATGACACACACAGTCTGACTGGTATTTGGTAAGTTCAATTACACTTCAATCACAAGTGCAAGTACCCACAGTAGAGGAGTACAAACCTCCATAATCACCAACCCTGACATGTGCAAGTGGGATAAGCAGCTGATAAGTACAGCTTGACAGGACAGATCAGTGCAACAGTAAAATGCCCATCATCACCGACCCTGAGACAAGCAAGTGGGATAAGCAGCTGGTAAGTACATCTTGACAAGACTGATCAGTGCGACAGTAAAATGCCATCATCACCGACCCTAAGACGAGCAAGTGGGATAGGCAGCTGGTAAGTACAACTTGACAAGACTACTCAGTGCGACCAGATTAATACACTAGCAAATTTTTTTTGGCTGGGACGGTTGGTTTTTACAGGCCACCGCCAGCGCCACCCACTGGGCAGTTGCCACAAGGGACTGCAAAAGGCGACCACCACGACCACTACACACACTACACCCACGTCCCCGACGAACCGCCTCCCATAGATCCCCGTCAACGTGCTACAAAATAACCCATTGTCTTCCATCTCGGGCTCATTCCCAGAACCATAGTCGCCGCTTCTGTCTCCACCACAGACAAACCAAAAACTTCTCTCTCCCATGCCCACAGTCGCCGGAGGAAGGAGATGGCAGACGAACAGTCCCCCAAGCGTCATCATGGCGAGACGTCCGACTAGACCAGCAACCTCGACGACGTTCAAGTCCCCGGCGAGAAGCATGCGTACACCAGAACCCTCACATGGGTTGAGCTCCACGACAAGGAGACGCTGGAGATCGTCTGCACCAGCGAACCACACAAGGCCGACGAGATCATCTCTAGGCTCTGGATGAAGGATGGCGGCTCGATTCATAAGATCGTCGGCCTTGGTGTGCACTACACCAGGGAAGACAAACCTCCCCAGATGGTAGTAGTCCTGCAGTTGTGCATGGAGGACCTCTGCCTGATGTACCACATCACAACGGCCACGAAATGGTGACCCATCCTACTCATTTGACCTGTCTGGTTCATCTGTTTAATTAGTACTCTATCCTGCAAATTTCATCAAACTTGTTTCCCAACTAGATCTACTAGTGTGGTTTGTGAAAGTGGATGCACTACTTCATTTTCTAAAGTATACACTATAAATGTATTTTTGAACCTGGTGCACTGGATTACTATTTAAAAATCTTGCAGAAGATTAATTTCTGAAGTTGGTGTACTAGTGTAGTATCTGATCTTGATCCCATAGTGTAGTTTCTGTACTCAATGTATTAAAAAGATGTTTCTCAACTTGACGTAGTGAAGTAGTTTCTGAATTTGGTCTAATGTTATTTTCATAAGCAAAAAAACCAAGAACTTACTGAAGCACAGGGATGTGTTGTTCCTATTCAACAAAAGAAAATAAACTAATACTAAAGCAACACATACAACATTGCCTCAAACTATGTATAATCCAAAATGAAGAATAACATGATGTACTTGAATTTAATTTCAGAACTTTGTTTACTAATTTCTGAAGTACATTCATCCATAAATTATGCTATATAAGAATCTACTTCATGGATTCATCGCTTGTGAAAACAAAACAAAAATGAACAATTCAAACATCAAAGTAATGCTAATCTTCAAAATGTCTCTCCCCTTGCAGGCCCAAGCACCACAACGATATGCTGGAGCAACAGAGGTTGTTCACATTTGCCACTTTCAGCATTGAAAGCGACAAAGATAAGATGATGAAGTCCGGCCTTCCGACGATCAACCCAAACAAGTACGTCAGCATTCAGCGCTACTGGAGAGTTCCATACATCAGAAAAGAGTACGACTCCTTGATTGATGTTGCAGCCAACATCATCCACCCATTCTACAAAGGCATGAAGAAGAACATCAGCACACCAGAAGACTACAAACTATGGGGGATCGGCCCGCTACCAGACAACCTCATCGAGTACGCAGGAGTAGATGCGAATGCCGCGTACAAGTCATGGAACATCATCAACAACATCATCGACAACCTCATCAAGTTGGGAAGTTGCAAAAGGGCGGGAGGAAGAAAACTAATACGACCGCCCCTTCTGCCGCTTTGTGGGATGAAGATACATCAAAGCCTACCTTTGTTTTCCTTCCGCTTGTGCTTGCCTTTTATCTTGTTTTGAATTAGTAGTTTGCTTTTGTTGGGTTGAACCAGTATGATTATGACGTGCTTGTCATGGCTGAACAAGTTTACTTATGTCATCAGGTACATTGTTTTGCTTATCTCATTTTATCAGTTTGGTAGCTTCCTATTTTGTTAATCCATCATTTCATATTCAAAGTAGCTTCTGAATGGAACTTTGCGGCAGCTCTAAAGTACTAGCTATGAAGCAACTAATCACACAATGTTGTTCCATGTGTAGTTTAGACTCAAAATTGTATAAAAAACATAACATTGAAATCAATCAGCACAATTTGAGTTGCTTAACAACGCTTCAAAAGTTGAAGCAGAAATTTTTAGTACTTCATGTACTCTTCTCATTCATATGTAGCTGCTAGAAAATTAACAAGTACTACAAACATAAAAGGTTAAGAAGCATCAGCACACACTTATGTTGGTCACTTGCAGACTAAGAATGACAGTACTAGTGTACTTGATCGGACAGTACATATTTACTACAATACAAAGTACAAAGAAGCATCAGTCCGTAATCACCCCCCCCCCCCAAATGTCAGACTAAGAACATAAGTGCTACTATGAATGCATTATCAGTACAACTTAGTCTACACGCAAGTACCATACTGCTGAAATTGACACCAGAAGACCCTTGAGAATAATCACAAAAAAACAAAAACAAGGCAAAAAACTTCAAATGAAAGAATAACACTTCCACAAAACTCACAAGAACTATAACAAAAAGTATCAATCCAAGTTACTAGTGCAGTTAAGTACTAGATTCAAACAAAAAAAGTAAAAATTGACCGCCCAAGGACAGGCAGGCCCTGGCGCTGCTAGATACTTGAACTCGAGCTCACGAAGAAACCATCGGCGAATCCCTAGTAATCCAAACAACGCAGGGCCAACAGACCAGGGCCCACAGGTCATGAGATAAAGAGTGCCGTGTATAAGCGCTCAGGTAAGTATTCAGAGGAGTTCGACCAGTAGGACTCGCTCGCGCTTATAAACATGTCGAGACCCTCCTCCCTTAGCGAGGTGGTACTAAACCCAGAGCACACACACATCTAGCAGTCCCCAAAATCAACCGCGCTGGCCATTTGGGCTGGAAAACAGCCCAATACCCTCCATCGTCTACAAACACCCCACCAATAAGGCCAGTTAAACAAAGCGGAGCGCGGGGCAAACAAATATAACTTTAAATACGAAAAACAACGAAATGTTCGAAAACTGAAAATATAAAAGTTCAAATACTAGTTCGCAGGCAATATCTTTAAATATGAAAAATAAAAATAAAAATAATGTTAGCTCTACACCACGGATGATAAAAAAAGGGAAAAAATATGATACAAAAACAATGAAACTCTGAAAAGCAGAGAACCTAAAAGCCTATCTGTTAAATATACATAATTTAAAACACTGAATTAAATATTACTTTCAAGTTCAACTACTAGAATGCAAAGAAGTACTAATAGATAATGTTTGTCAATTCTGCTAATTTTTGTATTTATATAAAATCTGACTAGTTCAACTACTAAAATGCAAGAAGTTCAAGTAGATTTTGTTTGTCAATTCTGCTAAATTTCTTATTTATATAAAATCTGTCCACACCTCAATGAATGATTTCGTCGTAAATAATCTCAATCCCCACAAAAAAAATCAGTTCAAACATAGAAATGACATCGGTACTAAAAAAGCAGGAACAGTCAGGCCACTCACACCACCGTGACACCAAATTTCAAAACTGTACGCTGTATGAAATTACAATTCAGTTCACACAGCACTAAACCATAAGTGCACTAAAAATAGAGAATACAAAAACTATAAAAGGCCTAACTTGGGTTGGGAAAGATGAAAATACAATAAGCCCTAGTTTTGAGCAACAACTCCCAGGGCACTGAAAAATGTTCTGAGATCAACTAGTGTATGAGACTTCGGTGAAAAAACAAGACTTAACCTCCACACAGAAAAACATCACAAAAGCATACAACACTTAAACACTTCAAAAATGCCATCATTACCACCCCTGCTACGTGCAAGTGGGATAAGCAGCTCATAAGTACAGATTGACAAGACTACTCAGTGCAACAGTAAAAAATCTTGGCTTGGACGGTACGTTCTTCCAGGCCACCACCCGTGCCACGCACTAGGCGGTTGCCACAAAGGGACTGCAAATGGCGACCCCCACGACCACTACTCCCACTTCCCCGAAGAACCGCCTCCCACACATCCCCGTCCACACGCTACAAAATAACCCATTGTCTTCCATCTTTGCCTCATTCCCAGAACCACCATCGATGCTTCCGTCTCCACCACAGACAACCCACAAACTTCTCTCCCAAGCACACAGTCGCCGGAGGAGAGCGATGGCGGATGAACCGTCCGCCAAGCGTCATCATGGCGAGACGTCCGACAAGACCAGCAACCTCGACGACGTTCATGTCGCCGGCGAGAAGTGCGAGTACACCAAAACAATCAAAGGGGTTGAGCTCCATGGGAAGGAGACATTGGAGATCGTCTGCACCAGCGAACCACACAAGGCCGTCGAGGTGATGAGCAGGCTCAGGATGAAGGGCGGCGGCTTGTATCCTACCTTCACGGAGTTGATGTGGAGTACACCAGCGACGATGAACCTCCACAGATGGCAGCAGTCATGCAGTTGTGCGTGGAGGAACTCTGCTTGGTGTACCACATCGCAACGGCCACAAAATGGTAACCCATACTACTGTTCATTCATCTGTTCTACTAGTACTTCTCCCTGGAAATTTCATTAAACTTGTTTCCCAACTAGGTGAACTACTATAGTTTGTGAATTGGATGCACGAGTACATGTTTCTCAAGTTACATGCATCTCTAAAATTGTGAAGTGGATTGTTTCACCAGATTAGCATCTGAAACTGATGCACTAGATTAGCATCTGAAAATTGTTTGACCAAATTAATTTCCGAACTTGATGTACTAGCATAGATTCTGATCTTGATGCACTAGTATAGTTTATAGAATTTACGTATTAAAAGATGTTTTTAAACTTGATGTACACAAGTAGTTTCTGAACCTGGTCTAATGTAATTTTTAGCAGCAAAAAATGAAGTAAGAACCTGGCCTGATGCACTAGATTAGCATCTGAAAATTGTTTCACCAAATTAATTTCTGAACTTGATGTACT
Source organism: Secale cereale (assembly GCA_902687465.1). Taxonomy (NCBI): domain Eukaryota; kingdom Viridiplantae; phylum Streptophyta; class Magnoliopsida; order Poales; family Poaceae; genus Secale; species Secale cereale. Next base: position 202,782,169 of record LR738714.1, read on the forward strand.
AGCATAGATTCTGATCTTGATGCACTAGTATAGTTTATAGAATTGATGTATTAAAATATGTTTTTAGTTTTTAAACTTGATGTACACAAGTAGTTTCTGAACCTAGTCTGATGTAATTTTCAGCAGCAAAAAATGAAGTAAGAACTTGGTCAAGCACTGGTATAGGTCTTTTATTCAACAAAAAGAAAACTAAACTTGAAGTAAGCAACACATAGATCATTTACTCTGGTTATAGGTTGTTGAACTTGGTGAACCATTTGGTGAAGCACTTAAAATACCAAAAAAGAAAAATGACATGGTGTAGTTGAATTTAATTTCAGAACTTTGTGTACTAGTTTCTGAACTACATTCATCCATGACTTATACTATATAAGCATCTACCTCATGGATTATCACTTGTAAACCAAAAAACAAATTGATTAAATATTCAAAAAAGAACACTAATCTTCAATATGTGTGTCCCCCCTTGCAGCCCCAAGCACCTCAAACAGTTCATGCAGGAGGAGAAATTGTACACATTTGTCGGTTTCAGCAGAGGAGGTGACAAGCGGATGCTGAACAGGTCTGGTTTGGAGATCAAACCCAACAACTTCATCGACATGCAGCGCAAGTGGAAAGTTCCAACCAAGAGCAAATACTTCGACTCCTTGGCCGATGTTGTAGTCAGCGTCATCCACCCATTCTACAAAGCCATGAAGAATAAGATCGACAAGGAGCAAGACCACAAACTGTGGGGGATCAGCCCGCTGCCAGACAAGCTCATCGAGTACGCAGGAATAGATGCGTACGCCACGTACAAGTCATGGAAGATAATCGACAACACCGTGACAGGTTGGGATATTGCAAAAGAGCGGGAGGAAGACCCCTACTACCACTGCAACTTCGCGGGATGAAGAGGCATGAAAGTCTGCCTTTGTGTTGCTCGCGCTTCTGCTTGTCCTTATTATTGTCGTTTCATATTTATAGTTTGCTTTCGTTAGGTTGAACCAGATTCCTTATGTTATGTGTGTCAGGATTTGAACAAGTTTGCCTGTGTCTATCAAGTACATCGTTTGCTTATGTCGTTCGACTAGTTTGCTTGATTCCTATTTTGTTTATACATCATTTGTAGTTGAAGTAGGTTGTAAATGAAACTTGATGGCTGCTATGCAGCACTAGTCATGGAGCAAACAAATCACACATGGATATTTTCACAAAAAAATAATGGCAAACTAACTAAGGACAACAACCAATAGTAGCGTTGGACGCTCAATACAGCTTAGTCATGTACGGTAGTACTATCACACTAAAAAATCAGTTTTTAGTTTCAGCAGAACCGTCAAAATACTAAGTTTGAGCCGAGGACAATGTTCAGTACTAACAGCATCATGCTAAAATAGTAGTTAGAAAATTACTAATTATCACAACAGAAAAAGCAAAGAACCATCAGTACGTATTTCTTAGTCACTAGCATGCTAGGATCGAAAGTACTGGTACACTTGAACACACAGTACATTTCATTCTACAAAAAAGAAAAAGTAACGGGAAGCTTCAGTATGCATTCCCTAAAAACAGTAACACACTAAGAATAACAGTAATAGCACAATTGAAATATCAGTACAACTTGGTCTATACGGCAAGTACTATGATGACACCAAATATTGCCTTGAGAAGAACCACACCCTATAACAAAGAAGGCCAAAACTAAATCAAAAAGGTATCAGTTCGACCAAGGAGAAAAATCACAAGAAGGACAACAGAAGCATCAGCCCACGTTGACCACTGAGGTAATATTTTAAAATAACACAAAAATATAAAAATGATCGTAGTACTAGCACAATTGAAATCTCAGTACAACTTAGTTTATTCGGTAAGTACTATTATGATACCACTTAATGCATTGCGATAGAAGGCCAAGACTCAACCAAATAGATTGCAGTTGAACCAAGGACAAAAATTCACAAAAACAAACAACAGAAGCATTAGTCCACAAAGCTAATTTAAACCAGTGCTTTAACTTTTATTATGAAGTTCAACTACTGAAATTAAAGAAGTTCAAACAAAAATTTGGCTCTCAAATTTTGCTAAATTTCTTATACTTAAATAAAATCTGTCTAGAGATCACGTAGCAACTTCGTCAAAAATAAGTTCAATCCCAAAAAAACTTCAGTTCTAACACATTACATGAAATCAGTTCTACAAAACAAGGAAGCGTCAATCTTCTCACGCTAGATACACAAGTGCTATCGTGAAACCAAATTTAATAAGCCTTACGATGAATGAGATTACAATTCAGTACTAACAGAACTATACCATAAGTAAAAGAAAGGAGCGTACATAACTATAAAGGTCCAACCTAGGTTGGGACAGATGAAAATAAAATAATTCTCACTTTTCAGCAACAACTCATAATGAACTTGGAAAAAGGTGTTTTCAGTTCAATTAGTTTATAAGACTTCAGTACAAATAAATAGAACGTGACCAAAACGAATTCCCAATGAAGCATACACATGTGATACAGCTATTCAACCACACTATCATCATGCGAAATTTTTTTGTTAAACATTGTGCCACACTTAAACACAACACAAAATATACCGGTTATTACATAGTATTTGACAAGACATCCAAACACTACAAACAAACCCTACAGTGCTTTCCAGATATATATCACACAACTATCCATTTCACTACGCAAATGATGACCATTTCTTCTATGCACCAGGAGCCAAAGCACGAACCTCCTCAGGAAGCTCCATCACCAAAAGCTGGTTAGTCCGGTTGAACACAACTCTATACAGATCCTCAGCTTTCCAATCGACAATACGAGCCTACAAAACAATAAAACAAATTATCAAAAATCATGATACATAAAAAAAAGAATACACAATCAGCCAAACACAAAAAAGTGAAAAAGCTCAACTAAAACCCACGTCATTATTATGAATGTTCTCAACGATCTTTTCACCATCATAGGATCCCGCATACTTTAGGGTATAATTGCCACATTCATTCACCCCTTGAAATGGAACCTTGACATACGTTGGTTTCTTTGCAAAAACCTCCCATCTGGGGTGCTTGCTCGCATTGTACTGAGCATCACCATACACAGCCTTCATTACTTGGACCAATCTAGAGATCTGTAAAAAAGAAAAGAAACAACACATTTACGGGTCTCAGAAAAGCAGAAACAAAGATGCGGAAAAATTAATGCAGTACAAATAATAAATGTAACTCACAATTTTCTCGCAGTCTTTATGATAGGTATTCTTTGAAGGACGATGGTTCTTCGGATAAGGCAAAGAGTCAAGAATGTCGACACTACTTCAGTACCGATTCATGACATATAAGGAAAAGTGGTTCACTTTCCTATCATTTGCTAAAATCATAGGTTTGAATAGAGGCATCTTGATCTAAAAACTAATGACCAAAAGGAGATATTAAATATTCAAAATAAAAACCAGAATCACATAAAAAACCAAAAATCAGCCACTAGAACTCAGAAGGTCGGTAGTGAGCAAGTCTTCCTCATCTTTAACATAGCTCTTAAAATCTCTTGATGCACTCTCCACATTAAACTCTTTATCTTCATCACCGTAAAATGTACAGTCAAGCACAACCTGCAAAAAGCCCAAAAAGAAATAGACAGGGAGAAAGGATCAAAAAGCAAAGTATTATTAAAACTCATAAAATAAATAATAGTCTTGTTTAACAGAAAACAAACGATCTGATTAATTACCATGATGAAATATGGACTCAACAATACCCTTTTTCCAGATGCAAAATCAGCATTTCTATCGGGATCCTTCTTCCAATCATCAATGAGTTATATCACCCACCATCATTTGCCCAGGTGCAAAAACTTCCCAGATGCGTTTCCCAGTGAAGCTGGTTAAGTTATCATCAGGCTGAGGTATCACTGAAAATGCATTACTGCAACACACACAAGAACAAAAAGCAGGGGAAGCAAGATAAGTCACTCATAGCAGTTCAAGTTGCATAAAAAGGAACAGTTCAGGTCATATTTATCTAGCAGTTAGAAACAATAGAAGAAAAGAAGAGGGAACATAATGAGAGATACTCACTCGGCATGCTTCTCAGGTACTTCATCACTAAGCAACAGATTATACAACTTGCGAGCCTTGTCCAGGTGAGGGAATTTATGAGGGTGAAGCTGCTACACAGGGGAGCAAAACTTTATAGGACCTCTGGGTGCACGCTTCGTGCTTGTAACATTGCCAGAATCCAAAGCAGGATCCTTCCTAGCAAAACCAGCTCTACATGCAACTATTCCAACAAGGGGGGTCAAACTCTTGGCAGCTGCGCTCCTGGTGACTCTTCCCATGCTAGCAATCTTGTCAAATGCATCATCATTGTTGTCTATCAATTCCACAATGGGATTCTTGGGTGTAGAGGGGCTCTCCGCACAAGCAGCCGTAGAACCTTTCAGAGCTCCCAACCACCCCTTCATAACACGAGATCTTGTCTTTTCAGGAGAACGCCCCTGGCTAAAATCAATAGCTACACGCCCGAGCTCCGAGAATTGGCTGCCAAAGATCCTATAGTCATGCTCACCAAGATCCAGCCACTCACCTGCAAAAGAAAAAGACTGCATCAAGGGTAAGTTCAAATACATAATTCATGACAGTACTTATCAAAAAGAAGTACAAGCTACATAAAATACAAAAGGTCACACATACGTACAGGGTTCGATGCCAAACAAACCCCGGAAGTCAACATCAAACACATAGCTAGTTGGGCATGTATACAACAAAGTCTTTCTAATGTCAAGAATGGCTTCATGGCTGTAATCCAACATTTCAATAACACCATCCTCCCGGCAATGATAGGCCTTGCAGTTTTGTAGCATAAAGAATCCACAATCATGCCTGTTAACAAAAGAAAATACAAAAAGGGTACATCACAAATTTTAAAAAACTGGAACACCATCCTCCCAGCAACAAAAAACAACAAATAAAAATCATTAAAAACTGATACTCACGTGTTTTTCTGCTACGGCACCCGCACAAACTCGCAAGAGAAACCATCAATATGCGTCGGCGAGAATGGTTTGGCCCTGTCTATGTTGGACTCCCTCCAAAGCTTCTTTATGTTTTCTGTCATAGTCCTTAAGAATGTAATTGCATCACTCCAGGTTTCATCGCGTAGTGAATCAAGACACTCAAAACGACGGAACCTCAAATTCAGAACAATCAAACACCAATACCCAGATTATTCAGTAGGCTTCATGGCGGCTGCAAATGACGGTAGATCAAAAGTAGGTAAAAGAAGCTGCCAAAAAATTCGTAGAGCAAAAATGAATTTAACAAATCATAATGAAACAAATTATTCAGCCTCCAAAACAATAAATAAAAGAGGGAAATTGAAACGAGATAATCATAAGTTCTAAATGAGTAAGCAACCCACTACACAAAAATAAATGCTACTCAAGTTTATATCCATCACCCAAACTTGCAACAAACATATCAGTTCAATTTCCTTGCGACAATAAGTGCAGCTTTAAAAAAAGAAGCACACATCATTCATAGGTATAGGGGTAAAAACATAAGTTATAGTTCATTCCCCACCTCCCAAACTTGGAAGAAAACACGACAATTATAGTTCATGAGTACAAAAAGTTCAAGTTCACCTACTTGGTCAAAACCATCAGCCCATGATCTCGTGAACCACTATAGCACATTGGCATCTATATGTCCATCACAGATCTTGGTCTGTTGTACAAAAAGAATAACAACAGTTAGAAAATTGCCAAAGTAACTTATCATCCTATCTGCAAAGCAAAATACTGACTGTCACCCATCTGGGAACTATCAACTTGTGAGTGTTTCGGTACTTCTGACGTAGAGAATATAAAACAACGTCAGCACTGTCTGAGTTGAGCATGCCATGGGGACAAATGCTGTAGCAATGGAGCCAACATGGGCATCAGATTCTTTATTTTGAAACCTCGGCTTGTCACTAGAAAAGTACATGAATTAAAACTACTGCTACAATAACAACAATATTCATATGAGAGAAAGAAAAAGATACGAAAATGATACGGGAAAAATCCCAAACTAATCATTTCGTACGGTTCGTGCGCAACCTCGTAAGAGCGAGGAAAAACAAATCAACCTTAACAACATTAGCACCTTTTGCTTGCAGAAGAAGAAGAAAAATAATAAGTTCAAGCACTACAAGTGAACATGTCCAAAATGCCATAAATGAGAAGTACGCCTCATTTACAAGTGCTTACCTGCACTATCAGTGTTTGACGACGGGACTTCCTGTGATGACAACAATATGCCTCCAGTTTCAGGGTTTGACAATGGAAGATCTTGTGAGGACACCAATATCGCTGCGCTTTTAGGGTCCGAAGAAAGAAAATCCTGGGACGAAGGAGCGCCTCTTGCGTCAAGGGGCCAGAAGAAATCGAGAAAAGTAAATCATCATCCTCGGATGGCACCTCCTCCACACTAGAGGCATCTTGCAATGCATCACCGTAATCAAGCCCTCCAGGCGGGAAATTTTCCGGCGGCAAATCTTCACAACCAGAAAGATTTTCATTCCCAGCAATACCAACACCAGACGATTTGGCATCAAGTATGCTGGCAGTACCAACATCCTCATCATGAACTTTGGTACCAACATCGCGCCCACAACTCAATGGAACACCACGAGCATCATCTCCACCACTAACAACAGCCTCACGCTCAACATCAGTCATCTGGAAAAAATAAAAATTTAGAAAAAGTGAATAATATGAGCAAAACTAACAATCAAAAATAAGCAAGCAGGAGGTGCACAGAAAAACAAACCTTAGAACCATTCACAACAACATCAACGATCTTGCTGCTGCTAACATTAAAAGGAACATCACCAATGGTCGAACAAGGCTCGCCGCCAACAACAGGACCCTGATTCATAGTAATGAAGCAAAAAATGCTATTATTAGCAACAATAAAGAAAAGGAATTAAACCACATTAACAAAAAGGTAGGTATCACCTACGAACTCTTAACGATGTGCGATAGAAAAATTAACATGTAAGGCACATTGGTGCGCATGAAAATTCAAAATATATGTATAAACACAATAAAAATAAAAATAACCTTGCACTTATCAGTAGATGGATCATTAACTCCATAGTCAATAGCAGCCTCAACATTATGACTGGTCTCCTACATGAAAGAAAAATTAGTAAACAGTTGAAGATGAGGAAGTTCAAATACAATACTGACAACACAACAACATAGTAAAATTTGCAAACACCGATGACTGACTCAAATCAACAACAGCGCGCTCCAAGCCAATATCATTCATATGGTGATCAGAAACATTAGCCTCAGTACCATCACCAACCATGCTCTCGGTGGCAACAGCCTCATCCTGCATGAAAGAAAAATTAATAAACAGATGAAGATGAGGAAGTTCAACTACAATACTGAGAGCAGAACAACATAGTAAAATTTGCAAACAACGAGGACTAACTCACATCAACAACACCGTGCTCCAAGCCAACATCATTCGTATGGTGTCCAGAAATATTAGCCTTAGCACCATCACCAGCCCCGCTGTCGGTGGCAGCAGCCTCATCCTGCTCAATCTGCTTGATGACAACATTTGCCCTATCTTCATATGGCTTGCAGGGAGAGTCTTGCATAGTTTTGAAATGCTTCATGTTGTTCAACAGACGAACCGAGCTCTGAACTAGATCAACAACACTGTCACGCATACCACCAATTAAAATTCTCTCCATCTCAATATAGTCCACTTCCTCCTCAACATTAAATTGATGACCTTCAGGAAGATACCATTGATACAACTCAGACGCTCAACTATAGTTGGAACCTTTTGCAGCTCAGAACAGACATTACTAAAAATATGCTAAGTGCGCTCTAACGCAGAAACAACAACATCAATACCAAAAACCTACCTCTGTGAAGTACTCGCATTACTAGGGCCAGGGTGAAGATAACCAGCACCCTCAATACCAAGGCCACCTCTGAACTCATCGTGCAGAGATAAATCTTGGATACCTGAGACGATGGCATCTCATGGACTGGCCTTTTATACACTCGGAGAAAAAACAACCTCCTCTTGAGTTTTCCACTACAAACAAGGGGGGAAAGAGTTAATTAATCAATGCAACACACGAGGAAAAATAAACATCATATTAACATATTTATATCAACAACATTATCAATCTTTAACTGTCAGTGCCAATTTGTTAGTATTTACCAACCGGCCAGTTGAACAAAAGATATTCAGTTCAACTACACATGAAACAACAGTACTAAAAATCGTACCCAAACCTCACAAAGCTTAAGAAATGACAAATCTAAATAGATAACTCTGCAGTACACACGTTCCCTCCAGGAAAAATAGCTATACCTAAATTAAAAAAGGTCTGCAACACATGAAGGAAATAAAACTAACCGAAAGCTTCCCAAACACCCAAGTCTTTGGATCTACGTTGCCCTTTTGAATCAAATCTGCATCAACCAGATCAGAAAGCTTGACAAGATGCATGAAACATATGCGGGGGACTCGGATGTGAGGCTCCGCAGTATTGCCACAGATAAGGCAGTCAAGGTACATTAGTACATGCCCTATAGCACAGCCTATTATTGCCTTCCCCATGGTAACACCATCTTGGTACCTGACAACAACCCTTCTAAGCTCATCAACCATCAGCTGACAATAATCCATATTAGCCATGTCCTCAATGATGAGACCCTCAAACATTGCTGCCTCTCTGGAAACACGCGGGGCGGCACCAGGCAACACAACCTTCATAAACACAATAATGTAGAACACTTTCAGAGTAAGGTCATCTTTTCTAGGGTCCTTAACAAGCACCCTGAGCCTATCCCTCAAATCCTTTGTCTTGATATCTTTGTTCCTCCTAATGTCAAGCTCCGATCTTAACTTCATCAAAGCGTCATCATATCCGTCCTCTGACGGCCTTGGTGCAGAACGACCACCACGAGGAAACCCAAATAATTGATGTATACCATCCCTAGTGATGTGAAGCTTCTTATTACCCTCACCCATTTCAACAGTAATCGTATCAGGATATATCCCCAGGTACAAAGCTCCCATCAGAGGGCGGGAAATGTTAGACTTCACCTTCCACTTGAAAATAGAACCAAACCCAGCTGCGTGAACCCTAGCCACATGGCGAGTCTCAAGCAATTTAGCACAAGCTTCAACCTCTCCCAACGAACATCGCACAGTTAAGTTCAATCAATGTTGGTCACCTTCATCCAAAGCAACTTTCCCGGCATTTCCTCCCACCGGCTTGACCGGACTCATAACGCTAACAGGTTTTACATGAAAATAAAGAAGTCACAGCTTAAATAAATGAATATAGAAAACAAAACAAGCATATTAAGGCAAGTAGAATAAATAAAAGATTGCACAAGTTCAACTCTTAAAACAACAGCAGTACCACCCTCAATTCATGCCAACAATGACCAGCCTCACATGGCCAACATACCAGCCAAGAAACAATTAAATCATTGCAAGTACAACTAGTAAGTCACATACAGTACAAACACGTACCACTTCAAATTCATCTTCAGAATCAACTTCGGTATCATCTTCTTCAGATACAGCATCTTCAGCTTTGACACGAGCACGCTTCTTCACACCTTTGTTCACCTTCGCAGGAGCAACTTTACGCTTCTTATTTTCTTTCAACAAAGAGCGCTCTGGAAGAAGAGACGAATAAGGCTTCTTATTTGTCAAAACTCTTGGGCTCCGAGGAACAGGGGAGCCACCAAGTGTGCTAGGACCAATCTTCACAGCAACACTATCACCATTAGCTTTGCTATTACCAGCTTGGGAACCAGCTTTCACACGTGCGCTACACCTCTGTGTGCCATCAGGATTACGATCTGACATCTTCCTCTTAAAAACAACTTTCTTCTCCTTAACAGCATCACGAGTAAAAACTTGCGTCAAACGAGTCGGCAACAGGTTTGTCTTCACAAGCATGTCAGTTCTATGAGATCCAGCATCAACAGTTGAAAAGGCCGCATCACCACCTTCATCAACTCCACCTTTAGGATCTTGAGCAACATCCTCATTGCTTCGTTGCACACAAGCAACCTTTTGACGCCGTTCCAACTCCTTTCTCCTCTGGAAAACACGCTTCTTATTTCTTATCCTTTCATCCTCGAGCTGCAACTGCATAGAAACATCCTCAGCCTGAGAAACAGGCTCAGTGCCATCAACACTCTGTGACTGAGTAATAGACAGCTGCAAGCTTCCATCACCATCATCAACATTAAGAGAATATATTCCATCATTAATATCTTTGAAAACATCAGCAATGTCCTCAGGAGCACCATGGCTGTCATTAACTGCATAAACCAATAACATAAGCATGCACATATAAAATTAAAACACAAGTAACGTTGCAGAGACAAGATAAATAAACCGCATAGCATAAGACACAAACAAAAGGAACTACTGATGTAGATAAGCATATTTATGTATTCAAGGCTGATAAAAAAAGAGCAAATATAAGGGAAACACCAACAACATTCACAAGTTCTTCTAGAGGATTTGGTGTCTCAAAAATAACATTCACAAGATCTTAAAAGCATTCTGATTTGTCAGAATCAGGAGGCACCGGCACTCCAACATCTGCAACAACATCATAATTAGCAAAAAAAAGAACATGAACAAGCAATCAGTTCAACTATATGAACTCTACAAGTGCACCTAATAAAACAATATCAACCCACCACTCGCACAACAAACTTCAAAATGACAACTCTTTCAACATCATAGTAGTTCTTCACTTACTACTACAACCTATTCAAATGACAGGACAACAGTTCAAACAACACATGCTGATCAGTACTACAACCTGTCTGCAGGTCACACCAACCGCCAAAATTATACACACCACACATTCCAAGGCAAAATTAACACATATCAAAATACATACAACTTATAAAGTAGACACAACAACACCTATACAACTTAAAAACCATATCTGTTAAAACATCATCCTAAATACAAGGAAAATTACCTACATTCAACTTGTCCGGACTAGATGATGTACCCATCGAGATCTGCAGTCCTGAAATCTGCCGAACCAGATCTGCAAGACAGATGAGCAAAAATTAGGGCTCCAACCTATTTCAGAAATGAAGCATGCCATACACAGCAAAACTCTTACCAGCAAACACAAAAATCTGCCATGGAATCCAGTATCACTGTCGCAAACCGCTCGTTCAAGAGCAAAGGAACCCTAGCGAATCAAACCTGAGACAGCAAGAGAGCAATATCTCAGAAATAGAGGGACAATCTGTACACAAGGGTACGCAAGGGCAGCCGATGGTAGAGCAAAAAGGAGCAAACAGAGCACCCAGACCTCCGCCACCGGGATTCAACCGGCCGGCCGACACTCCCGCGGTGAAACAGGAGAAGCAACTTCTATGCGAGAAGAAAAGAAGAGGGGAACGAAGAAGGAATCGATTTGTGGAGGGGAGCAAAGTGGAACATGTGAGAGCGGTGGTTAAAAGGTGAGTGGGAGAAATCCGACGGCTAAAGCCCACAATCGTGGCAAAGCCCACTATCTGTGCGCAGTTACAAAAGCTAATAGCAAAAATTAAATAGAATAAAAAATTAATTAAAGGGAGAAAACAAACGGCTAAAGTACAAATAATAAGTCACAGCAGTACAATAAAAATTATCAAAAAAGTACAAATGAAATAATAATTCATAACGATGCTGGCTTGACCTCGCCGGGATGGGGGAGGGGGGTCCCGCTCCCCGCCCGGCCTCGCGCTAACCTCGGCGCGGTGCAGGTTTTTCCCCTTAAAAAATAAGATAATGGGGGCAAGTCCATACAAGGAAGATGTGTTAGTACAACTATGCCCCTCGGTGCGGTGCGGGTTTTTTCCACTAAAAAAAGATAGGATAATGGGGGCAAGTCCATACAAGGAAGATGTGTCAGTACAAGTATGCCCCTCGATGCGGTGCGGTGCGGGGGAAAGTCATGTTATGGACTCGCCTCCGCATGCGATGCCACGGCACGCCGCGCCTTCGCCTGCTACGGCTCGTTCCTGGCTCGACCTCGCCGGGATGGGGGAGGGGGGTCACTCCCACCCCCGACTCGGCCTCGCGCTAAGAGCATCTCCAGCCGCGCCCCTAGGAAGGCCCCCCAGGCAATTTTTCGCCCGCCGGCGCCAAAAAATTGGCCCAGTCGCGCCCCCAAGGGCCTAGTTTTAGCCGGCTCGGGCCGAAATTGGCGCCGGTGGACCCAACCCGAACCCGGCACGCTGGAGGTCGCTCGGAGGCGCCGGGCGAATCATTTTTGGCGCGAAGAGCTGTGGGCCAGCCGCGTCAGCGACTCGACTCTCTTCTCGCCGCTTCGTCGTCTTCATCGCCTCGTTTCCCGCGGCGAATCAATGCCAAAGCTACGCGCGCTGCCGCGCCGGTCAGCCTCCATTGACGCCTCACGGGCGGCGCAGTGAAGGCCGGGTGACGCGCGTCCCCTCGGCCGCCACGCGTAACGCGCCATCCAAGCCTACCATGCGGTGCCTCCGCCTATATAAGCCGACCGCCAGCGCGTCGGAGGCATGCACATATACTCCACCGTCGACACGCCCATTTCTCCCCCCTTCCTCCTCTCGCCATCTCCAGTTGAGAAGAATGGCCGAGCGCTTTCCAGGCGACGACGCGGCGGCGAATGGCTTCGGGCGCCGCCATCTTCACGAGGACGAGGCTCGCCTCCTTTTCGAGGCCGAGTACCCGGTCCCGCCGGACATGCGGGGGCCCGGGGTTTGGAGGATCAGCGCTGGCGGCGTGCCGGTGCCACCACCACCCGCCGGGGTGGCGCGGCGTGCGGAGATCGCACATATCCGCACGTCCCTGCCCCGGGCGGCGAGGGAGGGGCCACGGTACGTCCCCGACAGCCTGCTCTAGGAGCCCTACTTCCGCCACCGTCACGCTGAGCAACTCGAGGCCACCAACGGCGTCGTGCCCTCTGGCAGGCTCAACTCCGAGGGCCAGCGCCGGTGGTGGGGCGTGCCCGGCCGCACGTTGGAGGCCGTCCTCGAGTACATCGAGGGCGGCACTACTAGGAAAAGGCCTACTAATGGCGCACCTAATTTGGCCATTAATGGCGCATTAGTGGTCCGCCATTAGTGCCACGCCATTAGTATATTTTACTAATGGCGCACCTCTGGTGCGCCATTAGTATCTGGTATACTAATGGCGCACCGCGGATGCGCCATTATTATGCACAGTAGTGCGCCATTAGTATGCCTCCCAAGGGCCATGTGTACCCAGGTGCTTTGGCATACTTATGGCGCACTCCAGCAAGATGCGCCATTAGTAATTTCGGCATAGTAATGGCGCACTGTCTGATGATGCACCATTAGTATCCTTTGGCATACTAATGGCGCACTGTGTTGTGATGCGCCATTAGTATGAATATTAGGTTTTTTTATTATTTTTCTGTTTTTTTGCACAGATTACAAAATGTATAATTGGACAGAATATAGACAGCACACATCAACAACAAATTCATCGAATACAATAGAAGATTAGTCTCTGAATACAATTCATCATATTAGTCTCCGAATACAATTCATCATATTAGTCTCCGAATTGAAAAGACCGAACAAAGATAGAACAATATATTACAAGTCTCGAGACCGCGAGTAGCGAGTTTGTCTTCACATTACAAGTCGATATCGATCATCTAAACTACCATCACATAGAAGAGAGCTGCGGTCATCACGATGAGCATCATCACGATGAAACTCGTCTTCATTCGGTTCCTCCAACGCTCCGTCCCCTCTCCCGCTAGATAGCGGGCGTATCTAGATTCGGCCTCGGCCCTAGTGGTGTACCCTTTGTAACTGTTACCGCTGAATCGGTGAACCTGTCTCCGACACTCCTCCCAGTCGTCGTAGACTCCGGGAACCTTACCCTTGTACACGACATACGACGGCATCGCTATGCACTAGCCAAACGAAATGTTAGTACCAATTCACAGACAATACATAAGCAATATATAAGTATGCAACAGAACGATTGAAAGAGAAAAGCAAGACATTAATAGCATCGATTACATCTAAGTTGAACGACTCTCGAAACCAAAGAGACATACTACAAGTTCATTAAAGTTTAATTACAACATGAGCCAATCGATGTTTCAGAACTAGACACAGCATCACTGCTTTCGACTCGACTCAAGGGACCGGAGCGTGGATGAAGCCGCCGTCTATCATGGGAGTCATGAAATCACGGGCGTTGTCAGCCTGCATTTGTAGCATTGTGTCGATGTCACAGCTCGACGGTTGATTTCTGAGGTAGAACTGCCCCGAGGTACGAAGGACATCTTGATGGATGATTTCCGCAAACTCTGACTGGATGCGAAAGAATTCTTGTCTGATGTCCGCGTCCTGGATTGCCGACACGCTCGCGACCCAATCTTTGAGTTTACTCGGTAGCAGAAGTTGATGATGGTCCCGTACGATCGCCCGCATGTGATGGATGGCGTAGTAGGCACCCTTCTGACCGCCAGGCGGCTGCTTGACGCAGCAGAACATCGTATTGTGGGAGAACACGTGCTTGCCGGTCTTACGAATAGGCCTGGTGAAGGTGCCTCCAGATATGGCGTAGCCGGGGAGAACATCATCAAGAACCTTCTTGACATTTGTGTAGTCTACGTTTGACTGACGGTCCTGGTCGAAATACGTGGCCATGGAATATTTGGGGCTTAGGAGGATGAGCGTGCAATGTGTGTCACTGCAGAAAACACGGAATGTTAAAAGAAGAACGATCGAAATCTAAGAATTCATATGTTACGGGGCGGTTGAGGCGGAGGACTTACTCGGGAAAGTAAGGCACGAGGAAGTTATCCTTATCTCGGTTTGCCAGAATGATGCCTTCGAGGTAAGAACTCGCGACTTGCCGGTCCCCAGCGCTGCCCAAGATCTTGGCACGCATGTAGAAGGGGTCGACTATCACGATGTCCGGGGTCTTGTCGCGAATGATCCGCATCTCCATACTCAGCGAAAATAGACGAACGAAGGTGTAGTGCAGCGGAAGAAGGTTCAACATAGCGTGGATGTCATCAAACCTAAGGACGATCATACCCCCGATGGAGTTATCCACAAAGCCCTTGCCCTCTGGCACCTTGGCCGCGAAAACCGGGTATGCCACATCCTTCTCTCTGAGACGCCGCTTCTCCAAAGAAAGAACACTGTCATGCAGACTCCGCATAGCACCGGTTGCAGCATCGAGCATATTTCTCGGTAGCATCGGCCTACCCGCCACATGCACCCTCCTCATTACATCCTTAGGTGAAGGTGGCCCGTCCTGAGCACGGATCGTACTCGGTGCCGGCTGGCTCGCACCCTTGTTAGTTTTTCTTTTGCGTGCCTTCTTCTTCTCCTGAATTGGGACCGAGTTCTGCTCACAGACCGCCTTCTTGAGTGTGTTGGGGCTGATAATATTTCGCACCTCGCCTATCTGAGGCTCGGTGAAGTCGGCAACTGGAGGCGTCTCCTGAGAGCTGAACGGCAGACGACGCCTGTTGAAACTTGGCTTCTCCGCGGTACCAGCTAGATCGCGCACGTCTTTTGTTGGGTTGGGTTCTTGAGAAGGAGGCCCCATGAAGTCGCCACCGTACCCATGATCGGCAAAGTACTGATCGACGTTGCCAAATGTATCGTCGTCGTCATCGTTCTGATCCTGTGCCATATGCATGTTTGGATCCAGTGGCATAGGGATGTCCGGCACCGTTGCGGCGGTCTTGCCATGGGGACGACTTCGCGCCGGCACGACTGGCGGTGTTGTCTTTGGGATGGTGTCCCCCGCCCCCAAACGAATCTGGCTCTTCGGCCAAAGCAAGGACCAGCTCAGGCAGGCGCTGAGGGTCATCGAGTCATCATCGTCGGCCCCGACGGGTCGAATCGGAGGTAACACCTCGTCGCAGCCTGGCAGCACCCGAACCAGTTGACCCTAAACAAGTTGGGTGGCATCTGGGTACCGTGGAACAAGGGGTTGCCCGGTTGAACGATTTTTCCCTTGGTAACATCGACCAACTCGTTGTTCACGAAGTGCAGGAGAGTGCACGGAACGTCGGCGGCGCCCTGCGAAAACATGTAGGGCGTCAGGGATGCCCAGTCAAAGGCAAGGAGATGAAGTCCTCGGCCAAGAGAGGCTTAATTAGTTACCGTGATGATGGCGTCGAGCTCGGCTAATGTCGAGGCACCGCCAACGGCGGGCGTGCAGTTGACGGAGGGGCCGCTTGCTGCAGAGGTGCTGGCCGGCGTACACCCTGGTGCATTAAGCTCCCGTGCCGGCGTCGGAGACACCAATGCCGCCTCCGCCGGAGACACCAATGGCCCCGCCATCGCGTTCTGCGAGTTGCTGGCCGTGAAGCTGGGAATCGGGGGCAGCCCCTGTTGGCCGCCCGCAATCCACGCCTGCAACCCCTCGATCAAGCTAGGCACAATGGCGGTGATCGTCGCTCCGAGCTGTTGTTGCACTTGCTCTTGGACAATCTCCGGAATCCGTGCCACCTGTGCCTTGAGTTCTTGAACCTCGCGCGCCTGGCTTTCCGAGCTGGTCTTTTTCTCCTTTCGCCCACCAGCGTTATAGTATGACGACCATTTTGTCGACAAGCCTTTGCCGGCCACACGACCAACTGACGCCGGCTTACTGAGCTTAACCTTGTTCTTCATTACATTCAACGCCCTATTTAGAGTCGTGTCCCAAGGGTTGCTCTTAGTCGACCCCGCGCTACTGCTTTCAGTCGCCTGCGGAAGGAATGTGAATCATTTAGAAATTTGGCTTCATTAATTAGAATGCAACCATATGGAGCTAATTACGCGGGGGTGTATTCCTTACCAGAACAAGCTCAAGCGCCCTAGTCTTCGGATCCGTGGTAAGCTCCTTTGTTTTCGGGTCCTTCTTGTACCGGGCCCTGACAAAGTTCCTGGCCTGCTTGTCACTGTATTTATCGAAGAGGGGCGGTAGGCCTTGCTCGGCACGGTCCGCCTCCTCCTTGTCCCATATAGGCTCCGCCACTCTGTAACCGCCGGGACCGAGTGTGTGTTCCCCTAAGTTCAGCTCCGCATTTCTTTCCCCCACTGACTTGATTCGGAGGTTGCTGTGCTCGAGCACTTGATCTTGAAGAAATTGTAGTCATCTTCGGTGACCGAAGGATTTTTCTCATTGATCTTCCCATAACTCTCACCTTTCTCGATCATTCTCTTCACCGTGCTTTTCCAAGTAGACAGGGCCGTGCTCATCTTCGTGAGGGCAGCATTGTTCACTTTATTCCCTTTGAGGCTTGTGTTTTCAAATTGAGCGGGGAACTTGTATCGTTCGTGCAGCTTCGTGAAGTGGAGGTTGCGCAAATTCCCTCGATCAGGATGCCTCAGGTTCTCGGTGTTGATCGAGACGGTGCTCCGGAGAATGCACCCGAGCTGAAGCGAGTACCCCTTGACTATTCGTTCGGGCGCCGTTGGATTCCCGTCGGAGTCCACTTCACTAACTTCCTCCTTGAGGGTGCGGAGCACGGTCGGGCGCCAGTCCTTCCGTTGCCTCTTCGGTTGGCTGCCATCTGTGCGTGCGCCGCCATCATCAGAGGTGGCATCCTCGGCGGCACCATCAGTGGTGGCATCAGTGGGGTCATCCTCGGCGGTACCATCAGTGGTGTCAGGATCGGTGGGGAAGGTGGCGTCCTCATACAAGTGAGGTTGTTCCTCCATCTCCTGGGACAGCTCCCAGAATGAGTTGTCGCCCGAACCGCCGGCCTCATCGTTATTGGCCATGTTTCTCTCTAAATAGGAACAAAGTTTGGTCAAAAAGTTGGTTATTGTCAAGGAACAAGATCATGGTCTCATCATTTATGGTTTGTCGACACCGAGGCATCCTAAAAGCTAAGCTTTTATAATTGAGGGTTTTTCGACGCCGAGGCACCCTAAAAGCCTAAGCTTTCATCATTTCGGTTTTTATCGACACCGAGGCACCATAAAAGCCAAGGTTTTATAATTTATGGTTTGTCGACACCGAGGCATCCTAAACGCTAAGCTGGGAAGGAGAATTCTAAGTTGGGCCTAATCACTTGGCTCTATTGCCGCCTATGGTTTAATGCAGGTAGAATAAAGGGGCACTTGATCCTACTTAATTAACTACTAAGATACCCGGCCCATGCATTAGTCACAAGTACCCTATATGTCCTATTTTTAGCAAAGTCATGCTAAAATTCACGGAAAATTTCAGCATGACCTTTGCTGAAAATAGGACATATGGAGTACCCGAATTTGCCGGAACGGAAGTTAATCGACATTCCAGCAAACTCAAGGGCCTCTCGGGGTACCTGCAAAATCATTATCCCCGCCTAATGAAGTCGCAAATGGGTCATTTCAGAAGATCACAAGTAGCATCATCACAAGTACAACATCATGACAAGTACAGTAGCAACAGCAGTGAATACAGGCATGACAGCAGCATCAACAGTCAAGAAAAAGTTGCAGAAGCTTGTAAAACAATAGTTTGAAGTTCAAATATTTACAACAAGGAACCAAATACATGACCACCATTATTATCATTGTGCTAGTGTGACATACAAGTAGTACTAGTGTACATGAAAAAAAACCTAAAACCTAAAACCCCAACAGAACATCAAGCCCACCAACCGGCTAAACGAACTAAAGATCTCACTTGGGACTACCATACTAGTAAAGGCAAGAGCCAAAGGGGTTCTGAAAAAGATGAAATTGTCACGGACTATGTCATGCCAAAGTATGACAGCAAGCACTAACATGTCTTCCAATAAGTATGACAGCAAGCACTAACACAAAAGACAGAAACCAAGTGCTATCGAGACGACTCTGGAGCCAGCACTGAATTGTTTAAACAAAAGTATGACAGCAAGCACTAACACTGAAGAGAGTAGAAGATGAGTAGAAGAGCAAGCAGCGAAGAGAAGAGAAAGTGAAGACAGAAGAAAGAGAAGAAGAAAGAAAGAGAGCAAGAAGAGAGAAGAGGGCACTCCAATATTACTGCTACACTTGCATTCCTAATCCTCACTAGTGCAATCTGGAGCAGAGAGAAGAGGAGTAAGAAAGCAAGAGGAGTAAGATAGAACACAAGCAAGAGTTCTACACTAAACTACTGCAACTGAACTACTTCAAGCAACCAAGCAAGCACTACTGAAACTACAACAGATATTTTACAGATACTTTACCAGAACATGTTTTTTACAGAACTAAAATAACAAATGCAAGCAAAACTACAACAAAAATAATGAAACATGTTTTTCTCTGTATTTTTCAGAAACAATGTGTTTTGCTTGTCCTGCTCCTGCACATGACCAATCATCTTGTTTACTCCTGCAGATCACCAAGCATTATTGAAAGTTTCATTTAAAGCAGTAGTTTTAATTAACTGAAAAGTTTCATTTGGTTTTGATTAAAGGAAAATTTTCATTTAGTTTTAGTTAAACAAAAGGTTTCATTTACTCTTATCTGAAAGGAGTATTTGGTTAAAGGTTTCATTTACTGACAAGAACAGCAAGCAAATGATTGAACAACAAGTTTCAGTTAATTTACTTGGAGTAGTAAAAACTTAGTGTCTAGAGCAAAGCATGTGCACCATTTGTCAGAGCTGTAGCTACTGTTATTTTACTGTATGTTTTTCTCTGTATTTTCATCAGAGCATTCATAAGCATGGAAACAAAAGTTTCAATACAGACAAACAAGTTTGTTTAAACAATTTGCTGGAGTACTCCAATAAGTATGACAGCAAGCACTAACACAAAAGTTTCAATACAGACAAACAAGTTTGATCCAAGTGACCTAAATTTTGATCCAAGTGACCTAAATTTTGATCTCAACCGCGTACTTCAACGAAAATGGCAGAAATACAAAAAAAATTACTTTGTGGTGGTGATTAGAGAGGAAGGAGGGAGGAGTGATGGCTACCTGCGTACGGAGTGGTCGCCGGCGTAGCTCCGGGCGGCGGCGTTGCTGCAGAGTCGGGGGAGGCCGGGGCGTCGGGGGCGCGGGCGTCGAGGCTGGGGCGTCGGTGGTGCGGGCGGCGGCGGCGTAGCTCCGGGCGTCCGGGGCGTCGGGGGCGCGGGCGTCGAGGGCGTCGGCGGCGCGGCGCTGGAGGGAGAGAGAGGCGTCGGGGAGAGGGGGGAGATCTGGTGAGGGAGAGAGAGGAGGGTGCGGCCGGTGGGGGGGATATGGATGGGAGGATTACTAATGGCGCACCGCACCTCTGTGCGCCATAAGTATGTAGACTCTAATGGCGCACCACCCCCAGGTGCGCCATTAGTATTGTGTTCTAGTCACTAACCCGACAGAAAGGTATATATTGCACCTAACCCACTACCCAACAGAACCCACGCACTAGCCCGACTGGTCAGCACGCAGCACACTCACCAGGAGGTCCTGGGTTCGATTCCCATGCTCCCCAAAGTTTTTTTGCATTTAAAATGCTGTTTGACACTTATTTGTGTTTAAATATGTTCAAACTTGTTTAAATCATAACAGTAATATTTTTTTATAAAAAAGTAATAATTTTTTAAAAAATATCATCAAATTTGTTATTTGAAAATATTTATGAATATGAAAAAATATCATCAAATTTATTATTTTGAATATATCATGGGTCGGCGGCGGCTGTTGAGTAGGGGAATCGAGGGTGCGGGGGGTCGGCGGCGGCGGCCGGTGGACCGGGGGGTGCTCGGC
>LR738714.1:202816177-202831361 GCA_902687465.1 Secale cereale
TATATATAGGTTGGAGGGGAGGAGAGGCAGCCAAGGGGGCGCTCCAAGTAGGAGGAATCCTACTTGGGGTCCTCCCAATTTGGCCAAACCTCCCCTTTCGTATTCCTATTCGGATTAGGAAGGGAAGAGGGGGAAGGGGGAATCTATTCACCTTGTACTTTCCTCCTTCCCCTTTCCTTCTCCAATTTGACCAGCCAATATGGGCGGGGGGCGCGTTAGCCCCTTTGTGGCTGGTGTGTTTCCCCACTTGGCCCATAAGGCCCATATCTTTAGCCGGGGGTGCCCGGAAGCCCTTCCGGTGACCCGATAAGTACCCGGTGCATGCCGAAACACTTCCGGTGTCCGAATACCATCATCCTATATATCAATATTTACCTCTCGACCATTTTGAGACTCCTAGTCATGTCTGTGATCTCATCCGGGTCTTTGAGCAACATTCGGTCACCAAATCACATAACTCATATAATACAATATCGTCATCGAACGTTAACCATGCGGACCCTACGGGTTCGACAACTATGTAGACATGACCGAGACACTTCTCTGGCCAATAACCAATAGCAGAATCTAGATGCTCATATTGGTTCCTACATATTTTATGAAGATCTTTATCTGTCGAACTATTATGACAACATACGTTATTCCCTTTGTCACCGGTATGTTACTTGCGCGAGATTCGATCATCGGTATCTTCATACCTAGTTCAATCTCGTTACCGGCAAGTCTCTTTACTCATTCCTGTAATACATCATCCGGTAACTAACTCATTAGTCGCTTTGCTTGCAAGGCTTCATGTGATGTGTATTACCGAGAGGGCCTAGAGATACCTCCCCAATACTCGGAGTGACAAATCCTAATCATGATCTATGCCAACCCAACAAACTCCTTCGGAGATACCTATAGAGCATCTTTATGATCACGCAGTTACGTTGTGATGTTTCATAGCACACAAGGTATTCCTCTGGTATCCGGGAGTTGCATAATCTCATAGTCGGAGGAATATGTATTTGACATGAAGAAAGCAATAGCAATAAAACTGAACGGTCAATATGCTAAGTTAACGGATCGGTCATGTCCATCACATCATTCTCCTAATTATGTGATCCTGTTCATCAAATGACAACACATGTCTATGGTTAGGAAACTTAACCATGTTTGATTAATGAGCTAGTCTAGTAGAGGCTTACTAGGGACACGGTGTTTTGTCTATGTATCCACACATGTATCAAGTTTCCGGTTAATAAAATTCTAGCATGAATAATAAACATTTATCATGATATAAGGAAATATAAAATAGCAACTTTATTATTGCCTCTAGGGCATATTTCCTTCAGTCTCCCACTTGCACTAGAGTCAATAATCTAGTTCACATCGTCAAGTGATTAACACCAATAGTTCACATCGCCATGTGATTAACACACATAGTTCACATCGCCATGTGACCAACACCCAAAGGGTATACTAGAGTCAATAATCTAGTTCACATCTCCATGTGATTAACACCCAAAGAGTACTAAGGTGTGTCATGTTTTGCTTGTGAGAGAAGTTTAGTCAACAAGTCTGTAACATTCAGATCCGTATGTATTTTGCAGATTTCTATGTTTACAATGCTCTTTATGGAGCTACTCTAGCTAATTGCTCCCACTTTCCGCATCGAGATTGATACATATAGTCATCAAGATTAGTGTCAAAGCTTGCATCGACGTAACTCTTTATGATGAACTCTTTATCACCTCCATGATCGAGAAACATTTCCTTTGTCCCTTTTAAGGTAACTAAGGATAATTTTGACCGTTGTCTAGTGATCTACTCTAGGATCACTATTGTACCTCCTTGCCAAACTCATGGCGAGGCATACAACAGGTCAGGTATACAGCATAGCATACTTTATAGAACCTATGGCTGAGGCATAGGGAATGACTTTCATTCTCTTTCTATCTTCTGCCATGGTCGGGCTTTGAGTCTTACTCAACTTCACACTTCACAATAAATCCTAGAACTCCTTCTTTGACTTGTCCATTTTGAACTCCTTCAAAATCCTGTCAAGGTGTGTGCTTCATGAAAGTCCTGTTAAGCATTTCGATCAATCTCTATAGATCTTGATGCCCAATACATAAGTAGCTTTACCAAGGTCTTTTATTGAAAAATTCTTATTCAAGTATCCTTTTACGCTATCTAGAAATTCTATATCATTTACAATCAGCAATATGTCATCTACATAGAATATCAGAAATGTTACAGAGCTCCCACTCACTTTCTTGTAAATATAGGCTTCACCATAAGTCTGTATAAAATCATATGCTTTGATCACCTTATCAAAGCATATATTCCAACTCCGAGATGCTTGCACCAGTCCATAGATGGATCGCTGGATCTTGCACACTTTGTTAGCACCTTTAGGATCGACAAAACCTTCTGGTTGCATCATATACAACTCTTCTTTAAGAAATCCATTGAGGAATGCAGTTTGGACGTCCATTTGCCAGATTTCATAATCATAAAATGCGGCAATTGCTAACATGATTCAGACAGAGTTAAGCATCACTACGGGTGAGAAAGTCTCATCGTAGTCAATTCCTTGAACTTGTCAAAAACCTTTCGCGACAAGTCGAACTTTGTAGACAGTAAGATTACCATAAGCGTCAGTCTTCTTCTTGAAGATCCATTTATTCACTATGGCTTGCCGATCATCGGGCAAGTCCACCAAAGTCCACACTTTGTTCTCATACATGGATCCTATCACAGATTTTATGGCCTCAAGCCATTTCTCAGAATTTGGTCTCATCATAGCTTCTTCATAGTTCATAGGTCCGTCATGTTCTAGTAACATGACTTCCAGAATAGGATTACCGTACCACTCTGGTGTGGATCGTGCTCTGGTCAATCTACGCGGTTTGGTAGTAACTTGATCTGAAGTTTCATGATCATTATAATTAGCTTCCTCTCTAGTTGGTGTAGGCATCACGTGAACGGTTTTCTGTGATGAGCTACTTTCCAATTCGAGAGACAATTACCTCATCAAGTTATACTTCCCTCCCACTCACTTCTTTCGAGAGAAACTCCTTCTCTAGAAAGGATCCATTTCTTAGCAACAAAGATCTTGCCTTCGGATCTGTGGTAGAAGGTGTAACCAACAGTTTCTTTTGGTATCCTACGAAGACACACTTCTCCGATATGGGTTCAAGCTTATCAAGCAGAAGCTTTTTCACATAAGCATCACTACCTCAAAACTTTAAGAAATGATAGCTTTAGTTTCTTGCCAAACCATAGTTCGTACGGTGTCATCTCAACGGATTTAGATGGTGCCCTATTTAACATGAATGCAGCTGTCTCTAATGCATAACCCCAAAACAATAGTGGTAAATTGGTAAGAGACATCATAGATCGAACCATATCTAATAAAGTACGATTACAATGTTCGGACACTCCATTACGCTATGGTGTTCCAGGTGGCGTGAGTTATGAAATTATTCCACATTGTTTCAAAAGAAGACCAAAATCGTAACTCAAATATTCGCCTCCGCGATCAGATCGTAGAAACTTTATTTTCTTGTTACGATGATTCTCTACTTCACTCTAAAATTATTTAAACTTTTCAAATGTTTTAGACATGTGTTTCATTGAGTAGGTAAACCCGTATCTGCTCAAATCATCTGTGAAGGTCAGAAAATAACGATACCCGCCGCGAGCCATAACACTCATCTGACCGCATACATCTGTATGTATTATTTCCAGTAAGTCATTGGATTGCTCCATTGTTCCGGAGAGCGGAGTTTTAGTCATCTTACCCATGAGGTATGGTTCGCAAGCATAAAATGATTCATAATCAAGTGATTTCAAAAATCCATCAGCATGGAGTTTCTTCATGCGCTTTACACCAATATGACCTAAATGGCAGTGCCACAAGTATGTAGCCGTATCATTATCAACTCTGCATCTTTTGGCTTGAATATTATGAATATGTGTATTACTACGATCGAGATTCAATAAACAATTCACCTTGAGTATATGACCATAGAAGGTTTTATTCATTTAAACAGAATAACAATTATTTTGTTACTTAGATGAATAATAGTATTGCAATAATCCAATCTTGTTCATGCTCAACGCAAACACCAAACTACATTTATTTAGGTTTAACACTAATCCCGAAAGTACATGGACTATGCAATGATGATGATATCAATATTGGAACTACTCCCAACACACATCGTCACCTCACCCTCAACTAGTCTCCGTTTATACTGCAACTTCTGTTTTGAGTTACTAATCTTAGGAACCGAACAAGTATCAAATACCCAGGGGCTACTATGAGCACTAGTAAGGTATACATAAATAACATGTATATCAAATATATCTTTGTTCACTTTGCCATGCTTCTTATCCGCCAAGTATTTAGGGTATTCCCACTTCCAGTGACCATTTCCTTTGCAGCAGAATCACTCAGTTTCATGCTTGGGTCTATCTTTGGGCTTCTTCTCGGGAGTGGAAACTTGCTTTCCTTTCTTCTTGAAGTTCCCTTTCTTTCCCTCGCCCTTTTTCTTGAAACTAGTGGTCTTGTTAACCATCAACACTTGATGCTTTTTCTTGATTTCTACCTTCGCCGATTTCAGCATCGCGAAGAGCTCAAGAATCGTTTTCGTCATCCCTTTTATATTATAGTTCATCACAAAGTTCTTAATAAGTTGGTGATAGTGACTAGAGAACTCTGTCAATCACTATCTTATCTGGAAGATTAACTCCCACTTGATTCAAGTGATTGTAGTACCCAGACATTCTGAGCATGTGATCACTAGCTGAGCTGTATTCTCCCCCATCTTATAGGCAAAGTACTTGTCAGAGGTCTCATACCTCTCGACATGGGCATGAGTCTAAAATACAAATTTCAGATCCAAGAACATCTCGTATGTTCCATGGCATTCAAAATGTGTTTGGTGTCCCGATTCTAAGCCGTAAAGCATGGGGCACTAAACTATCAAGTAATCATCATATCGAGCTTGCTAAACATTCATAACATCTGCATCTACTCCTGCAATAGGTATCTCAGCTAGCGGTGCATTAAGGACATAATTCTTCTGTGCAACAATGAGGATAATCCTTAGATCACAGACCCAGTCCGCATCATTGCTACTATCACCTTTCAACTTAGTTTTCTCTAGGAACATATCAAAAATAGGGGAACTACATCGCGAGCTATTAATCCACAACATAGATATGCAAATACTATTAGGACTAAGTTCATGATAAATTAAAGTTCAATTAATCAAATTACTTAATAACTCCCACTTAGATAGACATCCCTCAAGTCATCTAAATGATACGTGATCCAACTCAACTAAACCATGTCTGATCATCACGTGAGATGGAGTAGTCTTCAATGGTCAACATCTCTATGTTGATCATATCTACTATATGATTCATGTTCGACCTTTCGGTCTCCAGTTTTCCGAGGATATGTATGCACATGCTAGGCTCGTCAAGTTTAACCCGAGTATTCCGCATGTGCAAAACTGTCTTGCACGCGTTGTATGTGAACTTAGAGCCTATCACACCCGATTATCACATGGTGTCTCAGCACAACGAACCACCGCAACAGTGCATACTCAGGGAGAACACTTATATCTTGAAAGTTTAGTAAGGGATCATCTTATAATGCTACCATCGTACTAAGCAAAATAAGATGCATAAAAGATAAACATCACATGCAATCAAACTATGTGTCATGATATGGCCATCATCATCTTGTGCCTTTGATCTCCATCTCCAAAGCATCATCGTGATCTCCATCATCACTGGCTTGACACCTTGATCTCCATCGTAGCGTCGTGGTCGTCTTGCCAACTATTGCTTCTATGACTATCGCTAACTCATAGTGATAAAGTAAAGCAATTACATGTCATAAGCATTTCATACAATAAAGAGGCAACCATAAGGCTCCTGCCCATCATCAGATATCTTACAAAACATGATCATCTCAAACAATAACGTATAACTCATCACGTCTTGACCATATCACATCACAACATGACCTACAAAAAAAGTTAGACATCCTCTACTTTGTTGTCGCAAGTTTTACGAGGCTGCTACGAGCTTCTAGCAAGTACCGTTCTTACCTACGGCACAAAAACCACAATGGTGATTTATCAAGTTTGTTGTTTTAACCTTTCATAACCCACAAGTGTAGGGGATCAGTTGTAGCCTCTTTCGATAAGTAAGAGTGTCGAACCCAACGAGGAGCTAAAGGCAGAACAAATATTCCCTCAAGTTCTATCGACCACCGATACAACTCTACGCACGCTTGACGTTCACTTTACCTAGAACAAGTATGAAACTAGAAGTACTTTGTAGTTTTTGTGGGATATGTTTGCAAGAATATAAAGAGCACGTAAATTGCCCCTAAGCAATTGACTACATTACTAGACTGATAGCAAGTTTTATGTGGGAGAGGCCACTGCTAGCATGTCATCCCTTACTTGGAATTCTATGCACTTATGATTGGAACTATTAGCAAGCATCCACAACTACTAACGTTCATTAAGGTAAAACCCATCCATAGCATTAAGATATATTGGTACCCCTTCAATCCCGTATGCATCAATTTCTACGCTAGGTTGAATCTTCTGTCACTCTTGCCCTCCAATACATAGTCCTATCAACATACAACTAACCCTATGGTGTGATCCACGCGCGTGCTCATATGATGGGCACCAAAGTACAGCAACATAACCAAAAGCAAATTAAATCAATCATAGCAATGCACCAATCACCGATAGGACAACGATAATCTACTCAGACATCATAGGATGGCAACACATCATTGGATAATAATATGAAGCATAAAGCACCATGTTCAAGTAGAGGGTACATCGGGTTGCGGGAGAGTTGACCACTGTAGATAGATTGGGGAAGGTGATGGAGATGTCGGTGAAGATGACGGAGGTGTTGGTGTAGATCGCCGTCACACGATGATGGCCCCGGTGGCACTCCGGTGCCACCGGAAGCGAGAGGGAGAGAGCCCCCCTCCTTCTTCTTCTTCCTTGACCTTCTACCTAAATGGGAGAAGGGTTTCCCCTCTAGTCCATGGCCTCCATGGCGGCGGAGGGGTGAGAGCCCCTCAGAAATTGGATCTGTCTCTCTGTCTCTCTCTGTTTCTGCGTTCTCAGATTCTGGCCCTTCACCGTTTCTTATATTCCCGGCGATCCGTAACTCTGATTGGGCTGAGTTTTTGACACGATTTTTATCCGGATATTAGCTTTCTTGCGGCGAAAGAAGGGCAGCAACCGCCTTACGGTGTGGCCACGAGGGCCCAAGGCGCGCCTGCCCCTGGTGGGCGCACCCCCCTGCCTCATGGCCCGCTCGGGCATCGTCTCATGTTGGTTCCGCTTCCCAAAATTCACATATATTCCAAAAAAAATCTCCGTCCATTTTTATTTCGTTTGGACTCCGTTTGATATGGATATTCTGTGAAACAAAAAACATGCAACAAATAGTAACTGGCACTGGGCACTGGATCAATATGTTAGTCCCAAAAAATAGTATAAAAAGCTACCAAAAGTATATGAAAGTTGTAGAATATTGGCATGGAACAATAAAAAATTATAGATACGACGAAGACGTATCAGCATTCCCAAGCTTAATTCCTGCTCGTCCTCGAGTAGGTAATTGATAAAAAAGATAATGTTTGATGTGGAATGGTACCTAGCATAATCTTGATCATGTAATCTAATCATGGCATGAATATTAAGACATGAGTGATTCAAAGCAATAGTCTATCATTTGACATAAAAGAATTTAATACTCGGGCATCCCAACAAACAATCAAGTCTTTCAAAATATCAATGCTAATGAACGTTATCCCTACAAAATCCTATAGTCTTTTATGCCCCCTTTTCTTAACACAAGGAACCCCTCATGCCTATCCCGGCGTCAGCCAAGCAATTGTTTTCATACTTTACTTTTTCGAACCTTTTCAACTCTTCACGCAATACATGAGCATGATCCATGGACATAGCACTATGGGTGGAATAAAAGGTGGTAGTAGACAAAAGGAGGGAGAAAGTTTCACATCAACTAGGCATATCAATGGGCTATGGAGATGCCATCAATAGATATCAATGTGAGTGAGTAGGGATTGCCATGTAACGGATGCACTAGAGCTATAAGTGTATGAAAGCTCAAAAGAAAACTAGTGGGTGTGCATCATCTTGCTTGCTCATGAAGACCTAGGGCATTTGAGGAAGCCCATCGTTGGAATATACAAGGCAAGTTTTATAATGAAAATTCCCACTAGTATATGGAAGTGACAACATAGGAGACTCTCTATCATGAAGATCATGGTGCTACTTTGAAGCACAAGTGTGGAAAAAAGATAGTAGCATTGTCCCTTTTTTTCTTTTTTCTTTTTTTTTGGGCCTTCCTTTTTTTATTTGGCCTTTCTCTTTTTTGGCCTTTCTTTCTTTTTTTCTTTTGGCCTTTTTTTCAAGGGACATTGATCTAATAATGATGATCATCACACTTCTTTTACTTACAACTTGATATTACAACTCGATACTAGAACAAAAATATGACTCTATGTGAATGCCTCCGGCGGTGTATCGGGATGTGCAATGATCTAGTGTAGCAATGACATCAAAAAACGGACAAGCCATGGAAACATCATGCTAGCTATCTTACGATCATGCAAGGCAATATGACAATGATGGTGCATGTCATAATAAACGGAACGGTGGAGTTACATGCTAATGTATCTCGGAATGGCTATGGAAATGCCATAATAGGTAGGTATGGTGGCTGTTTTGAGGAAGATATATGGTGGGTGTATGGTACCGGCGAAAGTTGCGCGGTACAAGAGAGGCTAGTAATGGGGTGAGAGTGTGTATAATCCATGGACTCAACATGAGTCATAAAGAACTCACATACTTATTGTGAAAAATCTATTAGCCCTCGAAGAAAAAATAGTATGACGCATGCTCCTAGGGGGGAGGTTGGTAGGAGTTAACCATCGCGCGCCCCCGACCTTCACGCAAAGATAAACAATCAAAATACAATGCGCGCCAATTTGGTTACATAGTTAGGAGACCATACATGCATGCTTCGGGAATCACAAACCTTAACACCAATATTTTTACTAAACCACAATTGTCGGTGTACTAAGGTAGGGGTACCTCAGTACCCCAACTTGTGCACGGGCAGTTGCAGCTTCCCGCGGCAGGGTTTACCACGCGCTCGCCGGAGACCTCCCTGCTCCATATCAAACCATTCAAAAACAAAGTGTGCAAGACAGAAGATCGAGACCCCGGCAAGTGGAGCTTGCCGGGAAGGCCGTACCAGGCTCAAGATTACCCCACTAGCACAAGACCCTGGCAAGAGGAGCTTGCCAGGAAGACTAGAAGATTCCATCATAGAAGACACGCCTCGGCTCTATATGCGCCCCGGCGAGGGCCCGGGGAGCGGCAAGCTCCCGGGCCCGGCAAGATCAAGGCCCCGGCAAGGTGCTTGCCGGGAGAGTTGCGCTGTGTGCCCGCGCTCCAGCTCATCGGCCCACGCGTCGCCCTGGGGCCTATCCAGGGACGCGTGGCGGATGGCTGTGCAGCCTGGGGGACACGGTGGCACTCCACGGTGGTGGATCCATCGCCGTGGCAGACGGAGACGCAAGGGCGGGAGCTTTTGGGGTCGACGGCGACGGGCATTAAATGCCCTTGTCCCCCACTGTCAAAGTAGGTGGCGACCACTGTTCGCGCACTGTAGCTCCACTATTCCCGCACTGTTACAACTACCACCTCTTTTACGTTTTTACCCCTTTCTCCTACGTTGACACCTGTCGGTGACCCCTTGCACTATAAAAGGAGGCCCATGCACAACGTGGAGGGGGTTCGGAACCTAGATCACTCATACGCTCGGTGTAGCTGCTTCTTCAAGCTCCCGAGCTCTCCAACTAAATACACAACTAAGCAGGAGTAGGGTTTTACGCGTCTACCGCGGCCCGAACCTGGGTAAAACTGCCCGCGTGCTCGCTACGATCTGCTCTTTGTGCTCCCTCCGCCCTCGTACCGCACAGACAAGGGGCTCCGGTCCCATAGGTGTTCGTGGCGGACAGTTTCCCCCGACAACAATCATTCACTAGTTCCTCCCACATATTAGCATCTATATATCGCAAAACTATTGCAAGGCATCAAACATATCATATTCAGCGATCTAAAAGTTTAAGTAGGATTCTATGACTAACCATGTGAATGACCAATTCCTGTCAACTCTCTAAATAGATATAAGTGAAGCAAGAGAGTTTTAATTATTTCTACAAAAGTTATGCCCATGCTCTAACAAATATAAGTGAAGCAAAAGAGCATTCTACAAATGGCGGTTATCTATGTGAGGAGAAACATGCAATCCAAACTTCAAATGATATAAGTGAAGCACATGAAGCATTCTATAAAGCCATACTCAAAAGATATAAGTGAAGTGCAAAGAGAATTCTATAAATCAACCAAGGACTATCTCATACCAGCATGGTGCATTTATTAAAAGAAAAATAAAAATCACACGACGCTCCAAGAGTTTACGCATATCATGTGAACGAAACGAATCCGAAAACATATCGATACTTGTTGAAGAAAGATGGGATGCCTTCCGGGGCATCCCCAAGCTTAGACTCTTGAGTCTCCTTGAATATTTACTTGTGGTGCCTTGGGCATCCCCAAGCTTGAGCTCTTGCCTCTCCTCCTTCTTCTCACATCGAGACATCCTGGGTCTTCGAACACTTCATCCACACAAAACTTAACCGAACTTTTAGTCGCGGGGATAGTGCATATGATCAATAAAATCCATCATGTACTGCTCTAACATTATTGTATAATTATAAACAAACATTACCTACTGGATGCTATCAAAATTCTATGGCCCCAAATCAAGGAGGCGTCAACAAGAATTCAAACATATGCAAATAATGAAGCTATAACAGCAATCTATGAAAACAGGATAGCATATAGTAATCTGAGCATTAACCATACTTCTGTAACACTAACAATTCTGGCCAAATTAGGAAAAATCAACAATTTGTATAGAAAGACTTTTCAAGAAGTTTCAGATCCTTTCGACGTTCCAGTAGAAAATGTAAAATCGCGCACTTCAGCCAAAGATTCTGTTTTTGCACCGCACAAACCAACAATCAGTTTAATCATCCTAAAGGAAACTCTTGGCACATTATTTTTATAATACAATGGAATTGTACAAGGGGATAATTACTTTTGTTGAAAAGTTTCTGTAATTAAGATTTGCAAAGTCTCCATGGGCATGAACAAAGTTCAACGAGCTCCCCCATTTCAACGGTGCTCGTCCTTCTTACTTTCACTTTTCTTTTTAAAAAAGTTAGGTTCCCCTCTTTATTTTTTTGTTTTTAAGATTTATAAAAGCACACAACAGAAATAAATGACTCTCTAAAACTTTCGGGTTGTCTCCCTGGCAGCGCTTTCTTTAAAGCCATTAAGCTAGGCATATAGTGCTCAAGTAATGGATCCACCCGGATCCCAAGGTATATCAAAGCCAATTCTAAATAGCAATGATTTGGTATTTAGTAGTGAGCACAAAGTGATATCTGTCATGCAAATACGAAGTCTAACTCTCTTCCTATGCATAGGCATGTCATACACGAACAATTCATGCACATCAAGTAAAGGCCAATGCATAGTATAAGCAGTTTCTTGCAATTTTATCATGTTGGAAAAATAGAGAGGCGGAGATGTAGTTCCTCTCTCATAATAATTGCAAGTAGGAGCAGCAAGCACATGCATATTATATTCATCCAAATCATCATGTGTAATGGA
The DNA here is from genome assembly GCA_902687465.1 of Secale cereale. Lineage (NCBI taxonomy): Eukaryota > Viridiplantae > Streptophyta > Magnoliopsida > Poales > Poaceae > Secale > Secale cereale. Next base: position 202,827,997 of record LR738714.1, read on the forward strand.
AAAAGGCAACCCATCAATATAATTCTTAATAAGTGCAAACTTCTCCAATATAGTGTAGTTTGGAGAATTCAAAAAGATAACATGACTATCATGTGTGGGTGCAATAGAAACTATCTCATGTTTAACATAAGGAACTATATCAAGTTCATTTCCATAAGCATAATTCATATTGGCATCTTGGCCACAAGCATAGCAAGCATCATCGAAAAGGGATATTTCAAATGAATCAACGGGATCATAGAAATCATCATAGCAATCATCCTTTGGTAAGCATGAAGGGAAATTAAAAAAATGTATGAGTTGAAGAGTAACTCTCATTAGAAGGTGGGCCCGGGTAGCTAATCCGCTCTTCCTCCTTTTGTTCTTCGCTCACCTCCTCATCTTTTTCATCCAATGAGCTCACAATGTCATTGATTTCTTCTTTCATAGACTCCTGCAAAATATTAGTCTCTTCTTGGACAGCGGAGACCTTCTCAATAAACGCATCAATATCAGAGTTATATTCATAATTCAAATAGCACTATTTCAATATAGCAAGATTTTCGGGCCTAGAAACATCATCATCAAAAGCATCATTCTTTCTAAACAGAGATTCAATTTCATAAGCACCCTTAAAAGTAATGAAGTCTTCTATTTTTTCCACATCATAATAATCATAGATACCATTAGCATAATAAGCTAAGGTTTCATTATCATTAAATTTGCATGAAAAGGGAAGGTGTGGAGCCTTCATCCTAGAGCAACAAGTATAATCATGTCTCAAGCATAGTTGCTGAGCATACCAATGCAACATATAAATTTGATCCCATAACAGTTTCCCTTTTTGTGTCAAGCAATAATCCCTAAAGTATTCACGTTGATCCAACGTTACTCCCATTACATAGTTGAATGGGGTTTTCTCAGGATTATCAAAGTAGTACATAAAATCTTTCAAATAATGAGCATCGAGGGTTTTAGTAGGTTCCCCATCTCCATGAGTAGCAAGTACACCTATGTTTTTTGGTATTTCGTGTTCCATATCCATAACTAAAGATAGAGAACAACTTAGAATAGCAAATAAAATCTACTTAGTCATAAAGCAAACAAGCACACACGAGAATATTAACCCCATGCTATTGCTCCCCGGCAACGGCGCCAGAAAAAGGTCTTGATAACCCACAAGTGTAGGGGATCAGTTGTAGCCTCTTTCGATAAGTAAGAGTGTCGAACCCAACGAGGAGCTAAAGACAAAACAAATATTCCCTCAAGTTCTATCGACCACCGATACAACTCTACGCACGCTTGACGTTTACTTTACCTAGAACAAGTATGAATCTAGAAGCACTTTGTAGTTTTAGTGGGATAGGTTTGCAAGAATATAAAGAGCACGTAAATATAAACTAGGGGCTGTTAAGATAAAGAAGCAATAAAGTTAATATAGCGAGCATTGAAAAGTGATGGTAGGAGTTGCGAAATTGCCCCTAAGCAATTGACTACATTACTAGACCGATATCATGTTTTATGTGGGAGAGGACACTGCTAGCATGGCATCCCTTACTTGGAATTCTATGCACTTATGATTGGAACTATTAGCAAGCATCAGCAACTACTAACGTTCATTAAGGTAAAACCCAACCATAGCATTAAAATATATTGCCCCCCCCCTTCAATCCCATATGCATCAATTTCTACGCTAGGTTGAAGCTTCTGTCACTCTTGCCGTCCAATACGTAGTCCTATCAACATACAACTAACCCTATGGTGTGATCCATGCGCGCGCTCATATGATGGGGACCAAAGGACAACAACATAACCACAAGCAAATTAAATCAATCATAGCAACTCACCAATCACCGATAGGACAACGATAATCTACTCAGACATCATAGGATGGCAACACATCATTGGAAAATAATATGAAGCATAAAGCACCATGTTCAAGTAGAGGGTACAACGGGTTGAGGGATAGTGGACTGTTGTAGATAGATGGGGGAAGGTGATGGAGAAGTTGGTGAAGATGACGGAGGTGTTGCTGTGTAGATCACCGTCACACGATGATGACCCCGGTGGCACTCCGGTGCCATCAGAAGCGAGGGGGAGAGAGCCCCCTCCTTCTTCTTCTTCCTTGACCTTCTCCCTAGATGGGAGAAGGGTTTCCCCTCTGGTCCATGGCCTCCATGGCGGCGGAGGGGCGAGAGTCCCTCCAAGATTGGATCTGTCTCTCTGTCTCTCTCTGTTTCTGCGTTCTCAGATTCTAGCCCTTCACCGTTTCTTATATTCCCGGAGATCCGTAACTCCGATTGGGCTGATTTTTTGACACGATTTTTATCCGGATATTAGCTTTCTTGCTGCGAAAGAAGGGCATCAACCGCCTTATGGTGTGGCCACGAGGGCCTAGGGCGCGCCCCCTGCCTCGTGGCCCACTCGGGCATCGTCTCACGTTGGTTCCGCTTCCCAAAATTCACATATATTCCAAAAAAAATCTCCGTCCGTTTTTATTCCGTTTGGACTCCGTTTGATATGGGTATTCTGCAAAACAAAAACATGCAACAAACATGAACTGGCATTGGGCACTGGATCAATATCTTAGTCCCAAAAAATAGTATAAAATGTTGCCAAAAGTATATGAAAGTTGTAAAATATTGGCATGGAACAATCAAAACTTATAGATACGACGGAGACGTATCAACCTTCAACAAGGACCGGTTGCAGTCAAATTCGATTCAACTAAAGTAGGAGAAACAGACACCCATCAACCACCTTTATGCAAAACTACTTGCATGTCTGTCAGTGGAACCCGTCTCATGAACGTGGTCATGTAAGGTTGGTCCGGGCCGCTTCATGCAACAATACCAATGAATCAAAATAATACATTGCTAGTAAGCAGTATGACGATCACCGCCCACAACTCTTTGTGTTCTAATCGTGCATATCATCCTCGCATAGACCTGGTTCATGATTCCACTGTTGGGGAACGTAGCATGCAATTTTAAAAAAATTCCTACGCTCACGCAAGATCTATCTAGGAGATGCATAGCAACAAGATGCGGAGAGTGTTTCCATGTACCCTCGTAGACCGAAAGCGCAAGTGTTTGACAACGCGGTTGATGTAGTCAAACTTCTTCTCGTTCCAACCGATCAAGCACCGAACGTACATCACCTCCGAGTTCTGCGCATGTTCAGATCGATGACGTCCCTCGAACTCTTGATCTAGCAAAGTGTCGAGGGAGAGTTCCGTTAGCACGATGGTGTGGCGGCGGTGATGGTGAAGTGATTCGCGCAGGGCTTCGCCTAAGCACTACGAAGGTATGACCGAAGGCGTAAATTGTGGAGGAGGGCGCCGCACATGGCTAAAAATGTTTGATGTGTGTTCTAGCGGTGCCTCC
>LR738714.1:202832716-202927545 GCA_902687465.1 Secale cereale
ATATATATATATATATATATATATATATATATATATATATAGGTTGTAGGGGAGGAGAGGCAGCCAAGGGGGCACCCCAAGTAGGAGGAATCCTACTTGGGGTCCTCTCAATTCGGCCAAACCTTCGCTTTCCTTTTCCAATTTGGATTAGGAAGGGAAGAGGGGGAAGGGGGAGTCCTATTCACTTTTTCCTTTCCTCCTTCCTCTTTCCTTCTCCAATTTTACCAGCCCATATGGGGGGCGCGCCAGCCCCTTTGTGTCTGGTGTGTTTCCCCTCTTGGTCCATAAGGCCCATATCTTTTGTCGGGGGTGCCCAGAACCCCTTTCGCTGACCTGATAAGTACCCGGTGCATCCCGAAACACTTCCGGTGTCCGAATACCATCGTCCTATATATCAATATTTACCTCTCGACCATTTCGAGACTCCTCGTCATGTCCGTGATCTCATCCGGGACTACGAACAACATTCGGTCACCAAATCACATAACTCATATAATACAATATCGTCATCGAATGTTAAGCGTGCGGACCCTACGGGTTCGACAATTATGTAGACATGACCGAGACACTTCTCCGGCGAATAACCAATAGCGGAACCTGGATGCTCATATTGGTTCCTACATATTCTACGAACATCTTTATCGGTCGAACCGTTATGACAACATACGTTATTCCCTTTGTCATCGGTATGTTACTTGCCCGAGATTCGATGGTCGGTATCTTCATACCTAGTCCAGTCTTGTTACTGGCAAGTCTCTTTACTCGTTCCATAATACGTTGTCCCGTAACTAACTCATTAGTCGCTTTGCTTGCAAGGCTTCATATGATGTGTATTACCGAGAGGGCCCAAAGATACCTCTCCGATACTCGGAGTGACAAATCCTAATCTTGATCTATGTCAACCCAACAAACACCTTCAGAGATACCTGTAGAGCATCTTTATGATCACCCAGTTACATTGTGATGTTTGATAGCACATGAGGTATTCCTCTGGTATCCGGGAGTTGCATAATCTCATAGTCGGAGGAATATGTATTTGACATGAAGAAATCAATAGCAATAAAACTGAACGATCAATATGCTAAGCTAACGGATGGGTCATGTCCATCACATCGTTCTCCTAATGACGTGATCCCGTTCATCAAATGACAACACATGTCTATGGTTAGGAAACTTAACCATCTTTGGTTAATGAGCTAGTCTAGTAGAGGCTTACTAGGGACACATTGTTTTGTCTATGTATCCACACATGTATCAAGTTTCCGGTTAATAAAATTCTAGCATGATTAATAAACATTTATCATTATATAAGGTAATATAAAATAACAACTTTATTATTGCCTCTAGGGTATATTTCCTTCATGGTCACGCTTTGAGTCAGACTCAATTTCACACCTTGTAACACATGCAAGAACACTTTCTTTGACTGATCCATTTTCAACTTCTTGAACACTTTGTTAAGGTATGTGCTTTGTGAAAGTCCTATTAGGCGTCGTGATCTATCACTATAGAACTTGATGCCCAATATATAAGCAGGTTCGCCGAGGTCTTTCATTGAAAAAGTCTTATTCAAGTATCCTTTTATGCTCTCCAAAAATTCTATACCAATCAACAATATGTCATCCACATATAATATTAGAAATGCTATAGAGCTCCCACTCACTTTCTTGTAAATACAGGCTTCACTGTAAGTCTGTAGAAAACCATATGCATTGATCACCTCATCAAAGCGTATATTCCAACTCTGAGCTGCTTGCACCAGTCCATAGATGGATCATTGGAGTTCGCACACTTTGTTAGCACCATTAGGATTGACAAAACCTTCTGGTTGCGTCATATACAACTCTTCTTTTAGAAACCCGTTAAGGAATGCAGTTTTGACATCCATTTGCTAGATTTCATAATCATAAAATGCGGTAATTGCTAACATGATTCGAACAAAATAAAGCATCGCTATGGGTGAGAAAGTCTCATTGTTGTCAACTCCTTGAACTTGTTGAAAACCTTTTGCGATAAGTCGAGTTTTGCAGACAGTAACACTACCATCTATGCTAGTCTTCTCGTTGAAGATCCATTTATTCTCTATGGCTTGCCGGTCACCGGGAAAGTCCATCAAAGTCTACACTTTGTTCTCATACATGCATCATATCTCAGATTTCATGGCCTTAAGGCATTTTTCAGAATCTGGACACATCACAACTTCTTCATAGTTTGAAGGTTCGCCTTTGTTTAACAACATGATTCCTGAGACAGGATTACCGCACCACTCTGTTGTAGTACGTGTTCTGGTCAATGTTCGAGGTTTCCTAGTAACTTGATCTGAATTTTCATGATCATGATCATTAGCTTCTTCTCTAGTAGGTGTAGGCATCACGGGAACAGTTTTCTATAATGTGCTCCTTTCCAATTCGAGAGAAGGTACAATTACCTCATCAAGTTCTACTTTCCTCCCACTCACTTCTGTCGAGAGGAACTCCTTCTACAGAAAGAACCATTCTTAGCAACAAAGATCTTGCCTTCGCATCTCTGGTAGAAGGTGTACCCAATAGTTTCTTTAGGGTATCCTATGAATATACACTTCTCCAATTTTGCTTCGAGCTTATAAGGCTGAAGCCTTTTGACATAATTTTCCCAACCCCAAACTTTAAGAAATGACAACTTTGGTTTCTTGCCAAACCATAGTTCATATGGTGTCATCTCAACGGATTTAGACGGTGCCCAATTTAACGTGAATGCGGCTATCTCTAATGCATAACCCAAAAATGATAAAGGAAAATCGGTAAGAGACATCATAGAACGCACCATATCTAATAGAGTACGGTTACGACGTTCGGACACGCCATTACCCTGTGGTTCTAGGTGGCGTGAGTTGTGAAACTAATCCACATTGTTTTAAATGAAGGCCAAACTTGTAACTCAAATATTCGCCTCCGCGATCACATCATAGAAACTTTTGTTTCTTGCTATGATGATTCCCCACTTCACTTTGAATTTTTTTGAACTTTTCAAATGTTTCAGACTTGTGTTTCATCAAGTAGATATACCCATACCTACTTAAATCATCTGTCAAGGTCAGAAGATAACGATACACGCCGTGTGCTTCAACACCCATCAGACCGCATACATTGGTATGTAGTATTTCCAATAATTCATTGTTCTGGAGAATGGAGTTTTAGTCATCTTCCCCATGAGGTATGGTTCTCAAGTATCAAATGATTCATAATTAAGTGATTCCAAAAGTCCATCTTCATGGAATTTCTTCATGCGCTTTACACCAATATGACCTAAACGGTAGTGCCACACGTATGTTGCACTATCATTATAAACATTGCATCTTTTGGCATCAATATTATGAATATGTGTATCACTATGATCGAGATTCAATAAGAATATACCATTCCTCGAGGGTGCATGACCATGAAAGATATTACTCATATAAATAGAACAACTATTATTATCTGACTTAAATGAATAATCGTTCCGCAATAAACAAGATCCAGATATAATGTTCATGCTCAACGCTGGCACAAAATAAAAATTATTGAGGTCTAAAACAAATCCCGAAGGTAGATGTAGAGGAACTGTGCCGATGGCGGTCACATCAACCTTGGAACTATTCCCGACGCGCATCGTCACCTCATCCTTAGCCAATCTTTGTTTATTCCACAGCTCATGTTTCCAGTTACAAATATGAGCAACCAAACCATTATCAAATACCCAGGCGCCGCTACGAGCACTAGTAAGGAACACATCAATAACATGTATATCAAATATACCTTTGTTCACTTTGCCATCCTTCTTATCCACCAAATACTTGGGGCAGTTCCGCTTCTAGTCACCACTTCCTTTGTAGTAGAAGAACTCAGTTTCAGGCTTAGGTCCAGCTTTGGGTTTCTTCACGGGAGCGGAAACTTGTTTTCTGTTCTTCTTGAAGTTCCCTTTCTTTCCTTTGCCCTTTTTCTGGAAACTAGTGGTCTTGTGAACCATCAACACTTGATGCTCCTTCTCGATTTTTACCTCCGCCAATTTCAGCATCGCGAAGAGCTCAGGAATTGTTTTTCCAACCCTTGCATATTATAGTTCATCACAAAGCCTTTTTATCTTGGTGGCAGTGATTCAAGAACTCTATCAATAACACTGTCAATTGGAAGATCAATTCCCAGCCGAGTCAAGTGGTTATGATACCCAGACATTTTGAGTATGTGTTCACTGACAGAACTATTCTCCTCCATCTTGCAGCTATAGAACTTGTTGGATACTTCATATCTCTCAACCTGGGCATTAGCTTGAAATATCAACTTCACCTCTTCAAACATCTAATATGCTCACTGATGTTCAAAACATCTTTGAAGTCTCGGTTCTAAGCTGTAAAGCATGGCACACTAAACTATCGAGTAGTCATTAGATCGAGCTTGCCAAATGTTCACAACATCTGCATCAGCTCCTGCAGTAGGTCTGTCACCTAGCGGTGCATCAAGGACATAATTCTTCTATGCAACAATGAGGATAATCCTCAAGTTATGGACCCAGTTCATGTAGTTGCTACCATCATCTTTCAACTTATCTTTCTCTAGGAATGCATTAAAATTCAAGGGAACGGTACCACGGGCCATTGATCTACAATATAGATATGCAAAACTATTAAGACTAAGTTCATGATAAATTAAGTTCAATTAATCAAATTACTAATGAACTCCCACTTAAATTAACATCCCTCAAGTTATCTAAGTGATACATGATCCATATCAACTAACCCATGTCTGATCTTCACGTGAGATGGGGTAGTCATCAATGGTGAACATCTCTATGTTGATCATATCTACTATATGAGTCATGTTCGACCTTTTAGTCTCTAGTGTTCCGAGACCATGTATGTACATGCTAGGCTCGTCATGTTTAACCCAAGTATTCCGCGTGTGTAAATCTGGCTTACACCCGTTATTTGTGAACATAGAGTCTATCACACCCGATCATCACGAGGTGCTTTGAAACGAAGAACTTTAGCAACAGTGCATACTTGGGGAGAACACTTTTATCTTGAAATTTAGTGAAGGGGTCATCTTACAATTCTACCATAGTTCTAAGCATAATAAGATGCATAAAGGATAAACATCACATGCAATCAAAATATGTGACATGAAATGGCCATCATCATCTTGTGCTTTTGATCTCCATCTCCAAAGCATCGTCATGATCTCCATCATCACCGGCTCGACACCTTGATCTCCAGCATTGCATCGGGGTCGTCTCGCCAACTATTGCTTCTACAACTATTGCTAATGCATAGCGATAAAGTAAAGCAATTACATGGCACTTGCATTTCATACAATAATTAAGAGACAACCCTAAGGCTCCTGCCGGTTGTCGATATTACAAAACATGATCATCTCATACAACAATGTTTATCAGATCACGTCTTGACCATATCACATCACAACATGCCATGCAAAAACAAGTTAGACGTCCTCTACTTTGTTGTTGCAAGTTTTACATGGCTACTACAGGCTTCTAGCAAGAACCATTATTACTTACGGAAAAAACCACAACGGTGATTTATGATGTTTACTGTTTTAACATTCTTCAAGGACCGGCTGAAGTCAAATTCGATTCAGCTAAAGTAGGAGAAATAGACACCCGTCAGCCATCTTTATCCAAAACAAGTTGCATGTCTGTCGGTGGAACCGGTCTCATGTACGTGGACATGTAAGGTTGGTTTGGGCCGCTTCATCTTACAATACCGATGAATTAAAATAAGACATCTGTGGTAAGCCGTATGACCATCACCGCCCACAACTCTTTGTGCTCTACTCGTGCATATCATCTACGTATAGACCTGGCTCATGATGCCACTATTGGGGAATGTTACATGGAAAACAAAAAGATTCTACGCACTCGCAAGATCTATCCATAGAGATGCATAGCAACGAGAGGGGAGAGTGTGTCTATGTCCCCTCATAGACCTTAAGCGGAAGTATTTATTCACGAGGTTGATGTAGTCGAACTTCTTCGTGATCCAACCGATCAAGTACCGAACATACGACACCTCCGTGTTCAGCACACGTTCAGCCCGGTGACGTCCTTGCCTTCTTGATCCAGCAAGATAGGTGAAGTAGTAGATGAGTTCTAGCACCATGATAGCGTGGTGATGGTGATGGTGATGCTATCTCTGCAGGGCTTCACCTAAGCACTACAAAAATATGACCGAGGGACAAAACTGTTGATAGGGCCGCCACACACGGCTAGGATAATGTCGTGGGTTGTGTGGTGCCTCCTCCTCATGTATATATCGATGGGGGGAGAGGGGAGGCAACTAGGCGCGCACAAGGTGGCCGGCCCCTAGGGCTCCTGCCTTGGCCTGCGCCCCCTGCCATAATCTCTAAGAGGGGGAAGGAAAGGGGAGGAGTGGACGGCAGGGGGAGACCTTCTCCCCCTTTTCCCTTCCCTCCTCTAGGGACGGCCGCCATAGAGGGACGCACCAGCCCCTTGTGGGCTGGTGTACTCCCCTCACTTGGCCCATAAGGCCCATATACTCTCTGAAACTCTTCCGGTGTCCAAATAGTGTCGTCCTATATATCAATCTTTACCTCCGGACCATTCCGGAGCTCCTCGTCATGTCCGTGATCTCATCTGAGACTCCAAACAACATTCGGTCACCAAATCACATAACTCATATAACACTATACCATCAACGAATGTTAAGCATGCGGACCCTATGGGTCCGAGAACTATGTAGACATGACCGAGACACTTCTCTGGTCAATATCCAATAGCAGAACATGGATGGCCATATTGGTTCCTACATATTCTACGAAGATCTTTATCGGTCGAACTATGTTACTTGCTCGAGATTCAATCGTCGGTATCTCCATACCTAGTTCAATTTGGTTAATGAGAAGTCTCTTTACTTGTTCCATAATACATCATCTTATAATTAACTCCATAGTCATTTTTCTAGCAAGCTTCTCATGATGTGTATTACCGAGAGGGGCGAGAGATACCTCTCCGATACACGACATAACAAATCCTAATCTCGATACATGCTAACTCAATAGACACCTTTTGAAATACCTGTAGAAACTATTTATGATCACCTAGTTACGTTGTGATGTTTGATAGCACAGAAGGCATTCCTCCGGTATCCGCGAGTTGCATGATCTCAAAGTCGAAGGAATATGTATTTGACATTTAAGAAAGCTATAGCAATAAACTGAACAATCAAATACTAAACTAATGGATGGGTCTTTCCCATCACATCATTCTCCTAATGGTGTGACCCCATTATCAAATGACAACTCATGTCTATGGTTAGGAAACCTTAACCATCTTCGACCAACGAGCTAATCTAGTAGAGGCTTACTAGGGACACGATATTTGTTTATGTATTCACACATGTATTTAAGTTTCCGGTCAATACAATTCTAGCATGAATAATAAACCTTTATCATGAATAAGGAAATATAAATAATAACAACTTTATTATTGGCTCTAGGGCATATTTCCATCAAGTAAATCTCTACATCACCAAGTATATATGCTTTGGTTGTTGGTATCAAGGAAGCATGAAGCCGCTTAACATATCCTTTATTTGACAACATTTATATGATGAACTTAACTCTTGTCAATTTGGAAACACAAGTGCTATTCCTTGCAAAACTAACCCATGTAGGAAGATGAACTTCAACTCCAAAGGATGCTCCAACTCTTGATGGACTACATCAACATTGAGTGTCCACAACAACTTCAACTACATGATCAAGATCAACAACAACCCAAGCTATGCCATTCCATCTTAGAGAAGCTTTACTCCAAGACATGAGTTAAAGCAACTCAACAAGATGTGAATACATCAAGACACTTAAATGAAAAATGGCAACCCCATTTTGAGGTTAAACGGTGAGTATGACCTATGATCAAGTGCTCTCACTTGACTCCTAAGTCAATATACTCTATCATAGGTGACTATGTCACCGACCATATCCAGATGAAGTTTTCTAGTGTTTCTTTCTCTTGTCTTGCATTTTATTTGATTTCCTTCTGTTGTGTTTCCCTATCCTTTTTTTAAACTTCATCTATATCCTCTTTGTTTCTCTTTCTTTTCTGATTTGATCTCTCTACCAAATTCATCGCAAATCCTTATGAAAATTCCTTGAAAATCTGTGTGAGATTTCATTTGCCAAGTGAGCTGAGATGAATTGTTTTTCCTCTGTGTTGAACTCAGTCTCACCAATACAAGCCTGTCGGCCTGATCGAAATACAAGGTTTCCTTGTACACAGGTCATCGGTACAACCTACAAGGACTAACTCAGTCTTACTGATGAGCACCATCACTGACTCTGCCATCAGAGTCACTGGTGGAAACAGATCGGCATCACTGATGTTCACTACCGAGAAAACTTTTTGCCATTTTACATTGCCCATTTTATTCAGCTCCACTCAATGATTCTATTCCTCTGACTGCATCTTGATCTATATTTTGCCTTATTTGTGTCTCTCCAAGACCATTCTCTCCTAACTCATATCCCTAAAGAGCCCTTCTTGGGAATTGATGTCAAATGGGGAGAGAGAGAGCACATCAGAGATTAAGCCTAAGGGGAAGAAAAAGCTCTGTTGATAATAAGATGCAATGTTATAAGAGGAGATAAGTCACATGTGTTTAAGAGGGAAAAGACATGTTAGTATTTCATCAGTCTTGCGATATCTTTTGCTCTGATTGAATTATTTGTTGCTATGATTTTATCCCACCCTATCTTCTCCCAATATCAAATGAAAGATTCAGGGCGAGAAATAATGCATGTTGAAGTGGAGAAAATCCTTAGAACTTATTGTAAATATTTAAGCCCTTGGGGACATGTTTATATCTAAAAGTAGTACTCACTTTGTGATACTCACCTATTACATGTCATCCCAGTCTTGGAAATCTTACGGTTCTTGAAATCTTTCTTTTTTGAAGTTTTCTTGTGTTACCTAACCTTGTTTTCTCAAGTTTACTTCTTCAATATTCACCTCAAAGACCGTAAGGTAAGTATATGCATCACTCTCATATGCATGGTGATTTTCCACTTTTGCACATATTGTTTGCAAGAGAGAACCATGCATGTGAAATTACATGTCACATATTTTTCACTCTGATGCATATGGCCAAGATACATGTAACTCATTGCCTGCTCTGTCATGTCATGCATTCTCATGTTGCTCAAATTCTATCATTATATGAGTGCATACATGTAGGGGGATCTCATGCTAGTTACACATCTTTCCAAAGCTTTAACCATTTATCTTTGAATCATTTACTTGAAGCTTTGATGTATGTTGTCATCAATTACCAAAAAGGGGGATATTGAAAGCACAAGTGCTACTTGGGTGATTTTGGTAACTAATGTCAACATATCTCTTGTTAGACTAATAGTTTTATCTAGTATATTTCCGGAAAGTTCAACACTGGCATGGCATGGATTAGAGAAGTGGACCCCTCAAAATGCTAATGACAAGGATTGGCAAAACCTCAAGACTCTTCATTTATATTCTAGTGATCCAAGATCACATTGAGTCCATAGGAAAGACAATAAAGTGTAATATTTCCCTTAGGACGACTCCTGCCGGGGTTGATCCCTTGGAATGTACTAGTAACCTTGAGTTCTTCATCTGGTATTTGGAGTTTGGTGATGACCTTTGGAGAGATCAAATTCAACACGTCCCTGCCGTGAACGAACATCTCTGTGACCTTGAGGTTGCGAATCATTGGTGAGACCAACAACGGCAAGCACCCTACCACGATAGTGCAGTCGGGGTGGTCCTCTTTGTCGGTGCAACAAACCCTGCGTCCGTTGCCCAGACTGTGCACAGGTGTAAGACCAAGCTTGAAGCACCAGCCCCAGCCAAGTTACAAATAGTCAAGAGGAACGAAGAACCAACTCAGAGCAAAGAGACCAAGGACAAGCCAGATAAGCAAGATATCACCAAGAGAAGAGCCTCCCTTGCCGGGCAGGAGAGACCGGCAAAGGGTGAAGCCACCCTCGAAGCAGATAGCACAAACGCCCCGGCAGGGCCTGCCGGGGGCTTGCGGAGGCCAAACCACCCAACCGAACACTCAAGCATGACCCACGTCGTCAGTGAATACGGTGTCAAGCCAGAAGATGATTAAGTGGCAGCCATTAGCCACATGGCAGCCAGTTCCCACAAGGGCAACCCGCAGATGACACACGTACTTCGACATGTCGAGGAGGCAGACATGGAGCTGGCGGGAGAGCTCAACAAGGCTTGCCGGGCAGCCAACAATGTGACATTAAGAAGCACATTAAATGCGCCCTGTCAGCCTGCAGAGTTAGGTATGACAACACTGTTCGCTATCATATCAGTGCATAATGACTACTTTACCACTGTGATGACCCCTTAATCTATAAAAGGAGGCCCATGGCAACCGAAGAGGGGGTTGGAAAGTTGATGAACCCACACCACAATACGCACGTAGTCGCTGCTGCCCTGAGGCAAACCCTGTCGGGCAAGTGTACCATGCACCACCTCACTCATTGCACCATCAATCCACCAAAGAAGGAGTAGGGTCTTACGCCTTGCAGCGGCCTGAACCTGGGTAAATTGCTTGTCTGCTCTCTGTCATGCTGCCGTACGCCGATATGCTCTTTGTGCAATGCGATGTCCCCCCACCGAACCAACAAGGGGCCACCTGGTCCCATAGGTGGCCGTGGATAACCCTCGACATCTTTTGGCGCGCGCCAGGTAGGGGGATCTCTTGTGCGAACCTGAAAGTGTGCGCAGCGCGTCATCTTCATCACCATCTTCGTCTTCGACAGCAACGTCGACCATGGCGCCCAAGAAGAAATCTGGTGCCTCGGCTCATCCCTCCACTTCGAAGGCTCCACCGGCCACGGCCTCTAACGCCGCGGAGGCTGCGGGGGCACACGAGGACGTGGACGCTGCTGGGGACGTGGTTGGAGCAGATGGCGTCATCACCACTTCCCCCATGGCCGACACGGGGGCCAGAGCTACCGGGAGAGAACAACATCAACAACGCCTTGACGGTTGTGCCCAACAAGGTGCGGGCGAGGGGGTCACTCCGCCCGTGCCCTCTCCTCTCATCGACAGGCACAACCGTAGCAATGGCACTTGGTCCGGGATGAGCCATCACCCTCCGGTCGCCCCCACCACGGGAGCGACCGCGGCGCATGTGCCTCCTCCTGGGCGAGCCAACCAGAACGCGGCGCTCGACGGAACCGCTGATCTTCGAGCGCCACCGCCGCGCGACCCCGCTGCCCAGGTTGTCAACCCACATTAGCATGGACGCGGCACCGCCACCGCTGCTGCAGGCATCATTAGGAGCCAGGCAACTGAGCGGTCGACACCATCGACATCTATACCAAGCACAGCCACAGAGGCCATGGCGCGAGCTCAACTACTACTGAGGTTCCCGCCAGCAGTCGAGCAGATGGATGAATGGCATGCCACCATCCAAAGCCTGCTCGGTTCCGCCAAAGCTTGGGGCTCGCGACGAGCTTGCCCACCGCAACCTCCCCAAGCGTCAGCAACCTCCCGCACTGCTGGTCATACGGAGGGGCCCGTCCCCATGGTGCAGTCCCCACCATGGCAGCCGGCGAGGGCGCAGTAGAATCAGGACGCCAACAATGTCTCGATGGCTTCTTCTGGCCCTCGAGCATGTCCAGCCAACGTCGAACCCTTGAAGATAGGCGGCAGGGAGATGTGTGCATCGTCGCCGAATGGCACCACGACTTCCCCCACCAAACCGACGGGCGTGATGACTCCAACGTCGATGAGCCTGCGTTCAGTGTCGGTGGGTGCCTGCCTTTCGAGGTTGGCTGCCCTGCCTTTACATGAGAGCTGCGGCAAGTCCGATGGCTGTCTGTTCGCACGTTCACGCCAGAGATACCTGAGAAGTACGATGGGTGGCGGAACCCGGCAGAGTTCCTGAGCATCTACAACATCGCTCTTCAGGCTGCCGGGGGAGGAGATGAGAAGGTGTTCGCCAACTACTTCCCTTTGGCTCTCAAGTCCAATGCGAGGTCTTGGCTGATGCACCTGCCAGAGAACTCCATTTCGTCATGGGCGGACCTGTGCCACGAGTTCATCGGTGCCTTCACCGGTGGCCACCAAGAGCCCGGCAGGCCCAGTTATCTGCATCTTCTCCAACAGAAGGAAGGAGAAACCCTCCATAAGTATTTGCAGAGATTCAGTAAAGTTCATAGAAACATTCCAAATATCCATCCGGCAGCTGTTATAGCAGCTTTCCAGTCCAATGTGCACAACCGCCGCATTCTTTCCAAAATGAATGTGCGGTTTCCCAAGACTGTGAAAGAACTATATACACTTGTGGATAAATGTGCTTGGATGGAGGAAGAAAGGAAGTTGCTCGGGGAAGAAGATTACATTAATGTTGATTCAGAGGATGAGGAGGAATCAACTAGCCAGGGAAAGGGCAAAAAGCGCAATAAGAAGCCTAGGGATAATGCAGTGATGACTGTGGAAGGATCGGGCACGCCTAGTACCGGCAAGAAGGACAAGGCTAGGGCCCCCGACAAGGAAGCTGCCACATGCGCTGCCTGTCGGGAAGCCGCTGCCGCCGAAAAAGTTTGGAAAGGCGATGGGCCGTATTGAAAGATCCATCAGACCAAAGGCCACGATCTTCAGGAGTGTTATCAGGTTGAGCAGCTCATCAAGAAACTGAGGGCAGAGTATGATAGGCGTGATAAGGAAAAATGTCAGAATGCTGCTGGCGGTAAGGGCCAGGGTGGTTAAGAAAATCGTCCCGGTAGACCCTTTCGGTTCCAAGGAAAATCCGCCAGGGGCCAAAAGGAGGAGATCCGTGATGATGCCAGTAATGGAGAGGAAAGAAGAGGGATTGTAGGACCTCCGGCAAGGAGTCCGGGAAGCGTTCCCCCTCTGAGTGCGCGACACCCGTTGACGACTTGCCGGAGTGTTCCAACAGCAAGAAATCCAACGTTACTACACCCCAAGTGAAGAAGGTCCCGACAGGGCTAGCTGGCGTTGATGGAACTTTCACTATCAGCACCACCCTCGATGACAAATAGGAAAGCGCGCTCGTTGCCTTCCTGCGGGAGAATATTGATGTGTTTGCCTGGCAACCATCCGTTATCCCCGGTGTTCCTAAGGAGGTAATTGAGCACCACCTTGCTGTCTGCCCACATGCATGAACCGTCAAGAAGAAAGTATGGAAGCAGGCCTTGGAGAGGCAGCAATTCATTGCCGAAGAGAGCAAGAAATTGGAGGCAGCTGGTTTAGTCAGAGGAGTACTGCACCCTACGTTGTTGGCAAATCCAGTAGTGGTCTAAAAGGCTAATGGGAAGGGGAGGCTTTGCATTGATTTCACGGACCTCAACAAGGCTTGTCCAAAGGACACATTTCCCTTGCCGCGCATTGACCAGATTGTGGATTCTACCTCAAGATGTGATTCTCTCTCCTTTCTGGACGCATACTCCAGGTATCATAAGATCTTCATGTCCAAAGAAGATGAAGAGAATACATCATTCATCACTCCATGTGGTACGTACTGCTTTGTCCGCATGCCATTTGGATTAAAGAGTGTCGGGTCCACTTTTGCAAGGGCACTCCATATCGGTTTTGAGCCACACTTGCACAAAAATATAGAAGCTTATATGGATGACATCATGGTCAAAACCAAGGATAAGGCCACCCTTATCCAGGATTTGGAAGAGACATTTGCTAATCTGCGCAAGATCAATCTGAAGATCAATCCGGAGAAGTGTGTATTCGGTGTTCCCTTCGGATATCTACTGGATTCTTCGTGTCCCATCGGGGGATCGAAGTCAATCTCGACAAGATCAAGGCCATTGATCATATCCAAGCGCCAAGGATAGTTAAGGATGTGAGGCGCTTGACGGGATGTGTTGCCGCGCTGAGAAAATTCATCTCCAAGTCTGCCAAGCATGCCCTACCGTTCTTCAAGCTTTTCAAGAAAGCAGGGCCTATGAAGTGGACCCTGGAAGGAGATGCAGTTCTGCAAGAGTTAAAAGTCTACCTATTGTCCGTACCCACCTTGGTTGCGCGCAAAACCCAAGAACCATTGTTGCTATACTTGGCGGCAACCAACCAGGTGGTAGTGCAGCCCTGGTAGCGCAGCGAGAGGTGGATGAGGCAGAGACTAAACAGAGAACAGCAGAGTCAGAAAAAGGACCAGGTCAACAATGAGCACGGCAACGAAAATTACCCCAGGGATGCGGCAAGGAAGAAAATGGTGCAGCGCGAAGTGTACTTCGCCAGCTCCCTTTTACAGGGGGCTAGATTGAGGTACTTTGGCGTGCAAAAGTTGATCTTTGGTCTCATTATGGCCTCAAGGAAACTGTGCCACTACTTCCAAGCCCATGAGGTCACAGTTGTTACTCGTTTTCCGTTGCAAAGGATACTCCGAAACCTTGAGGCAACTGGCAGAATATTGGAATAGGCTTTGGAGCTGTCCAGCTTTGGTTTGAAGTTTGAGAGCACATCAACTATTCGGAGCAGGGCATTGGCAGAGTTTATTGCAGAATGGACACCAACCCCTGATGAGGAAAGGATAGAGACAGCCATCCCTGGCAAGGAATCACCCCAAGAATGGATCACGTATTATATGGTGCTTTTTCCCTACAAGGTGCAGGGGTTGTCGTGCTTCTTGGTGCCCCCTCCAAGGAGCAATTTAAGTACACCATCCAAATGCACTTTGCTCGGGAAGAAGCCACCAACAATACAGCTGAGTATGAAAGGCTCCTTGTCGGGCTCAGGATTGCAGTGGAATTGGGAATTAAGAAGATGATGATTCAAGGAGATTCACGGCTTGTGGTGAGACAAGTTAACAAGAATTATCAAAGCCCATTGCTGGAAGCATACGTTGAGGAAGTGAGGAGACTGGAGGAGCACTTTGATGGGTTGTAAACAGAGCACGTACCCCATGCAGAAAACAACATAGCAGATCACCTGTCAAAGTGTACTGCGCAGAAGCTCCCTGTGGAACTAGGAACTTTTGTTCTCCATCTCTCTCGACCCTCCGTATCACCATCCACAATGGACCGGAAAAGGAGAAAGTTGGACTACGGTTAGCCTCCCCCGTTAAAGCTATCTCCTCCCAGCAGAGACGCTGCCGGAAACAACTCCTCATAGCCTGCCGGACCACCCCCTCCAGCCAGGCCTATTGACCCCACGAACGCGGCTGGTGCGCCCGCAGTAGAGGAGGTGCCGCTAGTCCTCGTTGCCGAGCCCCAGGCTCCAACTTGGGCAAGGCACATTGTCCCCTTCCTCCAAACCGGAGAACTCCCTGGCAATCAAGATGAAGCTGAAAGAGTGGCTCGGAGGGCCAGTATGTATCAGTTTTTCGATGACACTTTGTATAGAAGGAGGCCCAATGGTGTGAAATTGAAGTGTGTTTGCCGGGAGGATGGAAAAGAATTGCTGGCTGAGATTCACAAAGGAATGTGCAGCTCCCACATTGGATCAAGGGCATTAGTTGGGAAAGCATTCCGACAAGGATTCTATTGGCCCACGGCTCTCCAAGATGTGGTTGAGTTAGTCACGAAATGTGAAGCCCGCCAGTTCCATTCCAACAAAATACACCAGCCTGCCCAAGCTCTTCAAACAATCCCTCTATCATGGGCATTTTCGATCTGGGGGTTAGATATCCTCGGCCCCTTCCCCCGAGCAATCGGGGGCTTTGAACTCTTGTTCATTGCCATCGACAAGTTTACAAAGTGGCCGGAAGTGACTGCCGTCAGAAATGTGACTGCTCTATCAGCTATCAAGTTCATAAAAGAATTGGTGTGTCGTTTTGGAGTTCCGGCAAGGATCATCACTAACAACGGCAGCCAGTTCACAAGCCACGCCTTCATGCAATATGTTCATACCCTCGTATGCAAAATCTTATTCGCTTTCGTCGCACACCCCCGGAGCAATGGACAAGCTGAGAGGGCAAACACTGAAGTGCTTCGTGGATTCAAGACACGAACTTTTGATACGCTACAGAAGCACATCATGCAGTGGATCGAGGAGCTGCCGGTAGTTCTGTGGTTCCTCAGAACGGCACCTAACCGAGCTACTAGGCAGACTCCCTTCTCCTTGGTCTACGGGGCATAAGGAGTTATCCCCGACTCATTTACAGGTCCCCTCGAGTGCTTTCCTATGATGAAGTAGCGCAAGATCAGCACTTCCGTGATGACGCTGTGCTACTCGAGGAGAACCGTCTCCGGGCTGCTACGCGTGCTGCACGCTACCATCAAGCCATGCATCGCTGTCATAGTCGCAGGGTTCATGCCCGGTGTTTTGAGGAAGGTGACCTTGTCCTTTGGCGTGTTCAGTCCGCCAAGGGTACAAACAAGCTGCCACCGAAGTGCGAAGGCCCTTACCGGGTGGTACGAGTCACCAGACCTAGCGCAGTCCGTCTGGAGACCGGGGATGACACTCAGTTGCAAAACTCATGGAATATTGAGCATCTCCGTAAATACTACTCGTAAGGTGTGAGGCTGCTGGGCACTGCCCGACAGCCACCCTTTTGTATAGGCATTGCCTTAGCTGCATGTAACCCCTTGTAATGACCCCGTGCAAGTGAAAATAAAGAAGCGCTGAGAGGGGGCCCCCCAACCAAGATCACTGCATAATCATTTCATGACCATTTGCATATGCACATAGATAGGATCGCATCCTGCATTCATTCTCATCTAAATGGAGTTGCGGGTTCCTACCGTGGCTTGACTTTCACAAGGAGTTGAGAAGATTGCCCGACACTATAGTCCCCGACAAGCCAAACAAATATGTTTAACCTCCTTTAGTTTTATGTAAGCTATAACATGTGCATACGGAAACCTCGCCACACTCTCTTGAGGCTTAGTTGCTCCCATCCCAGACTTGAACGTTGCTTCAAGCTAGATGGTTGTAGTGGCCTTTGGTGAAAGGGAGTTGGCGGGGGCCTGGCACATCTGTCTGTTTCCCGACAGACGTAGTTCTCCGGCAGACAAATAGGATGTCGGCAAGGTATCTTGCCGGGAAAACTCGTTTTATTACAAAAAAGAGGCACTCCACCTCTGCATGGACATACACATGCACGGGTTCCCGATGAGGTCTATCATTTTTATTCATATGTTGATACAAGTACAAGCATTACAGAACACAAAGATGGACTCGAGTGATTACATTATTTGAATTAAGATTTGGTGATTGCCTACAAGTTTAAGATTGAAAAAAAGATAAGTGCCTTGTGATGCCTTTTCCCCTGTCCATCTCCTACAGGACGAGGTCGAAGAGGCTGGAGAGGAGGGCATTGTTGGGACCCGACGCCTCCCGAGGATCAGGATGGCGCCGTCTCCCGGCCAGGAAGGAGGAACCATAGGACATGTACGGATGGTGGCGTTGCCGAAAGGCCCAAGCGGGAGCTACAGAGCCATCGGAAAACATGACTCGTCGAAACGGTCGCCCTGTTCTTGATGCGTCGTGGGTTGCGGCAAGGGGCTTGGATACCATGCTCTCCGAGCAATTCTACAGAGAGCATGGTTGTCCCTAGAAGCCCTGGCGTTAGAAGACACTACACGTCTCAGTGACGCATGCGAAGTGGGAGGCTCCCGCACACAGCAAGAGGGCGATGCCCGGGAAGAATTGGGTTCGCCCCTACTGACGGTGAGCCCCCCCTATAGCTCCTCTCCGGCGTGGTGAAGGGAAGGAAAATAGGGAGAAGCAAGCTACCACACACATGGCTCACCTTGAGCCTCGATGTGGTGTCATTTGCATTCCCGCCCACTGGAGCCAAAATTCCGGGCAGCCGACGAAAGGCACGCAGACTCGCCATGTCCGGCGTTGTCGCTGCGCCGCTCGAGTCTCTCTTTTAAATCCAGGAGAAACTTCGAGCTGGTCCCCAGGCTCTCTTCTTCGACATGACCAGCAGAAACAAAAGATGAGAAGAGGAGGAACGCAAAGATGGATGGCCTTCCCCTCCTCCACCCCTCCCTTTTATAGGTAGGGTGAGGAGGAGAGCTGCTCCATCGACAGGCATCCACCTTCCTCCTCCGCCAATTCAAGACGACCGGGCCCTCGCCATGATGCTCTCCCATGCCACGCGCCTCCGTTACCTACCCGCGCGATGCATGCTACATACGTGGCTAATGATAAGGGCGCGATGGGAAGACCAAATTGGCAGTTTCGACCCCGTGCGTTAAAGTCATTCATGGGCCATTACTGAAGCGGCCCCACCACTATTGGCTTTACGCAGCGCGTGGGGAAACTGGAACTGGCTAGGATTCAAGACTCATGAAGAAGCAGAAAGAGGACGTCAAGAGAACGGCCTCTTCAGCAACCCTACATGTGCACTTACTAGGCCCTACCCCGATGGTGCGCAGCAGCGTGATAGGGGCAGGCCCAGGGGCTTCTGTCGGTGCAACAAACCCTGGGTCCGTTGCCTAGACTGTGCACAGGCACAAGACCAAGATTGAAGCACCAGCCCCAGCCAAAGTAGAAAGAATCAAGAGGAATGAAGAACCAGCTCAGTGCAAAGAGACCAAGGACAAGCCAGAGAAGCAAGATATCACTAAGAGAAGGGCCTCCCTTATCGGTCAGGAGAGCCCAGCAAGGGGCGAAGCCACCCCCGAAGCAGATAGCAGAAACGCCCCAGCAGGGCCTGCCGGGGGCTCGCGGAGGCCAAACCGCCCCACCGAACACTCAAGCACGACCCACGTCGTCAATCAATGTGGTGTCAAGCCATAAGATGATTAAGTGGCAGCCATTAGCCACATGGCAGCCAGTTCCCACATGGAGAACCCGCAGATGACACTTGTCCTGCGACATGTCGAGCAGGATAACATGGACCTGGCGGGATAGCCCGACAAGGCTTGCTGGGCAGCCAACGATGTGACGTTAAGCGGCGCATTTAATGCACCCTGTCAGCCTGCAGAGTTAGGTATGATAGCACTGCTTGCTATCATATCAGTGCATAATTACTACTTTGCCACTGTGGTGACACCTTAATCTATAAAAGGAGGCCCATGGCAACCGAAGAGGGGCTTGGAAAGTTGAGGAACCCACACCACCATACGCGCGTAGTCGCTGCTGCCCTGAGGCAAACCCTACCGGGCAAGTGTACCACGCACCACCTCACTCATTCCACCATCGATCCACAAAACAGGAGTAGGGTCTTACGCCTCGCGCCGGCTCGAACTTGCGTAAATCGCTTGTGTGCTCTATACCGTACTGCCGTACGGCGATATGCTATTTGTGGAACGCGATGTGCCCCCGCCGAACCAGCAAGGGGCCACCCGGTCCCATAGGTGACTGCGGATATCTTGCGACACCCTTCATCAAAGATGATGGGCGTGCGAGACCACTTGAGCGACTTCCGAGAATCTGCCACTGGCTCTACGACATTGACTTCACGCGCACACTGTTTAAGTTGGCGGTGAGAGGAGTGCAAGGATGCACCCCCGTGAATGCATAGGGCATCAGTGGCTTTCTGGAAATCCTGCTTGCTCGTTTCCTCTTCGTCTCCTTTATCTCTGTCGTCATCACAATCATTCTTCTCGCTACCTCTGGCGGGTTTCCCTTGATACCGAGGTGACTTGCTCTGCCACCGCGGCCCTTCTCACCAGCGCCATCCTAGTCCTTCTCCATGTCACGCTTCTCATACTCAGCCCCTCCGCTTCTTGATGAGCTTCTCAACCTGATGACACTCTTGAAGATCATGACCTTTGGTCTGATGGATCTTGCAATACGGCCCATCACCCTTCCCGGCTTTTTTAGCAGTCGCGGCTTCCTGACAACCAGTGCACGCAACAACTTCCTTACCGGGAGCCTTGGTTTTGGCCTTCTTGCTGGTACTAGGTGCGCTCGATCCGTCGAGAGTCAGCATCGCTTTATCCTTGCGCTTCTTGTTGCACTTCTTGTTCTTCTTCTGGTTGGTGGCGTCGTCATCATCCTCTAAGTCGACGACATCACCATATTCTTCATCGGGGAGTCACCTCCCCTCCTCCGCGCGAGCTCACTTATCCACCAGAGTGTATAGCTCATTCACAGTCTTGCGCAGCCACACATTCATCTTGGAATGTATCCTACGGTTACGCACATTCGACTGGAATGCAGCTATCACAGCTGTCGAGTGGATGTCCGGAATGTTCCTGTGTACTCGACTGAACCTTTGCATGTACTTCCGCAGACTCTCTCCTTCCTTCTGCGGGAGGAGCTGCAAGTCGTTGGGCCGCCTTGGTTTTTGATTGCCGCCCGTGAAGGCGCCAACAAACTCATGGCACAGACTAGCCCAGATCGAGATGACGTTCTCCGGCAGGTGCATCATCCAAGACCTCACATTTGGCTTGTGTGCCAAAGGGAAGTAATTGGCAAACATTGTCGGCATCCTGGGAACCGGGGTACCCAGGCCAGCCTGCCTGCGGCCCACAGCGTGGCTTCACCAACGGCCTGGTACGGCATGTCTCCGACATCTACAAGACAAGACCCTCGTGAGGGGCCAGGCCTCGCGAGGGAGATGACGCCAAGACCATGAGAAGGAGAGGCCTCCCCAGTCTGGCTCTTGAGGAGTGGAGATTCCTATGCAAGCTCCAGCCTCATGAGGATCGAGTGACGCCAGCTGTAGGTGTCAATACCGGCAGATCTTAGGTAGAGGGGCCCAAGCTATACGTCTTAGGATCGATGGTAACAGGAGACAGGGGCACGATGTTTTACCCAGGTTCTGGCCCTCTCGATCAAGGTAATACCCCTACTTCCTGCTTGATTGATCTTGATGAATATGATTAAAAGAGTTGATCTACCTCGAGATCGTAATGGCTAAACCCTAAAAGTCTAGCCTATGAGATTGCTATGATTATGTTGTCTCTACAGACTAAACCCCTCGGCTTATATACACGCTGGAGGGGGCCTAGGGTTACAAAGAGTACTTGGGGAGGAAGGAATCGTTACATCCGGACATCTTTCTTGCCTTACTACATATTTTGGAGTCCCAACCGGACACGAGGGAGGGCCTTCTGCTTCTATCTTCACGGCCCATCAATTTGGCCAAGCATCAATGGCCCGGACGCCTGAGGACCACTAAATACGGGACTCCCTCGGTAGCACCCGGACTTGCCTTCAAGGACGAGGTTATATCCGGCTTCATTTCTTCGGTCTTGCAAGGTGAGTCCTCAATCGAATCAGATGATAGTTCGACTTCATATTTAATGTTATATCCTGTCGATTCCCTGCCTCCGTTGCTTGAACTTCCACGTGTCAAACAAATGCGAACCATCGGGGCATTTTTATAATTTACCCCTCGACTGCATAAGGAAGGCACTTATTTAAAGAGACTAGATCTCAGATCCCATTCCATCCACACGAAAGATCTTTGGATCCTGCCATGAAAAATCAGACATGGCCAGTGTCCCTAGTTCTTCCTCGCGCCCTCACAGCCTTCAAGCGGGCAACTGGGATAGTTTCTCTGTATCTCATGCACATCAGAGGAAACTTCAGACGCATGGATATCTCCCTCCCAAGGATCTTGTCCCTGTCCATGCTGCATTAACTTCTCTTGATGGTCAAGCCCTCGCGAAAGGTTTCCCCAATCCTTCCAAAGAAGAGCGGGTGTGATTTGTTTCCGTCCTCCTAAGAGGTGTAGGATTTCCTATCCACCCTTTTCTTACGAGGCTTCT
Organism: Secale cereale; assembly: GCA_902687465.1. Taxonomy (NCBI): domain Eukaryota; kingdom Viridiplantae; phylum Streptophyta; class Magnoliopsida; order Poales; family Poaceae; genus Secale; species Secale cereale. The sequence continues at coordinate 202,854,361 of LR738714.1, forward strand.
ATAGTTCTATGGCCTCCAATTGCACGACCTTACGCCGGGGTCTATCCTGCACCTTGCGGGCTTCGTTGCTCTTTGCGAGCTCTTCCTAGGCTGCGAGGCTCATTTTGGGTTATGTCATAAGTTCTTCTGCCTCGTCCCTCACTCCGAGAGGGATTCATCTTTGAGGTGGGAGGTGCCAAAGTTTGGTGCATAGCAGGGACATGTTATCTGTCCGGCACTCCGAAGAAAGCATCCGAAGAATGGCCCTCGGAGTGGTTCTATATTGAAGATGTGGTCTTGCCAGACCCAATCCATCAAGGCCTTCCCGAATACTCCAATGCTCCTTTAAAGAAGCGTTTCAACTGGTGTCCCCGCAGTCTCAAGGAGGAGGATAGTGTGGAGGTAAGAAGACTTGCTAGCAAGATCAGACTACTTGCCCACCTCAAGCTCATGATAATCGAGGTGATGGCGATTTCAATAACGCGATCCGTGCAGCCGCTCCGGGCTAGAGGATTTCCTATGTGGCACTATGATGGATAGGATGATGCCTCACACTGCCTATGGCAGGATCCAGACAATGCCGCCGCTCTGGCTGCCATTCTGGCCGATCTCTACAAAGGGGATAAGGAGGAATTTCTTCGCTTGAAGTGTTGAGAGGGTTTTTCTATGTATAACCCCATTGATTGGGTAAGTTTTTCCCTTATCGCTAGTTTTACTGTGCTTCTATTTAATTAATCGAATAGAGTTCGGCCGTTTTCAATAGGAGTGGAGGAAGGTGGTCGGAATGATTAGTGGTCCTGTCCCATAGCCGGACGACCATACTCGGGACATGGATCCCGGATTTGAAGAGGATCCGGATATTGGCATAGATCTTAAAGAAGGAGTCTTTTACCAGACCAGCCACGACGGTACCAAAGTGGCTATTATAGCCGACTATCCTGGCCTTCTTCCTTTCTTTCAGGTACATGCCCAGGAGATTCCTCTTTAAAGAGAATATTCCCAGCGTGCCTCACCCACCGCACTATCTCATGCTTAAAAGGGGCGGCGCTCCTCCCACTGAACTGCATCAAGAGCATCCTCCTAGAGGGCGACACCTACGCAGGGTGGGTCTCGGAAAAGAAAGGGGGCCGGAGACACCACCGAACCTCCTCCTTTATTGAAGAGGTATGAATCTTTAACTTATGTTTGGTGGCTGAGCCGGATCAAAATTTTCCACTTTATATTTTATTTTTAGGAAGAGCATATGCCAGACTGTGTCCGGTGATCCCGCTGGTCATGCCCCACCCAATCCAGCCCCCGACCCATCCACAAGGACTAGGGTGGATGCGGGGGTAATGCCAGATTGTCCTCTTCAAGAGGATTCGGATGAAGTATCAGTTACTAATTCCGAAGTGGAGAGCGTGATGAATCATCGACGGCGCAAAGCGGCCATGCGTGACCCAGCTTTCACTGAGGGGGCGTTTAACGCCTTCAATTCTGCGGATGCGTTATCCGAGCTGCTCGAGATGAACTTGTCGGAGCCACTTGATGACCCACAAGTGTAGGGTATCTATCGTAGTCCTTTCGATAAATAAGAGTGTCAAACCTAACGAGGAGCAGAAGGAAATGATAGGCAGTTTTCAGTAAGGTATTCTCTGCAAGCACTGAAATTATCGGTAACAGATAGTTTTGTGATAAGGTAATTGGTAACAAGTGGTAAAAGTAAATAAGGTGCAGAAATATGCCTCAATCCTTTTTGTAGCAAAGGACAAGCCTGGGACGATGTAATGCCCAGTATGAGATTATACCTCCTACGTGTCGAGGCACGACTTAAAGGTATAAGTTCATACTAGAATGATCTCAAGTATGGTATCTTTGCATGACTCATGTAAAATGGGGATGAAATTGCAAAAGAGTAGTTGGCTTACACTCGCCACGTCACACAATACATTACATAAGCAATCATCACCCAAATAACATCACAGTCTGACTACGGACAAAGATCGAAATGAAAGATACCAATAAATAAAGCCACAAGGTCTGATCGCCCCTAGTAGAAGCCACTACTGATCATCGGGATAGTACACGTAGTATTGCCCACGTTCTTCATCGAACTCCCAGTACAGCTCTGTGCCGTCACCTGTGTAGTTCACCATATTACCTGCTTCTGGTGTTGTGTAGAATCTGTGAGCCACGGAGGACTCAGCAATCCCGTTCCCGGGTAGTAAAAATTATCTAAGCCTTGGGTGTGGAACAAGGCTGAAGAAAAAGGTTGCAGCTGCACTAGCACTAGCTTACATGTTTAGAGCGAGAAGAGAAGTGCCATGAGCGTCAAAGTGATCACGAAGTGATCCTACCTAAACACGTCAAACATAACCCCACCGTGTTCACTTCCCGAACCCCTTTCGTAAAATGACAGTCACGGTTACTCACGCTGGTAGTCAAGTTTTCTACAACCGGATATTAACAAATTCCAATCTGCCACATAACCGCGGGCACGGCTTTCGAAAGATCAAACCCTGCAGGGGTGTCCCAACTTAGCCCATCACAAGCTCACGATCTGCGGAGTCGCAACACCAAGGTGGGAAGACTCGAGTATTCTTGGAATCCCGTGCTCAAGATATTCTGACTAAGGTAAAACTAATCCAGCAAGACCTCCCGGCGTGCCGACACCCTCACAGTAGACGCGCGTATCTAGACTCAGGCCATGACCGGATGAGACAGCCTACAGGAAACTACCAAATACCTCGGGTTTCCCCAAGGCGGCCCTGCAGTCTGCTCGGTTGGACCAACACTCATGTGGAGCACTGGCCCGGGGGTTGTTAATTAAGATCACGGGATAGCTAGTCCCTATGCAAGTTTAGTTATTAGGAAAATGGAGTACCAATGTTGGGCCTTGCTGGAAAAGCTTTAGTGCTAAGCGGGTTATCAAGGGGGGCCCATAAACCCCAACCGTGTTAGGGACACAAAATCAAGGAACATAACACCGGTTTATACGGTTCCTAGGGCGGCATGAGTGGAACAAAACACCAATCAAGAGGCTTAGCCTTCCACCCATTACCAATATATAGATGATTTGGTTTAACAGATTATATAGTGTGATATCCCAACAATAACTTCAACATGAAGCAAGAATCTTCAAATCTTCTCCTACAACTAGCAAAGCTATAAGAGGGGCTGAGCGAAGCTTACGTAGCCAAACAAAGGTTTGCTAGGTTGGGTGGTTAGACAGATTCATGGTTACAATCAATGTTGAGGATATCGCTTATCGTTATCGTCTCGGTCAGCTAAGGATTAGAGATTAATCGGAAATCGGTCGATTAATCGATTTTATCGGTCGACTATTAATCGGATAATTTTTTTCAAATCTCAGGTACTCAACACTAAAGTATGCTATATTCAACACGAAAACAATATTTGACAGAAGTGTTACCTTGATTTCTAGCATTTGAATCCTCGTATAATGGCAAACAAAATAGGACAATAGTACAGATTACTTAACAAGGTCCACAAAACATAAATAAACATAGTTTTTGCAAACATAGTGTTACTAGTAGGTCTGATTTATCGGTAGATTCCCGATAAATTGCTTATCAGAACAATAAATCGGTCCAAAAGATAAACGGCAAAGATAAGGCATAATCTTATCGGTTACCCCCCGATTAGCGATAAATCGGAAGATTAATCGGTGAATCGGAAGATTTCTTGAACAGTGGTTACAATAGGAGGCTGACAAACAAACATGGGCATCGAGGCAATAAGCGAAAGAGCGAGACTTCTAGCAATAGGCAATTATAGTAATGATATCTGGGTCAGGTCATCTTGCCTATCGAGTCGTCGATGGGATCGTAAGACGGCTCCTCGTACTCAACCTCGGTAGGAACCTCGCACTCGGTCTCGGCTTCCGGCTCTACTCAACACAAGAACACAACATGGCACGATATCAAACAAGGTGCAATGCACAATCGAAATGATGCAAGTATGATGCATTTCATGGCAAGGGAAGAAGCACACAAGAGCAACACAAAACAACAAGTTTAAATGAGGCCGGAATCAACATAGAGCAAATCCGGTAAGTCTTCATATGCATATATTGAAATTGGTCCAGATCTGAACAAACCTTAAATTAAAGTTGTTAAACAGCAAGTTAACATGCATTATGATGATCTACACGAGATTCTAGTCAAGTTTCATATAAAGTTTGTTCAATTCGGAGCTACGGTCTAGAAGATATGAGCAAAACAAGACGAGCATGGCAACGGTGCAAGATGCACCCAAACATCAAGCGAACACACTCCAAACATGTAAACAACATGACATTATGATTCCACATGCAAAATCACACAAGTTTCATATAGGGCACGCTCAAAACGGAGCAACCGTTCAACACATACACATGAAACAAGATACAATGCAAAGCTAAAATTAACAGCCACACAACAACTTTGGACCAAGAAATATATACTCTACAGCACCCAAACATGATGACACTAAGCATGGACATGAAGTAGACATATCCTACAGCAAACAACTCCATTGGAGAAACTCCATAGGAGGCATGGATTAATAGCTACAAGCTACACCAAATTGATCATGCTGTTAAAAACCCGACAGGCATAATTGATAGCAACTTGAGAGCAAGAAATAAATAAGCTATAGCAAGACATATGTGTAAGTGAGGGCATGGATGGATAGACAAAAACATGGACAACAAAGAATGATCATTTGCCAATCCAAAACAAGCATGGATTTGACTAGGGCATCAAGCAAACATAGCATCAGGTTAAAACAGATTCCAGACTTAGCAGAATTTTCACTAAGTATAAAACAGTAACATTGGCATGGCATGTTTGCAAGCTTCTTTAAGTCACCTCAAGGCATATCATGGAAAGTGGTTTGCACCACAACAAATACCATATTATGGTGCTTCTAAAACATATTGACATGTGGCATGGGGACAAACACATCAATAGCAAAGAGCATGTCAAAACAGCATCTCATAACAAGTTTCAGCACTTAACAGCCACATGCACTTTTTCAACAGAGATTAACATGGCAATATGAGACCTAACATGAATGCTACAGCAACCATCATGTAGGGCACTTCACAATGAACATTTTGACATATCATATGCTCCATTTGGATAAAATGCACCAAGTTATCACATCTCAAACATGGCAACAAAATAACAAATAGCAGCACTTTATAACAAGTAACACTCTTGTCATGATGATTAGGTCATCAAGATGATCTCAAACAAGCATGCCAAAATGGAACAAAATGTAGAGCACATCACCATGATCATTTTGACATATCATATGCACAATTTGGACAAGCACACTAAAAGTTACAGCCATGCAAAGATGCAACATCATTAACAGTCTTAGGGACTAAACGGTAAATATGCAGTTTTTCGAGAAAAAGGAAAAAAAACGCCGGGCGGAAAAAAACAAAGATGGGCCAGATCTCGGGGGTACTAGGCTCACCAGATTGCCACGGCCCAGGTGGCGCAGTGGAGCTGCGCCAGAGCAGAGGAGGCCCAGGCCGGCTGGGGCGATGCAGGGCTGTCGCCTCCTCCGCCCGATCCCGCCTGGATCGGGGGAGGTAAGTGCGGCGGCTGCCGGCGGCGAAAGGGCAGCGAGGCGGGGAGCCACCGGAGCCGGAGGAGACCGGCGGGATCCGGTCGGGGCGGCGACGAGAGCGCTGGCCCGGCCGACGGCGAGGGCCTCGGCCGGCGCGACGACGGGGGCCGGCGACGAGGGCCTCGGCCGGTGCGGCGACGGGGGCCAGCGACGAGGGCCTCGGTCGGTGCGGCGGCGGACGTCCTCGCCGGCGGGAGAGATCGGTGGACGGGCGGACGCGGGCGTCGGGCGCGGAGGCGGTCCGGGCCGTGGCAGGCCCGCGGTGGGAGGCGCGGCCGGATCTGGTGGGCGCGGAGTGTCCGGCGCGGACAGACACGTCCGCCCGGCATGGAAAACGAGGCGGCGGCTGGAGCTAGGAGGAGGCTAGGGTTTTGCCCGAAAATTTGGACGGGGGAGACGTTTTTATAGTCATAGGGGGCTAGGAATGTCTAAATGAGGAGCGGTTTTCGGCGACGCGATCATGATTCAACGACCGAGATGATGGGAAGGGTAGTGCTAGGTTTGTGGGCTATTGTGGAGGGGATCTTGGGCCTTAAATAAGAGGTTCTTTTAGCCCACTAGGGTAACAGTTGGAGTACCAAACGAACTCCAAACACGACAAAACTTGACAGGCGGCCTACACGTACCAAAACAACATCGCACGACAAGTCTCACGTCATTCCAGGAACCTTACATGGCCACACACGAAAGAATGACTCGGGGGTGCTACGGGCACGTGTGTGAGTGTCGGAACTCGAAACGGACAACAGTAAGAGACGAGTGGGACCGGGCGCAAGTGGCAACACGAATGCAATGCGATGCACATGACAACATGACATGGATGAAAAGCACACACGCACACGACAAAACGAATAAACCCAAAATGAAAGAAGAGACCGTAATGGAACTGATGAAGTCAAGTATCATATATTGCCATAATTGGGAAGTGTTACATCTGGGGCATTACAAACTCTCCTCTACTACAAAAAGATCTCATCCCGAGATCTAGGACTGGAAGAAGGAAGGATACTCGGAACGAAGGTGATCTTCTCGTTCCCACGTAGCTTCTCGGTCGGTATGGTGTGACCACTTAACTTTCAAGAACTTGATTGACTTGTTGCGGGTCTTGTGCTCATTTTCTTCAAGAATACCAATAGGGTATTGTAATACAAGTCTTGTTGAAGATCAATCTCCTCGAACGGAATGGTGCGTTCAGGTGTCTTGAAGCACTTGGGGAGTTGAGACACGTGAAACACATCATGAACATTTGCAAAGTTGGAGGGGTGCTCAAGTTGATAGGCTAGATCGCCTCTTTTGCCAAGAATCTTGAAAGGGCCAACGTATCTAGGAACAAGCTTTCCTTTGATACCGAATCTTTGGGTTCCTTTCATAGGAGAAACATGGAGATAGACATGATCCTCAATGTCGAAAGCCAAATCACGATGCTTGCCGTCATAGTAACTCTTTTGACGCGACTGAGCGGCCTTGAGATTATCGGTATGACTTTGCACATTTCTTCGCCTTCTGAGATCAAGTCATTGCCAAGAAGTTGATGTTCACCAGTCTCGGACCAGTTGAGAGGGGTACGACACTTTCTACCATAGAGGATTTCAAAAGGAGCTTTGCCGACAGTTGCTTGGAAGCTGTTGTTCTAAGAGAACTCGGCAAACGGGAGATAATCTTCCCACTTCATGCCAAAAGAGATGACACAAGCTCTAAGCATGTCTTCGAGGATCTGGTTCACTCTTTCGACTTGACCACTAGTCTGAGGGTGAAACGCAGTGCTGAAACGGATCTTAGTGCTCATGGCTGACTTAAAGGAGTCCCAGAACTTGGATGTGAACAAACTTCCATGGTCCGAGGAGATAACTTGAGGAATGCCATGTAACGACACAATTCTGGAAGTGTACAACTCTGCCAACTGAGCTGCATTGATGGATTCTTTGACTGGAAGGAAGTGAGCTACTTTGGTTAGCTTGTCAATCACAACAAAGATAGCATCATTCCCCTTCTTGTACTTAGGAAACCCAGTGATGAAATCCATTTCAATGTGGTCGAATTTCCACTCGGGAATAGGAAGAGGTTAGAGGAGACCGGCTCGACGTTGATGCTCTGCCTTCACTCTTCTGCAGACATCACATTCATTCACGAATTGGGCAATCTCCCTTTTAATGCGAGTCCACCAGTAAGATTGCTTGAGGTCTGGGTACATCTTGGAACTTCCAGGATGAATGGAGAGGAGGGAGTCATGTGCTTCGTTCATTATGAGCTTCCTGAGATCACCCTTGGGAACCACAAGTCTGTCCTCAAAGAACAAGGTGTCTTTCTCATCAACGCGATAGCACTTGTATTTGGGAGTACCCTTTGCAATACCATGTTTCACTTTCTGCACCATAGCATCACTGAGCTAGGCCTCATGGATCTGATCTTCCAAGGTAGGAGCCACTTGAAGATTTGCAAGAAAGCCTTGCGGAACAACTTGGAGGTTGAGCTTCCTGAACGATTCACAAAGCTCATGCTAGAGCGGCTTGAGAAGGAGACTGTTGCAATATGCCTTTCTACTCAAGGCATCTGCAATGACATTGGCCTTGCAAGGTGTGTATTCGATGCTTGGATCATACTCTTGGATCATCTCAACCCAACGAGTCTGGCGAAGGTTCAGGTTTGGCTGTGTGAAGATGTACTTCAAGGTCTTGTGATCGGTGAAGATGTCCACTTTTCTGCCCAACAGAAGATGTCTCCATGTGATCAAGGCGTGTACCACTGCTGCTAGCTCAAGATCATGTGTGGGGTAGTTCTTCTCATTTGGCTTCAATTGACGAGAAGTTTATGCCACAATTTTCTTGTCTTGCATGAGAACACCACCAAGTCCTTGTAGAGAAGCATCGCAGAATACTTCATAGGGCTTGGACTCATCCGGAGGAGTAAGAACCGGAGCAGAGATGAGCTTTTCTTTGAGTGTTTTGAATTCCACATCACAATCAGGAGACCAGTTGTACTTGACATTCTTCTGCAGGAAGTTGGAAAGAGGCTTGGCAATCTTGGAGAAGTTCTCAACGAACCTTCTGCAATAGCTAGCGAGACCAAGGAAGCTTCGGAGTTGCTTGACGTTCTGAGGGGGTTCCCAGTTGACAATCGCTTCAACTTTCTTAGGGTTGACATAAATACCCTCAGCAGAGATGATATGGCCAAGATATAAAACCTTATCCAGCCAGAATTCACATTTAGAGAATTTCGCATAGAACTTGTGTTCACGGAGTCTGTCCAGAACCAAATGGAGGTGCTTGGCATGGTCTTCTTCATTCTTGGAGAATACCAAGATGTCATCCAGATAGACGAGAACAAATTCGTTGGTGTAGGGGTTGAAAATGTAGTGCATCATTCTCGAGAAGGTGGGTGGAGCATTTGTGAGGCCAAAAGACATGACCGTGTCCATAGGAGCCGTAGCTCGTTCTGAATGCGGTCTTGTGAATATCTTCTTCACGGATACGGATGAGGTGATAACCCATCCGGAGATCAAGCTTTGAGAATACTTTTGCTCCTTTGAGCTGCTCGAAAAATTCATTGATGTTGGGGAGCGGATACTTGTTCTTTATTGTCTTCTTGTACAATGGCTGGTAATCAACGCAAAGGCGCTCCGTGCCATCCTTCTTCTTGACAAATAGAACACCACAGCCCCAAGGAGAAGTGCTAGGCCTGATTAGAGCCATACGCTCTTGCTCATCGAGTTGTCTCTTCAGCTCCTTCAACTCTTCAGGGGAAAGCTTGTACGGACGCCGACATGCTGGCTCAGTATCGGGCTCGAGTTCAATGACGAATTCAACTTGACGATGCGGAGGCATGCCTGGAAGCTCTTTAGGGAAAACAGCTTCATACTCATTGACCACCCGAATTTGAGAGATGGCATTAATCTCTTCCTTGTCATTGAGAGAGAATAGCCTGATTGTGTTATCTCGAGAGGCGAAGATAATCACGTCTTCGTCAGGATGAGTAAGCTTGACTTCCTTATTTGCGAAATCAATGTGAGAATCATGATGTGAAAGTTAATCCATCCCAAGAATAAGATCAATGTCGGAATTGCCGAGAATAATCGGAGAAGCCAGAAAGCGGTAATCACCCATACGAATAGATACATCCGAATCCTTTGAGGTGGAAGTCATGTGTTTGCCCGGAGAAATAATTGATAACTACTTTGGCAAGTCCACTGTGCCCACGTTATGCTTAGATGCAAATGGACATGACATGAAGGAAAGTGATGCACCAGAATCAAACAAGACCTTTGCAGGAACAGAGTTAACTTGAAGATTACCAATTATCACATCAGATGAATTTTCTGCTTGAGCTGCATTCATCAAGTTCACTCTTGCATGCTTGGGGTTGTGCTTGACAATAGCAGTACTGACAGGTGGAGGAGGCGGAAGGCGCCTTTGAGTACACTTGTTAGCATAGTGACCCTTCTGGCCACACTTGTTGCAAGTCACTTCTGAGAGAGGACGGTGATAAGGAGCACTTGACTTCGAAGCTTGAAAGTGATTCTTGGACTGATTGCGTGGGTTGAGTGGGTGGGAGTAACCACGGCCACCAGAATGCTTGTTGTTGTTGTTGGGAGGTCGGATCACTGGAGGAGGTGGAAGCCAAAACTTTTGCTGCTTTGCGACCACTTGGGAAGAAGAGGAGGAGTTGACAGCATCTCTGATTCTCTTTTTGGAAGCTTTCATCTTGAGCTGGGCTGCCTCTTGCTTAAGTGCCATGTTATAGAATTGATCAAATTCATCGGGCTCGAACAAGGTGAGAGCTAGTTGGAGTTCATCCTTCAGACCACCATGGAACTGATAAATCTTGCTCTTGGCATCTGGGATGTCTTTCTTGGCATAGCGGGCAAGGTTCTGGAACTTGACATTGTATTGATAAACAGACATGGTGCCTTGCTTCAGGTTGCGGAATTGCTCACGCATACCTTCGATGACACTAGATGGAATGTGGTGAGAGCGGAAATCCTTGCAGAAGTCAGTCCACGAGATTTCACGTCCTTCTCTAGAATCTTTATACTGCTGCCACCAATCAGCGGCTTGGTCCTTGGGTTGGAAGGCGGCAAACTTGACATAATCCTCAGGTCTCGCGTTACTGCATTCAAAGTGCTTCTTGATGTCTGTTATCCAGTCTTCAACATCTAGCAGATCCACACAGTAACTGAAAGCCTTCGGTTGGTTTGCCAGGAATTGGTTGAGAGTAGAAAAGTGAGGTTGGTTGAACAAATTGCCTTGGCCTTGGTTCCCATGACCACCTTGATTTGCTTGATTTGCTTGAATGTTCTGCATCATTTGCATAAGCATCTGGGTGTTCTGGTTCGTCGCTTGCATAATTGCTCTCCAGGCCTCAGACGGAGGAGGAGGGGAAGGAGGACGATCAGGAACTTCTTCACCCTCTGGGTTAGCATTGGGAACCCTTTTAGGAGCCATCCTGAATGAGATAGCAACTATTAGCCATTGATTGAAAAATATATAAGCTGAATCAACGGCTAGAAATTGCAACATAAGTCTTCGCAAGAACATTCGAACACAAATGAACGGATGTAATCCACAGTTTAATGGTACAACAATCTTTTTGAGAAGCCACTTGGGAGAACAAAAGGTAAATAAAACAACAAGGAGCAGATAGAAGAAATACAAGATAGAAGCTTCGTTGGATATATTCGTGTTGAAAGCTTATGGAACGTGTTACAAAAGGGTTTTGCAATCCCCGGATCAGCATAGCCAAGGACCCTTTAAGATGCAACTCCCGATCGGAACAACGCCCATAAAACTACTTCACTCAATGTAGAACCCCGGACTCCATATTATGCATTCGTTGGAAGAATGCCTACAAGCTACTAGATGAACCCACCTATTAGTTTTTGAAAGTTTCCAGTTATGCAATTAGGTGTTGGGGATACAGGGGAAGCATCGCGCACTCAACTCTAATCCTACATCCAGCTGTATCCATCCTTCAACACATAACCAGTTATTTCCGGAAACCGTTTACCTCGAACCTTCGAAACACATCTGCTATACAAGCTATGGCAATACTCCCAAACTACCTCCCCAATACTGGGTGATGTCGGGGTTATCTTGCCACTAACCGCATAGGAGAGTTTTCGATGTCGGCCGTCTTAAGTATTCCAGACCTGCTGCAATATATTTGTGACGACAACACCTCGGAGCTCAACTCCCCTAGACACTGCCACAATCCCTAATGACAGGAGGCATCGAGAACAATGTTCTTGTCACAAAGACATCGGAACAATTCAAACAATACTCGCGTGATCCTAAAAAAAATTAGTGAATTTTTGAGAGTAGAAGAGATAAGTAATCGTCAGGAGTCCTCACCAGAGTGAAAAAGGGATGAGGAGTAAAAAGAAATCCTACTCTCCGATATATATATAGGACTGGAAACATTTTCAAGTGTGTGCCTAGACTCAACCGTCAACGATTCGATCAATCAGTGGGGGCTTCTAGGTCGGAGAAGGCTCTGAATACCAACTTGTAATGCCCAGTATGAGATTATACCTCCTACGTGTCGAGGCACGACTTATAGGTATAAGCTCATACTAGAATGATCTCAAGTATGGTATCTTTGCACGACTCATGTAAAACAGGGATGAAATTGCAAAAGAGTAGTTGGCTTACACTCGCCATGTCACACAATACATTACATAAGCAATCATCATCCAAATAACATCACAATCCGACTACGGACGAATATCCAAATGAAAGATACCAATAAATAAAGCCACAAGGTCCGATCGCCCCTAGTAGAAGCCACTACTAATCATTGGGATAGTACACGTAGTATCGCACACGTTCTTCATCGAACTCCCAGTACAGCTCTGTGCCGTCACCTGTGTAGTTGACCATATTACCTGCATCTGGTGTTGTGTAGAATCTGTGAGCGACGGAGGACTCAGCAATCCCGTTCCTGGGTAGTAAAAACTATCTAAGCCTTGGGTGTGGAACAAGGCTGAAGAAAAAGGTTGCAAGTGCACTAGCACTAGCTTACGTGTTTAGAGCGAGAAGAGAAGTGCCACGAGCGTCAAAGTGAGCATGAAGTGACCCTATCTAAACACGTCAAACATAACCCCACCGTGTTCACTTCCCGAACCCTTTCGGAAAATGACCGTCACGGTAACTCACGCTGGTAGTGTATTCTGAACATGGTGTCAAGTTTTCTACAACCGGATATTAATAAATTCCCATCTGCCACATAACCGCGGGCACGGCTTTCGAAATATCAAACCCTGCAGGGGTGTCCCAACTTATCCCATCAGAAGCTCACAATCTGCGGAGTCGCAACTCCAAGGTGGGAAGACCCGAGTATTCTCGGAATCCTGTGCTCAAGATATTCTGACTAAGGTAAAACTAATCCAGCAAGACCTCCCGGTGTGCCGACACCCTCACAGTAGCCGCGCGTATCTAGAATCAGGCCACAACCGGATGAGACAGCCTACAGGAAAATACCAAATACCTCGGGTTTCCCCAAGGCGGCCCTGCAGTCTGCTCGGTTGGACCAATAGTCATGTGGAGCACTGGCTCGGGGTTGTTAATTAAGATCACGGGATAGCTAGTACCTATGCAAGTTTTAGTTATTAGGCAAATGGAGTACCAATGTCGGGCCTTGCTGGAAAAGCTTTAGCGCTAAGCGGGTTATCGAGGGGGGCCCATAAATCCCAACCGTGTTAGGGACGCAAAATCAAGGAACATAACACCGGTTTATACGGTTCCTAGTGCGGCATGAGTGGAACAAAACACCAAGCAAGAGGCTTAGCCCTCCACCCATTATCAATATATAGATGATTTGTTTTAACAGATTATATAGTGTGATATCCCAACAATAACTTCAACATGAAGCAAGAATCTTCAAATCTTCTCCTGCAAGTAGCAATGCTATAAGAGGGGCTGAGCAAAGCTTACGTAGCCAAACAAAGGTTTGCTAGGTTGGGTGGTTAGACAGGTTATGGATACAATAGGAGGCTGACAAACAAACATGGGCATCGAGGCAATAAGCTAAAGAGCGAGACTTCTAGAAATAGGCAAAGATAGTAATGATATCTGGGTCAGGTCATCTTGCCTGTCGAGTCATCGATGGGATCGTTAGACGGCTCCTCGTACTCAACCTCGGTAGGAACCTCGCACTCGGTCTCGGCTTCCGGCTCTACTCAACACAAGAACACAACATGGCATGATATCAAACAAGGTGCAATGCACAATCAACATGATGCAAGTATGATGCATTTCATGGCAAGGGAAGAAGCACACAAGAGCAACACAAAACAACAAGTTTAATTGAGGCCGGAATCAACATATAGCAAATCCGGTAAGTCCTCATATGCATATATTGAAATTGGTCCAGATCTGAACAAACCTTAAGTTAAAGTTGTAAAACAGCAAGTTAACATGCACCATGATGATCTACACAAGATTCTAGTCAAGTTTCATTTAAACTTTGTTTAATTCGGAGCTACGGTCTAGAAGATATGAGCAAAACAAGACAAGCATGGCAACGATGCAACATGCACCCAAACATCAAGAAAACACACTCCAAATATGTAAACAACATGACATTGTGATTCTACATGCAAAATCACACAAGTTTCATATAGGGCACGCTCAAAACGGAGCAACGGTTCAACACATACACACGAAACAAGATACAATGCAAAGCTGAAATTAACAGCCACATAGCAACTTTGGAGCAAGAAATATATACTCTACAGTATCCAAACATGATGACAATAAGCATGTACATGAAGTATACATATCCTACAGCAAACAACTCCATTGGAGCAACTCAATAGGAGGCATGGATCAATAGCTACAAGCTACACCAAATTGATCATGCTGTTAAAAACCTGACAGGCATAATTTATAGCAACTTGAGAGCAAGAAATAAATAAGCTACAACAAGCCATATGTGCAAGTGAGGGCATGGATGGATAGACGAAAACATGGACAACAAGGAATGATCATTGGCCACTCCGAAACAAGCATGGATTTGACTAGGGCATCAAGCAAACATAGCATTAGGTTGAAACAGATTCCAGACTTAGCAGAATTTTCAAAACAGTAACATTGGCATGGCATGTTTGCAAGCTTGTTTAAGTCACCTCAAAGCATATCATGGAATGTGGTTTGCACCACAGCAAAGACCATATGATGGTGCTTCTAAAACATATTGACATGTGGCATGGGGAGAAACACATCAATAGCAAAGAGCATGCCAATATAGCATCTCATAACAAGTTTCAGCACTTAACAGCTACATGAACTTTTGCAACTGAGATTAACATGGCAATATGAGACCTAAAATGAATGCTACAGCAACCATCATGTAGGGCACATCACAATGAACATTTTGACATATCATATGCTCCATTTGGATAAACATGCACCAAGTTATCACATCTCAAACATGGCAAAAAAATAACAAGTAGCAGCAGTTTATAACAAGTAACACTCTTGTCATGATGATTAGGTCATCAAGATGATATCAAACAAGCATGCCAAAATGGAACAAAATTTAGAGCACATCACCACGATCATTTTGACATATCATATGCACAATTTAGACAAGCACACTAAAAGTTACAGCCATGCAAAGATGCAACATCATTAACATTCTCAGGGACTAAACAGTAAATATGCAGTTTTTCGAGAAAAAGGAAAAAATGCCGGGCGGAAAAAAACAAAGATGGGCCAGATCTGGGGGGTACTGGGCTCACCGGAGGGCCACGGCCCAGGTGGCGCAGTGCAGCTGGGCCGGAGCAGAGGAGGCCCAGGCCGGCTGGGGCGATGCAGGGCGGTCGCCTCCTCCGCCCGATCCCGCCTGGATCGGGGGAGGCAAGTGCGACGGCTGCCGGCGGCGAAAGGGCGGCGAGGCGGGGAGCCACCGGTGCTGGAGGAGATCGGCGGGATCCGGTCGGGGCGGCGACGAGGGCGTCGGTCGGGGCGGCGACGAGGGCGTCGGTCGGGGCGGCGACGAGGGCCGGCGGCGAGGGCCTCGGCCGGCGCTGCGACGGGGGCCGGCGACGAGGGTCTCGGCCGGTGCAGCGATGAGGGCCTTGGCCGGTGCGGCAGCGGACGTCCTCGCCGGCGGGAGAGATCGGCGGACGGGCCTACGCGGGCGTCGGGCGCGGAGGCGGTCCGGGCCGCGGGGGCCGGAGACGGGCCGTGGCGGGACCGCGGTGGGAGGCGCGGCCGGATCTGGTGGGCGCGGAGTGTCCGGCGCGGACAGACACGTCCGCCCGGCATGGAAAACGAGGCGGCGGCTGGAGCTAGGAGGAGGCTAAGGTTTTGCCCGCAAATTTGGACGGGGGAGATGTTTTTATAGGCATAGGGAGCTAGGAATGTCCAAATGAGGATCGGTTTTCGGCCACCTGATCATGATTCGACGACCGAGATGATGGGAAGGGTTGTGCTGGGTTTGTGGGCTGTTGTGGAGGGGGTCTTGGGCCTTAAAGAAGATGTTCTTTTAGCCCACTAGGTTAACAGTTGGAGTACCAAACGAACTCCAAACGCGACGAAACTTGACAGGCGGCCTACACATACCAAAACAACATCGCACGACAAGTCTCACGTCATTCCGGAAACGTTACATGGCCACACACGAAAGAATGACTCGGTGGTGCCACGGGCACGTGTGTGAGCATCGGAACTCGAAACGGACAACGGGGAGACGAGTGGGACCGGGTGCAAGTGGCAACACGAATGCAATGCGATGCACATGACAACATGACATGGATGAAAACAATGGAATTGATGAAGTCAAGTATCATATATTGCCATAATTGGAAAGTGTTACATCTGGGGCATTACAGACAAACTCTTATATAAAGGAAAACGCTCCCGAGGACACATTGGAATTATCGTCAAGCTAGTTTTCATCACGCTCATATGATTCACGTTTGTTACTTTGATAATTTGGTATGTGGGTGGAACGGTTCTTGGGTACTGCCCTTACTTGGACAAGCATCCCACTTATGATTAACCTCTATTGCAAGCATCCGCAACTAAAAAAGAAGAATTAAGGTAAACCAAACCATATCATGGAACATCTGGATCCGAATCAGCCCCTTACGAAGCAACTCATAACTAGGGTTTAAGCTTCTGTCACTCTAGCAACCCATCATCTACTTATTACTTCCCAATGCCTTCCTTTATGCCCAAATAATGGTGAAGTGTCATGTAGTCGACGTTCACATGACACCACTAGAGGAGAGACAACATACATCTCATCAAAATATCGAACGAATACCAAATTCACATGACTACTTATAGCAAGACTTCTCCCATGTCCTCAGGAACAAAAGTAACTACTCATAAGATATAATATTGTTCATGATCAGAGGGGTATTATATATGCATAATGGATCTGAACATATGATCTTCCACCAAATAAACCAACTAGCATCAACTACAAGGAGTAATCAACACTACTAGCAAAGAATCAAAGGTTCTGATACAAAGATTTGATACAAGAGATGAACTAGGGTTTGAGAGGAGATGGTGCTGGTGAAGATGTTGATGAAGATAACCCTCCCCAATATGGGAGAGTTGTTGGTGATGACGATGATGACGATTTCCCCCTCCCGGAGGAAAGTTTTCCGGAAGAACAGCTCTGCCGGAGCCCTAGATTGGTTCCGCCAAGGTTCCGCCTGGAGACGGCGGCGCTTCGTCTCGAAAACCTCCTTATGATTTTTTCCAGGTCAAAACACTTGATATAGTAGAAGATGGGCATCGGAGGGCTTCCAGGTGGCCCATGAGGCAGTGGGGCGTGCCCAGGGGGTAGGGCGCCCCCACCCTCATGGACGGTGGGTGGCCCCCCTCCTGTACTTCTTTCGCCAGATATTTTTTATATTTTCCAAAACTGACTTTCGTGGAGTTTTAGGGCTTTTTGAGTTGTGCAGAATAGGTCTCCAATATTTTCTCCTTTTCCAGCCCAGAGTTCCACCTGACAGCATTCTCCCTCTTCTTGTAAACCTTGTAAAATAAGAAAGAAAAGGCATAAGTATTGTGACATAATGTGTAATAACAGCCCATAATGCAATAAATATCAATATAAAAGCATGATGCAAAATGGACGTATTAACTCCCCCAAGCTTAGACCTCGCTTGTCCTCAAGCGGAAGCCGATATCGAAAAATATGTCCACATGTTTAGAGATAGAGGTGTCGATAAAATAAAATACGAACATGAGGGCACCATGATCATTCTTATAACAGCAATATATATATATATATGATTTCTTATGCTAAAGTAACAATCCATTCACATTGTCAAGTATGAATCAGAAACTTCATTGAAAACTAAGAAACTATGATCCTGGTCATTGAAGCAATTGCAATTTATCATAACATAGGAAAGAGTCAATATTAGAGCTTTTTAGTAAGTCCACATACTCAACTATCATTTAGTCTTTCACAATTGCTAACACTCATGCAATACTTATGGGTATGGAGTTTTAATCGGACATAGAGAAAGATAAGGGCTTATAGTGTTGCCTCTCAACCTTTTACCTCAAGTGTAGTGTCAACAATAATAGTTCATGATGGCTTACATCCAATTGGGTATATATATCAGGATCTTTCCAACACCATGTTCTCGCCAAAGGATAAATGTAAAAAGGAAAGGTGAAGATCACCATGACTCTTATATAAGGTAAGAACAATAGATAGGCCCTTTGCAGAGGGAAGCAGAGGTTGTCATGTGCTTTTATCACTACTAGAAAAAAGGTTGTTAGTGGCGCACCTATTTTGGCCATTAATGGCGCATTATAGGTGCGCCACTATTACCATGCTATTAGTATTTTTTTAGTAATGGCACACCTCTGGTGCGCCATTAGTATCCTAGACACTAATGGCGCACCACCTGGTGTGCCATTACTATCCAAGACACTAATGGTGCACCTGCAGTGCGCTATTACTAGGCATCATAGTGCGCCATTAAAGGAGCCATGTGTACCTTGTGCTTTGGGTTACTAATGGTGCATTAACTGACAATGTGCCACTGTTGTGTTTATCTCTGTGCGCCACTACTATGAATATAAGGATTTTTTTTCTTTTCTGATATTTGCACAGGTTACAAAATACATTACAACACAGAATATAAACAGCACAACATATAAACAGCAGATTTATCGAATACAATAGAAGATTAGTCTCCGAATACAATTCATCATATAAGTCTCCGAATTCAAAATACCGAACAAAGTTAGAACATTACAAGTCTCGAGACCGCGAGTAGCGAGTTTGTCTTCACATTACAAGTCGATATCTAAACTACCATCACATAGAAGAGGGTTGCGGTCACGATGAGCATCATCGCGATGAAACTGATCTTCATTCGGCTCCTCCTCCGCTCCCTCCTCTCTCCCGCTAGATAGCGCGCGTATCTAGCTTCCGCCTCCGCCCTAGTGGTCTACCCTTTGTAACCGTTACCGCTGAAATGGTGAACCTGTCTCTGACACTCCTCCCAGTCGTCGTAGACTCCGGGAACCTCACCCTTGTACACGACATACGACGGCATCTCTATACACTAGACAAACAAAAAGTTTGCAGCAATTCACAAATAATATATAAGAAATATATAAGTATGCAACAAAAGCATCGGAAGAGAAAAGCAACACATTAATAGCATGATTCATGGTCCTACTAATAAATAGCATCGATTACATATAAGTTGAATGACTGTCCAAACTAAAGAGACATACAAGTTCTTTAAAGTTTAATTACAACATGAGCTAATCGATATTTCAGAACTACATAGCATCAATACTACTTTAAACTCGACTCAGGGACTGGCGCGTGGATGAAGCCTCCGTCTTTCGTGATGGTCATGAATGTGCGGTCGTTGTCAGCCTGGATTTGTAGCGTTGTATCTATTTCACTGTTGGACAGTTGACATTTGAGGTGGAACTGCCCCGAGGTACTAAGGACATCTTTATAGATGATTTCCGCAAACTCCGACTGTATGCGAAAGAATTCTTGTCTGATGTCCTCGTCCTGGATTCCCGACACGCATGCAGCCCATGCTTTGAGATCATTTGGTAGCATAAGGTGATTATGGTTCTGTACGATCGCCAGCATGTGATGGAGGGCGTAGTAGGCATCCTTCTGACTGCCAGGCGGCTGCTTGATGCAGGGGAACGTCGTTACATGGGTGAACACGTGCCCGCCGTACCTACAAATTGGCCTCTTGAAGGTGCCTCCAGATTTGGCGTAGCCGGGGAGAACATCATCAAGAACTTTCTTCACATTTGAATAGTCTTTCTTCGACTGACGGTCTGAGTCGAAATACGTGGCCATGGAATATTTCGGGCTTAAGAGGATGTGTGTGCAATGTGTGTCACTGCACAAAAGACGGACTGTTAGGAAAAAAAGAACGATCGAAATCTAAGAAATCATATGTTACGGGGCGGTGAGGGGATGACTTACTCGGAAAAGTAAGGCACGAGGAAGTTATCCTTATCTGCGTTCGACAAAATGATGCCTTCGAGATATGAAGTCGCAACTTGCCGGTCCCCAGCGCTGCCCAAGATCTTGGCACACATGTAGAAGGGGTCGACTATCACGATGTCCGGGGTCTGGTATCTAATGATCCGCATCTCCATACTGAGCGAAAATAGCCGAATGAAGGTGTAGTGCATCTGATGAAGGTTAAACATAGCGAAGATGTCATCAAAGCGCAGGACGATCATACGCACGATGGAGCTATCGACAAAGCCCTTGCCCTCTGGCACCTTGGCCATGAAAACTAGGTATGCCACATCATTCTCGGAGAGACGCTGCTTCTCCATATAAAGAACACAGTCATGCGGACTCCGCATAGCGTCGGTTGCAGCATTGAGCAGATTAGTCGGTAGCATCGGCCTACCCGCCAGATGCACCCTCCTTGAGATATCCTTAGGTATTGGTGGCCCGTCCTGAGCACGGATCGTACTCGGTGCTGGCTGGCTCGCACCCTTGTTGTTGTTTTTTCGTCCCTTCTCCTTCTTCTGCTGTAATGGGATCAAGTTCTGCTCAGAGACCACCTTCTTGAGTGTGTTGCGGCTGATAATATTTCGCACCTCGGCTATTTGAGTCTCGGTGAAGGCGGCAACTGGAGGCACCTGATACGTCCAAAACGTATCTATAATTTCTGCTTGCTCCATGCTTCTTTTGTGTGATATTGCTATGATATTTATGCACTTCCATGCACTTTTGATCATATTTGGACTAACCTATTAACTCAGTGCACCACAGTGCCAGTTCCTGTTTTCTGCTGTTTTTCTATTTCAGATTTCCCCCATATTAAAAGTGCTCCAAAAATTCCGGGAAAAATACAGAAAAAATCAGCGTACAGGAAGCTTCGAGAAAAACCAAAGTGGGGCTAGAGGGGAGCCAGGGGCAGCCCAGGCGGCCCCACCCCTGGCCGCCCTAGGGGGGCGCCTGGGCCCCCCTCTACGCTTCTGGTGACCCCCTTTGGCATATATACTCCTCGTGTCCTGAAACCCTCGAGGACGGAACCCTTTTCTCCAGAAGCAATTCCGATCTCCGCCGCCATCGCCACCAAGTTTCGGGGGACCAAAATTCCTGTGTCGGCATCCTGCCGGGACGGGGAAGTGCCCCCGGATTCATCTCCATCGACGTTGCTTCCTCCCTCCATGATGCGGGGGTAGTTCCTCTCGGGGCTGAGGTTTCTACCAGTAGCTATGTGGTCAATTCTCTCTCCCATGATGTGATCTTCATTGTGATCATAGGCTATGTTAATCTAGGGTGATCCCATGATATTTCCCCTTCCCCTATGTATTGGATTGATGTACTCACTTGTCTTTATCTAGTATAATCCCCGAGACCAAGGTGACATCGATCTATTGGACATGGATTAGAAGAATATTTTCATGAGTGATTTCCTCTTTTGTGTGTTGATTGAAGATTGAGAGTCTCTTGGTGCTTGTCTTTGACTATCCGTGAGATATGTTGTGGTGATTGTGGTACTCTCTTTGGATGGCCGCGGTGACATTGGGAAATCCATAGATTGAGAACTACGAACTTTGAGGTGTGCTTTTGTAGCCCTACATAATTCTCGTCCTCTCTTGACCACAAAGGAATGACCTCTGAGTGCGTCTCCATTATGGGAAAAATCATGTGATAGACTATGTTAATGTTGTTGGGAGTTGCCACTAGTGAAAGTATGAAGCCTAGGCCTTGTTTCCACCATTGCAATACCATTTGTGCTCACGTTTACCACTTGTTTGCTTGCTGCACTTTTTATTACAGATTTATATTACTTTGCTTTGCCACTCCTATTATCCATATTTTACCATCTCTTCGCCGAACTAGTGCACCTATACAACTCCTAGTTGTATTAGGTGTGTTGGGGACACAAGAGACTTCTTGTATCTTAGTTGCAGGGTTGCTTGAGAGAGACCATCTTCAACCTCTACTTCCCTGAGTTTGATAAACCTTAGGTCATCCACTTGAGGGAAATTGCTGCTGTCCTACAAACCTCTGCGCTTGGAGGCCCAACATAGTCTACAAGAATAGAAGCGTGTGTAGACATCAAGCTATTTCTGGCGCCGTTGCCGGGGAAGTAAGTGCTTGAAGGTATATCTTTAGATCTTGCAATTAAATCTTTTCGTTTCTTGTTTTTAGTTTCACTATTTATGTTTATGGAAAACTGCACTCTTAGTTCGCTGCTTGGGGAAGGCCGCTTTACCACACCCGTGGTAGAGAAGTCTCCTCCACCTACTGAATGTATCCCGTTCCAAATACCACTTAGGATAATTGAAATAATTAAGAATGATTATTATGATGGGACAGTCAATCCTAGTATTCATTTGTTGAAACTTATAGAACTATGTGAGTTGTTTAAGATTTCAGGTTTGACAAGAGATGGAGTCATAAGGAAATTATTTGCCTTGTCACTGAAAGGAAAAGCATTGGAATGGTATAGGCTACTAGATGACTCTCACCTGCTGGATTGGGAAGAGATACAGTCTCTCTTTTACTCCAAGTTTTATCCTCTTCATGAAGTCCATGAGAATAGGAATTATGTTTATAATTTCTATCCTCATGACGGAGAGAGCATAGCTCAAGCTTGGGGGAGACTGAAAACATTAATGCTAAAATGTCCTAACCATTGGCTCCCCAAAGATATGATTATTACTAATTTCTATGCGAGGCTCTCTCGACAGGATAAAGATTTGCTCGATGCTTCCTCTATGGGTTCTTTCACAAACGAAAAGATTGATGCTAAATGGGAACTCCTTGAAAGAATTCAACGCAACACTGAAGATTGGGAGATCGACAAAGGTAAAGAGTCAGGTATAATTTATGAGTATGATTGCATTAAGTCCTTTGTTGAAAATACAAGTTTTAATAAGTTTAGCGCTAAGTTTGGGCTTGATTCTCAACTCCTTGTTGATTTCCTCAAATCTTTTGCTTCACATCTTAATATGCCTAAGGAAGATTGGATCAAGCATCATGAACCTTTTAAAGAGATTTGCAAAGAAAATTAAATTGTTCATGATGATTGCAACATGCATGATCCAATTCCTAAAAATGAAGTTTTATATAAGCATGTTAATTTTTGTGGAGTGGATAGACCTTGTGAAAGGACTATGATTGAAGAAGAGAAGTATTGTAAGCAACATAAGCATGAAAGAACAATCACATGGGTCAAAGATTTAAATGAAATTGCTAGAGAATTGTGTGACCTTTATCCTTTTATTTGTGAACTTTGCTGTATAGAGGGTCACTTTAATTTTCAATGCATGCACTTTCAAAACATAACTGTTAACCAGTTGTGTGATAACATGATCACCCCTGATCTTTATGATGAGCTTCTGTTATTTTCGATGTGTGAAGAGTTATCAGAAAAGACTTCTTGGCTAGATGTTAATGCCATAGGAATAAAAAACACTTTGCAAAATTGCCATCTCTATTGTGTTGTTAATTGCCATAAAAATGATTACATAAGTAAGATTAGAAAGGAGGGAACTTTACCAAAGTATAAAAATGTCTCTTATATTTCTGCTAATAAAAAGGAGAGTTTCTCCCAAGTTTCCCCTATTGTTTCTAATGATAAACCAGGATATGTGGAGAAGCTTCATCTCCAACCACTCCCTCCTAAAGTGAAGAAGAAGAAAAAGAAGAGGAGGAGGAAGAGGAGCAAGAAGGAAGAATAATGGGTATCAACCTGGCCTGAGCATATTCCTCCCATCAACTTTTATCCTAACGGTTGTAAGTTTTAAGAAGAAGGTGAAGTTTATTGCCTTAATTATCATCTTGATGATACGTCCTTTGGTACTATTGAAGATGATTTTGATTATGATATGCATGTTACTTATTGTGATTGGGAAAATGATGATAATGCTACTTATGATCTTGAAAATCTTTTTGGTACCAACTCTGAAAGTGATGATATGGAAAGCTCTAAGCTTGGGGATGATAGGATTGCAAATCCTTTACCCACTAGTGATGTGATACTTGATAATTATTTTGCTAGTAAGAATGAAGACAACATGTTTAAAAATATAGTTGCTAGCAATGATAATACTCTTCTCTACTATGATGATGTTATAACTCCAATCTATAGTGATTATAAAGGTACCTATGACATAAGGAGAAATTATCCTTATGAAACTTGTCATAATCATGGATGGAATTACTCCCTTGTTGAACACCATCTTCCTAATACACAATTAATCTATAGTGTTCAAGTTGCTTATGATAGTCCTACTCCCAATGTCGGGGGAAACTGTCCGCCACGAACACCTATGGGACCGGAGCCCCTTGTCTGTGCGGTACGAGGGCGGAGGGAGCACGAAGAGCAGATCGTAGCGAGCACGCGGGCAGTTTTACCCAGGTTCGGGCCGCGGTAGACGCGTAAAACCCTACTCCTGCTTAGTTGTGTATTTAGTTGGAGAGCTCGGGAGCTTGAAGAAGCAGCTACACCGAGCGTACGAGTGATCTAGGTTCCGAACCCCCTCCACGTTGTGTATGGGCCTCCTTTTATAGTGTAAGGGGTCACCGACAGGTGTCAACGTAGGAGAAAGGGGGTAAAAGCGTAAAAGAGGTGGTAGTTGTAACAGTGCGGGAACAGTGGAGCTACAGTGCATGAACAGTGGTCGCTACCTACTTTGACAGTGGGGGACAAGGGCATTTAATGCCCGTCGCCGTCGACCCCAAAAGCTCCCGCCCTTGCGTCTCCGTCTGCCACGGCGATGGATCCACCACCGTGGAGTGCCACCGTGTCCCCCAGGCTGCACAGCCATCCGCCACGCGTCCCTGGTTAGGCCCCAGGGCGACGCGTGGGCCGATGAGCTGGAGCGCGGGCACACAGTGCAACTCTCCCGGCAAGCACCTTGCCGGGGCCTTGATCTTGCCGGGCCCGGGAGCTTGCCGCTCCCCGGGCCCTCGCCGGGACGCATATAGCGCCGAGGCGTGTCTTCTATGATGGAATCTTCTAGTCTTCCTGGCAAGCTCCTCTTGCCAGGGTCTTGTGCTAGTGAGGTAATCTTGAGCCTGGTACGGCCTTCCCGGCAAGCTCCACTTGCCGGGGCCTCGATCTTCTGTCTTGCATACTTTGTTTTTGAATGGTTTGAGAAGGAGCAGGAAGGTCTCCGGCGAGCGCGTGGTAAGCCTTGCCGCGGGAAGCTGCAACTGCCCGTGCACAAGTTGGGGTACTGAGGTACCCCTACCTCAGTACACCGACAGGAGCCCCCGGGCCTGGGCCACACACGGTGCCGAGCGCTGTTGGGCCAGGCCCAAAACAGTGCACGGGCACACGCGGCCCACGGCGCGCCGAATCCACTTCCGTATCCGCCGCATCCCCCCGTAACGGCACGCGTCGATTGCGGCGTCGTGGGATGGGACGTGCCCACGTTCTCTTAATGGGAAGAGCGAAACGCCCCCCCACTTCCCCATAAAAGCAGAGGAAGCAGGAGCGATTCCCCTCCTTGTGCTTTCATTGCATCTTCTTCTTCCTCCAGAGATCCCTTTGCACTCCGCCTCCACACCTCCGCCGCCGCCGTCTGCATCTCCGGCGTCGCCGGGCTCTTCGTCCCCCTTCTTCCGCCGCGTCCGCCATGGCCCCGAAGACCGACAAGGCGAAGGCGGAGAAGGCCAAGAAGGAGAAATCGGAGCAAGCGGCGAGGCTCGCCGCGTATCGGAAGCGGAACCTCGTCTTCCCGCCGAAGCTCGGCGCGCGGGAGCTCTGGAACAAGTACTACTTGTTCTGGGCCAAGGAAACCAAGGCGCACCCCCGCACTCGAGCTTATCCGGCCGCCGCCAAGGACAACTACCCCGGCGGGTACTATTTCTTCGCAGCCTTCTTTCACTGCGGTCTTTGCCCTCCTTTCTATGATTTCTTCTGCGACGTCATGCACACCTATGGCCTCCACCTTCTTGACTTCACCCCCAACGCCATCCTCACAATGGCGGTTTTCGCACACATGTGCGAAAACTTCATAGGAACACACCCAAACGTAGCGCTGTTTAGGCACTTCTTCACTCCTAGAGCAGAGGCCGGCGCCCCCCTCTCCGGGGGAATTTCTTGGGTTTTCCGTCTGAACAAGAAGGAGTCCTACTTGCCGGGGGAGCTCCGCGGCAAGTGGGAGGAATGGCGTGCGGAGTGGTGCTGGATTGTTGAGGACGAGTCGCAGCCCTTCACCGCGCCGCGCACAACGCCCATCGTGCGCGGCAGGGATTGGAGCGAGCTGGACTCGGACGACATCAAGCTCGACGTCGCCCTCGTCCGGATTCTTCGTCTTCGGACCGTCAGGCTGTCCGTCGCTGAAGTAGGCGCAGACTTCCTCCGCCGCCGCATCGCCCCTCTCCAAGACAGGAAAAGGCCGGCCTGGGAGTACGGCAACCCAGCGGATATAATGAGGCTGCGCCCCGGGCTGAACTTCAACTTCACGACGCTGGAGCTGAAGGGGATGGTCCGGGAACTCTTCAAATATGACCCGGCCCACCCTGAGTGGTTCAGACCTCCCCGGGGAGTGGTGCCCCTCTGCAACAGCACAGCTTGTGATCCTCTCCGCGCCATGATGCCCGCTTGTGATTCGCACGGCGTGGACCGCACGTGGATTCCGCCCAAGCCCATAGACGTCCTCACCTTCTTCGACAACCTCGTGGAGGTGGCGAAGAACAAGGATGACATCAAGGAGCACACGCGGGACACCACCGACCAGGAGCTTGCATACATGGCTTCTCGGGCTGAAGAGGCCGCTGCAGCCGCAGCGGCAGGAGATTTTGGATATACGCCTGACGAGGCGGAGGCTGCGGATGCGTCCAGCCAGGCGGAAGAGGCGGAGATCCGCAGACTGCTGCAACTTCCTCCCGACGCGCTCGCCGGGGTCCCCTCTCTGAGGCACTCCGGGATCCACGGGATCGTGGCCGAGGCCGCGGCAAGGGATGGCGCTGCCGGAGGGAACAGAGGCGCCGCGGGGAGCGGAGGCGCCAGAGGAAAAGAGGCCGCAGCGCAGGGCGCTGGGCCCAGCGAGCCAGCCGGGGAGGAGGAGGAGGAGGAGGCCGAGGACTCCGACGGATCTACGGAGCTCTACGCCGACGACCTCTCCTCGTCGGAGACCTCCCCGCCCCCGGCAAGCCCAAGGCGGTCTCCACCGAAGCGTCTCCGCAAGACGGCGACGGGAGAGAGGGCGCAGGCGCCCCGGCAACAACCAGCTCGCCGGGCAGCTCCCCGGGGGAGCCAAGCTGCGCCGGGGGCGACCGGCGCACCAGCCACAGCGGAGGCGGCCCGCGCGCGGGCCACGACGGAGGCACCCCGCAAGCAGGCGTCGAGCCGACAGGGGTCTTCTCGGAGCGGAGCAGCAGCTCCGCCCGCTCCTAGGGCTCCGGCTACCACAGGGGCTGGGTCTTCGCAGCCCCCAGCCCCAGGGACCGCCAAGCGCCCGAGGGAATCTTCGTCTTCCGCTCCTCGTGCAGATGCGCCCCAGGTGGAGTACGACTTCTCCGCCTTGAGCGAGGACGACGAGGAGGATCAGGAGTAAGAATCCGAGATCTTACACCTTCTCAAGTTTCGTTTTGACTATTGTTGATGCTAATTTTGTTTGTTGCTTTGATTTCAGGACCTTGGTTTAGCGCGTGGCGAAGAAAGCCAAGGCGCCTGTGGTCGAGGTCGCGGAAGGCTCGGCCACCGCGGCAACTGGGGACGCGCCGGAGCCAAGCCTGCCGGACCCGAGCGCTGCTCCGAGGAGCAGCCCCCAGCGCAGCCCCCAGCGTAAGTCTGGGCTCCATCCTCCCTCTCGTCGGGACGCGCTTGGGGATTTTGTCTTGTTTCAATATCTTGATGTCTTTGTCTTGACTTGTGCAGAGGTGGAGCCACAGCCGCAGGAGCGTCCGGAGGCCGCCCCCGAGGAGCTGCAGGCCCCGCCGTCCCCGCCAAGGCCGAACTCCCCGGCAAGGGAGAGCGCTCCGCCAAGGGCGGGTACTCCGCCAAGGGCGAGTACCCCGCCAAGGGCGAGCAGCCCGGCGAGGGTGGCTACTCCGCCAAGGCAGAGCTCCCCGGCGAGGGAGCCCGCCGCTGACGACGTCCGCCAAGGTAGGTCTTGTGACTTTGTCTTCTTGGCGTTGTCTCTTTTTGGATTTTTGCTTGAACTTCTTTTTCTTCTTCTTCTTCTAGATCCTCCTCCCCCCGAGCACATGGAGACGGAGGTCATCAACCTCGAGGAGGAGGGCGCGCAGGGCGGCGGCGGCGACGCTCCTGTCGCCGAGGACACGGCGGGAGCCGCCGAGCCGGCCGCGCAGGAGACCGCTCCGGCTGCAGACGCAGCGGCCGGGGAGGGGGACGGCGACCGCACCGCCGACCCGGAGGCGGCGGGAGCATCAAGTGCTGCGCCGGCCGCCGACCCCTCTGCCGGCAAGGAGCAGGGCTACTATCTTGAAGCCCCCAACGGCGTCTTCATCCAGGTGCCGCGGGGTTCTTCGTCGCGAGCTCCCGCGGAGGGCGAGGCATTTGATGGGGAGGTCCTCGCCTCCGCGGGCTTGAAGATTGTCGAGGCGCCCGGCGGGAGTGAAGGGCCCGAGGAGGAGAAGCTGCTTCACCAGCTCCTGGCCCTTTACCGGGCCAGGCAGGCGAAGCTCGCTTGTCGGGAGGCACTCGCCGCCAAGGCCGCCGCGGAGATGGAGAAGCACGCGGCGGAGCTCAGCGCCGCCAACCAGGCTGCCCTCCGCGAGGTGGCGGAGGAGCGCGAGCGACTCGCCGGCGAATACCAGGAGTGGGTGCTGGAGAAGGCTGAGGCCGAAGAGCAGCAGCGGCTCGCCGGGGTGGAGCTGTCCCGGCGAGAAGGAGAACTCGCCCAGCGGAAGGTCAACCTCGACTCCCACGAGGAGGACCTTGCCGCTCGGGAGGAGGCCCTTGGCGGTGAACTGAAGGAGGCGAAAGCCGCCGCGGCTGCCGCGGAGACCGCCAAGAAGGAGCTTGCCGCCAAGGTCGCGCAGCTGGAGAAATCGCTGAAGGTGAGCGCGGAGAAGGTCGCCGCGCTCATCACGGAGCGTGAGAAGGACGCCCACACCAATTCAGAACTCCAGGTGCGTCTTTCTGAGAGGGGCGACGAGTTGAAGGCCGCCAAGGACTCCATCGAGGACTTGGAGTTGAAGGTCTCTACACTGAAGGATTCACTCGACGCTGCCCGGGCTCGGGAGACCAAGTTGAAGGAGGAGCTCCGCAAGGAGCGGACCTTGGTGGACAGCGCCAACCAAGCGGCTGAGCTCTTCCGCAAAACCGTTGAGGTATGGACCGAGGACTTAGTATCTTGCGCGTCCAACATCGACCAGGGGCTGCTGGCGTTGAAGCTGGAGCACCTCATCTACTCCCCGGATCCAAACCTCCCTCACAGCGCCAAGCTCAGCCTCTTCTTCTGGGGAATCGCGCCGGCCCTTGCAGATCTGCGGAAGAAGATCCCCGCGCAACTGGCCGAGGAGACGCGCCTACTCTGCACGGGAACTCTGGAGCGCGTGCTGACGAAGATCGTATACCGCAATCCCGGTATAAATCTCACCAACGTTCTTCGCAGCTTGCCGGCTGACGCGAACATGGAGGCTCTGAAGGAGCAGGTCGCCCACATCATAGCCAAGGTGGCTAAGATCTCCAGGATTGAGGGCGACCGCGTAGATTAGGCCTCCATTATCTTTATCTCTTTTTATTGCTGCACAGAGTTGTTATGAACCCATTAGTCCATTGCGACAAGTTATCTTTTGTAAGATATTTACCTTATTTTGATCAATCAGTGCAATGTTATCTTCCTTGTCTCAGTCCTTTGCTTTGTATGTTTTTCACCCTACGCTCCCGGGGAGCTTGCCGGCAAGGGGCCTTTGCCGCGAGCGCTGAGTGCTGGACTCTGAGCAGCCTGCTGGCCAAGGTCTCACCGGCAAGCAACCTCGCCGCAGCTAGTCGCAACGCACTTAGCTTGCTGAGCGTACTCGGAAACGAAGCAAGGGCGCGACACTTGTCGCAGCTCACTTAAATCGTTGAGCGAGCTCGGAAACAAGATAAGGGTGCGGCAAGCTACGGGTAGGTTCCTCCGCGCACAGGTTTTCCATACAAAGTGTGGATGTTCAAGGAAGTCAACTAAAAATTTAAAATTTGAACTGGTCAAATTCTGATAACTTAGCTTTCATATATTGCTTGCTTCCCGGTAAGGCTTCTCTTTCTTGAACAGCACTTGGTTCCTCCTCCACCTCCTTCCCCCCCGGCAAACTTGTGCGCGAGGAACGTTCCTTCTGCTTAAGAGGCAAGGAAAAAGAAGAGGAAAACAAGTATATGGCCTTTCGGCGTGCTAATGCTTACCGGATACTTGAGTGTTGCACCAAATGCCAAACTAAATAGCAAAGAAAAGCATGCAAAAGGCAATCGGCGTGAAAAACACAAAAACTTTACTGATGCACGGGGTCTGCGCCCGGCTTTGTACAAAGGGTTACATGCAACAGCGGCAAAGCTTGTACAAAAGGTGGTTGCCGGAGCGGATCACGGCAACCGCGCCTTATGGGTGAAACTTGCGAAGATGCTCTATGTTCCAGGAGTTGCTCACCGGTAAGCCTTCTTCGGTCTCGAGGCGGACAGCGCCGGGCCTCGTGACTTGTCTCACCCGATAAGGGCCTTCCCACTTCGGCGTCAACTTGTTTGAATTCTTGGCGGACTGAACACGCCGAAGAACAAGGTCGCCTTCCTCGAGACTCCTGGCCTTGACCTTGCGGCTATGATAGCGGCGCAAGGCTTGCTGGTATCGAGCAGCTCGTACAGCAGCCTGGAGACGTCCCTCCTCGAGGAGCAATGCGTCATCTTGTCGCAGTTGCTCTTGCTCGAGCTCATCATAAGCGAGCACTCGAGGAGATCCGTATACGAGTTCCGTGGGGAGAACTGCCTCTGCTCCATAGACTAGAGCAAAGGGTGTCTGTCCGGTGGCTCGACTTGGTGTCGTTCTGATTGACCAAAGAGCCGCCGGTAGCTCCTCTATCCAATTTCTTCCGCCCCTGCGCAGCCTGTCAAAGGTCCTCGTCTTGAGCCCGCGCAGCACTTCAGCATTTGCCCTCTCCGCTTGACCGTTGCTCCTCGGGTGAGCAACGGAAGCGAAACAGACCTTGGCGCCAAGGTCTTGGACGTACTGCATGAAGGTGCGACTAGTGAATTGTGTACCGTTGTCGGTGATGATCCTGTTAGGGATTCCGAAACGGCAGACAATTGACCTAAAGAACCTGACCGCTGACTGTGCTGTCACCTTCCTCACCGGCTCCACTTCTGGCCACTTTGTGAACTTGTCGATTGCAACGTACAAGTACTCAAAGCCCCTGACAGCTCGGGGGAAGGGGCCGAGGATATCGAGCCCCCAGACCGAGAAGGGCCAGGACAAAGGGATTGTTTGGAGAGCTTGAGTTGGCTGATGAATCTGCTTCGCATGGAACTGGCACGCTTCACACTTGGTTACTAGTGCAGTTGCATCTTGGAGGGCTTCTTGCCAAAAGAACCCTTGCCGGAAAGCTTTCCCGGCAAGCGCCCTTGCGCCAATGTGGTGGCCGCATATGCCTCCGTGTATTTCTGCCAACAGCTTCTGTCCATCTTCCCTGGAAATGCACTTCAACCTGACACCATTGAGCCTTCTTCTGTACAGCTCGTTGTCCACGAACTGGTACATACTTGACTGCCTGGTTATCTTCTCTATTTCTTCTGGGTCGTCGGGAAGTTCTCCAGTTTGCAGAAAACGGACGATCTGCTGCGCCCATGCCGGAGCCTGAGGCTCAACGGCAAGGACTAAAGGCATGAGGGCCGCTGCGGGAACCTCAGCTTCTACGGCAAGAACCTCTGGTTCTGCCGGAGCTGAAGGTCCCCCGGCAAGCTCGCCGAGGCGAGGCTTGTCGGGAACGCTTGCTTCAACTGTACAGACCCGAAGACCTACAGGAGCAAACTGTTCCTCAGCGTTCTGGTTGTTGATCTTGGGGACCTTGGCGGCGGTTTCTGGAAGATCCGCCGGCAAGTAGTCGCCGGAGACCAACTTTCTCTTCTTGGACTGCCCAATTGATGGTGTAACGGATGGTTGAGTCAGCTTGAGCAAGAAGGTCCCTGGTTCCACAGGTAACTTCATCGAAGCACACTTTGAAAGGCCATCTGCGATTTCATTCTGAGCTCTCGGGACGTGCTCCATCTGCAGACCTTCAAAGTGCTCCTCAAGCTTCCTTACTTCATCGACATAAGCTTCCATCAAAGGGCTCTGATAGCTCTTGTTAACTTGCTGGACCACCAACTGAGAATCTCCCCGCACAATCAGCTTTCTGATCCCAAGTTCGGCCGCAATCCTGAGGCCGGCAAGCAAGCCTTCATATTCTGCGGTGTTGTTTGTCGCTTGCTCCCTGGGAAAGTGCATCTGGATAACATATTTGAGGTGCTCTCCGGTGGGCGCGATGAGTACCACGCCGGCACCGGCGCCTTGCAGCGAGAAGGGACCGTCAAAATACATTACCCATTCACTTGTCGCTTCTTGTACGGGTGCACTTGTTTCTTGGACTTCTTCTTCGGGTGTTGGGGTCCACTCAGCTATGAATTCTGCCAAAGCTCGGCTCTGTATGGTTGAAGTACTTTCAAACTTGAGTCCAAAGCTTGACAGCTCCAGTGCCCACTCAACGATCCTGCCTGTTGCTTCTGGGTTGTGCAATATCCTCTTCAGCGGAAAGCGAGTGACCACTGTTAGCTCATGTGCTTGGAAGTAATGGCGCAGCTTTCTCGAGGCCATGAGGAGGCCGAAAAGCAACTTTTGAACACCAGAGTATCTCGATCTAGCCCCCTGGAGAAGGGAACTTACAAAATACACTGGGCGCTGCACCATCTTCTTCCGCGCTTCATCCTGTTCCTGCGCAGAGTTGTCCTTGTCGGGGCCAGAGCTTGCCGGAGCAGCCCCCTGCTTGTCGCTGGACTCGCTTGCCGGTGGTGCTGACTCCTCGTCGGACTCCCTCTCCGCTACTAACGCAGCACTAACCACTTGGTTGGTTGCCGCTAGGTACAGCAGCAACTTTTCCTGTGGTCTAGGTGCGACGAGTATTGGAGTGGAGGACAGGTACCGTTTCAAATCCTGCAGCGCTGCCTCCGCTTCCGGAGTCCATTTCATGGGACCTGCCTTCTTCAAGATTTTGAAGAAAGGTAGGGCGCGTTCTGCAGACTTCGAAATGAACCTACTGAGGGCAGCCACACAACCTGCAAGTCTTCTGACATCCTTGACGCGCTTCGGGGCCTCAATCTGCTCAATGTCTTTAATCTTGTCGGGGTTGGCTTCAATCCCCCTCTGCGATACAAAGAACCCGAGAAGCTTGCCGGAGGGGACTCCAAAGACGCACTTCTCGGGGTTCAACTTGAGCTGTATTCTGCGCAGGTTCTGAAACGTCTCCTCCAAATCCTGGATCAGGGTTTCCTTGCTCTTGCTCTTCACCACGATGTCATCCATGTAAGCTTCTACATTTCTGTGGATCTGTGGCTCAAAAGCAGTGTGCACTACCCTTGCAAACGTTGATCCCGCATTCTTCAGTCCAAACGGCATGCGTATGAAACAATAAGTGCCACATGGAGTGATAAACGCAGTCTTCTCTTCATCCTCTTTGGCCATAAAGATCTGGTGGTAGCCTGAATATGCATCAAGAAAACAGAGTAGCTCACATCCGGCAGTGGAGTCAACAATCTGGTCAATGCGCGGCAAAGGGAATGGATCCTTGGGACATGCTTTATTCACATCGGTGAAGTCTATACACAGTCTCCACTTCCCATTGGCCTTGCGCACGACGACTGGGTTTGCCAACCTCGTCGGATGGATCACACCTCTAACTAGGCCTGCTGCCTCTAGCTTCTTGATTTCTTCGTTGATGAATTCTTGGCGCTCCACGGCTTGCTTCCTCACTTTCTGTTTGATGGGCCGCGCATGAGGACGTACAGCAAGCTTGTGCTCAATTACCTTCCTGGGAACACCGGGGATGTCAGATGGTTGCCAGGCAAACACATCGACATTCGCCCGCAGGAAGGCAACGAGCGCGCTTTCCTATTTGCTGTCAAGCGTGGCACTGATGGTGAAAGTACCACCAGTGCCATCCTCCTTGGCGGACACCTTCTTGGTTGCCGGAGGAGCGGCCATTCCTCTCTTACTCTTGCCGGTGGAGCTCGATGGGACGTCCTCGACGGCAGCGCAGCACTCCGAGGAGGTGCGGTTGCCGTAGCGGGCCCCAGAGCACTTGCCGGACTTGGTCTTCGTCTTCTTCCCCCCGGGAGCTTCAGCGGCAAGTGTGTCCTTTTCCGCCGCAGCTGCTGCATCCCGGTAGATCTTGTCGGCGCAGACAAGCGCATCCTTCTTGTCGCCGTGGACAGTGATGACGCTTATCGGCCCCGGCATCTTAAGTACATTGTAGGCATAATGGGAAGCTGCCATGAACTTGGCTAGGGTAGGACGGCCGAGTATTCCATTGTAGGGCAATGGAATATCGGCGACGTCGAAAGTGATGCGCTCAGTTCTGAAGTTGAGCTCCCCGCCAAAGGTCACCGGCAGAGTGATCTTTCCCTTGGGCTTGCTCCTTCCCGGGTTGATTCCTTGGAAAGAACCGGTTTCTTCGAGCTCGCCATCTGGAATTTGGAGTTTCTTGATCACAGCAGAGGAGATCAAGTTCAGCCCGGCCCCGCCGTCAACCAACATTTTGGTGACCTTGAGGTTGCGGATGGTAGGAGAAACCAGCATCGGCAAGAACCCGACCGCAGTGGTGCGGTCAGGGTGATCCTCAAGATCAAAAATGATGGGCGTGCTGGACCATTTGAGGAGCCTGCGCGACTCCACGGGCGGCTCCGCTGCATTCACCTCACGCACCCACTGCTTTAGTTGGCGGTGGGAGGTGTGCAGGGAGGCGCCACCGTCGACGCACAGGACCTCCGTGGCCTTCTGGAACTCCTGCTCGCTGTTATCCTCGTCCTCCATGTCTTCATCATCGTCCTCTTCGTCCTTGTCGCGGCCCCGGGGAGGTCGATCACCTTGCCGCTGCTTGGCCTTGCCGCGGCGTCCTCCCCGGCCATTAAACGGCCGCTTCTTGCTTGGCTCTCCGCCGCCACCTTGGGCCTTCTCCTTGTCGCACCTCTCGTACTCAGCTTTCTGCTGCTCGACGAGATACTCGACGCGCTTGCAGTTGGAGAGATCGTGGCCCTTGGTGCGGTGGATCTTGCAGTATTGCTTGTCGGAGCCGTCCTGCTTGTCGGCCGCCGCTACAGGGGCAGGCTCCTTGCCGGAGCCGCTGTCCTGTGTTTGCTTGGCGGGGGCCTCCTTGCCGGACTTCCCGACGGCAAGCACTTCCTTCTTGCCTTTCCTTCTGTTATTCCGCCGCCGGCTCTTCTTTGCCGGGGCGGCGTCGTCGCTGTCGCTTCCTCCTGCGCCAGCATCCTCCCCGGGGAGTCTCCTCCCCTCTTCCGCGCGTGCGCACTTGTCAGCAAGAGCATAGAGCTCGCTGACATCCCGAATCTTGGTCATCGCCATTTCCTCACGCATGTGGCGGTTACGCACATTCTGGTGGAACGCGCTGATAACCGCGGCAGGGTGGACGTCAGGGATGTTGTGCTGCACACCGCTGAAGCGTTGGATGTACTTGCGCAGGGTTTCTCCTTCCTTCTGGGCCAAAATGTGGAGATCGCTCTCCTGGCCGTGGGGTTTGTGGCCGCCGGTGAAGGCGCCAACAAACTGGTGGCAAAGGTCTGCCCAAGAAGAAATGGAGCCTTCCGGCAAGTGCATAAGCCACGAACGGACGTTCGGCTTAAGCACGAGCGGGAAGTAATTTGCCAAGATCTTCTCGTCGCGCCCCCCGGCAGCCTGCACCGCGATGGTGTAGACGCTGAGGAATTCCGAGGGGTGCGTCTTGCCGTCGTACTTCTCCGATACGTCGGGCTTGAAATTCTTCATGCTGGGCCACTGGACGCGCCGCAGCTCGCGGGTGAACGCAGGGCAACCTGCCGCGTACGGCAAGTCGCCTGGTTCGCCGGGCGCGCGCGGGTCGACAGCGTCCCCAGCCCTCTGGTCCGATTGCCGCTGAGTTTCTCGGCGGCGCTCGATTGTTGTGCGATCGTCTTCTTGGCGCCGGTCGTCGAGGACCTGGCGCTGGTCCCGACGGGCCCGCGGATCCGACGATGCCGTGGAGCCGTCGTCGGCGTTGTTCCGGCGGGGCGGCGTCTTCTGCTTCCGCGGCAGGGAGTGCACGCTTGTCGCACCCCCGACGGTCTTGTCGCCGTCGGCCTTCGTCTTCTCAGCTTGCCGCGGCCGCGAGGCCGACGGCTGCTGTGGAGAATCATTGTTGGCGAAGGCTATCAGGCTCTGGATGGTGGCCCTCCAGTCGTCGGCCTTGTCTGCCGCTGGAGGGAAGTCGAGGAGCAGTTGCGCTCTCACGAGCGCTTCCGCTGGAGTGGAGGGAAATGCGGGCGAGCGGTGCGAGGAGCGGGATATGCTCGGACTCCTAACAACGTTAGAAGGAGCAGGGTCCCGCGCCGGCGCCTTCGCTTTGCTTGTGCCCGGACGGAAGTCCGGGGCGTCCCGCGAGCCTCCGGTTTGGCCTTGGCCCAGCAAACGGATGCCACCTCCTGTGACATGGCGCTGCTGGGTTGTTGTGTGCTGAGATGGACGCGGTGCGTCCACGGAGACCGAGGTTCGGTCGTCCGTCCTGTTCTTGGATCTGGTGGCGCCGTGAGTGTCCTCGCCGGCGACCACCCTTCCGACGGCGTCTCCCCCGCCCACCGTTGGCTCTGGTGGCGGCGGATGAGACGCAGACGGGCCTCCGACCTCCGAAGCCTTCTTCTTCGGGGCCATGATGCTGTTGCTGATGAAGTTGCTGATGGAACTGGAGAGGTTGATGTAGAATGCGCCCGCGTGAACGCCGGATCAGGTTCGCACAACCTCGACGCCCCCTACCTGGCGCGCCAAAGATGTCGGGGGAAACTGTCCGCCACGAACACCTATGGGACCGGAGCCCCTTGTCTGTGCGGTACGAGGGCGGAGGGAGCACGAAGAGCAGATCATAGCGAGCACGCGGGCAGTTTTACCCAGGTTCGGGCCGCGGTAGACGCGTAAAACCCTACTCCTGCTTAGTTGTGTATTTAGTTGGAGAGCTCGGGAGCTTGAAGAAGCAGCTACACCGAGCGTACGAGTGATCTAGGTTCCGAACCCCCTCCACGTTGTGTATGGGCCTCCTTTTATAGTGTAAGGGGTCACCGACAGGTGTCAACGTAGGAGAAAGGGGGTAAAAGCGTAAAAGAGGTGGTAGTTGTAACAGTGCGGGAACAGTGGAGCTACGGTGCATGAACAGTGGTCGCTACCTACTTTGACAGTGGGGGACAAGGGCATTTAATGCCCGTCGCCGTCGACCCCAAAAGCTCCCGCCCTTGCGTCTCCGTCTGCCACGGCGATGGATCCACCACCGTGGAGTGCCACCGTGTCCCCCAGGCTGCACAGCCATCCGCCACGCGTCCCTGGTTAGGCCCCAGGGCGACGCGTGGGCCGATGAGCTAGAGCGCGGGCACACAGCGCAACTCTCCCGGCAAGCACCTTGCCGGGGCCTTGATCTTGCCGGGCCCGGGAGCTTGCCGCTCCCCGGGCCCTCGCCGGGACGCATATAGCGCCGAGGCGTGTCTTCTATGATGGAATCTTCTAGTCTTCCTGGCAAGCTCCTCTTGCCAGGGTCTTGTGCTAGTGAGCTAATCTTGAGCCTGGTACGGCCTTCCCGGCAAGCTCCACTTGCCGGGGCCTCGATCTTCTGTCTTGCATACTTTGTTTTTGAATGGTTTGAGATGGAGCAGGAAGGTCTCCGGCGAGCGCGTGGTAAGCCTTGCCGCGGGAAGCTGCAACTGCCCGTGCACAAGTTGGGGTACTGAGGTACCCCTACCTCAGTACACCGACACCCAATATTACCAATGAGAAAGATTATGCTTATGTGGAGAGTAAGAGTACCTTTTTGCATGTGGATCATGGTAACAATGCTTTATGTGATGCTTATATTGTTGAGTTTATTCGTGATCCCACTGAAAATTATTATGAGAAGGGAACATATGCTTATAGATATTTCAATAATATCAAGTTCCCTCTCTTTATGTTGAAGGTTTTGAAGCTGCACTTGTTTTGTCTTCCTATGCTTATTGCTTTGTGCTTCAATGAATTATTCTATTGCAATATTCCTATGCATAGGAAGCATGTTAGGCTTAAATGTGTTTGGTATTTTCTTCTTGATGCTCTCTTTTGTTCTTCAACTCTTATTTCTACGAGAGCATCATTAAAGTCTTAAGCCTATCTTTATGGATATAAAGAAAGAGCTCTAGGGAGACAACCCTTGTTATCTTTGCTTTCAGTTTGTTCTTTCAGTTTTTAGTGGTCTTGATGTTTGTTACTACTGTAGCAACATCATTGTATCTTTATTTTTCAGCTTTGTGCCAAGTTTAGCCTCCGATTGCAAGAAAGTTCAAAAGTTGTGACGTGCTGTCCAGAAAACAGATTCTGTCCTTGGACAGAAAAATTCGAATAAAATCACCAGATCATCTTTTTGATCTGAATTTTTTGACAGCGTGCTCTATACAATTGGCTTTCGAGCTTCCGTTCTGAGTTTTTTGATTTGAGTTGCAGAAGTGCCCCGAAAAAATTATTTACTACCTGCTGGTCTGTTTTTCACAGATTCTGTCCTGCTTTGCCTTTTCTTCGTTTTGCAAACCTTGAGCTTGCTTTTTCTTTGCAAAAACCTTTTGGCAATCTTGAGAAACAGTAGCTCTTCAAGATTATCCTTATTTCCAGTAGGGAAAAATCATTTTATTGTGGGTACTAACCTCGCTAATCAGATTATGATGAGTTATGTATGAAGGGAGTTTTCAAGTGTGCGAGGGAAGATGATAAAAGAAAATTCAGGAGGGTCAAACGCTCAAGCTTGGGGATGCCCCCGTGCACCCCCAAGAAATATTCAAGAAGAATCAAGCGTCTAAGCTTGGGGATGCCCCCGTGCATCCCCTTCTCCATCAACAATTATCAGTTCATCTTTCGTTCCACTATATTTTAATCACTTCATGCGTTATGTGCTATGCTTGGAGCATCTTGCTCTTAGTTTCCTTTTTAGTTTTCTTTAGCTTTGCTTGCTGTTCATAACAAGTTAGAACCCAGCTTTCTTTGTGTGGGAGAGAAACACGCTCCACTTCAACCTAGAACACAACATAGGATTTTCATGCTTATCTTTGCTGTGTGTGTTCTTTGTCTTTCCATAGCTACTGTCATGTTTAGCTCTTAGTTTTCATGCTTTTCTTTTTTTAAAGAGCTTTTGTTTAGTTGGTTGTTGAACTCTCTTGAGTTTTCATGTTTATCTTGTTAAGAGAGTTTGCCTGTTGCACTGAGTTGTGTGTCTTAACTTAAAGTAGGTAATTGAGGTTGCTATTTAATTTTAGTAGTAACTTGCAATAGTTTTGAGGTATTGCCATGAGTAATGTCTGAACTTTTGGTGTCAAGAGCTTTAGCCTATTAGTGATAGATGTCGTATTTTGGGCAATCCATGTTTATTTTCGAAAACCTACAAAATAGTTGAGAACTTTAGCTACTAAATGGATCACTAATCTTTGGAGGGATCGAATATTCGAGTACACTCACTTACCATGGGTCGAGGATGCGCAAGGGTAACCAAACCCCCATACACACCTTCTCGGGGTACTTGTCTCTTTGTGAACCTCCTAATTAGATTGAGAGTTACCGATAATAAGTGCATGAGTTCTTCGGACTAATGTGAGTATTCGAAAGTTGACACTTCCACCTATCCATATTTTTCTAGCCTCTTCGGTACCGTGCATTGCCCTTTCTCACCTCGAGAGTTGGCGCATACTTCGCCGGTGCGTCCAAATCCTTGGCACGATACGCTCTGTCATCATAAGCCTCATTATATCCTTCCTCAAAACAGCCACCATACCTACCTATTAAGGCATTTCCATAGCCTTTCCGAGATACATTGCCATGCAACAGCCATCTTCTCATAACTTGATCTTCATGTCATACATGCTTTTTGCTTGATCGATGAGCCGCATGCTAGTTGGGCCTTGCCCTAATCATTGCTACATGACGCGCTAGTATCATTGCATTTCCTGCTACACTGGCAGAGGCATACATTTGCATACATCATGATAGTTTCATTTTCTTTATGTTGAGTACTTTTGTAAAGTGTGAAAGATCTTCTATACTTCTTGTAATACATAGAGTGTTGCCCCTAAAGTGAGGAAAAGATCCCAAAGAGGACAAAATCAAAAGATCCCAAAGATGACAAAATCAAAAGATCCCAAATAGGACAAATGAGAGTTCAATAGAAAGAGCCATGGAGGCCACACAAAAAATAAAAAAAATAAAAAAAAGAAAAAGAAATAAAAAGAGAGAAGGGGGGCACACTACTATTTCTTTTGAGAGATCCACACTCGTACTCCATCTTATACCTTGTACTCCATAGAGATTATCATTCATGCATATAGCTATGTGGGGACCTTCACACTATAGAACTTGGCTTGTATATTCCAATGATGAGCCTCCTCAAAAGAGCTCTAGGTCTTCTTGAGCAAGCAAGTTGGATGCACCCCCACTAGTTCCATTGGAGAGCTTACCTTAGCTCATATGTGCATCCGTTGCATGGCAATACCTACTCCTCACATCATATCTATCATTTGGCTTTCTCTCGCCGATGATTGTCCTCATTGATGTGAGCCCTTCACACCTTTTTTGTCTTCCCCCTCCATCATTTTTCTCTCTTTGCAATCCTAAGTGTCGACTTTCTTGCTTACGCTCATCCATTGCATGAGTCCTCAAAATATCGAAAGGGAGTGGATCATTTTGACTTGTACCTGGCTGACGATCTGGGGATGAGTCAAGATAAGTTTCCAAAGAAGGCCAAGTGTGAAACTTTAGTAGATTAATTTCTCAACAATACAAAAACTATGTTTTACTCTCTCGTATATCCCTATCCCCTTTCTTGCACGCAAACACCATTTGGAGACATTCGAGTCACGGACAGCGAGAGCTCTTGCACCTTTATGTTCTTATGTTACTTGTTACAATGCTAATATAGACTCTTGCTTGTTATGACTTGAATTG
Organism: Secale cereale; assembly: GCA_902687465.1. Taxonomy (NCBI): domain Eukaryota; kingdom Viridiplantae; phylum Streptophyta; class Magnoliopsida; order Poales; family Poaceae; genus Secale; species Secale cereale. Next base: position 202,895,559 of record LR738714.1, read on the forward strand.
AATTACATGCCTTGATTGCTTTACTTAAAAAGTTCTTATATGGTTGGTAGCATGTCACCACAGAAATTATGCTTGTTATCATTTACCTACTCGAGGACGAGCAGGAATTAAGCTTGGGGATGTTGATACGTCCAAAACGTATCTATAATTTATGCTTGCTCCATGCTTCTTTTGTGTGATATTGCTATGATATTTATGCACTTCCATACACTTTTGATCATATTTGGACTAACCTATTAACTCAGTGGACCATAGTGCCAGTTCCTGTTTTCTGCTGTTTTTCTATTTCAGATTTCCCCCATATTAAAAGTGCTCCAAACATTCCGGGAAAAATACAGAAAAAATCAGCGTACAGGAAGCTTCGAGAAAAACCAAAGTGGGGCCAGAGGGGAGCCAGGGGCAGCCCAGGCGGCCAGCACAGGCGACCCCACCCCTGGCCGCCCTAGGGGGGCGCCTGGGCCCCCCTCTCTGCTTCTGATGACCCCCTCTGGCATATATACTCCTCGCGTCCCGAAACCCTCGAGGACGGAACCCTTTTCTCCAGAAGCAATTCCGATCTCCGCCGCCATCACCACCAAGTTTCGGTGGACCAGAATTCCTGTGCCGGCATCCTGCCGGGACGGGGAAGTGCCCCCGGATTCATCTCCATCGACGTTGCTTCCTCCCTCCATGATGCGGGACTAGTTCCTCCTCGGGGCTGAGGTTTCTACCAGTAGCTATGTGGTCAATTCTCTCTCCCATGATGTGTTCTTCGTTGTGATCATAGGCTATGTTAATCTAGGGTGATCCCATGATATTTCCCCTTCCCCTATGTATTGGATTGATGTACTCACTTGTCTTTATCTAGTATAATCCCCGAGACCAAGGTGACAGCTGTCTATTGGACATGGATTAGAAGAATATTTTCATGAGTGATTTCCTCTTTTGTGTGTTGATTGAAGATTGAGAGTCTCTTGGTGCTTGTCTTTGACTATCCGTGAGATATGTTGTGGTGATTGTGGTACTCTCTTTGGATGGCCGCGGTGACATTGGGAAATCCATAGATTGAGAACTACGAACTTTGAGGTGTGCTTTTGTAGCCCTACATAATTCTCGTCCTCTCTTGACCACAAAGGAATGACCTCTGAGTGCGTCTCCATTATGGGAAAAATCATGTGATAGACTATGTTAATGTTGTTGGGAGTTGCCACTAGTGAAAGTATGAAGCCTAGGCCTTGTTTCCACCATTGCAATACCATTTGTGCTCACGTTTACCACTTGTTTGCTTGCTGCACTTTTTATTACAGATTTATATTACTTTGCTTTGCCACTCCTATTATCCATATTTTACCATCTCTTCGCCGAACTAGTGCACCTATACAACTCCTAGTTGTATTAGGTGTGTTGGGGACACAAGAGACTTCTTGTATCTTAGTTGCAGGGTTGCTTGAGAGAGACCATCTTCAACCTCTACTTCCCTGAGTTCGATAAACCTTAGGTCATCCACTTGAGGGAAATTGCTGCTGTCCTACAAACCTCTGCGCTTGGAGGCCCAACATAGTCTACAAGAATAGAAGCGTGTGTAGACATCAGCATCTCCTGAGAACTGAATGCCAGACGACGCCTATTGCAATTGGGTTTCTCCGCGGTACCAGCTAGATCGCGATCGTCTTTTGCAGGGTTGGGTTCTTGAGAAGGTGGCCCCAAGAATTTGTCACCGTACCCATCTTCGTTGATGTACTTATCGACGTTGGCTAATGTACCGTCGTCGTCATCCGGATCCTGTGCCATATGCATGTCCGGATCAGCTGCCGGCGGTAGCGTTGCGGCGGTCTTGCCATGGCTTGGCGTCGGCACGACTGGCCGTGCTGTCTGTGGGGTGGTGTCCCCCGCCCCCAAACGAATCTGACTCTTCGTCCAAAGCATGGACCAGTTTAAGCGGGTGCTGAGGGTCATCACATCATCTTTGTCGGCCCCAGGGGGTCGATACGGGGGTAACAAGTGGTCGCAGCTCCGCAGCACCCGAACCAGTTGAACCCTATACACGGTGTGTGGCATCGGAGTACCGTGGAACACGCGGTTGCCCGGTTCAACGATTTTGGCCTTGGCAACATCGACCAAGTCACCGTCCACGAAGTGTAAGAGAGTGCATGGAACATTGGAGGCGCCCTGCGAAAACATGTAGGGCGTCAGGGATGCCCAGTCCAAGGCTAGGAGATGAAGTCGTCGGCCGAGGCTTAGTTACCGTGATGGCGTCGAGCTCGGCTAATGTCGAGGCACCGCCAACGGCGGGCATGCAAGTGTCGGAGGGGCCACTTGCTTCCGAGGTGCCGGCCGGCGTATTCTTCCCACACCCGGGTGCATTAAGCTCCAATGCCAGCGCCGATGCCGTAGACACCAATGTCGCCTCCAGCAGAGACACCAATGTCGGCGCGTTGTGCGAGTTGCTGCCCGTGAAGCTAGGAATCAGGAGCGTCCCCTGTTGGCCGCCCGCAATCCACCCCCGCAGCCCCTCAATAAAGGAAGGCATAATGGCGGTGATCGTCGCTCCCACTAGGTCTCGCACTTGGTCTCGCACTTGCTCTTGGACCATCTCTGGAATCCGCGGCACTTGTGCCTTGAGTTCTTTAACCTCGCGCTCCCGGCTTTCCGTCTTTCTCTCCTTTTGCCCAGGCTTATAGTATCCCGACCATTTCGTGGACAAGCCTTTGCGGCCATACGACCAGCTGACGACGGCATACTGAACTTATCCTTGTTTTTCATTACGTTCAATGCCCTATTTAAAGTGTTGTCCCAAGGGCCAGACGGGGAGCCCGCGCTACTGCTTTTAGTTTCCCGCGCCAGAACAAGCTCAAGCGCCTTCACCTTCGGATCCATGGTAAGCTCCTTTGTTTTTGGGTCCATCTTGTACCGGGCCCTGACAATGTTCACGGTCTCCTTTTCAGGGTATTTAACGAAGAGGGGCGGTAGGCCTTGCTCGGCATGCTCCGCGTCCTCCTTGTCCCATTTAGGTTCCGCCACTCTGTAACCACCGAGACCGAGTGTGTGGAACCCTAAGTTCATGTCCCGCATATCTTTCGCCCACTGACTTGATTCCGCGGATGCGTCGCTCTCGCACTTGATCTTGAACTCCAGGTAGTCGGCTTCGCTGATCGAAGGATGTTTCTCCTTGATCTTCTCCTAATTATCACCTCTTAGAATCATTCTCTTCACCGTGACCCTCCAAGTAGCGAGGGCCTTGCTCATCTTCATGAGGGTGGCACTGTTCACTTTATTCCCTAAGAAGCGTCTGTTTGTGAACTCAACAGGGAACTTGTATCGTTCGTGCAGCTTCGTGAAGAGGAGGTTGCGCAAATTCCATCGGTCACGATGCCTTAGGTTCTTGGTGTTGATCGAGATGGTGCTCCGAAGAATCCACCTGAGTGGTCCCGAGTACCCACTGACTAATTCTTTGGGCGCCATTGGATGCCCACTGGAGGTCACTTCAGTAAATTCCTCCTTGATGGTGCCAAGCACGTTCGGCTGCCGGTCCTTCCGTTGCCTCTTCGGTTGGCTGCCATCTGTGCGTTCGCTGCCATCATCAGTGGTGGCATCCCCGGCGGCACCATCGTCATTGGTGTCATCCTCGATGCCACTAGGGGTTGTGTAGTCGGGATCGGTGTCTTCCGCGGCGTCCTCATAGCGGTGAGGTTCTTCCTCCATCTCCTGGGACAGCTCCCAGAATGGCTTGCCCGAACCGCCGGCCTCATCATTGTCGGCCATGTTCGCTCTAAATAGGAAAAAAAGACTACTAGAGTTATTTCTTAAATGCAGTCTAGGAAAAAATATATCCACAAGTCAATATATCAGGACCTATCACATCTTCATAGACTCGATGGGGCCTCAGATGCCCTTCTCCTCATCTACAACTAGTTGTCCGCCTCAATCGATGGGTTTTCTCAATTTTTCTGATTCAAACTAGATTTTGATGGCTGTTAGGTTTTTTGACATGTAATCTAAAATAATTAGAAAGTATAGGTTGTTTCTATTGTAATGCTTTACTGATTGGGCATCTTCTAGGTCAAAGTATAAATGACGATTAATTTTTGTTTCGGTTGAGAATCGGCAGCTTCTAGGTCAAGAAAATTGGGCATGACCTTTGTTAATTTTCTTGACCTAGGAGTGCCCCATTCTCAACCGAAATGGAAATGAATCAACATTTCAGGAGAAAAGGGTCATTTCAGAAGATCACAAGTAGCAGCAGCATCACAAGTTGACAAAATCACAAGTAGCAGCAGCATCACAAGTAATATGCCCCTGGTAGCAGCAGCATCACAAAATCACAAGTAGCAGCAGCATCACAAGTAATATGCCCCTGGTAGCAGCAGCATGACAAAATCACAAGTAGCAGCAGCATCACAAAATCACAAGTAGCAGCAGCATCACAAAATCACAAGTAGCAGCAGCATCACAAAATCACAAGTAGTAGCAGCATCACAAGTAGGCACATGGGTAGCTATTCAAAAACAATAGATTTTCCTGGAGAGCATGCTTTTTTCATTCATTGGTGTGTACTCTATAATACACTAGCTCCTAGTCCGGAAGAAACCTCCAGAAGAGAATGGTCCTAAAATTGTTGGTGAAGGGCTTGTCATTGGTGAATGGGTATATATATATATCTCTTCGAATTTCCTATTTGCTAATGCTCCTAGTTCATACATACATTGCACTGTTGTTATTGTGCTAAATATTGCTAGAGTTCTTATAGCTTCTCTAAATAACAGGGTTCCTACTAGTGTCTAGCTACTGCACAAGTCATATGCCCTTGGTTATAGTAAAGATAGACATTGTGATGTTAGTGTTGATTTGATAACACTGCTGAGATCATTGTGATGCACTACTAGTTAATTAGTTAACTATATATAGTTATACTAGTATTCTAGTTCCCATGAATGACTGGTTCTCTACATTATAGCAGTTAGGATAATGGTATATAAAGGTAATTTCTATAAATTGAGATTCTTTGTTTTCATGTACAAAAGAATCTTAAGCCAAAAATGTAAAATGCGTCGATTGCATAATCTAGATCAGAACATACCTTCTATTTTGGCACTGTACTAGATTGAATGCACAGCCCAAACTTCATACTATCTTTGATCCAAAATAAGTGGCGTGGTTTTAGTTGAAGCTATTTGCAAGACAAAATATCATTTGCACTGCCCTAACTTTTCATATTTTGCCTCTACACTTGTTTCTTTGATACCTATATAAACAAGAGTATTGGATCCACACCACTTGCCCATGTAATACTCATTTCCTTTACATCCAAAATATAAATAAGAGTAGTAGATCCTACATATGGAACTAAGGTTATTAACTAAAGATATTTTCTATTTTTGTCACCTCGCTCTCACGCCCTAAAAACTGAGGTACTCTGTTTTCATGAGCAAAAAGAGTCAAAGCTTAAATGTAAAAAGTATCGAGTGCGGACATAACATATTTGTAGTTTTGGCACAATACCAGATTCAAAGCACAACCCAAAATTCATAAAGTAGTACACTTATGAGTTTACTACCCGAGCTCGCTAATTATAGTGTTTCAGTAACCTGCTACAATTAAGGAGAAAAACCTAAGCTTAAGAACAAGACACAGCTCATGGCTGTTGATTGAAGTGTATACAGAAACCTGGTACAACTGACCAGTATTCAAGGCAAGATTTAACTGTACTGTCACAGCTGACACTCCAGTTGAAACTGATTGAATAACAAGTGACAAATTTCTACTGATTATGGCAGAGAACCTTTCATCTAAAATTTGTCTTCACAAGGATTGCGCAGCGACCTAGAATGCACCATGATAAATATTTCTGGGATAAGAACCCCAATGGCAGTACATCACTGATCCTTCAGTTCTAGGACATCTCCCCCAAAATCCTACCTTGGGCGCGGCAAGTCGAGAAGGAAGAGGGGAGAGGAGGCGAAGCTCACCAGGGAGGCGCAAGGAGGCCCTGCGATAGCTTAGTAGGAGCAGAGCTGGTCGGAGTTCAGGAAGATGGCGGCGACCCGAGGAAGAAGAGGTGTAGGGGGGTGGAGGGGTCGAGCGCCGTCGTGCCCTGCTTCCGCGGCTCGCCGGCCCGGTGTTGAAGCAGATTCCGCCCGCCGCACGCCTTGTCTGTCGCCTTGCATGGTGGAGCTCGAGCGGAAAAGTGCCGCGGGTTTCTAGGGTTTCGAGGGATGGGAAGGCGAGGGAGGGGGTGGGTGGGTGCGGCAAAGGCGAGGGAGGGGTGGGTGGGGGTGGCGGAGCCCGGGAGCGAGGTCGCCGGTGGGTGGGGGCGGCGGGGGCGAGAGGCGAGGGGCAAGATGTGGGAAAAGGACGAACGGCTGGCGAGATGGAATCTTGGATATTATAGTGGGGGGAAGGTTAGCAATGGTGCACCATCTAGGAGTGCGCCATAAAAACCGTGATAGCAATGGCGCACCTTCCCCTGGTGCGCCATTACTATTTTTTAGTTGCATCTAATAATTTTTTAGAAAATAACCATAAATTATAAAATGTTACGATATAAGTAGTTATTACTAATTTTTAAATACTTGCGTTGCAAAAAATTTGTGAATTGGTAAAACATTTATGAATATGAAAAAATATCATCAAATTTGAAAAAATATTCATGAATTCAAAAAGTTCCCATGAACTTTAAAAATATTCATGAGTTCAAAAAATATTAACAAATTCAATACTTTTTGTGAGTTAGAAAAATGTTCGCATTTTCAATTTTTTTTGCAAATTTAAGCAGGAAAAGGAACAGTGAAAAATAAAATACCAGAATAAACTTAAATAAAAATTGGTATATCAATGGCGCACCTCCTATGGGTGCGCCATAAATACCTTGATAGCAATGGCGCACCTTCTCCTGGTGCGCCATTAGTAACTCTTTTTTACCAGAATAAACATAAATATAAACAATTAAATTATCAGAAGAAAACACAAAGAAGCCCAAAGTGCCTGTAAATGATGATTTGCAACAAAACAAGAGGGAACAGAACAAAAATTCCAAATCCAAGAAGAAAGTGGTCGATATATACTTCAACTTGGGAGATGAAGACTACAATCCAAAAATTGCCATCTCCACATGTCGAAATACAATCGAGAAATGAAGACTACAATTTAAATACAATCGATCTTAGCTACCTTTTCACAATCTTCTAGCCCTTCTTTCTCGCGGTTGAATAATTTAGCCCTGAAACCCCTTGAGTTCTTCTCTTGAACGAACGTTATTTAGGTAGGGTGGTCCTGCTTCTTCTTGTGGTGTATGGTACTTCATCGCCGTCGTCATCTTCCATCTTTTGGTCGCCGTATTTGTCGAAGTCTTGCTCATTGGTGACTCCATCCATTCCGATGATGTTCCTTTTGCCTCTCCTCACGACAACACGACTGGTCTTTGACGGGTCGGTAATGAAGAAGCATTGGTACACTTGGGAAGCCAGTACCCATGGCTCATTTTTTGCGGTGACGTTTGCGCCCGCAGCCTTGGATTTGGCTTCGGGTGTAATCATGGTGGTGAAATGCCGGTCTTCTTTTAGGACGCTCTTGGCCCATCTGACACGGAACACCGGGACCTTCTCTCTAGCGTAGCTCAGCTCCCAGATCTCCTCGGTCCTTTCGTAGTATCTATCCTTGTCGTTACCGATGTAGGATTCCATCGTTACCCCGGAGTTTTGATAATGATCTTCATGTCCTTTTCCTCGGTGTAGAATGTGGAGCCGTTGATATCGTACGCCTCATAGGTCATTATGTTGTGCTCGGCGCCCTGTGACAAGGAGAATAATCAGTTTTTCTTCCGCGGAAGAATCCTCATGTAAAGGGTACGACAAAAGCTTCTCCTTGAACCAACGCGTGAAACATGAGTTGTGCTCTTTGATTATATCTCCGTCCATCCGCTGTTGGCCTCGGTCATTGTACGTCTTCTCAAGAAAGGTTTTGTGCTCTACCACCCAAGGATCGACCGCGTCTATGTGTTGTAGCGCAACTAGGTTTGCTCTTTCAAAGTCAGCGAGTCGACCCTTGAAGTCGACATGCATTTCGCAACGACCCTCGCGGTGACCCCATCCAGCGAGCCTGCCGAGGTGCCAATTGACGGGCAGACCAACATGGTTCTCGATGCCTAGATAATTCGTGCAATAGGAGATGCACTCTTCGGTCAGAAAGCCCTTGGCTATGCTTCCATTTGGATGTGCCCTGTTGCGAACGTATTCTTTGATGACACCATTCATCCTTTCGAACGACATCATGCTGTGCAGGAATGTCGGCCTGAGTTGGATGATATCCTCCACGATATGGACCACCAGATGCACCATAACATCGAACAATGAGGGCGGGAAGTACATCTCAAGCTCGCATAGTATCACCATGATCTCTTCCTGTAGCCTTCTGAGTTGCCTCATGGCAACCGACTTTCGAGAGATGACGTCGAAAAAGTTGCATAGGCCAAATAGCGTTTCACGGACGTGCGCGTCCTTGATCCCACATGTTCCAACTAGAAGTATCTGCGTCATCAGCACGTGATAGTCGTGAGACTTCATCCAGCTGAACTTCTGCTTCGTTGAGTCTAGGTATCTGCTTATCTTCCCCGTGTAACCGTAAGGAAGTTTTACTCCTAAGAGGCAGGTGAAAAACTGCTTGATCTCCTTCTGACTTAGAGTGAAGCATGCGGGACGGCAGTCATATTTGCCTTTGCAAGGACTTTCCGTGTCCTTCGCCTCATCATCATCATCATCATCATCATCATCATTATGGAATTTTGCGTGAAGCTCCTCCCTGATGCCCATTGATTGCAAGTCTGCCCTTGCTTTCGGCCTAGCTTTGGTTCTCTCTGGCATGTTGAGCAGGGTACCAAGCATACTCTCGCACACGTTATTTGTGATATGCATGACATCAAGGCTGTGAGGCACACGGAGGATCTTCCAGTACTTCAAGTCCTAGAAAACAGACCTCGTTTTCCATACCTTCAGCAGCGGCTCTGGCGTCTTTCGCTTCTTTTCCAGCGGTGGGCATTCTTTCCAATTTTTCAATAGCTCGTCTATTTCCTCGCCGCTCCTCGTACGTGGGGGTCTTCGGGGTTCAGTTTCACCATCGAACATATCCTTGTGTTTTCTCCATGCGTCATCGTCGCGAAGCCACCTTCGATGTCCCATGAACACGGTTTTCGAAGACCCGGGATCTCTATCTAGCTGGCGATACGTTGTGTCATCCATGCACCTGACGCATGCACAAAATCTGTGGACCATCTGCCCCGTGACATATCCATAACCGAGATAGTCGTGCACCGTCGTGAGCAGTGCGGCTCTCATAGGGAAATATTCTCTCTCTGCGGCATCCCACATATTGGCTGGCGTTTTCCACAGCGTGTCTAGCTCCTCTTTCAGCAGCCCCAGATACAGATTGATGTTGTTCCCTGGTTGTTTCGGCCCTTGAATTAGCATACTCATGTGAATGTACTTCCTCTTCATGCACATCCAAGGGGGCAGGTTGTACATCTATGTGTGCTTCTTTGGCTGCCAAACGGATTGACTCCATCGGTGCTCGCGCCCAACATGATGTTCCTTGGATCGTCCCCAAATTCTGGGTGTTCGAAGTTCAACGCTTGCCACTGGCTCGCATCCTTAGGGTGACTCAGCATCTTGTCTTTTTTATTTATCTCCAGATCATTTCCGTCATCTTCTCGCTTCTTCTTGTCCCTATCTGCGTGCCTATGCAGGAGCTTTGCTTGCTTAGGGTCCGCGAAATACTGCTGCAGACGAGGAGTGATCGGAAAGTACCACACCACTTTTCGAGGAGCTTTCTTCCTCTTCTTGTATCGAGTGACGCCACACACCGGACATATGGTAGAATCTGCGTGCTCGTCCCGACAAATGATGCAATCATTCATGCACACATGGTATTTCACGTGCAGTAAATCCAGAGGACACACGATTTTCTTCGCCTCCTCGAAACTGGTCGGGCACTTGTTCCCCTTGGGAAGACGTTCGTGCCAGAATGACATGTTCTCGTCGAAGCATGCGTCGGACATTTTGTGTTTTACCTTCATCTCCAGAGCCATGAGCGTTACTTTCAGGCGGGTATCCTCGGGCCTGCATCCTTCATACAATGGGGTAACCGCGTCTGTCTCAAGTTGATCCAGCTTGTCTTTCTCTCGGGCGGCAGCTCTTGCGTTACCCGTCTACATGAGAAGCAACTCTTGAATATGAGGGTCCTGCACCCAGCCCATCGATGGTCCATCATCGTCTGCTCCGGCATCTTCAACTTCATGATCATGCCCTTCGTCTTGATCTTCCTCATCATCATGTCCGGCATCTTCTACATGATGACTGTGTCCTGCATCTACTTCGTGATCATGTCCTGGAGATTCTTTGTCTTCTCGCCCGCCCTCGCCGGTATTGTCTTGCTGCCCTTCCTTATTTGTTGCCCGGCCCCCATGGACGATTTCATAATCATCTTCATCACCTTGCCACCGATAGCCATCCATGAAACCACGCACGAGCAGGTGGTCCCGCATGTTGGGGAACGTTGCATGGAAAACAAAAATTTTTCTCTACGTTCACCAAGATCAATCTAGTAGATGCAACTACGAGGGGAGAGTAGGATCCACATACCCTTGTAGATCGCTAAGCGGAAGCGTTATGAACGCGGATGATGGAGTCGTACTCGCCGCGATTCAGATCGCCGAAGATCCTAGCACCGAAGCAACGGTGCCTCCGCGTTCTTCACACGTACGGCTCGGGGACGTCTCCTCCTTCTTGATCCAGCAAGGGGTGGAGGAGAGGTTGATGGAGAACCGGCAGCACGACGGCGTGGTGGTGATGGTGGAGAAGAACTCCGGCAGGGCTTCGCCTAAGCACCGCGGGAGAAGAAGATGTTATGGGAGAGGGAGGGCAGCACCGAGGCACGAACTTGTATTTGCTGCCCTCCCTTTGCCTCACTATATATAGGGGGGGTGGAGAGGTGAGGGCGCCCTAGGGTTTCCCCCCTAGGGGGCCGGCGGCCAGGGCAAGGGGGGGCGGCGGCCAAGGCAGGGGGGGGCGGCGGCCAGGGCCAGGCCCTAGGGTTTCCCCCCCTAGGTGCCTTGCCCCCCACTCCAAAGGGGTGCGGCTGCCCTAGGGGGTCCCACCCCCTTAGCCGCATGAGGAGAGGGCCCAGGGGGGGGCGCACAGCCCCCTGAGGGCTGTGGTGTCCCCCCTTGTGGCCCATTAGGCCCAGAACTTCTTCCGGACCCCCCGAAATCCTTTCCGGTACTCCGCCGATTTCCCGATGCTCCCCGGAACACTTCCGGACTCCGAAACCTTTCATCCTATATATCAATCTTCGTCTCCGGACCATTCCGGAGACCCTCGTCATGTCCGGGATCTCATCCGGGACTCCGAACAACCTTCGGTAACCATACACTTTTCTCACTAACAACCCTAGCGTCACCGAACGTTAAGTGTGTAGACCCTGCGGGTTCGGAAACCATGTAGACATGACCGAGACACTCCCAGGTCAATAACCAATAGCGGGATCTGGATACCCATATTGGTTCCCACATGTTTCTCGATGATCTCATCGGATGAACCACGATGTCAAGGATTCAGGCAATCCCGTATACAGTTCCTTTTGTCTCGTCGGTATGTTACTTGCCCGAGATTCGATCGTCGGTATCTCTATACCTAGTTCAATCTCGTTACCGGCAAGTCTCTTTACTCGTTACCGTAATACATAATCCGTGACCAACTACTTAGTCACTTTGAGCTCATTGAGATGACGTATTACCGAGTGGGCCCGGAGATACCTCTCCGTCACACGGAGTGACAAATCCCAGTCTCGATCCATGTCAACTCAACAGACACCCTCGGAGATACCTGTAGAGTACCTTTATAGTCACCCAGTTACGTTGCGACGTTTGGCACACACAAAGCACTCCTACGGTGTCAGTGAGTTACATGATCTCATGGTCATAGGAACTTATACTTGACATGCAGAAAACTATAGCGACAACTGACACGATCAAAAGCTATGTTTAACGTTTGGGTCTCGTCCATCACATCATTCTCCTAATGACGTGATCCCGTTATCAAATGACAACTCATGTCTATGACCTGGAAACCGCGGTCATCTTTGATCAACGAGCTAGTCCTGTAGAGGCTCACTAGGGACACAAAGTCTGTCTATTTATCCACACATGTATTTGAGTTTCCAATCAATACAATTATAGCATGCATAATAAACGATTATCATGAACAAGGAAATATAATAATAACTCTTTTATTATTGCCTCTAGGGCATATTTCCAACAGTCTCCCACTTGCACTAGAGTCAATAATCTATCATTACAAGGTAATGAATCTAACACCCATAGAGTCTTGGTGTTGATCGTGCTTAGCCCGTGGAAGAGGCTTAGTCAACGGATCTGCAACATTCAAATCCGTGTGTACTTTGCAAATGTTTATGTCCTCCTCCTTGACCGAATCGCGGATGGAATTGAAGCGTCGCTTTATGTGTCTGGTCCTCTTGTGAAACCTTGGTTCCTTGGCTAGAGCAATGGCACCAGTGTTGTCACAGAACAGAGTCATTGGGTTCAGTGCACTAGGCACAACTCCAAGATCTGTCATGAACTCCTTCATCGAGACACCTTCCTTTGCCGCCTCCGAGGCAGCTATATACTCCGCTTCACATGTAGAATCAGCTACCACGCTTTGCTTGGAACTGCACCAGCTTACCGCTCCCCCGTTGAGAATATATACGTATCCGGTTTGAGACTTAGAGTCATCCGGATCAGTGTCAAAGCTTGCATCGACGTAACCCTTTACGACGAGCTCTTGATCACCTCCATAAACGAGAAACATATCCTTAGTCCTTTTCAGGTACTTTAGGATATTCTTGACCGCTGTCCAGTGATCCATACCAGGATTACTTTGAAACCTTCCGGCCATACTTATGGCAAGGCTGACATCTGGTCTTGTGCACAGCATTGCATACATGATAGAGCCTATGGCTGAAGCATAGGGGACGACACTCATCTTTTCTCTATCTTCCGCAGTTACTGGGCACTGAGTCTTACTCAACTTTGTACCTTGCAATACCGGCAAGAACCCCTTCTTGGATTGATCCATTTTGAACTTCTTCAAAACTTTATCAAGGTATGTGCTTTGTGAAAGTCCTATCAAGCGTCTTGATCTATCTCTATAGATCTTGATGCCCAATATGAAAGCAGCTTCACCGAGATCTTTCATCGAAAAACTCTTGTTCAAATACCCCTTCACGCTATCCAAAAATTCTATATTGTTTCCAATCAGCAATATGTCATCCACATATAATATTAGAAACGCTATAGAGCTCCCACTCACTTTCTTGTAAATACAAGCTTCATTGTAAACTTGTATAAACCCAAATGCTTTGATCACCTCATCAAAGCGAAGATTCCAACTCCGAGATGCTTGCACCAGCCCATAAATGGAACGCTGAAGCCTGCATACTTTGTCAGCATTCTCTGGATCGACAAAACCTTCTGGTTGCATCATATACAACTCTTCCTTAAGAAAACCATTAAGGAACGCTGTTTTGACATCCATCTGCCAAATTTCATAATCGAAATATGCAGCTATTGCCAACATGATTCGGACGGATTTAAGCATCGCTACGGGTGAGAAAGTCTCATCGTAGTCAATCCCTTGAACTTGTGAAAAACCCTTTGCCACAAGTCGAGCTTTATACACGGTGACATTACCGTCAGCGTCCGTCTTCCTCTTAAAAATCCATTTATTCTGAATGGCCTTCCGCCCTTCAGGTAATACTTCCAAAGTACATACTTTGTTTTCATACATGGATCCCATCTCGGATTTCATGGCCTCTAACCATTTGTCGGAATCTGGGCCCACCATCGCTTCTCCATAGCTCGTAGGTTCACCGTTGTCTAACAACATGACCTCCAAGACAGGGTTACCATACCACTCAGGTGCAGTGCGTACCCTTGTCGACCTACGAGGTTCGGTAGTAACTTGATCGGAAGCTTCTTGATCATCATCATTGGCTTCCTCTTCAACCTCTGTAGGCTCCACAAAAACATCTTTCTGTGCTGCGCTACTTTCTGGTTGAAGCAGAGGTTCAATAACCTCATCAAGTTCTACCTTCCTCCCACTCAATTCTTTCGAGAGAAACTCTTTCTCGAGGAAGGACCCGTTCTTAGCGACAAACACTTTGCCCTCGGATCTGAGATAGAAGGTGTACCCAACTGTTTCTTTTGGGTATCTATGAAGACACATTTGTCCGCTTTGGGTTCGAGCTTTTCTGGCTGAAGCCTTTTGACATAAGCATCGCAACCCCAAACCTTGAGAAAAGACAACTTAGGTTTCTTACCAAACCACAGTTCATACGGTGTTGTCTCAACGGACTTAGATGGAGCCCTATTTAAAGTGAATGCAGCTGTCTCTAACGCATATCCCCAAAACGATAGTGGCAAGTCGGCAAGAGACATCATAGAACGTACCATATCTAATAGGGTTCGATTACGACGTTCGGACACACCATTACGCTGTGGTGTTCCAGGTGGTGTCAACTGTGAAACAATTCCACATTTTCTTAAGTGATCACCAAACTCATAACTCAGATATTCTCCCCCTCGATCAGATCGTAGGAACTTGATCTTCTTGTTACGATGATTTTCAACTTCACTCTGAAATTGCTTGAACTTTTCAAAAGTTTCAGACTTATGCTTCATCAAGTAAATATACCCATATCTACTAAAGTCGTCAGTGAAGGTGAGAAAATAACGATATCCACCGCGCGCCGTTACACTCATCGGACCGCACACATCAGTATGTATGATTTCCAATAAGTCACTTGCCCGTTCCATTGTCCCTGAAAACGGGGTCCTTGTCATCTTGCCCATGAGGCACGGCTCGCACGTGTCAAGTGATTCAAAATCAAGAGACTCCAAAAGTCCATCAGCATGGAGCTTCCTCATGCGTTTCACGCCGATATGACCGAGACGGCAGTGCCACAAGAAAGTGGTATTATCATTATCTACTCTACATCTTTTGGCATCAATGTTATGTACATGTGTATCATCACTATCGAGATTCAATAAGAATAAACCCCTAACTTCGGGTGCATGACCATAAAAGATATTACTCATATAAATAGAACAACCATTATTCTCTGACTTAAATGAGTAACCGTCTCGCAATAAACAAGATCCAGATATAATGTTCATGCTTAACGCAGGCACTAAATAACAATTATTCAGGTTCATAACTAATCCCGATGGTAATCGAAGAGCGAGCGTGCCGACGGCGATCACATCAACCTTGGAACCATTTCCCACGCGCATCGTCACTTCGTCCTTCGCCAGCCTCCGTTTATTCTGCAGTTCCTGTTTAGAGTTGCAAATGTGAGCAACCGAACCGGTATCAAATACCCAGGCACTACAACGAGAGTTGGTAAGGTACACATCAATAACATGTATATCACATATACCTTTGTTGTTGTTGGCCCCCTTCTTGTCCGCCAGATACTTGGGGCAGTTCCGCTTCCAGTGGCCATTCCCCTTGCAATAGAAACACTCAGTCTCTGGCTTGGGCCCAGCCTTGGGTTTCTTCACTGGATTGACAACTGCTTTGCCACCCTTCTTAGAGTTACCCTTCTTGCCCTTGCCATTCTTCTTGAAACTGGTGGTCTTATTGACCATCAACACTTGATACTCCTTCTGGATGTCTGCCTCAGCGACTTTCAGCATCGAAAACAGCTCGGCGATGGTCTTGTTCATCCCTTGCATGTTATATTGCTGCACGAAGCTCTTGTAGCTTGGAGGGAGTGACTGGAGAATTCTGTCAATGATAGCCTCATCCGGGAACACAAGTCCTAGATCAGCTATGCGGGTATAGTACCCAGACATCTTCAGTAAGTGCTCACTGACAGACGAATTCTCCTCCATCTTGCAAGCGAAGAATTTATCGGTGGTCTCATACCTCTCGATCTTAGCATTCTT
Source organism: Secale cereale (assembly GCA_902687465.1). Taxonomy (NCBI): domain Eukaryota; kingdom Viridiplantae; phylum Streptophyta; class Magnoliopsida; order Poales; family Poaceae; genus Secale; species Secale cereale. Next base: position 202,911,532 of record LR738714.1, read on the forward strand.
CTCAAAGATGAACTTCAACTCCGTGTACATCTCATATGCACCATGACGTTCAAAACGCCTTTGAAGTCCTCCTTCCAAGCCGTACAACATGGCACACTGCACTATCGAATAGTCATCCGAACGCGTCTGCCAGACGTTCATAACGTCCGCAGAGGCTCCAGGAGCGGGGGGGTCACCTAGCGGTGCATTTAGGACATAAACCTTTTGGGCAGCTGTGAGGATGATCCTCAGATTGCGGAGCCAGTCCACAAAGTTGCTCCCGTCATCTTTCAGTTTAGCTTTCTCTAGGAACGCATTAAAATTCAGGGGAGCTACTGCGCGAGCCATCTACAACAAAAATTTGCAAAGACATTTTAGACTATTGTACATGATAAGTGAGTTATTACCTAATCAAATTAATTATAACTCCCACTCAAATTGACATCCCTCCGGTCATTCGAGCGTGACATGATCCAAATTCACCAACCCAAGTCCGATCATCACGTGAGATGAGGTGGTGTCAATGGTGAACATCAACATGTTGATCATATCTACTATACGACTCATGCTCGACCTTTCGGTCCTCCGTGTTCCGAGGCCATGTCTGTACATGCTAGGCTCGTCAAGTCTAACCCGAGTGTTCTGCATGTGCAAAACTGGCTTGCACCCGTTGTATGCGAACGTAGAGTCTATCACACCCGATCATCACGTGGTGCTTCGAAACGACGAACCTTCGCAACGGCGCACACTCGGGGGGAACACAATTTTATCTTGAAATTTTAGTGAAGGATCATCTTATAATGCTACCGTCGTCCTAAGCAAAATAAGATGCATAAAAGGATTAACATCACATGCAAATCATAAGTGACATGATATGGCCATCAACTCGTGCTTTTGATCTCCATCTCCAACGCACCGGCATGATCTCCATCGTCACCGGCGCCACACCATGATCTCCATCATCATGATCTCCATCATCGTGTCGCCATCGGGGTTGTCGGCGCCCACCATGCTCTTACTACTATTGCTACCGTTTAGCGATAAAGTAAAGCATTACAAAGCGCTTAATGATTGACACGCAGGTCATACAAAAATTAAAGACAACCCTATGGCTCCTGCCGGTTGCCGTATGCATCGACATGCAAGTCGATATTAACTATTACAACATGATCATCTCATACATAAAATATAATTCATCATGTCATTGGCCATATCATATCACATGCATACCCTGCAAAAACAAGTTAGACGTCCTCTAATTTGTTGTTGCATGTTTTACGTGGCTGCTATGGGTATCTAGCAAGAACGCTTCTTACCTACGCAAAACCACAACGGTGATATTCAAGTTGCTATTTAACCTTCTACAAGGACCGCCTTGTTCTATTCCGATTCAACTAAGATAGGAGAGACAGACACCCGCCAGCCATCTTATGCAACAAAAGTCACATGTCTGTCGATGGAACAGGTCTCATGTACGTGGACATGTAAAGTTGGTCCGGGCCGCTTCATCCTATAATACCGCTGAATCAAGAAAGACTAAGGAGGGCAGCAATTTAAACATCAACGCCACAAACCCTTTTGTGTTCTACTCGAGAAAGCATCTACGCAAGATCCTAGCTCATGATGCCACTGTTGGGGAACGTTGCATGGAAAACAAAAATTTTTCTCTACGTTCACCAAGATCAATCTAGTAGATGCAACTACGAGGGGAGAGTAGGATCCACATACCCTTGTAGATCGCTAAGCGGAAGCGTTATGAACGCGGATGATGGAGTCGTACTCGCTGCGATTCAGATCGCCGAAGATCCTAGCACCGAAGCAACGGTGCCTCCGCGTTCTTCACACGTACGGCTCGGGGACGTCTCCTCCTTCTTGATCCAGCAAGGGGTGGAGGAGAGGTTGATGGAGAACCGGCAGCACGACGGCGTGGTGGTGATGGTGGAGAAGAACTCCGGCAGGGCTTCGCCTAAGCACCGCGGGAGAAGAAGATGTTATGGGAGAAGGAGGGCAGCACCGAGGCACGAACTTGTATTTGCTGCCCTCCCTTTGCCTCACTATATATAGGGGGGGTGGAGAGGTGAGGGCGCCCTAGGGTTTCCCCCCTAGGGGGCCGGCGGCCAGGGCAAGGGGGGGCGGCGGCCAAGGCAGGGGGGCGGCGGCCAGGGCCAGGCCCTAGGGTTTCCCCCCTAGGTGCCTTGCCCCCCACTCCAAAGGGGTGCGGCTGCCCTAGGGGGTCCCACCCCCTTAGCCGCATGAGGAGAGGGCCCAGGGGGGGGCGCACAGCCCCCTGAGGGCTGTGGTGTCCCCCCTTGTGGCCCATTAGGCCCAGAACTTCTTCCGGACCCCCCGAAATCCTTTCCGGTACTCCGCCGATTTCCCGATGCTCCCCGGAACACTTCCGGACTCCGAAACCTTTCATCCTATATATCAATCTTCGTCTCCGGACCATTCCGGAGACCCTCGTCATGTCCGGGATCTCATCCGGGACTCCGAACAACCTTCGATAACCATACACTTTTCTCACTAACAACCCTAGCGTCACCGAACGTTAAGTGTGTAGACCCTGCGGGTTCGGAAACCATGTAGACATGACCGAGACACTCCCAGGTCAATAACCAATATCGGGATCTGGATACCCATATTGGTTCCCACATGTTTCTCGATGATCTCATCGGATGAACCACGATGTCAAGGATTCAGGCAATCCCGTATACAGTTCCTTTTGTCCCGTCGGTATGTTACTTGCCCGAGATTCGATCGTCGGTATCTCTATACCTAGTTCAATCTCGTTACCGGCAAGTCTCTTTACTCGTTACCGTAATACATAATCCCGTGACCAACTACTTAGTCACTTTGAGCTCATTGAGATGACGTATTACCGAGTGGGCCCGGAGATACCTCTCCGTCACACGGAGTGACAAATCCCAGTCTCGATCCATGTCAACTCAACAGACACCCTCGGAGATACCTGTAGAGTACCTTTATAGTCACCCAGTTACGTTGCGACGTTTGGCACACACAAAGCACTCCTACGGTGTCAGTGAGTTACATGATCTCATGGTCATAGGAACTTATACTTGACATGCAGAAAACTATAGCGACAACTGACACGATCAAAAGCTATGTTTAACGTTTGGGTCTCGTCCATCACATCATTCTCCTAATGACGTGATCCCGTTATCAAATGACAACTCATGTCTATGACCTGGAAACTGCGGTCATCTTTGATCAACGAGCTAGTCCTGTAGAGGCTCACTAGGGACACAAAGTCTGTCTATTTATCCACACATGTATTTGAGTTTCCAATCAATACAATTATAGCATGGATAATAAACGATTATCATGAACAAGGAAATATAATAATAACTCTTTTATTATTGCCTCTAGGGCATATTTCCAACACCGCACCTGGCTGGAATCCGGGTCCATAAGGCTCTTCAGCTTGCAAGATCGACTCGAACATCTTATCTCCGTCTCGTTCTTTTGAAGCATCTCGGCCTTCGCGGAGCTCAAAAACCTATTCACGATGCCTTCGGTCATCGTGCAGACCATGGTCGCCTACGGGGTAGAGCAAAACGATATTTTAGAAACAAAAAAAATTTGGCATGACTTTGCCTAAAAATAGGACCAAAAAGAATGCATAGTGCCAAATTCTCGCCGAAACGGAAATGAATCAACATTCCGGCAAAATATTGGCAACTATCGCATTTCAAGTACCGGTACCTGCAAACACAAACATATGCAACACCACAAACATACGTAGATCTAGGCCATAAAAAGTGTGTACGTTGGAGAGGGAAAAAAGTAGATCTACAACATAAAGAAAGCTTTCCCCTTACTTACCTATCAAAAAAAAAAGGAAATTTAACCACTTAATTTGGGTGAATCTATGGTGCAAATGAGCTAAGGAGGAGGAGGCAGCCGAGACCAAGCTAGAGGGTGTGGAAAGAATGAAGTGGGGAAAGTGAGTGTGTGGTAGCTAGGGTGGTTGTCAAAAATATCAGCTCTCAGGTTACCAATGGTACACCACCTAAGCATGCGCCATTGGTAACCAGGGTTACTAATGGCACACCAGGTGTGCGGTGCGCCACTACTAGTTTTGAAAAAAATCAAAAATAAATTGTGTAGTGGCGCATCGTGGGTGCGGTGCGCCATTACTAGTTAAACTAGTAATGGCGCACTGTACCCTAGTACGCCATTGCTAAGTCTGGGAAGGGGTGTGGGGCCAGGACAAAACTAGTAATGGCACACCGCACGCCAGGTGCGCCATTAGTAATATGGCCATTAATGGCGCACCTATATCTGGTGCGCCACTGCTATATAGCAGTGGCTCACCACATACATGGTGCGCCATTAATGTACATATCAGCTATAGCCGTTTTTCTAGTAGTGTATGGTTGGATGTACAAAATCTTAGTGCAAAAGAACGTCACTTTATATTGCCACTTGTGATATGGACCTTTATTATGCAGTCTGTCGCTTTTATTGCTTCCATATCCCAAGATCGTATAAAGTTTATTTTCTCCACACTAATAGATCATACATATTTAGAGAGTTGAAACAATGACAACTTGCTTGAAGGATCTTACTCAATCCATAGGTAGATATGGTGGACTCTCATGGTAAAACTGGGTTTAAGGATGTATGAAAGCACAAGTAGTATCTCTACTTGGTGCAAGGAGTTTGGCTAACATGAGGGGGAAAGGCAAGCTCAACATGTTGGATGATCCATGATAATATACTTTATTTCAGATATAAGAAAACATAACCCATTACGTTGTCTTCCTTGTCCAACATCAACTCTTTAGCATGTCATATTTTAATGGGTGCTCACAATCATAAAAAATGTCCAAGATAGTATATATATATATGTGAAAACCTATGTTTCTTTATTACTTCCTATTAATTGCAACTATGACCAAAACTTTGTTTGTCAACTCTCAACAACTTTTATTCATCATACTCTTTATATGTGAAATCATTGCTCTCCATAAGATCAATATGAGCTCTTGGGTTCTTTTTAATATTTCTTTTATCCTCTCATGATCATAGTGACATAATCAAGTCCTTGATTCAAAACTAAACTTTATTATATAAAGCTCACAGACTCGATTACGAAGATAAAGATCATAAAGCAAAGCTAACAACTAGATCATACTAAACTTTATTCTACTAGATCAAGATATAACCAAAAGGATCAAACTAAGAAAGACGGTAAAGATAGAAGTGTGATGGTGATATGATACCGGGGCACCTCCCCCAAGCTTGGCAGTTGCCAAGGGGAGTGCCCATACCCATGTGATTATGTCTCTTTCTTCGGAGGTGGTGATGATGTAGTTGTTGATGATGTAGGCTTGTCATCTATCTTCCAAGGCATATGCTCACCATCGTAGAAGGATGATCGAGTCTCCGGGATCCTCAAATCTGCACCCAAACTCATCTTCTTGAATCTACATTCATACTCATAGTTTTGGTTTTGCAGGTCATAGATCTGGAATTGGAGGCGCTCGATTTTCTCGTGGAGCTTGGAGATGGCCTCCCCAATGTTCTTGGCATCCAGCTTGTGGTTGTTGGTGAACTCCGTGATCATCATGTGGTTGGCGTTGAGTCCTCGTTCCACCATACCCTGGAACTTGAAAACTTGTTGCTCCATTGGTTCGAGTCTTGTCTCCTTGCTTCCGGTCCTCCTTTGTCCCTCAACACGACGGATGTGCAGCACCCCCTCACGTACCTCAATGTTTTGACGGTGTTGCAGCACCTCCGCGAGGTAGGGGTTGATGACCTTCTAGAAAAACTTGTCCTTGGGGGCGCTTGAAGACGTCATCGTGATCTAGATCTGTCAGAAACACAGCTCGAAACAATAGCAGAGGATTTTGGCATGATACGGTGGTCAAAACCTTCGGGAGATTATATAATCATTTTTTACCGACCAAAAGAAGTATCATGCAAGAAAACACAGTCCGGAAGGCGCACGAGGTGCCCACGAGGTAGGGGGGCGCGCCCAGGGGGTAGGGCGCGACCTCCACCCTCGTGGATGCCTCGTGTCTCGTTCAGACTACTTCTTATTTTCCTAATTTTTTAAATATTCCAAACGGAGAAAAATTGTCTTTAGAACTGTTTTGGAGTCGGTTTACTTACCGTACCACATACCTCTTCCTTTTCGGAGTCTGAATCATTCCGAATGTGTCCCTTATGTATTCCTCCGGGGTTACGGTTTCAATAACATTGGTTTCAACATTTATGGGATTACCTAAGATATAATGTTTGATTCTTTGGCCGTTCACCACCTTCGGCTTTGTGCCTTCGAAGTTATTAATTTTATGGCACCGGCTCGATAGACCTCCTCGATAATCTAAGGACCTTCCCATTTAGAGAGAAGTTTCCCTGCAAAAAATCTTAAACGAGAGTTGTATAGCAAGACATAATCACCTACATTAAACTCACGCTTTTGTATCCTTTTGTCATGCCATCTTTTGAATTTTTCTTTAAAAAGTTTGGCATTTTCATAGGCATGGGTTCTCCATTCATCAAGCGAGCTAATGTCAAAACCTCTTCTCACCGGCAAGTTTGAAATCATAATTGAGCTCTTTAATAGCCCAATATGCCTTATGTTCTAGTTCAAGAGGTAAGTGACATGCTTTTCCATAAACCATTTTATACGGAGACATACCCATAGGATTTTTATATGCCGTTCTATAAGCCCATAATGCATCGTCAAGTTTCTTGGACCAATTCTTTCTAGATCTATTAACAGTATTTTGCAAAATAATTTCATCTCTCTATTACTTAGTTCTACTTGACCACTAGACTGTGGGTGGTAAGGGGATACAATTCTATGATTAACATCATACTTCGCAAGCATTTTACGGAAAGCACCATGAATAAAATGTGAACCACCATCAGTCATTAAGTATCTAGGGACTCCAAAGCTCGGAAAAATAACTTCTCTAAGCATCTTAATAGAGGTGTTGTGATCAGCACTACTAGTTGGAATAGCTTCTACCCACTTAGTAACGTAATCAACAGCAACTAAAATATGTGTATACCCATTAGAGGAAGGAAACGATCCCATATAATAAAAGCCCCAAACATCAAATGGTTCAATAACAAGTGAATAATTCATAGGCATTTCTTGACGTCTACTAATATTACCAATTCTTTGACATTCATCACAAGACAAGACAAACTTACGGGCATCCTTGAAGAGAGTAGGCCAAATAAAACCAGATTGCAGTACCTTATGTGCAGTTCTATCTCCAGCATGGTGTCCTCCATAAGCCTCGGAGTGACATGTGCGTAGGATCTGTTCCTGTTCATGCGCAGGTACACAACGTCTAATAATACCATCTACACCTTCTTTATAAAGGTGTGGGTCATCCTAGAAGTAATGTCTTAAATCATAGAAAAACCTTTTCTTTTGCTGGTATGTGAAACTAGGTGGTATGAATTTAGCAACAATGTAATTAGCATAATCAGCATACCATGGAGCAGTACAAGAAGCATTTATGATGGCTAATTGTTCATCAGGAAAGCTATCATCAATAGGTAGTGGGTCATTAAGAATATTCTCTAACCTAGACAAGTTGTATGCAACGGGGTTCTCAGCTCCCTTTCTATCAGTAATATGTAAATCAAATTCTTATAGCAGGAGAACCCAACTAATAAGTCTAGGTTTAGCATCTTTCTTTTCCATAAGATATTTAATAGCAGCATGACCAGTGTGAATAGTTACTTTAGAATCAACAATATAAGGTCTGAACTTATCACAAGCAAATACAACTGCTAAAAATTCTTTTTCAGTAGTAGCATAATTTCTCTCGGCAATGTCTAGAGTTCTACTAGCATACTGGATAAACTTTAATTTCTTATCAACTCTTTGTCCTAGAACAACACCTATAGGATAATCACTAGCATCGCACATAATTTCAAAGGGTATATTCCAGTCAGGTGGCTGGACAATCGGTGCCGAGATCAAAGCTTTCTTAAGTATTCTGAATGCTTCTACACAATCAACATAAAAGACAAAATGAACATTTTTTTGTAAGATATTAGTTAGAGTCCAAGAGATTTTTGAGATGTCCTTAAGGAACCTCCTATAAAAACCGACATGACGAAGGAAACTTCATATACCTTTGATGTCCTTGGGATACGGCATCTTCTCAATAGCATCAACTTTAGCTTTGTCAACTTCAATACCTCTTTCAGAAATTTTATGCCCCAAGACAATACCTTCATTAACCATAAAGTGGCACTTTTCCCAATTCAAGACAAGATTAGTTTCTTGACATCTCTGCAAAACTCGATCGAGGTTGCTTAGGCAATCATCAAAAGAAGTTCCATAAACGGAAAAATCATCCATGAAAACCTCCACAATCTTTTCACAAAAATCAGAGAATATAGCCATCATGCATCTTTAATAGGTAGCAGGTGCATTACATAAACCAAAAGGCATGCGTCTATAAGCAAAGGTACCGAAAGGACAAGTAAAAGTTGTCTTTTCTTGATCCTCTTTTGACACAGGTTTTTGAGAGAAACCAGAATAGCCATCTAGAAAGCAAAAATGAGTACGTTTGGATAACCTTCCTAGCATTTGATCAATAAATGGTAGAGGGTAATGATCTTTCTTAGTAGCTTTATTTAATTTGCGTAAATCAATTACCATTCTATAACTTATAACAATTCTTTGTGGGATCAATTCATCTTTATCATTAGGAACAACAGTAATACCTCCCTTCTCAGGGAAACAATGGACATGACTTACCCACTGACTATCAGCAACCGGATAAATTATACCTGCCTCTAGAAGCTTTAGTATTTCATTCCTTACCACTTCTTTCATCCTAGGATTTAACCGTCATTGGTGATTAACAACCGGTTTAGCATCCTTCTCCAATTTTACCTTGTGTTGGCATAGAGGGGACTAATGTCCTTAAGATCATCAAGAGTATATCCAATAGCAACACGGTGCATCTTCAGAGTTTTCAATAATTTCTCTTCTTCCTACTCTGAAAGGTTAGCACTAATATTAACATGATATATCTTCTTTTCATCGAGATAAGCATACTTAAGAGTATCAGGTAATGGTTTGAGTTCAAACACGGGATCACCCTTGGGTGGAGGAGGATCCCCTAGAATTTCAACAGGCAAGTTGTGTTTTAGTAAAGGTCCCTGTTTATAGAATATTTCATCTATTTCCCTTATCTCATTCATAAACATATCATTTTCATTGTCTAGTAAATATTGTTCTAAAGGATCGTTAGGAGGCACACCAATAGAAGCAAGATCAATAATTTCATCCTTACTAGGCAATTCTTTGTCATGGGATTGTCTATGAAATTTTGCAAAGTTAAAATCATGAGACATATCCCCTAAACCAACAGTAACAATGTCCTTTTCGCAGTTTATCTTAGCATTAACAGTATTCAAGAAGGGTCTACCAAATATAATGGGGCAAAAATCATGTTGTGGGGAACCACGAACAAGAAAATCAGCAGGGTATTTAACTTTCCCACACAAGACTTCAACATCTCTAACAATCCCAACTCGGGAAATAGTGTCTCTATTGGCAAGCTTAATAGTAACATCAATACCTTCTAGTTTAGTAGGTGCAGTATCGTGCATAATTTCTTCATATAAGGAATGAGGTATTGCACTAGCACTAGCACCCATATCACATAAGCCATGATAGAAATGATCTCCTATTTTAACAGAAATAACAGGCACGCCTACAATAGGTCTATGTTTATTCTTAATATCGGGTCTAGCAATTCTAGCAGCTTCATCACAAAGGTAAATAACATGCACATCAATATTATCGACCAAGAGATCCTTAACCATAGCAATACTAGGTTCAACTTTAATTTTCTCAAAGGGTGTAGGTGTTCTAGTATTACTCTTACGAACCAAATTTGAAGCTTTGGCATGATCCTTTATTCTAACAGGGAAGGGTGGTTTCTCAATGTAAGCAGTAGTAACAATAGGATCAACATTATATGTGATAGTCTTTTCTTCAACTTTAACTGGTTCAACTACTTTTACTTCAATCAGAGGTTGAAATTTAAACCACTTCTCCTTGGGGAGATCAACATGAGTAGCAAATGATTCACAGAAAGAAGCTACTATCTCAGAGTCAAGTCCATATTTAGTGCTAAATTCACGAAAAACATCTGTATCCATAAAAGATATAACACAATCAAACTTAGGTGTACAAGAAGTATCGAGCATGGAGCGATTATTGAGAGAAAGCCGAGCATAAATTATTTGAATAATCATTTTTCTTGAGAGCTTATGATTGTGCATGAATATAACATTGACTTAGCCTCCCCCAAGCTTGAGTGATACTTTCTCCTTCACGAGGCCAAAAATTATATATATAATTACGATCACGATGAACCTGATGCATAGGATAAAACTTCTGATGAAATTCCAATTTCAACCGGTTGTAGTTCCAGGATCCAATATCATCGCATAGCCTAAACCATGTAAATGCATCTCCCTTCAAAGATAAAGGGAAGACCTTCTTCTTGATCACATCCTCGGGCATACCTGCAAGCTTAAATAATCCACAAACTTCATCCACATAGATTAGGTGCAAGTTGGGATGCAATGTTCCATTTCCTTTAAAGGGATTACCTAGAAGTTTCTCTATCATACTGTCGGTGTCAAAACTGGTGGATCTCGGGTAGGGGGGCCCGAACTATGTGTCTGAGGATTGATGTTAACAGGAGGCAGGGGACACGATGTTTACCTAGGTTCAGGCCCTCTCGATCGAGGTAAAACCCTACTTTCCGCGATATTAGTATGGATGAATATGTGTACAAGAGTTGATCTACCTCGGAGCAATACTTCGAGGACATCATCGAGGGCGCCCTCCTTGTAGAAGGCCAGTGTTCGAAGGATGTTGCCTTTGAATTATTGTATCCGGATGTGAAGACTATGCTTATGAATCCAGTGTATATAAATTTTGCGCTATTTATAATATCAGCGGCTTTTTTCCTCCTATGTGACTGTTTATTTTAAATCTGAAAGTTTCCAGTCATCGGCTTCAGCCCCCAGGTACATAGTACTTGGGTGTTTGGTCATATGCAAATACACTCTTTATCCAACGTCTTGGTCCGTATAGGAGGTGTATGCGGAGTGAACCAGGCAATCAGACTATGCGGTGTTATTCCTTTCACTTATTCGTAGGAGTTTGACAAGTGGGGCTAGGTACTAGCCCCTAGTGCGGATGATGTATCCAATTGCACTTGGCTGGGCGAAAAAACCAACCCTTCGTATAACACGGGGTAGATCTCTATCGATCATAGTATAAAACTAAGTCACCGGATTGCAGACCAGGTTCTCGCTGATCATGACAGTCAGTTTTCGGCTTTCTCTACTGAGGTACATGACCAGACTAGCCAGAAGTACTATCGCAACAGTTCTCCCTTTACACCCTAGCCGAACAATCGGGAACGTAGGGGTAAGCACAGGAGCCGGGCAACCCAACTATTGACCAAAGACATAATTCGAAACCGATGCATATAATGCAAACATCCAGGACGCCGAACACTCCCTATAGGTGTTCGGTCTTTTCAACATATACCAGTACTGAATGCAGCCCCTGGTAATAAACCTTTATTGACAAGGCACATATGGCAATCTGATGCGAGAAGAGAACATTCCATGGTGAGTGAATAAAACTCTGAATATGACATGAATAAAATTGTTCTATTAATATCCCTCTATAGTATGGCGAGCCGCAAACTTTACAGATAATGCCGATGACCTTTTTTGGACATTTTACATGCCAAAAAGGTATATAACAGGAAAGAGAAAAAAATTTACATAGGGTCTTAATCTAAAAAAAACCTTGGTGCGGGTCCCTGTTGCACGTCTGCGCCGTTTTCTCCTCTGTAATGTGTCCTTGAAGGTACGAGTATGATGGACATCTGTAGAAAAAAGAAATAAAACCTGGAAACGAAGAAGTCAATCCAGTGTGGCCGAAGTAAGTTTGGTTCGTTTTAATGAACCGAAAGAAGGTAAATTTAAAGTCTGAATAGGGTCTAGCCGAACTACAGACTATATGCAGGTGCCCTCGGTCGCCGCCCAAGGAATTTTTAGGTCATAATTATGTACTCGAGGCACATATGCTATTACCTTATGGGTCGGTCGACGGGGGCATATCTGTCAATATAGCTCAGGTTCATCTGAGCTGCCGCTCTGAGGCGTGTGTTGAACATGATTAGCCGTGTCTGCTATTGATACATTATCCGGCTTGAATAGGCTGCATTGTACTTCAGTTGCTAGGGCCGCAGTATCTTCCTCTGTACGGAGAGAGCGCACCATATTTCCATTGACTGTGATAACGCCACGTGGTCCAGGCATCTTGAGCTTTAAATATGCATAATTTGGGACTGCATTAAAGCGGGCGAAGGCCATTCTTCCGAGTAGGGCATGATAGCCACTTCAGAATGGAGCTATGTCAAAGAGTAGTTGTTCGCTTCAAAAGTTGTCGGGAGAACCGAATACAACCTCCAATGTTAAAGAGCCTGTGCAGCAAGCTTCAACACCAGTATCACTCCTTTAAAGGTCGGGCTGCTTGGCTTGATTCTTGACGGGTCGATCCCCATCTTCCGGACAGTGTCCTGATATATTAGATTCAGACTACTACCGCTGTCCATAAGGACTTGGGTTAGATGGTATCCATCTATTATTGGGTCGAGCACTAATGTAGCCGAACCCCGATGCCGAATACTAGTCGGATGATCCGTGCGATCGAAAATGATCGGACAGGCTGACCATGGGTTGAATTTTTGGGTGACATGCTCAACGACATAGACGTCTCGGAGTGCGCGCTTGTGCTCCCTCTTTGGGATATGAGCGGCATATATCATGTTCACTGTTTTGACCTCCGATGGAAATTTCTTTTGTCCCCCTATATTTGGCTGGTGAGGTTCATCCTCGTCTTTGCTCTGAGGCTCCTTCCCCTTGTGTTCAGTGTTTAGCTTGCCGGCCTGCATGAAAACCCAACAGTTACGGTTGGTGTGATTGGCAGGTTTTTCTAGGGTGCCATGGATTTCAGGGCCTGTCTAATATCCTATCCAAAATTGATGGACCGTCTTTGTTGCCTTTAAATGGCTTCTTCCGTTGACCGGGTCTGGAGCCGCTGAATCCGGCATTTACCGATGTATCATCTGGGCTTCCAGTATTGTTCCGACGCTTATTTTTATTGCGCCCTGGCTTTCCATTGCTGTCCCTGACTTCAGATGTTCCAGGGTCGCTGGTGCTGCTACGAGCTAACCAACTATCCTCACCCATGCACAAGCGAGTCATGAGTGTAGTTAGGGCTGCCATTGTCCTCGGCTTTTCCTGTCCAAGGTGTCTGGCTAGCCATTCGTCCCGGATATTGTGCTTGAATGCCCGTAAGGCTTCGGTGTCCGGATAGTCGACGATCTGGTTCTTCTTGGTGAGAAACCGGTTCTGAAGCTTGCGGGCTGACTCCCCGGGTTGTTGTATGATGTGACTCAAATCGTCAGCGTCCGGGGGTCGGACATAAGTCCCTTGAAAATTGGCCTGAAAGCGTCCTCAAGTTCTTCCCAACTCCCAATGGAGTTTTTTGGTAGATTGTTTAGCGAGTGCCGAGTTGGTCCTTTTAGCTTGACGGGTAAATATTTGATGGCGTGGAGATCATCTCTTCGAACCATGTGGATGTGAAGAATAAAATCTTCTATCCAGACGGCAGGATCCGTCATTCCATCATACGCTTTGATGTTCATCGGTTTAAACCCTTCTGGGAAATCATGAGCCAGTACCTCATTCATAAAGCATAGAGGGTGTGAAGCTCCTCTATATCTTGCTATATCATGGCGTATGTCCGATGGTTGTGGTGTTCGGTATTGACCCCGAACTGGTATGTCACCGGCGCGATTGGCTTGATAGCGGCCGTCCTGTGCGGGAGCTAGATCTCTGGGTACGAATATAGACCTGGTCTTGCTACCTTTTTGTTTAGGTCCACGCGTAGATCATGCTTTCGGACTTGGGCTGCACCCTCCTTTCCTTTATGGGGTGGGGGCTTGTTTATGCCATTGCTAGCGACTCTATCCCGTCTGCGAGGTGGTCGGTCCGGCTTGTTGGCGGTGTGATTATTCGGAGGGACGGGCGTGACGGCCTCGTCGTCGAATTCGGGCAGCAGCTTGCGCTTGGGATAGCCTTTAATTTGGCCGTTAAGGCCATGTTTCTGTTTGGCATCTTGCACCTCATTCCATCTATCATTAAGCGTGCCTGCGCAACTCAAAGCTGTCTCTGCTGCTTTTTAAGCTCCGTGCGGTGGCTATTAGCCGCCAATGGAAGCGTTTTTGTTCGCAGGGTTCTTCTGGGATGGTGTATTCATCGTCATCTAGGCTAGCCTCCTCTTCGGAGATCGATTCATAGTCACCGTCTTCGGCATCGCTGTCATCAGACTGTAACTTCGGACTCTGTTCGTCGTCCTCTCGCTCCTCCTGCTCTAACGTTGGGTCTGCGCGGTCTTCGGCTTGTCCCGGAATATCACCGTCATTAGTCACGGTGTTGCTGTCCTTTCCTTTACGGGATTTTGTTCGGCATTTTGGATGCCGACGCTTGGGAGGTTCTTGGCGGGTTTATCCTCTACGAGATTGTTTTCACCGTTGCCTTCAGCCTCTTTCGGTGTATCCACAGTATACACATCGTATGAAGACGCGGCTTTCCACTGCCCTGTTATGGGCCTGCTTTGATCTGTGTCTGCTTCTGCTTCGAGGGCCATCCCGTCGAAGTCTTTTGAAGCGTAGTCGAGTAGATCGGTTAGATCTTCAACCGTGTCTACCAAGTGGGTGGTGGGTGGGGAACGAAATTCTTCATCTCCCTGGGTATAGCGTAGCTGTTCATCAGCCTCTAGTTCGAACCGGATATAGTGTGGCTGTTTGTTGTTGTCCAAGGAGAGAGATCTCAACGACCTTAACATGTCGCGAAGTGGTGAGTGCTAGAAAATATCTGCAGCACAGAATTCGGTGATAGGCGCCTGATTGGATTTGAGGGGTGCCATCACGCGCAGTTCAGAATCAGAGGCCGTAGCTAAGTCCGGGGTCCGGCAACACAGACCCCATCAATTGGGTTCGTGTGTGGCTCCATCTCCGTAGAGTCTGTGGTTCCCGTGGTGGGGATGAGCTTCCCATCTTCAGGTGGTGCAATAAGCTGTGGATCTAGGGCTAGAACTGTTGCAGGTGCTATTTCCTGATCCGATAACAGAGTTAAGTCATGATCATTGTGGTGGCAGAGATGGGTTGCCGCTGGCTCAAATCCGGCGAAGATCAAGTCTCCACGGACATGAGCAACGTAGTTTAGGCTACCAAATCTGACATGGTGGCCAGGGGCATAGCTCTTGATCTGCTCAAGGTGGCCTTCAGTGTTGGCCCAAAGCGCGAAGCCGCCGAACACGAAGAGTTGGCCGGGAGGGAAAATCCTCTCGACATCGCCGTTGTAGTTGATGATGTGATCCATCAATCCTTCCATCGGCAACATAGTGGAACTCTCAATGAAAGCTCCAATGTCAGTGTCAAAACCGGCGGATCTCGGGTAGGAGGTCCCGAACTATGCGTCTGAGGATAGATGTTATTAGGAGGCAGGGGACACGATGTTTACCCAGGTTCAGGCCCTCTCGATCGAGGTAAGACCCTACTTCCTGCTATATTAGTATGGATGAATATGTGTACAAGATTTGATCTACCTCGAGATCGTAAAGGCTAAACCCTAAGTCTAGCCTATGAGGATTTTATGATTCTCTAGCCTCTACGGACTAAACCCTCCGGTTTATATGCACCTCGGAGGGGCTTAGTGTTTTTACATATCATCTTGTAGAGGAAGGAAAATCTACACCCGATCCTAAACTTGCCATTTCAAGAATCCAAGAGTCCTATCCGGATACGAGAGATGATCTTCTATAATAATATTCAGGGCCCACCAGTCCGGCCCACCAAGAGTTTGTCCGGCCACATGAGGACCCCCCCCCCCCCCCCCCCCCCCCCCCCCCCCCCCCCCCCC
>LR738714.1:202927651-203172601 GCA_902687465.1 Secale cereale
CCCGATCCAGGACTCCCTCACATACCCGAAGGAATTTCAAGGTAAACATTTTTAGTAGGTTCAGTAGGTTTAGGAGCAACTCTTTGCTCTACTAGTTAGGGTGAAGATACCCCGAACAAGCCCCACAAAGGATTGTGTTCCAGTAACAAGTGACAGTAAATTTCAGCACACTATATGAATTTTTCCTTACCAAGTTCCACATACCAAAGGCGCTTCACTCCCCAGCAACGGCGCCAAAAAAGAGTCTTGATGACCCACAAGAGTAGGGGATCTATCGTAGTCCTTTCGGAAAGTAAGAGTGTCGAACCCAACGAGGAGCAGAAGGAAATGATAGGCAGTTTTCAATAAGGTATTCTCTGCAAGCACTGAAATTATTGATAACAGATTGTTTTGTGATAAGGTAATTGGTAACAAGTAACAAGTGGTAAAAGTAAATAAGTTGCAGCAATATGGCTCAATCCTTTTTGTATCAAAGGACAAGCCTGGACAAACTCTTATATAAAGGAAAACGCTCTCGAGGACACATGGGAATTATCGTCAAGCTAGTTTTCATGACGCTCATATGATTCTCGTTTGTTACTTTGATAATTTGGTATGTGGGTGGACCGATGCTTTGGTACTGCCCTTACTTGGACAAGCATCCCACTTATAATTAACCTCTATTGCAAGCATCCGCAACTACAAAAGAAGTATTAAGGTAAACCTAACCATAGCATGAAACATATGGATCCAAATCAACCCCTTACGAAGCAACGCATAAACTAGGGTTTAAGCTTCTGTCACTCTAGCAACCCATCATCTACTTATTACTTCCCAATGCCTTCCTCTAGGCCCAAACAATGGTGAAGTGTCATGTAGTCAACGTTCACATAACACCACTAGAGGAAAGACAACATACATCTCATCAAAATATTGAACGAATACCAAATTCACATGACTACTTATAGCAAGACTTCTCGCATGTCCTCAGGAACAAACGTAACTACTCACAAATCATATTCATGTTCATAATCAGAGGGGTATTAATATGCATAATGGATCTAAACATATGATCTTCCACCAAATAAACCAACTAGCATCAACTACAAGGAGTAATCAACACTACTAGCAACCCACAGGTACCAATTTGAGGTTTTGATACAAATAATGGATACAAGAGATGAACTAGGGTTTGAGAGGAGATAGTTCTGGTGAACATGTTGATGAAGATAACCCTCCCCAAGATGGGAGAGTTGTTGGTGATGACGATGCTGATGATTTCCCCCTCCCAGAGGGAAGTTTCCCCGGCAGAACAGCTCCGCCGGAGCCCTAAATTGGTTCCGCCAAGGTTCCGCCTCGAGACGGCGGCACTTCGTCCCGAAAACCTCCTTATGATTTTTTACTGGTCAAAACACTTGATATAGCAGAAGATGTGCATCGGGGGGCTGGCAGATGGCCCACAAGGTAGGGGGCGCGCCTAGGGGGGTAGGGCGCGGCCCCACCCTCGTGGATGATGTGTGGCCCCCTCCTGTACTTCTTTTGCCAGGCATTTTTTATATTTTCCAAAAATGACTTTTGTGGAGTTTCAGGGCTTTTTGAGTTGTGCAGAATAGGTCTCCAATATTTGCTCCTTTTCCAGCATAGAATTCCAGCTGCCGGCATTCTCCCTCTTCATGTCAACGTTGTAAAATAAGAGAGAAACAGCATAAGTATTGTGACATAATGTGTAATAACAGCCTATAATGCAATAAATATCAATATAAAAGCATGATGCAAAATGGACGTATCACCACTCACCAGCTTTCCAAGGACATGCGGGTGAGTGTTTAATTCAATGTTCATATGCCAATAGCCCCCGAGACTTAAAGAAGTTGGCCCAAGTGATTTAAGGATCGTTGTGTTCGTAGGTACTCAAGGAAAAGAATAACGTTTTATCCAAGGAGTTGGAAGAGTGCCAAACCTAGCTTACTACTGTTACCACCGAGTTGGAGAACTCAAAGAAGTTTAGAAATGGCTCTGGTGGTAAGAACAATAGTATCCGAACAACATGGTCCCGTACTGATCAATGATCTTTAAGTATACATTGTTTAATCAGCAGCAATACGGCTAGTAGATCAACTAGAGGAAGAGCTAAGGGCTGCTCTAGCGGCGAAAGAGCAGGCCGAAGGGCAAACTGCTGCTGGTGAACGTGTATTAACACACACCATAGATGAGAAAAACAAGCTACATTATACCAATGTCAAGCTAGCGAAAGAATTAAAGGACGTGCGAGCCCAACTCTCGAAAGCTTTAAAAGAGAACAAGAAGCTTAAGGGGCGGCATATTTAGTATGACGATAAACCTAGCTTCCATTATAGTCCCTTGATTTGAAGTTTTATTTACGAAAAATTGTTCCTGTAGATTTGTTAACTGGGCGGCCCGAAGGAGAGGTGTCCGAATTTCAAGGTAATCTGCTGCAAGAGCTTTCCAATCTGCACGAGCGAGCTCGCAAGGCCATGAAGAAAATGGCAAAGGCTTTATGGCCGGCCGATTCTCCTCCAGAAATTATGGAGGAGCTGGCAAGTCCATTCAAATGGGCTCGACGCCACTTTGAATTATGGAAAGCATCAGCATGCCGAGAAGGTGCCTGAGAAGCCTGGGATATGGTGAAGACACGCTATACCGGGCTGGATCCGAAACATATGGCTCGAGTTGGACCTCGAGGTCCTGACGGACTAGAAATCCATGTAAGATTGGTGAATGATCAAGTAAAGATAGCCGCCAAGTATTCCCAACAAGACTGTAAGTTAGACAGTCTTATAGATGGTATAGATGAAGAATGAGTATTTGATTCTATGTAACAATGTACTTTATCATCAAACTTATCTCCGACCTAAATATGAAGTTTGTCATGGCCGACCTTCTGCTTTAACCTCCAAAGACCCGAGGGCTGGAGTGTCTCCGAATACTATACCTGTGGTAAACACGTGGTATGTTTGGTGACCAGGCGATCTGATAATAATTGCTTGAACAAACAAACTATGTTCGGGGAGTTATGTTATATTACTGTTTAACGTAAGAAACATCTTCCACAGAGAATAGTTCCGTTAAGGGTTCCTTTCCCTGGGTCAGCATGCATATATATATATATATATATATATATATATATATATATATATATATATATATATATATATATATATATATATAACCCAATAAGAGTCGCGCAAATGGCGCTTCCTCGCCCGTGCCACATCGAATTTACTATGCCTAAGGGTAAAGGTGAAAACGCATCGCCCATCTATCCTCTCACACGCAAGCCTCCTCTCTCTCCTGTCCCACGAGCCCTCTCTCCCCCCACGACTCCTCGCCGCCACCACCACTCACGCCGACCAATATCGGCGACCCCGACGGTGGGTGGCAGACCTACAACCTCCCCTCGCTCTGCTCCCTCCTCCCATCCCTCAGATTGGTTGCTTGAGGCCTCCCGCGTTCGATCCCAATCCTCAGTCGTGGCTAGGGTTTCGGGTGTGGCGCCTCCTTCATCGCCGACGAGGTTCTGGCGGCTCATCCCTTCACCCCCACCCCCGCGCCCACACGTGGCTAGCCATGTGGTGCATGCGGTGTGTCGGGTCGTGCCTCCTTTGCACCGGTGAGTTCACCCCCTCCTCATCCTCTCTACTCCTCTCGAGGTCTGACCATCACCTCTACTTATGTTGGTATGTTTGGATCGACACCTATGGGATCACAAGAATCCCTACTACGGTTACGGGGCGCGGGGTTGAGAGAAGAGCGGATGTAATAGTCAGGACACGGTTCCTTTACCCAGTTTCGGGCCGCAAAGATACGTAAAACCCTACTCCTGCTTTGGTGGATTATATGTTTGTGTTCTTCAGCTAGTTAAGAGCTCCAAAAGAGTCGTGAGGAGTTCTAAAAAGCCGAATCCTACTCCTGGTCGCCTCGGGCCTCCTTTTATAGGAAAAAGGGGTCGCCACAGTGGCACACAGGAGGTGGAAAGGGTATTGTGATGCGAGGTTATACCTTGCATTACAGGACAAGGCGCATTTAATGCGCTTAGCTTAGGTGTCCTTGCTTTATCGGGGACGAGGGGAGACGTCCGTCTTGTCCGTCGCCGCCCCTCCTCGTGTTGACACGCGCCCTGGCTAGCCGTGCCTGAGGTGCCATGTAGGCAGACAGGCAGGTGAGGTGGCGCAACGACGGGTCTCCATGAAGATCTATGGGTTACCACGCAGGAGCCTGTCCAGCTAGTCAGGTCGGCAGCTGCGTGGGTCGGTGGAAACCCGGTTGGTGCGGGCCTGATGGTGGCCCTGCGGGTGTCCTCGACAAGGGCCTTGCCGGGGCTCCGGCAAGGGTCCTGCCGTGGCGCCTGCTGTCATCCCCGGCAAGGTGCTTGCCGCGGGCCTTGTAGTTCTCCTTGGCTGGGATCCCGCCAAGGGTCGTCGTCTTCTTAACTTGTGTCTGATCTTGGATGTCTTCACAAAGATCTGCATGCCACCACGGGGATATCTCCCGAATCCTGGCCCCATGGGGGCGGTGGACTCAAGGGTGATCCGCTCCGTAGGCGTGGGGCGAGCTGCCGCGGCAAGGGTCTTGCC
This sequence comes from Secale cereale, assembly GCA_902687465.1. Taxonomy (NCBI): domain Eukaryota; kingdom Viridiplantae; phylum Streptophyta; class Magnoliopsida; order Poales; family Poaceae; genus Secale; species Secale cereale. Next base: position 202,932,226 of record LR738714.1, read on the forward strand.
GGGGCTGCCAGAGCTGGCCCCGGCAAGGATCTTGCCGGGGAGAGCCGCTTCGTCCCTTTGATCTTTGTGGTCTTGTTCTTGGCGTTGTTCCAGTCTCCATCAAGCTTCGTTCTTGCCCCGGCTCGCCTCCCTCGCCATGCTTGGTGTGATGGTGCCCGTGGCTCAGACTGCCCATGCACAGTCATAGGGGTACAAAAAGGGTACCCCTCTTTTTGTACACCGACAGGAGCCCCTGGGCCTGGGCCACAGATAAGCGCGACACGTTGTTGGGCCAGGCCGAGAACGGTCCGCGGGCAGGCGGGTTGGTTTTCACCGTGGGAAAATTTTCCGCGCACTGCGCCTCCCGCGACCCGCGCGCGCGGCGCGGGGTGGAGGGGCGTGTGTGACGTGGGCGGCATGCGTGGGGCGGTTTCCGCAGGCATGCGTCACGTCGCAGTAAATGCGAAATGAGGCGGCTCGCGTCTTCCCCCATAAAAAGGAATAAACGCGAGCGCGCTGCTCACTTCCTCCATTTTCCTCGCGCCTCTTCCAATCTCAGAGCCGTTGTTCCCTTTCTTCCTTCCTTCCGAAGCCTTCGCCATCGTCTGTCGCCGTTGCTTCGCCATCCCCTTCCCACAGCCCTCCCACTCAGCCGCTATGGCCTCCAAACCGCCAAGGGCAAAGGGGCGGCCAAGGGCGCCGGGCCTGTGGCGCCGCCGGAGGGTGCGTTTACGGGGGATCGGACGATGGCCACTTTCTTCATCCCGTCGTCGGTCGATGTCCACGAGCTCCGGGCCGCCTTCAAACCCCTTTGGGGGGCGGAGACGAGGTGAAAGGGCATGGGCCATCCGGCGACGCGCGTCATTCCGGCCGCTTGCGCCCAGCCTGGCTCAAATCGGTACCCTTTCTTTCTTGATTACTTCTCTTGCGGGTTGTGTCCCCCCTTCTCCAATTTCTTCTGTGACGTCATGCACACCTTTGGCTTCCGCCTTCTGGATTTTACCCCAAATGCGGTGGTGTGCATGGCTTTCTTCGCGCACTTCTGCGAGGGCTTCGTCGGAGTGCAGCCCAACACGACGCTCTTCCGCCAGTATTTCACCCCTCGGATCCAGCCGGGAGGCGCAGTCTCTGGAGGCATCACCTAGATTCCGAGACCCAAGGTAGTGTACCCGGAGGGCGCCGTGAAGGAGAGGTGGGACGAATGGCGCGGCCGGTGGTTCTGGATTGGGGAAGACGAGCCGCCAACATTCTGCAGGGTCCGCCGGGCGCCGCTGGTCCGTGCCAGCGACTGGAGCGACGTCGACGCCGCCGACGGGAGGCTCACTGTTGCATTCACCAGGATCAACCGGCTCGTCCAGGCCGGGCTCACCCTCGAGATGATCGGGGCGGATTTCATTCGCTGTCGGATCGCCCCGCTACACAACAAGGGGAGGCCAGCCTGGCTCTTCAGGAACCCGGCTGACATCATGCGGCTCTGCCCTGGCCTCGACCACAACCTCACAGTGATGGGACACGCCCATTTCTGTCAACGGCTCTTCCAGCTGGATGTGGGTCGCGATGGCGAGGTCGAGCGGACCGGCAAGGCTGCGAAAGCTGCCGCAAAGGCCGGCAAGGCCGTCAAGGGGCAGCTCTTCAAGCTGCCAGCGGGAGTGGTCCCGCTGTGCAACAATTCGCGCCAGTCTGAGATCGTTGTCATGATGCCGGAATACAGCGCGCACGGCCCCGTCCCGAGCTGGCAGGAGTCGGAGGACGAGATCGAGCAGCAGTTCTTCGACACTCTGGTCGAGGTGTCCGTCGATCCTGACGCCGAGCGGTGGCTTGTCAGGGACACCACCCCGGAGTAGCTAGACTACATCGCCGCTAGGGCGAGGGAGGCGCAGCTCATCAGGGAGGCCGGCAGCGCCGAAGGTATGGAGGACCAGGACGCCGCGGCTGCGGAGGAGGAGGAGTTCGCCTAGTGGGCGGCGGCTGCTGGAGAGGCTAGCAGTGCCAGCACCGGAGCTCCACCGGTTGAAGACGCGGCCGACGAGTCGTCGGAGGAGGAGGACACGGCGGCTGGCCCGGCGCCAGCCAGGGGAAGAGGGCGAGTCTTGCGGCGGGCCTGTTCCGGTGAGCCGGTCCGGCCCGGCAAGACTACGCAGCCTCAATTGTCCCTGGAGGGGTCCGGGTGCCTCACGAGGGCCACGGCGGCGAAGAGGTCGATGAAGGCCGCCGAGAAGAAGAAAGCGGCAGCTCTCTCTTCATCGAGGCGCGCACAAACTATGCCCCCTTCTTCGCCTCCCCCGGCAGACGTCGATTCGGAGGGCGACGCGGAGTTCCCCTTCGACCTCGGGCCCCTCAGCCCGAAGAGGAAGAGGAAAACGGTGGAGGAGGAGGAGATGGACGACGAGTAAGTATTCCATTCCTTATCGTCATTCCCATCTCCCTAGACCATGCCACTCATCTTGATTTGTTTTTTCTTCTTTCAGGGACACAGAGACGCTGGCCCAGAGGGTAAGGAGGGCCAAAGCTTCGGCGAGCAGCTAGCCCCCGGCTGGGGCTTCAGGGACACCACTGGTGGTGTTGAGCAGCTCCGACGGTAGCCCCCGGCACAGCCCCCAGCGTAAGTCCGCCAACCTCTTCTCGCTCGACATGCAGTAGGAGTTTGATGCTAAAGGTGCTGACCTTGCCGGTTCTGTAGGATGGGAGCAGCAGCAGCAGGAGCCGCAGGGGGCTACTCCCAACACACCACCACCATCGACCACGCCGCCATGAGGGGCGTCCCCGGCAAGGGCACCATGCATGGAGCCCACACGCATGGAGGAGGAGGGGAACTTGGGCGCTGGTGGCCCGGCCCCGACGTCCTACGCCGGCGGGGATGGAACTTCCGCTTCACAGCCTGGCGCTGGTGAGTCGCTTGTCTTTTGTCTTTGCTTTTCCCTTGCGCTTTTTCTTGACTTCATTATCCCTATCACGGCCCAGGCCCTCCTTCAACGGATGCAGAGGACGTGGACGCCGTCATCAAGGAGGTCGCTGAGGAGGTCGCGGCGGAGGCCGACAAGATCGCCACCGAGGAGGCCGCCAAGGACGCCGCCGGGGCCGCCGCGGATAAGGCCGCTGAGGATGCCGCCAAGGGTGCCGCCGAGGGTGCCGGCGGTGGGCCTGCCGGGGAGGCCGGCAAGGCCACAGCCGAGGAAGAGGCGATTGATAATCAGCCTTCTTCCTCCGCGACCTCGGGCCCCGGCAGGTATCTGAACGTGGGCGACAACCTTTTCGTCCATCTTGCCGGGGCGTCAAGCTCCCGGGCGCCCGCCAGGGGAGAAGTCTTTGATGGCGTGGTGCTCGCCGCCACCGGGCTCGAGGTTGTTGATGAACCGGGCACCGGCGGCGACGGCTCCCCAGAGGGGCAGCTCTTCCGGGCTATGGGGGCCAACTTCCGGAAGCTCCAGGCGCTCTACCGTGCCCGTTTGGACAAAGTTAAGTCCAGAACAGCAGCGGTGGACGACGCGGAGGTGGACTTCCAGGCGAGCGTCGCTGAGGCGCAAACCTGGTTCCACCAGTCCCGCGAGGAGCAGAGGGCCTTCCAGGAAGAACTAGCCAAGCGTAACGCGGAGCTCATCATGAAGATGGCCGACATCGAGAAGGCCCAGGAAGAGGCAGCGAACTTGGCTGCCGCGGCGGAGGCCTCCCGGAGCCAGCATCAAGCCGCCCTCGATTCCCAGGAAGAAGACCTCTCCGCGTGTGAGGCAAAGCTTGCCACAGCACTCCGCGACAAGGATGAGGAGCTCGAGGCTCTTGTCGAGCAGCAGACTCGCGAGCTGGGGCAGAGGCACAAAGAGGCACTCGATGCCCAAGCCCTGGCCCATGCCGGCAAGGTACAAGAGCTGGAGGTGGAACAGGACGGGCTGAAGGAGCAGGCCCTCAGGCTGTCCGACGAGAAGAATAGGCTCAACTGCGCCTTGATAGAGGCACAGGGAGCGATCATCAGCAGGACTGGGGAGCTCTCCGAGGCGCAAAACTCCATCAGAGATCTCAGGCTGAGGCTGGAGAATCTCGAGAAGATGCTGGCGGAGAGCTCTGCTCGGGAGGAGGCCTTGGCCAAGAGCCTGGAGGAGGAGAAGCAGCTGCGGGCGGACGAGGGCGCCTCCCATCAAGAATACGTGGTGGAGGAGAACAGGTGGATCAGCCGGCTGGAGGACATCGCCGACAGGGTTACCTCACAGTTGGCCCTCATGGGGATGCCAAACGTGAGGTATGCCCTTGAATGGAGTGGGTCCGTCAACGCCAAGCTGACCCTCTTCTTCGAAGGCGTCCTCAGTGCCTTGGCTGATCTTCACTCCAACAGAACGGCCACGCTCGCCTGGGAGGCCCGGCGGCTCTGCCGGGGTGTCATGACCAAGGTCCTCACCAAGGTGGCGTTCTGGAACCCCGCCCTCGACTTCGAATCCGCGATAGACAGCTTGCCGGAGGATGCCAATCTCACGGCGGTCAAGGAGCGCATCAAGCCCGTCATCTGCCGCATCGACGAAATCAAGAGGGTGGAGGGCCAGTGCCGGGATTAGGCATCCCGTTCTTCCTTGCCGCTGCGGGTTCATGACCAAGACAAATTTTATCTTTAGTTAGAACCGCAGCGATGGCATGATGTAATATAACTTTGAAATATCTTAAGAATCATGCATGTTATTTTCCTGTTTGCTACCTCTTTGTGTGTCCACCCTACGTTAACTTGGTAGGCTTGCGGGTGCGAAATACCCAAGGCGGCGTCTTGGGGACGGGTCCCCATTGGCCTGCCGGGCGAGCGTGCTGCCGGGTCGGCTAGCTTGCCGCTCTTAACGCAGCCGCTCAAACTGTCGAGTTTGACTCGAGTTAGAGTCGAGAGCTTTGTCAATTGCGGAAGGCTACCCTACCGTTTCCAACGCAGCCGTCTGAACTGTTGAGCGGACTCGAAACAAAACAAAGGCGTTGCCGATCGGGAAGGGCACCATTTGCGTACAGGTTTCTTTTTGCACAAAGAATGACAGCTCCGAGGATAATAGCTTTAAATAATAGGGTAGAAATATCCAAGGTTTGATGTAACTTAGCTTTTATTTGCAGTCGCTCGAGCGCAGGTCTTCCGGCCTCCTCAAAGGGCCACGAAGACAAGAGAGCGTCGAGCCAACCACTAGAGTCGATTCTCACAACTGCGCCCCCTACCTGGCGCGCCAAAGATGTCGGTGTGTTTGGATCGACACCTATGGGATCACAAGAATCCCTACTACGGTTGCGGGGCGCGGGGTTGAGCGAAGAGCGGATCTAATAGTTAGGACACGGTTCCTTTACCCAGGTTCGGGCCGCAAAGATGCGTAAAACCCTACTCCTGCTTTGGTGGATTATATGTTTGTGTTCTTCAGCTAGTGAGGAGCTCCAAAAGAGTCGTGAGGAGTTCTAAAAAGCCGAATCCTCCTCCTGGTCGCCTCGGGCCTCCTTTTATAGGAAAAAGGGGTCGCCACAGTGGCACACAGGAGGTGGAAAGGGTACAGTGATGCGAGGTTATCCCTCGCATTATAGGACAAGGCGCATTTAATGCGCTTAGCTTAGGTGTCCTTGCATTATCGGGGACGAGGGGAGACGCCCGTCTTGTCCGTCGCCGCCCCTCCTCGTGTTGACACGCGCCCTGGCCAGCAGTGCCTGAGGTGCCATGTAGGCAGACAGGCAGGTGAGGTGGCGCAACAGTGGGTCTCCACGAAGATCTGTGGGTTGCCACGCAGGAGCCTGTCCAGCTGGTCGGGTCGGCAGCTGCGTGGGTCGGTCGAAACCCGGTTGGTGCGGGCCTGATGGTGGCCCTGCGGGTGTCCTCGGCAAGGGCCTTGCCGGGGCTCCGGCAAGGGTCCTGCCGTGGCGCCTGCTGTCATCCCCGGCAAGGTGCTTGCCGAGGGCCTTGTAGTTCTCCTTGGCTGGGATCCCACCAAGGGTCGTCGTCTTCTTAACTTGTGTCTGATCTTGGATGTCTTCACAAAGATCTGCATGCCACCACGGGGATAGCCGCTCCGTAGGCGTGGGGCGAGCTGCCGCGGCAAGGGTCTTGTAGGGGCTGCCAGAGCTGGCCCCGGCAAGGATCTTGCCGGGGAGAGCCGCTTCGTCCCTTTGCTCTTTGTGGTCTTGTTCTTGGCGTTGTTACAGTCTCCATCAAGCTTCGGTCTTGCCACGGCTCGCCTCCCTCGCCATGCTTGGTGTGATGGTGCCCGTGGCTCAAACTGCCCGTGCACAGTCGTAGGGGTACAAAAAGTATACCCCTCTTTTTGTACACCGACAACTTCCATCTCTCAGATTTGGTTCAACAGCCGCCTCTCTCTCTCTCTTGATTCAATCCCCCAAAAACTTCATTTTTGTTTCTGTCTCTACAATGTATTTGATGAAAAAGCATGTACATATTGTGATGTTTATACTCTACATAGTACCTATTGTCCGTCTTTTAGTTTCACACGATTTCTTTAATTTTGTGGCATTTTCAGTTTCAAGATGTTAACTTTAGGAGCTCAAGTAAGAGAAAATGAAGGCTATTACGCTGCTACTGGTCTGGAGCACCACTCAGAGGCCTTGTTGTAGGACAGCAGCAAATTTCCCTTAAGTGAGTAACCCAAGGTTTATCGAACTCAGGGAAGTAGAGGTTGAACGTACCCCTTTCAAGCAACCCTGCAATCAAGATACAAGAAGTCTTTTGTGTCCCCAACACACCTAATACACTTGTCAGATGTATGGGTGCACTAGTTCGGCGAAGAGATGGTAAAATATGGATGATAGGAGTGGCAAAGCAAAGTAATATAAATCTGTAATAAAAAGTGCAGCAAGCAAACAAGTGGTAAACGTGAGCACAAATGGTATTGCAATGGTGGAAACAAGGCCTAGGGATCATACTTTCACTAGTGGCAACTCCCAACAACATTAACATAATCGAATCACATGATATTTCCCATAAAACATGCAAGGGGGACGCACTCGGAGGTCATTCCTTTGTGGTCAAGAGAGGACGAGAATTATGTAGGGCTACAAAAGCACACCTCAAAGTTCGTAGTTCTCAATCTATGGATTTCCCAGTGTCACCGCAGCCATCCAAAGAGAGTACCACAATCACCACAACATATCTAAAGGATAGTCAAAGACAAGCACCAAGAGACTCTCAATCTTCAATCAACACACAAAAGAGGAAATCACTCATGAAAATATTCTTCTAATCCATGTCCAATAGACCGCTGTCACCTTGGTCTCGGGGATTATACTAGATAAAGACAAGTGAGTACATCAATCCAATACATAGAGGAAGGGGAAATATCATGGGATCACCCTAGATTAACATAGCCTATGATCACAACGAAGATCACATCATGGGAGAGAGAGATAACCACATAGCTACACGTACAAGCCCTCAGCCCCGGAGGAGACTACTCATGCATGGACATGGTGAGGAAGAGTTTGATGGTGGTGTTGATGGAGAGGTGCAGCCCCGCCAGGAGGAGACGGCCGGCGGCCCTAGGGGGTGGCGGCGGCACTAGGGGCGGCGGCGGCCCTAGGGGGCAGCGGCTCCTTGGCCCCCCTTCTACTTTGTGGATGGTGCTGCAATGGTGCTGGTCCTCCCCTCCAAGACGGCGGCTTGGGAGGAGGAAAATTCGTGGCCCTTGGTGACCTAGGTTTCCTCCCTTTATATAGACTCTCGGATTCCCGTCATCAGATTTTGGGCCTCAGTAAAACGGGATTCTCTCGGCCGTCCGGACTCCGATTTGGACGAATTTTATATTCAGAAGCATCCTCTCGAAATTCCCCACAACTTTTGCAACTAGACTTTTTCCGTTTGACGGTTTCTTCGGGCCGGAACGTGACCATCTTTAAAAAACGTTCTCAGACAGATTTCAGGAAAGTCAGAGTCCTACTCCAATACGACTCCTTTTGAGTTTTTGTCAATTTCCAAGTATTTCCTACACAATAAAGTGTAAAACAAGAACATTGTGCACTTTTGCAACCATTAGTAGGTTAGTCCAAGTATGATCAAAAGTGTATGGAAGTGCATAAATATCATAGCAATATCGCACAAAAGAGGCATGGAGCAAGCAGAAATTATAGATACGTTTTGGACGTATCAACATCCCCAAGCTTAATTCCTGCTCGTCCTCGAGTAGGTAAATGATAACAAGAATAATTTCTGTGGTGACATGCTATCAACCATATAAGAACTTTTCACAGTCACATGACAAATGCTTACTGAGATAATGAATCTTTAGTAATTAAGTTGCCTCATGAGAATATCACAAAGAACTGAAAGTTTTACAATATGATACTGAAACAATCAATAGATTTGTAGTGAGCATGGTGTGCAAACATGACAAAGTGATACCTCGCTTGCCCCCTTTAGTGAAGCAAAACATAAATGCAGGGGCACCTCCGAAGTTTAAGTGACGACTAGATACAATTTTTCAGAATAAACGATATCATAATCATGCAGAAGACAATGGTACTTTGGGACAATGCACATTACACTCAGAATGACAATCATGCTCTCAATAGTTGGTGCTTTAAAGAAAGAAGCTGAAGACTCTCGAACTGTGGCTTTTGATGGCAAGGTTGAAAACCCGTGGTCGGAAACAAAAACTAAACATGTACCAGAGCTCTTGGTTTTTAAAAACAGAGGTAAAAATTATTTTTTAGAGATGCATATTTCGTCAACGAATGCTAGTAGATAACTCAATTACTTCTCGAGCTGGACAAGTTTTGAGGAACGGATCCCGCACGAGGACGATCACATCCTCTTAATCTCCTTTGTTTATCACTGCCAAAGTTTTCTGATTTCTCATGAACAAAGCGTGAAGGAGGGTTTGTTTGTTGTATATTTTTTTAATGAGCCGGGCGCACTCTTTGCCAGTTCCTTCTCGTATTAGGGGTTTGCACATTAGACATGCAATCCCGGGGTGAAGCTTGTCCAACTTAAAAAGATCATGAATTAGCTACTACGTCCTCATGAGCTAAAACAGAGGCACAAAAGAGAAATTCTTTTTTGATTAATTTCGAGATGGTACATGAAAGTCTTCGTTAGGAATGGCAGGTAAATACCATGTATAGGAAGGTATGGTCGACTCATATGGCATAACTGGTTTAAAGGATTTTGGATGCACAAGCAGTCAGTCCGCTTAGTACAGGCGAAGGTTAGCAAAAGACTGGGAGCGACCAACTAAGAGAGCAATGACGGTCATAATCATGCAGAGCGACAAAGCAACATTGAATCGGGCATGGAAGTTATATCGCTACTCAGAAATTAAAGATCATCAAGGCTTGATAGACTTTCTTTACAGTCTTAAATATGCGTGAGCATATGCCAAGTCAATCAAAATAAATTCTTGGAGGAAGATATCACTAAACCATACCACATCATAGGCAAACAAATCATGTTGGTATTTCAATAACACATTAAGAACCCCCCAGCTATTTGAGACTAACCATAAGAAAACATGAACTACTAAGCACCATTATGCACATAGCATTTTTATCATAGACATATCAACCAGTGCAACAGAAGCCAACTCTCTTAACAAGATAAGCATGATTACTCAAGAGAGTACCAGCGACCAACTAATCAAAACCTCTTTAAAAAGTAAAGCATGAAAACTAAGAGCTGAACATGACAGTAGCTATTGAAAGACAAAGGACATACACAGCAAAGATAAACATGAAAATCCTATGTTATGTTCTAGGTTGAAGTGGAGCGTGTTTCTCTCCCAAACGATGAAGGCTAGGATCCAAATTGTTATGAAAAGCAAGCAATGCTAAAGAAAACTAAAAAGGAAACTAAAAGCAAGACGCTCCAAGCATAGCACATAACACATGAAGTGATAAAAATATAGTGGAACGAAAGACGAACTGATAATTGTTGATGGAGAAGGGGATGCACGGGGGCATCCCCAAGCTTAGACGCTTGAGTCTTCTTGAATATTTCTTGGGGGTGCACGGGGGCATCCCCAAGCTTGAGCGTGTGACACTCCTGAATCTTTTTATCATCTTCCCTCCCACACTTGAAAACTCCCTTCATACATAACTCATCATAATCTGATTAGCGAGGTTAGTACCCATAATAAAATAATTTTTCCTTGCTGGAAATAAGGATAATCTTGAAGGTCTACTATTTCTCAAGATTGCCAAAAGGTTTTTGCAAAGAAAAAGCAAGCTCAAGGTTTGCAAAACGAAGGAAAGGCAAAACAGGACAGAATCTGTGAAAAACAGACCAGCAGGTAGTAAATAATTTTTTCGGGGCACTTCTGCAACTCAAATCAAAAAACTCAGAACAGACGCCCGAAAGCCAATTGTATAGAGCACGCTGTCGAAAAAATTCAGACCAAAAAGACGATCTGGTGATTTTATACGAATTTTTCTGTCCAAGGACAGAATCTGTTTCCTGGACAGCACGTCACAACTTTGGAACTTTCTTGCAATCAGAGGCTAAACTTGGCACAAAGCTGAAAAGTAAAGATACAATGATGATGCTACTGTAGTAACAAACATCAAGACCACTAAAAACTGAAAGCAAAGATAACAAGGGTTGTCTCCCTAGAGCTCTTTCTTTATAGCCATAAAGATAGGCTTAAGACTTTAATGATGCTCTCGTAGGAATAAGAGTTGAAGAACAAAAGAGAGCATCAAGAAGCAAATACCAAACACATTTAAGCCTAACATGCTTCCTATGCATAGGAATATTGCAATAGAATAATACATTGAAGCACAAAGCAATAAGCATAGGAAGACAAAACAAGTGCAGCTTCAAAACCTTCAACATAAAGAGAGGGAACTTAATATTATTGAAATATCTATAAGCATATGTTCCCTTCTCATAATAATTTTCAGTGGGATCACGAATAAACTCAACAATATAAGCATCACATAAAGCATTGTTACCATGATCCACATGCAAAAAGGTACTCTTACTCTCCACATAAGCATCTTTGGGGAGCCCATGGTTAGGACTTTTTAACATTAACTTTTTCAGTCTCCCCCAAGCTTGAGCTACGCTCTCTCCGTCATGAGGATAGAAATTATAAACATAATTCCTATTCTCATGGACTTCATGAAGAGGACAAAACTTGGAGTAAAAGAGAGACTGGATCTCTTCCCAATCCAGCAGGTGAGAGTCATCTAGTAGCCTATACCATTCCAATGCTTTTCCTTTCAGGCACAAGGCAAATAATTTCCTCATGACTCCATCTCTTGTCAAACGTGAAATCTTAAACAACTCACAAAGTTCTGTAAGTTTCAACAAATGAATACTAGGATTGACTGTCCCATCATAACGATCATTCATAATTATTTCAATTATCCCAAGTGGTATTTTGAACGGGATACATTCAGTAGCTGGAGGAGACTTCTCTACCACGGGTGTGGTAAAGCGGCCTTCCCCAAGCAGCGAACTAAGATTGCGGTTTTCCATAAACATAACTAGTGAAATAAAAACAAGAAACAAAAAGATTTAATTGCAAGATCTAGAGAAGGTACCTTCACTTACCTCACTTCCCCGGCAACAGCACCAGAAATAGCTTGATGTCTACTACACGCTTCTATTCCTGTAGACAGTGTTGGGCCTCCAAGAGCAGAGGTTTGTAGGACAGCAGCAAATTTCCCTTAAGTGAGTAACCCAAGGTTTATCGAACTCAGGGAAGTGGAGGTTGAACGTACCCCTTTCAAGCAACCCTGCAATCAAGATACAAGAAGTCTCTTGTGTCCCCAACATACCTAATACACTTGTCAGATGTATAGGTGCACTAGTTCGGCGAAGAGATGGTAAAATATGGATGATAGGGGTGGCAAAGCAAAGTAATATAAATCTGTAATAAAAAGTGCAGCTAGCAAACAAGTGGTAAACGTGAGCACAAATGGTATTGCAATGGTGGAAACAAGGCCTAGGGATGATACTTTCACTAGTGGCAACTCCCAACAACATTAACATAATCGAATCACATGATATTTCCCATAAAACATGCAAGGGGGACGCACTCGGAGGTCATTCATTTGTGGTCAAGAGAGGACGAGAATTATGTAGGGCTACAAAAGCACACCTCAAAGTTCGTAATTCTCAATCTATGGATTTCCCAATGTCACCGCGGCCATCCAAAGAGAGTACAACAATCACCACAACATATCTAAAGGATAGTCAAAGACTAGCACCAAGAGACTCTCAATCTTCAATCAACACACAAAAGAGGAAATCACTCATGAAAATATACTTCTAATCCATGTCCAATAGACCGCTGTCACCTTGGTCTCGGGGATTATACTAGATAAAGACAAGTGAGTACATCAATCCAATACATAGAGGAAGGGAAAATATCATGGGATCACCCTAGATTAACATAGCCTATGATCACAACGAAGATCACATCATGGGAGAGAGAGATAACCACATTGCTACACGTACAAGCCCTCAGCCCCGGAGGAGACTACTCACGCATGGACATGGTGAGGAGGAGCTTGATGGTGGTGTTGATGGAGAGGTGTAGCCCCGCCAGGAGGAGACGGCCGGCGGCCCTAGGGGGCGGCGGCGGCACTAGGGGCGGCGGCGGCCCTAGGGGGCAGTGGCTCCTTGGCCCCCCTTCTTCCTTGTGGATGGTGCTGCAATGGTGCTGGTCTTCCCCTCCAAGACGGCGGCTTGGGAGGAGGAAAACTCATGGCCCTTGGTGACCTAGGTTTCCTCCCTTTATATAGACTCTCGGATTCCCGTCATCAGATTTTTGGCCTCAGTAAAACGGGCTTTTCTCGGCCGTCCGGACTCCGATTCAGACGAATTCTATATCCAGAAGCATCCTCTTGAAATTCCCCACAACTTTCGCAACTACACTTTTCCAGTTTGACGTCGTCTTCGGGCCGGAACGTGACCATCTTTAAAAAACTTTCTCAGACAGATTTCAGGACGGTCAGAGTCCTACTCCAATACGACTCCTTTTGCATTTTTGTCAATTTCCAAGTAATTCCTACACAATAAAGTGTAAAACAAGAACATTGTGCTTTTTTGCAACCATTAGTAGGTTAGTCCAAATATGATCAAAAGTGTATGGAAGTGCATAAATATCATAGCAATATCACACAAAAGAGGCATTGAGCAAGCAGAAATTATAGATACGTTTTGGACGTATCATACGTCCACCAAACCATTAGTGGTAGATTAGTCTCTTGTGCCTCAAATGTGAGGTTATATATCTTCTTCTAAATGCAGGATTTCCTTTTACTGATGCGAAGAGATCATTGCAGATTTGGCCCACGACGCTCTTCTCCGTGGATTTCCAAGGGTCACTTGCTGATGAAGATTTCCGAATCTCTATGAAGATTGAGATTTCTTAAATATTTATTGTGCTTGCGTGTAGAACACATGAAGCCAGAATCTATGATCGAGGTGTGCCTTCTGCAGGACAAGAGGTTGCCTCACAGCCACTGGTATATAACTTTCCATTGAACTGTCTAATTAGTGAACTGCCGATTTACTAATTTCTTTACTGAAGACGTGGATACGCCTTAGGAGTAAAAAATCTGCTCAGGTTACATATGAAATGACACAACTCAGCTGGTGTGTTCTTGTTTTTCTATATACTTGCATTAATACAACACTATTGGGTTGCTCTGTTTGATCTGCTATAATTTGCACATTTATTTTTTAAGATTCATATTGCTTCATTCATTTAGTGAAGCTCCTGCGAAGCTGAAGAGAGACTGCTCTTCTGCAAAAGCCAACATTCATTTCATTGATGATCACCGTATATGACTTTGGTTACATTCATTTTTACTAAAGAGCTAAAATATGTCAGACTAGCTTCCTGGTTTCTATGTAAAATTTGATAATTCGGCCGTGGATATGCAAAGGCCACTGCCTTAGGAGCGATGATTGTTGGCTCATTTTACCTAACATTTATGCATATAACCTTGCTATCTATGCTTGCTTTACTACTGATTATAGCCACCATACCTCACATATACTCATGCCCATTATTACTAATAATAAAATGCACACAGAGGATATAGGCACATGATCATTGATCCCAGTTTTCTAATTTCAGATGCTATTTCTTCTATGAGTTCGCCCAATGATCAGTCTGGTTATCTTGCTTCTAATTATAATGCTCCTTTCTTGCATTCGGCGACTCTTTTCTTATGAGCTCATCTCTGTATACCATTAGATTCAGTAGTTGATTGTAGCTCCTTTTGTTGTTCAGAAACTTCTAACTAATAGCCATATGCGTATCATACTCTTTTCTTTTTCTTTCATCTCTATTTGCCAATTAAATAGTTTCACTGTAAACCCAACTTTCAATGAGAAGTTGACCCTGTGCTAATTCTCTATTTTCGTTTAAGTTTCTCATAAGGGGAGCACCAATTAAATATAACACATTTGAATTTATGCTTGCAATCAATCACATTTCTTACTCATAGGGAAAGCAGATCGAAGATGAGCCCTGGCATCTCCGCCGCGGCCGCCGACGAAGACGGGGAGGAGGGTGAGGAGGAGGCTGGTGTGGTGGGGAGGCGAGGGCGAGGCTAGCAAGGGAGCAACGGGAGATGCATCGGTTCCGGAACATGCTGCGGAAGGACAACTTCATATGCTTCAAGAGGGTCAAGGGCCACCTCACCAACATCCTCGCTGGCTGGGAGCTCCACGCCGGTGTGTTCAACATCGCCGAGCAGAAGCTCATCGTCGACTGCATCTAGGGCCTACAGGAGATGGGCAAGCTCGAGAAGCTTGGAGGCGAGGCTTACATATTGGCGGTCATCAATGAAGTGTTCTGAGTTCCGTATACTAGACCGTATGTCTAATTTGTGGAGTCCAGAAAATTGTTTGCTTCTAGGGTGCATAGAGGTCTGTATTAGTTCAGGAGGATGCAAATTCGTTCCTGGTCTATAGTTGTATTGGAGATAATGTGTTTCAAGTACGGTTATTTGACTACAACTAAGGCTGTACCGGGTATGGGATATGATCTAATGATTGTATTTCTGTTAAGTGTACTTATTTTTAAACATCTGGCGCTCATCTAGCCTGCATACGCACGTTCAAAATTTCATCGGCAAGATTTATGCGCACAGGACGGCAAAGGAGGCGCGCCAAGGGCGTGCCCCTGCCCCTAGTATATATATGCGTGCCTAGGCTTTCGATCCTGTAAAGAGGATTCGAGGACGTCGTATCCTATTAAATTTGAAAAATATATGCGCTTCTAAAAGCAGTATGTCGTGTATCTGCCGACCAATTATTCCCTTAAGAACGCTAGCTTTCGACTTCACCCGTCTGAGGTACAGGTCTTGATTACCCGGTTGTAACAATCGCAGAGGTGCTCCCTTTACACCCTGGCCGAACAATCGTGGAACGTAGGGTATAAGTACAGGAACCAGGCAACCCATCTTGGCAGAAACTTAAGTCATAAAGATGCATATAATGGCAAGGAGACTATATGAAACAGACGACATAATTATTCTGTGCAATATGCTTTATTCATAATGGGCTTCATTATAGAATCCCCCAAGTATTTTTGTGGTGTATACATTTGAGGATGTTCTACTTTGGGATAATTTGGTTGAGTCGAAAAATTATCGATAAAAAATAAGAAGAAAAAGGGAAGAGGAGAACTGTAAAAGCAAGGAATAAGACCTAGACTGAAAAAGAGAATATGTGCTACCGAACTATCCGTTGAATCGTCGGAGTGTGGCAGCATTCCATGGGTTCGGCTCAAGGCGATTATCTGATGCATTTCGAAGGTGATAGGCTCCACTGGTGAGTACTTCATCAATAATGAAGGGCCCTCCCATCTTGGTTTGAGCTTGCCTTTTTTATTCTCCGGGAGGCATAGTACAAGTTCGCCAACATTGTATGTCTTCGCCCGCACTTCTCTGATTTGGTATCGCCTGGACTGCTGTTGATAAAATGCGGAACAAGCTTGTGTGATATCGTGTTCTCTTCAAGGCCATCTAGATCATCCTGCTGATCGAGCTCGCCTCTCTCTCTTCGTACATGTGCACTCGAGGTTAGTCATGCATAATATCGCAGGGCAAGACAACCTCTGCGCTGTACACCATGAAAAAAGGTGTGTATCTGGTTGTCCGGTTGGATTTGGTTCGCAGCCCCCATAGTACGGAGTCGAGCTCCTCGACCCAGTGTTTATCTGACTCCTGAAGGGAGCGCACCAGTCAGGGTTTAATGCCACTCATTATCAAACCATTAGCTCTTTCTACCTAACCGTTTGTCTGAGGGTGGTACACATAGGCATAATCAAGTTTAATGCCTAACTTAGCACACCAGTTTTTCACCTCGTCAGCTGTGAAGTTGGAGCCGTTATTTCTGACAATACTATGCAGGACACCATAACGGTGTACTATGCTGGATATAAAATCTATCACTGGCCCTGCCTCGGCTGTTCGGACTGGCTTGGCTTCTTTCCATTTAGTGATTGGTCCACCATGACCCGTAGATATTTCTTTTTATGGCTTCCCCCTTTAAGAGGTCCAACCATATCCAGCCCCCAGACCGCAAAGGGCCAGGTAATGGGGATGGTTATGAGAGTTGTGGGAGGCATATGGCTTTTGTTTGCGAAAATCTGGCATCCAAGACAATGTTGGACTAAGGTATGTGCATCTGCGTGCAGTTGGCCAGAACCAATAGTTCGGAAGGCTTTGCTTACAAGAGCTCGAGCCATGGCGTGATGGCCGCCCATGCCAGCGTGTATTTCGGCTAGACGTTGCCGTCCCTCCTCTTCAAAGATGCACCGTTCGAGAATACAAGTTGTGCTTTTCTTATATAGTTCACCCTTGTGAACCTTATAGGCTTTAGAATGCCGAATTATGCGGCGGGGCCCATTTTGTTCATTGGGGAGCTCTTGCCTATTAAGGTAGGCTAGGAAAGGGTCGATCCAGGGGGCTCTAACAGCCATTATCTCATGAGCCGACAATGTGATTTCCATGTCTGAGTCCCTGATGCCATCTGTATTTAGTTCGGCAGGGGGCATGTTTGGGTCTGGAATAGCGTCACTACTCTCGTCCTGCCATGTTACTGATGGCTTGAACAATCTTTCGACAAAAGTGTTAGGTGGGACTGGGTCGCGTTTGGCGCCCATGCAAGCAAGTATATCCGCTGCGTGGTTACTATCCCGAGTCACATAGTGAAATTCTAGCCCCTCATATCGAGCCGATATTTTTAATATGGTGTTTCGATAAGCCGCCATTTTTGAATCCTTCGCATCAAACTCTTTGTTTACCTGAGATATGGTGAGGTTCGAGTCTCGGCGTACCTCGAGGCGCCGTATACCCATGGATACGGCCATTCAGCAATGCCTTGTATTCGGCCGCATTGTTTGATTCCGTGTACATGATCTGCAACACGTAGCGGACCGTATCTCCTGTTGGGGATATCTAGATGACGTCGGTCCCCAGTCCGGCTAACATTTTGGAACCGTCGAAATACATTGTCCAGTGGGAGTGTGATCCGTACTCTTTAGGGAGTTCGGCTTCAATCCATTCTGCGACAAAGTCGGCCAACACCTGGGATTTAATAGTCCGGAGTGGTTTGTATGTTATTTCGAATGGCAAGAGCTCGATGCCCATTTGGCTATGCGTCCAGTAGCATCATTCTTATTTATGATATCGTTGAGTTGTACTTCGGATGCCACTATGAACGAACACTCTTGAAAGTAGTGTCGGAGCTTCCGAGATGCCATGAATACCGCATAGGCAATTTTTTGGTAATGGGGGTATCGTGACTTGAACGATGTGAGAACCTCGGATACATAGTATACGGGTTTTTGAACTGGGAATTTATGTCCCTCTTCATTTCGTTCGACGATAAGCACCGCACTCACTACCTGGCGAGTGGCAGATATATAAAGCGGCGTTGGCTCGCCAACCTCTGGAGCGGCTAGGATTGGGTTACCTGCTAATAAGGTTTTTTCCTCTAGTTCGGCCGTGGCCACCTCCGTCCATTCAAAGTTGTCTGTGCACTGTATCAGTCTATAAAGTGGTAATGCTTTCTCCCCTAGTCTGGTGATAAAGCGGCTCAAGGCCGCTACGCAACCGGCTAGCTTTTTCACTTGTTGGAGATTGGTTGGCGTAGTTAGCTGTGTCAGGGCCCGGATGTTAGCTGGGTTTGCTTTGATTCCTTTATGGGATACGACAAACCCTAATAGCTTTCCAGCTGGAACACCGAAGACGCATTTTTATGGATTGAGCCATATGTCATATGTTCGTAAGTTATCAAATGTAAGGCGGAGATCATCCACCAAGGTTTCGACGTCTTTGGTCTTCAAGACTACATCGTCGACATATGCCTCCACTATTTTGCCAATTTGTTTTTTCTAAGAATGTTCGAATCATGCATTGATATGTGGCACCACCATTTTTGAGTCCAAATGGCATAGTGTTAAAGAAAAAGCGGCCATACGGAGTGATAAATGCCGTCGCGGCCTGATCGGATTCCTTCATTTTTATTTGATGGTATCCGGAGTAGACGTCGAGGAATAACCCAACGAGTCATGTCCTGTGGTTGCATCGATAATTTGATTAATGCGGGGCAGGGGAAAGGGATCCTTAGGGCAGGCCTTGTTTAGGTCCGTGAAGTCGACACAAAGGCACCTGGATTTGTCCTTCTTTGGCACCATGACCAGGTTGGCGAGTCAGTCCGGGTGTTTGATTTCCCTTATGAATCCAGCTTCCAATAGCTTGGCTAGCTCTTCCCCCATACAATGTCTTTTGGTTTCAGAAAATCGTCGTAATGACTGCTTGACTGGCGTGAACCCTTTGATAATGTTGAGGCTGTGTTCAGCCAGCCTGCGTTGGATTCCTCGCATATCTGAAGGATGCCAAGCAAATATAGCCCAATTTTCGCGGAGGAAGGCGCGTAAAGCACTATCTACAGCCGGATCCAGCTGTGCCCCAATAGATGTTGTTTTATTAGGGTTCGTTGGGTGCACTTGGAATTTAACAATTTCATCACTGGCTTAAAAGAGGTAGATTTCGATTGTTTGTCAAGGACTATGTCGTCCTATCCACCGTAGATTGTAAGGTGGTTAACTCTTCTGCCCCGAGGGCTTCAGATAATGCCTCTAGAGCTAAATATGCAGTTTTCTTCACGGCACGGAGTGCTCTATCTAGGTCACTTGCAACTGTGATTATTCCATTGGGCCATGGCATATTAAGCTTCATGTACACGTAATGGGGTACAGCCTAAAAGTGTGAGAAAGTGTCCCGCCATAAAAGGGCATGGTATCCGCTGTTGGGGGGGGGACAATGTGGAAGAGGAATTCCTCCGACCTGTAGTTCTCGGGTGTACCGAATACTACGTCAAACTTGAAGCTTCCCGGCTGGGGATGATTCCTCAAAAGGTTATATTACTTTGTTCAATGCGGGATTTTTCAACCTGCATTTTTGCAAGCGTGTTGTCCGCTGCCTCCGTCCATGAGTAATTTAGTGAGGCATAAGCCATCTACTATGGGGTTTAGTACAAGAGCAGCTGTGTCTCAGACCGGCCAGACTCGTGGTTCGTCTTCGACAGAAAAGGAGATTGTCGTATCATTCCATGGGCTTGCAATGTTGATTTGATTGACCTCTGCAAGATCGCGTTTCGCTCTCTTGCGCTTGTTTTTTAAGGAGAACGTCTCGAAGACGGTGAAGACATCAAGGCCTTTCTCCCACGGTGTTGCGGTGGTAAGGATTGATTCACCGCTCTTTGCTACCTACCGGAGTACCCAACATACTCTAAGGCAGTGGGTAGGGGCATTGTTCGGGGTGGCATGTATTTGGCAAGGTTGATCTAGCAGTTCATCCAGAACGGATCTATGCCTTGTGAAACTTCTATTTTTCTTGCCATTGCATGTATTATCGGAGGCCCTACCGAGGTATGTCCGTTTTGCCTTATCGGTGTGTGGTCCGAAGATGGACTGTTGTAGAGGTGTACTCTGGGCTTTCCAAGTGTTTTCCATGGCACGGTACTTTCGTACCAAGTGTGACAGTTCTGCAAAGCTCTGTATTCGACGACGGTTGAGGGCGTTCAAGACTCCCTCGTTTGTACAATTGCGGTGAAATATGGGCACCGTATCGTCGTCTCAGCAGTCCTTAATCTTGTTTTTAACAAGTAGGAATCTGACCCAAAAGTGATTAATTATTTCCTGGGGCCGCTGCCGTATATATGTGAGGTCATATATGTCCAGTAGTCCGGATTTTCTTGGAGAGCGCGTACTGTGGTGGGTGGGTGTGGTTAAATTTAAGTCCCTACCCAACATAGTGTCCGGGGTTTGCACAAGCTTCTGTGTGGATGATTTGGGCCCGACAGGGTTTGGATATTCTACGGGCCCAACGTCCGTCCCAGAGCCCGAAGGGCACAGTGTGCCACCTGTCAGAGTTGTCTTCGGCTCGTTGGGTCAGAGATCCAAACAACTCCGGTCTCTTTTTTAAGAAGTGATATATTCTCAGCTTGATCCTCGATCGCCGCCACCAGGTGAGGGGGTCGAATTGACTTCCTGGCCGGTTTGAAGTCCGACCTGATCATCTGACGATGAATGTCCCAAGGCGGCGATGCGATCTAGCAGCTCGTTTAAAGACGAGGAATCCACCGAGATCGCGTTATCGGGGAGGTCGAAGCCAACGTAGAAGTGGTGCTCGATGGCCACAGGAAGTGCGGACGGCCTAGAGGCCACAGGGGCGCATACAACAAACCCACCGAGCTGGAGGACCTGGCCCATGGCTAGGTTGTTTCCGAGGGAGATCTCGTCGTTGATGACGATACTAGCCAGCGATCGCTTTTCGCGAGCGTACAGCGAGGCTCTCAATGAAAGCACCATTGTCGGTGTGAAAACCGGCAGATCTCGGGTTGGGGCCCAAGCTGTACGTCTTAGGATCAACGGTAACAGGAGATAGGGGACACGATGTTCTACCCAGGTTCAGGTCCTCTTGATCGAGGTAATACCCTACTTCTTGCTTGATTGATCTTGATGAATATGATTACAAGAGTTTATCTACCTCGAGATCGTAATGGCTAAACCCTAAAAATCTAGCGTATGAGATTGCTATGATTCTGTTGTCTCTACGGATTAAACCCCTCGGCTTATACACACGCTAGAGGGGACCTAGGGTTACAAAGATTACTTGGGGAGGAAGGAATCGTTACATCCGGACATCTTTCTTGCCTTACTACATACATTGGAGTCCCAACCGGACACGGGGGAGGGCCTTCTGCTTCTATCTTCACGGCCCATCAATTCGGCCCAACATCAATGGCCCGGATGCCTGAGGACCCCTAAATACGAGACTCCCTCACCAGCCAGGACGACCGAAGCCAGGCGGGCACCAGTGGGCGCAGGACGACAGGATTCCTCTTTGGTTCTAAAGAAGACAGGCTCAGACGCGGAGTCCCGAGGAATCTGCCAAAGGTTTCCATTCTTGTGCTACAAGACCAAGACCACTAGGACAGTAGGACGGAGGTCATCGCCGAGCCCACCATGGCGTCACGACCAGTAGCTTTGCAGACGAAGACTACCTTTCGACGGGATAAGATGTACTTCTTGTCCCCTTTCAAATTGGTCGTTGTGGTATCCCTTCCCACCTTCCTTTTGGCGGAAGAGGACCAGGGCCTCTATAAGTATAGGATAGCCACCACCCAGCAAGGGGCGGATCCACCGAGACCTCATCCACACCCACCTTCACAAGAACAGACCTCGCGAGGTTGTTCTTCCCCTTATACTAGTTCATCTTCAGCCCTCGAGGCTAATCCACCACAAAGCAGGAGTAGGGTCTTACACCGCGAGGTGGCCCGAACCTGGGTAAATTGATGAGTTTCTTTCCTTGCGAGTTCGATCAAGCTTGGCCTTGAGAGCAAAGTTGTCAGAATCACGATTCTATTATACGATTCTACGACTTTACGATCCAAACTAACCCCTCTGATTCTACGATTTTAGTTCATAGAATCTACGTTTCTACGATCCTGATAGTGAAGATTCTACGATTTGCGATCCTACCATCAGAGCTCCGATCCGATTCAAAATCACGATTCTGACAACCTTGCTTGAGAGCAGCAAGTATATAGGCTGGGGAGGTTGAGTTCTTCGCACACGCCGCTGTGTTCGTACCATTCCTTGGGTCAACGGAGCCCTGAATTCGACATTTGGCGCGCCAGGTAGGGGGCGTGTCGAAGCCTCCCCTCCGCCGTTCGACTCACTGATGTTCCGCCGTTCTCATGGCCGACGCTCGTCGAGTTCGTGCTGAGCGACGGGCGGCCATCGCCGGTCGCGTCGCCCATATAGCTCCTGCGGGTGACAACGTCCCTCGCCGCTCCCCGACGCCTTCGGCCAACGCCACCACCGGCCATGCAGCCCACGAGCGGCAGGACTCATCGCTGCCGCCATCCACGCGGCATGATGGATGCACCACCACTCCTTCGCTGGTTCCAGCCTCTGCCTCGTCATCCCATGCTCGTCGCGGCCCGGTGAACATGCGGGCTAGGCTACTCATGGCGTGTGAGCTCCTGCGCTACCACTCGGCAGACGACCACTACGAGGACTGGCTGGACCACACCGTTGAGATAGTCAACGCCGCCGAGGAGGCCCCTACACCGTCTCGCTCGCTGCCTCCCCTGCCACCCCAGGCGGGCAATGTGGCCCATGATGCACCTCCTCCTCCTCTCCGGCGCGACATTGTCTCTGAGCCAAGGTGTGGCCCCCCCCCCCAGCGTGACCCCCGCGCAGGGCACCTACACACGATGAAGAAAGCTGTCAGGTGGTGCAGCAACCTCGTGGAGAAGCGTTTGCGCTCCCTGTACCTCCATGCAAAGATAGCGTGCCACCCAAGGCAGTGGCCCGAGCGTCCCAGGACCAAGCTCACCCTCCGTGGTGGGTCCCCGTGGGCGGAGCGGGCTGCCGAGCGTTCACTCCAGAACTGCCCCGCGTCATCTGGCTCGACAAGGTGAAGCCTGACCTGCCTCCACACTATGACGGCACTCCTGACCCCGTGGAATTCCTCCAGCTCTACGAGCTAAGCATTGAGGCGTTCAACGGCGATAAAAAGGTTATGGTGAACTGGTTTCCCATGGCACTCAAAGATAGCACGCGCTCATGGATTTTGAACCTCCACGTGGGATCAATCTCTTCTTCGGAGGACATGCGCGAGCGCTTCATCGCCAACTTCCAGGGTACCCTGGACCGTGCTCCTGCTGTGGGTGACCTTCGGCGCATCAAGCAGCAGCCAGGGGAGACCTTACACAAATACATCCAGCGTTTCACCAACGTTCGCCTAAAGATCCCCAAGGTTTTTGATGAGGCTATAATCAGCGCTCACTGACGGCTTTCGAGATGTCAAGATGAAGGAAGAGCTCTCCATACACGAGGACCTATCCTCGACTCTGGAGATGCTCAATCTAGCAACCAAGTGCGCACGAGTAGAAGAAGGCCACCTCTCACTCCTCAAGCTTCCAGAGGCCGACCCTGAGGACAAGAAGGCCAAGGCCAAGGAAGCGAAGCGCAAGAGTCCTGCCGTACTTGCGGCCGAGCCCGAGATGAAGCGCGGCTGCGACCATGCCGAGTCATCAAAGGGCAGTCGTCCATTCTGCGTCTTCCACAACGTCCGTAGCCACAACACCAGCGACTGCCAAGATCTAAGGGCCATACAGGATGAGCGACTTGGCCGCCGCCCAGAGCGCAACGACCATAGCAACGGTCGGGGAGGAGGACATGGCGGAGGACGCTGGGACAACCGTGACCCCCACCAGGACTGCCTTGACCATCCTCGCGAGGACTGCTGGCAGGGCCAGCCTCGTGAGAACCGTAGGAGGGATCAGCCTCATGAGGATCGCCCCTAGAGCAATGCTGGCCTCCCTCCTCTACCGCCACTGTCGAGGAGGAACGACGGCCATCACCGGGACAAGGGGGCTAGGGGCTTCCAGGAGCCTCACGCCATCGCCTACAACCTGGGTGGCGCTCAAGCCCCTACATGTCATCATGTCTTGAAGGAGTTCTCTCGCGAGGTGAACGAGGCCCTCCCCAATCTTGAGGCAATGCGCCCACTCAGGTGGTCCAAGTACGCCATCACCTTTGACTTTGCGGACCAGCTCAAGTGCTCCGCCACTGTCGGCATGCTCCCGATGCTCTTCTCGCCTACCATCAGCAACGTCCTCATCACCAAGACACTCATCGATGGCGGGGATGGGCTCAACGTCCTCTCTATCGAGACGTTCGCCATGCTCCAAGTGCCCTACGACCATCTTATGCCCACCAAGCCTTTCTTAGGAGTGACTGACAGCTCCACCACCTCCGTAGGGCAGATTTGTCTCCCTGTCACCTTCGGCGACCACAAAAACTACCACATCGAGCTCATCGACTTTGACGTCGCCCACATCCGTCTCTCGTACAACGCCGTCCTCAGATTTCCGGCCTTGGCCAAGTTAATGGCGGCGACCCACCATGGCTAAAACGTCCTCAAGATGCCAGGAAGCGGCGACATCATCACAGTCATCTGCAATGAGAAGGATACGGTGAGCTCTCTCGAGCGCGCCTACCGGGCCACCGCGGTCGAGAACCCGGGCGATGGAGGTGTTGTCTACCTCCCTGAGGTCGTCGCCACGAAGAAGAAGCAGTTGCCCCGTCAAGGAACTCAGGAGGGCAATGTGGCCGAAGACCGCGCCTTAGAACCAGCTCCAATGGCTGGGGCGCCTCCCTCTCTTGCATAGGAAGGCGTGCCCGGCACCCCTCTCAGGTTTGGGCTCGAGGGCTCTCCTCTAGAGGGACTCTGACCTGGCCAACGTCACGAGGGAGGCGTTCGGGCACCATGTGGAGGCGTGCTTCAACGCGCGCTTCCACGAGCAAGGCGCAACGCGTTAGGCGCCAGGCTCTCAGGAGTTCATCATCAAGGCAATCGAGGAGCTTCAGGGGGTGCGTGCGATGCATGGCAGGCACCGCACCGCGTCACCAAGTGCAGCTCCTCTCCCGAACGTGGGTGGTGAGCTGCGCGTCTATGTCAACATCCCAGTTATCAACAGAGCCGCCACTCAGTAGCTTTCTCTGGCCGTCCAACATCGGCCGATGTGGAGGCCCCCCTCACAGCTACGTTTGCATGCCTTTCGGCCTGACGAACAGGGCTGCAACACACCAGCGCCTCACACAGGCCACTCTGGAGGCTCGCGAGGAGATCCAGACGGAGGAGGCCCTGAACCACCACGAGCCCCCCAGACCTGCGGAGCCTCACGAGGCTCGGGAACCGGATGGCT
Organism: Secale cereale; assembly: GCA_902687465.1. Classification (NCBI taxonomy): domain Eukaryota; kingdom Viridiplantae; phylum Streptophyta; class Magnoliopsida; order Poales; family Poaceae; genus Secale; species Secale cereale. The sequence goes on from LR738714.1 coordinate 202,957,403, forward strand.
CGTGAGGATTGACATCATGGCGATCGTCTTCAGCTACTCCGACACTACTACAATGACGGTGTCGTGTGACCTTTTGGTTTGTTCAAGTTGAGGGCGCCCCTCGGGCTGCCTTTTCCTCAAGCTGTTAGGACCAGCCCCTGCAGCCTGTATCGTTTTGTTCGTGAATTGGAACTGGCTTTGCTTTTGACTAGATTATCCCTCGCTTTTTAAAACCTGCCTGTTTGGTGTTTCGTCTCCTTGAGTGTTGCCGTGCCCTGACTTGCAAGATAGGGCGTGCAATCCGGTTCCTTCTTTGCGGTATGGGACGCTTCCGTGGGAACCGTGTGCCGGGGGCTCTTCCCGTGGACTGTTGCATAAAGAAGCCTAAGCACGGCGCATGTGCTCGGGTCCATCCCTGCAACGTCGATATACCCAAATGACCGAGCTCTGTCTCGTGGGTCAGCCCCATCCACGTCACTTCACGAGGTCCTTGGTGCTCGATCTTCTTATGCAATGGCCTCTGGAAGTTCATTTCAGCGCATGTCACAGTTGTTACCTAAAGCACTCGAATACCAGGCGCAACCCGCCTTGAGGTAGGTTCTCGTGAGTCCCGCGCTGGTTCACGGGTGTCCAGAGGGATGTCCCACCCATGCATCCAGTGGAAGCCCCATGTTCCACGCTGGCGGACGACACGGTCGAGGAGCGGCTATGCCCACGCCAAGTGGTAGCCTTATGCTCCGCGCTGGGGATAAACAACTGAGGGCACCTCCGGGCTGCACCAACCTTAGGTTGGCCAATCAGCCGACCGTTCAACCTCTCTGTGTGATGAGCGCGTGGGGGTTGGACACGAGGGCTGCTCAGGCTTGACCTGGCGCATGCTATCTCACCAGGTCCTTGTACCTGGTCCTTGCGCACCCCTACCAGGCTAAGGTTGACGGGAAAAATGTATGGAGCTCACGAGGGCAACTCGTACGTCAATGGGGACCCTTGAGCATCGCGACTCAGGGGCCTCATTGACCATGCAGCCCCTCACCGCTTGGTCCTGTCTTGGTGATCCGGATGCCCCAACGGCGGATGAGGTACGCGCGGGGTTGGGCCCTGCTGACTCAGAGCATCAGCGCCCTCATGACGATCTAACTCACGGAACATTGAGCCTGTTTCGTACGTCTAGGGGGACCCCTGAGCATCGCAACTCAGGGGCCTCACTGGTCACGTATCCCCTCACCCCTTGAACTCGTCCTGGTGACCCGGACGCGCCAACGACGGATGAGGTATGCGCGAGGCTGGGCCCTACCGATGCAGAACATTAAGGCAAACAGAAAGGAAATCGAGCAAGAAAGGAAAAAAATTATTACAAAGCATAATGTCTCATAAATTTGAAGCAAAAGTTCTCACGCCTCCATGAGGCACGGTAAATGTCGCTAGAACAATCTAGGAAGGAGCATCACTGCAAACGCTGGTGCTGCCGACCGCAAGAGGCACGTCGACGTCGCGGGGCCCGCCATCCCCTTTCCTCATGAAAGCCGCTTGAACGTCAAAGGGGGGACCCCGAGCAGTGCGCTTTAGGCGCTCTTACCAGCCCTCGACTCCTCACCCCCTGGCCTTGACCATGGCACCGCCATCTGGGACACTAGTGGCGGCCGAGCCTTGCTCGAGGGTCGGGACGTGAAGATGTAGGGCACTTAGGCAAGCAAATGGGAAAGGGTGCCCCAGGTCCTGCTCGAGAGCATCGCTACCGTCAGGGTTCCGCCGTACACCGTGCCGGAGGCCGCCATCCCGGCAAAGGAATCCCTTTAGGACCGACAAGATATGTCCCCCTTCGCACACACGTGAGCAAGATGACTTGCGTTATGCTCTTCGTGACCTTGCTCAGGCGGGGATGCCTCCCTTTCAGCCTCTCGGGAGCCGCTTGCGCGCCAAAGGGGACCCCCTGAGCATCACGCCTCAGGGGCTCTAACTGGACTTCGGGCCGCTCACCTCTTGGCCTTGACCACGGCATCACGGCCTGGCATACCAGCGATTGCAGAAGCCTGTGTAGGGATCGGGTCCTGTAGGCGTAGAGCACTAAGCTACCATGAGACTGAAAGGGGGAACCAGGTCGGGGCAAGATACGTAACCACCACATGGACTCAAGGATAACAAAAAAAGCATCACAATTCTTACACGCCCTCGCGGGGCTCACTACAGATCCGGTGCAGGGACAAAACAATGGGAGGAAGAACCGAAGACCTGTGTTGGGCCATAGCGCAGCGGCATCACCGATGGCGCTGGGATGATGTTTTTGCCACAATCCGGACACGCTGGCTTGGTGGCTCATAGCTGATGTCATCTCTCGAATCCGAAGTGGCACTGCTGCTGTCAGAAGAGCTGCAGAGAAGACCAAGGGCAAGCCTGCTGCCCGCAGCCTCACCACTCTAGCAGTTTCCAATGGAGCAGCATCTCAATCACCGACCGTCCCAACCGAAGACTTTGAAGGAGAGCGTTGTCGCTCCATCATACTCGAAGTGGAGGCGCGGGCGATCTCGCCCCAGCCTCGAGTCTTGAAGACATCGCCAGGGCTGAGGACTTTGACTTCCGCCTCCGAAGCTGGGCTACGGCACCCAGCATGTTGCAGCCATAGCTTGACAGGCCCCCGCGGCGGCATCCCCTCTACGAAGGGCCTCAGGAGCCGGATCCATGAATGCGGAGGCAAGGCCGCCCAGACCACGAACTTGTGAGTTGTGCCCTCGGCGTGGGCCCTCGTGCGGCACAGTCGTGGCCGCGCACCTCGCGGAACCGAACGCCGCCCTTGCGCGCAGGAGAATACACGAGAACAAGGAAGCCTGGCAGAGGCCTCTTGCACCAAGGCCATGTCACCATAGGCTCCGCGGTCACTTTGTAGAAGCGATCGAGCCTTTTCTTCGGTGGGAGAAGCTCAGGTTTCACCTGAAGGGTTTTCCCTTTCTCTGCAACAGAAAACCTCCTGATCGGCACCATAGGCTTCGACACGACAACAGGACAACGGACATGAAAGGAAAGCAAGCAGCGAGGAGTAGGAGATGAGCAAGGGGCACCGCCCCCTTCCTCCACTTATAACTAGAGGAAGGTAAACCGCCGGCCTCCCACGAGTGAGAGTAATGATGTTTTTTTGTATGCAACATGCAGTTTTCAAGTCGAACGGTTGTCGAGGCTACGTGGGGAAGTGGATACGCCCACGTCCCATCAAGCGCCACGCGTCGACCAGATCTATAGGCGGTTGGGTCCCACGACGCTTTGCCCTTGCCCCTTGGCTTCTCCTTGAAGCCAAGTGATACGTCCAAAACGTATCTATAATTTCTTCTTGCTCCATGCCTCTTTTGGGTGATATTGCTATGATATTTATACACTTCCATACACTTTTGATCATATTTGGACTAACCTATTAACTCAGTGCACCCCAGTGCCAGTTTCTGTTTTCGGCTGTTTTTGTATTTCAGGTTTTCACATTACGAGAATTGCCAGGAAAAATCCAGAAAAATTATATAAAAAGTCAACGTTCCAGAAACTACCGTGCGCCCGAAGGACAGCCGGGGGGGGCACCAGGGCTCCAGGCGCCCTGGCGGCCACCCCCCCTGGGCCGCGCCGGGGGGGCGCCTGGGCCCCCCGAGGCTCCTCCGATGCCCCCCTTTGGCATATATTTAAAGCGTCTCCCGAAACCCTCGAAACAGGAACTCCTTTTCGCGATCTCATCTCTGTTCCGCCGCCGCCGCCGCTTCCAAGATCGGGAGCACCAGGAGAACCCTTCCCGGCACCCTGCCGGAGGGGAGGATCACCACCGGGAGCTTCTCCACCACCATGGACGCCTCTCGGATGAGTTGTGAGTAGTCTCCCTTGCACCATGAGTCCATGACCAGTAGCTATGTGATGTTCTCCTCCCGTTCTTGTGCTTCACTAATTAGTCCTCGTGAGCTGCCCTACATGATCGAGGCACATATGTAATCCTTATGCTGTTGCTATGATGAGTTTGCTGGGATCCGATGGATTATGAGATTATGTTCAGATTGTGTTTGAGTAATATATTTGATTCACCTCTTTTATGTTTATGTTCGTAAGTAATTCTTGCATGTTCTCCGTTGTTATTTATTGCTTTGGCCAAGTAGTAGGTAGTGACTCCAAGAGGGAACGTTATGCTCGATTGTGGGTTCATGCCCCTCGATGACTAGTTTGAGTGACAGAAACATGAGTCTAGGGGATGTGCTGTTGCCACAAGGGGGAAAACAACGGTGCTTGTGCCCGCGAGTGCAAGGACTGTTTACTTTACGCAAAGTTCTTTTAATGCAGTTGTCTGTTGCTTTGAGTTTACACTATGGGTGGGGCTCGCAACTTAATACTAGCGAGATGTTCTGGATAGATATCTCAAGGTGGATGATTAGTAGTAGATATTGATGGATTTCGGTCTACTTACTTTGGTGTACCGCCCATGCTTTGAACCTCTACCTTTCTTGCAATGTAGTCAGCATTGGTTTGCGCACATGGTCCTGTCAATTGTCCAGCTATAATTCGTTTACCTCACATAGCTGTTTTATCGTCTTTTGGAAGAGAGACATCACTAGTGAACATCAAGAGACTCCGGTCCATATTACCATCATTGATCACATCCGCTATTTACTTTTCCGCTATTTACTTACTATTGCAATTATACCTATCACTATTATCACTCGCGTTTGATCCTTTGTAAACTACAAGGACGGAGGGATTGACAACCTCTCCGTACTCGTTGGGAGCAAAGTTATTTGTATCTGTGTGCAGGTCCACGTTGATTGCCTATATCCGGCGCCGTTAGCAGTTGACACCTTCTTGTTGAAACTGGGAGTCTCTGGGAAATCGATCCTTGGTATTACCAAGGGAAAACTTCTGCTACACTGCATCCCAAACCTTCCACTTGGGGTAACCAACGAGGGGTGAGAAGCCACCTAGCACCAAGTCCGAGCGCGCCCTGGGCCTGGGGGCTACTGTCGGCATCCTAGGAACCGGGGTACCCAGGCCTACCTGCCTGTGGCCCACAGCATGGCTTCACCAACGGCCTGGTATGGTCCGTCTCCCACATCTACAAGACAAGACCTTCGCCAGGGAGATGAAGCCAAGACCACCAGAATAAGCGGCCTTCCCAAGGTGGCTCATGAGGAGCTGAGATTCCTATGCAAGTGCCAGCCTCGTGAGGATCGAGTGATGCCAGCCATGATGACCGAAGCCAGGCGGGCGCCAGCGGGCGCAGGACAACATGTTTCCTCTTTGGTGCTAAAGAAGACAGTCTCAGACGCAGAGTCCCAGGGAACCTGCCAAAGGTTTCCATTCTTGTGCTACAAGACATAGACCACCAGGATAGCAGGATGGACATCATCACCGAGCCCAGCATGGCGTCACAGCGAGTAGCTTTCGTCAGGATACGATGTACTTCTTGTCCCCTTTCAAATTGACCGTTTTGGTATCCCTTCTCGCCTTCCTTTTGGAGAAAGAGGACCAGGGCCTCTATAAGTATAGGACAGCCACCACCCTGCAAGGGGCGGATCTACTGAGACCTCATCCACACCCACCTTCACGAGAACAAACCTCGCAAGATTGTTCTTCCACTTGTACTATTTCATCTTCAGCCCCCGAGGCTAATCGACCACAAAGTAGGAGTAGGGTCTTACACCGCGAGGTGGCCCAAACCTGGGTAAATCGCTGAGTCTCTTTCCTTGCGAGTTCGATCAAGCTTGGCCTTGAGAGCGGCAAGTAACTAGGCAGGGGAGGTTGAGTTCTTTGCACACGCCCCTGTGTTTGAACCATTACTTGGGTCAATGGAGCCCTGAATCTGACAAACACCTTCTCATCTCTTCCCTCGGCAGGTTGAATATCGATGGTTTAGATGCTGAAGAACTCTGCCGAGTTCAGTCTTCCATCGTACTTCTGTGGTATCTCTGGCTTGAAGGTGCAAGTAGATGGCCAACGGACTTGCCGCAGCTCGCCGTTGAAGGTGAGGCACCCAACCTCGAAAGGCAGGTACCTGCTCTCACCGGCCGTGGGCTCATAGGCATCGGGGCCATTGTGCCTACCAGATTGGTGGCGGGTCCCACGATGTCGTTCGATGGTCACGCGCGCGTATTCCCTCCGCCTGTCTTCCAGGGCTCGCCACTGGTCTCAACGTGCTCGAGGATCGGATGAAGCCATCGATACATCGTTAGGTGGTTGGTCACGTGGCTCTAGCTGCAGTCCCAGGGATGGCTGTTGCGGAGGGGATTGCACCGTAGGGGTTCCCCTCTCGGTACGGCCAGCGGCCCGGGTCATTGTTGCTGCCTGTGGAGGCCGTGATGGGTCTGCTTGCTATGCTCCTCCCGCCTCAGCAACACAAATCAAGCTCTGAATGGTGGCTCTCCACTCATCCATTTGATTTGTCGCCGGCAGAAATCTCAACAGGAATTGCGCCCTCGCCATGTCCTCCGAAGCAGTGCTCGGCATGGAAGACGACATAGATCGCAACGTCGCCTGACTTCTGTTGGCGCCGCAATGGCATCGCCGCGTCCTCGTCATCGTGAGGTGGTTTCCAAGGTGGCGAGGTGATGAGGCGTATGTGCTTGGGGATCAATGGCTCCGCTCAGTGCATCAGCTCGGTCGGCTCGTCCTGTGGGTGGCGCATGCCCTACGGCTGCATCCGCGGCGTGGGCATCCAGAGCGTTGCGGTTTGCCCTAGAGCGAGCATCACCGCTGCGGCTACGTCCTTTGGTGGGATGGAGAGGTGGAGACGGCATAATCTCTCCTCCCGCACTCTACAGGTCATGGCCACTGGGATGCTGTTGGTGCTGTCCTTCTTCGGTGCCTCCTGCTCTTGCTTTGTCCACAGGGGAGGTGGTGATGATGCCGCCTGCGCCAACCACGTTCCCCGCGGTGTCCACTTCCCCGTGCCCCCCACAGCCTCAGTGGCCGCATGTGGAGGGGCTTTCGAGATGGATAGGTATGGTGTAGCATCGAGTTTTTCTTGCGTGACATGGATGATGAAGCCGTTAATGAAGAAAATGATGATGAAGATGACGCGCTGCATACACTCTTGGGTCCGCGCAAGTGCCTCCCCCTACCTGGCGTGCCAAAGATGTCGTCGGAAAACATGACCACCTATGGGGCCATCGACCCCTTGTGGTTTGGCAAGGGGGAAGAGCACATTGCACAAATAGCGGAGGGCACAGAGCAGCATGACAGCGATCACACGGGCTGTTTTACCCAGGTTCGGACCGCCACGAGGCATAAAACCCTACTCCTACTTTGGTGGATTGATGGAGGAGACCATGTGGAGTCGCATCGTTGCTCTAGCCCGGCAAGGTTTCCTAAGGGCGAGAGCAACTACACGCGTATGGGTGTACAATGGTCCGAATCCTTTCTAAGGTTGCCACGGCCCTCCTTTTCAAGATCAAGGGGTCACCACAATGGCAAATCAGTCATTGTGTACTGATTAGATAGCAAACAATGCTATCATACCTAACTCTACGGACAAGACAAGGCGCATTAAATGCGCCGCTTAGCGTCACATCGTGTCGTCACCCGACAAGCCTTACCGGGCCGATTTGCCACCTCCTCGCCTGTTAGCATGACACATCGCTGGACGGGTGTCATTTGGAGGTTATTTCCTTCATAAGTGGTTACCACGTACCAAATTATGGCCACTTAGTCACTCGAGGGCTTGACACGGCAATGATTAATGACTTGCGTTGCTGTGTGGTGGAGTGGTGGAGCCTTGGTGGGGTAAACCGTTCTCCGCGTCCCCGATAGGCCATCCGGGGCAGTCTTGGGACTTGTCTACGAGGAAACCTCGACCTTTCCAGGCTCGCCTGCTCGGCAAGGGAGGTTTTTCATTAGTGGTTTCTTGCTCCTTTATCTTGTCTTGGTCTTCTTGATCCGCCCCATGATTTCTCGAAGGGCTAACCTCTTCTTGCTTGGTGTGGTCTTGGAGGCTCCAACCTTTCTTCCGTGCATGTGTACAATCTGGGCAACATACCTCAATGTTTTTTGCACCGACAAATGGCATATATAATCTAGGTTTTTCACCAATTTTGAGACCATTTGAAGAAATTTGCCTATGTAAATTTGGCAAACCCTAGAAATCAACAAAAATTGATTTTTCCTGATTTGGTCATGCAAATCTTTTCTCCCTCATGCACCACTTGGTGTAGAGTCATCATTTGGGGCTTTGAGCATGTCCAAAAAAATTGAGATCAAAAGGAGAAAGTTGGCAATGTAGAGTTATTCAAATTTCGTTCTGGACAGAGAGGGTTTTGGGGCACTTTGATCAAGTTATCCTTCTCTCCAACTTGTGCCATTTGGTCTAGATGAATAATTAGACCATTGGAGAATGTGTACCAGGTTTGAGAGCATTTGGACATGTTTGGCAATGTAAAGTTGCTCAAACTTCAAAATGGACAAAAATAGTTTTGAGGGGTTTAGTGATATTATATTGTTCTCCAAGACATGAAACTTCGCAAGATCACCAAATAGGGCATTTGTGACATGCTAGAATTTTCTTGGAATTTACAGAGAATATTTTCCTTGTAGATATTTCAAAAGCTTGATATCAAGAAAGTGTTTTTGATGGATTTGACCAATATTTTGAACATGACCATGTGTTGAAACTCTTATATATAGACAATATATGTTTAATGAGCTTCCCTAATTTTTCTTAAATATTTTTGAAACATAAAAATAATTTTAACCTATTAAAGACCATTTCCGGCCTTAAGAAAAAACCTTTAAATAAAATAGGAAAATAACTTTTAAAATAATATTTTTGGGGTTTTGGGGAGTCCTATATCTAATAGGAGTCAAATATAATTTTTGAAAGATTTTTCACACCCTTAATTAAGTACTTGCAGTTCAAGTCTCAATTCAGGGGGTTTAGGAAAACTTAATTTAATAAAAATACTTTTTGGCCAAATTATTTTTGTAAGAAAATACTATTCTGTTCTATATATATGGCATGATCATCGGGAAAAGTTTTGAGTCAATGAGAAGCAGTATAAGAGTTGGAGGAATCCAAATCAGCATAAGGGTTGGAGTATAAGAGTTTTGGGCAAAGTTTGGAGTATAAGAGTTTTGGGCAAACTTTGTCAAACAGCAAACTTCAAAATGGACAGAAATAGTTTTGAGGGGTTTTGGTGATGTTATCTTCTTCTCCAAGACAAGAGACTTGGCAAGATCACCAAATAGGGCATTTGTGACATACTATAATTTGCCTGCAATTTACAGAGAATATTTCCTTTGTAGACCTTTCAAAAGCTAGAATATTTTGAACATGACCATGTGTTGAAACTCTTATATAGGGACAATATATGTCCAATGAGCTTTCCTAAATTTTCTCAAATATTTTTTTTAACATTACAATAATTTTAACCTATTAAAGACCATTTCTGGACTTAAGAAAAAGCCTTTAAATAAAATTGGAAAATACCTTTTAAAATAATATTTTTGTGGTTTTTGGGACTCCTATATCTAATAGGACTCAAATATAATTTTTTAAAGATTTTTCACACCCTTAATTAAGTACTTGCAGTTCAAGTCTCAATTCCGGGGGTTTAGGAAAAGCTAATTTAAAAAATACTTTTTGGACAAATTATTTTTGTAATAAAATACTATGCTGTTCTATACACATGGCATGACCATTGGGCCAAATTTTTGGTCAAGGAGAAGGAGTATAAGAGTTGGAGGATTTATTTAATTTTTAGAGCACTTGCAAACATCAAACAAAAATCCAAATCAAGCAATGTTCGAAACACTCAAAATTTATTGTCAAACCTCATTTTGTCATGATTTATTAACTTAAGTGTTGTGAAATGAAAATCAAGGTGTGACAATGTCGGGACCCTGATCCTAAGTCACATCGGTCTAGCATGTAACACATCATATCACTTTGCAGCCTCACGCACGGTATCCCCACGGGTGCCACCGTACCTGGCCCGGGACCGTTTGCGCATTTTGGCTCACGTATATGATAGTGTCGCTAGCATACATATGACAGAGAACGCAGGCCGACATGACTATTTATAAACCAAAAGTGGCGCTAAATTACAAGGACATGCATACATGACCCAACAATCCGCGTGTCGGTCAGCAGCGAGTGTTCCCGGGCTATAGCAAGCTAACAGGACTCCGGTATACACCGCATGACATTTCCCCATAGGGGATAGACACAGGAGCAAGGAAGGACACATGCTAGTCAATCCATGTGTTCCGGAGCAGTAGCAAGCTACCAAGGTTCAGTGCAAGCACTAGGAGGCATTTCCCCATAAGATAGCCTACCAAGGGTAAACAACTAGGTGTCGGATCCCACACATACCAAGCATTTCAATAACATACACACAATATGCTCGATATGTGCAAATACAACATGGCATCACAACAAGACTCTATGAGTCAAAGTATTTATTCATTAGGCTCCGAGGAGCCAGATATTACAAACATGGGTCTCATGACACAACATACAGAGCATACAAGCAATGGAAGCATAACATGTCTGGGTACAGACAACTACAAATGAAAAAGGCTGTGAAGCTTGACTATCTACAAGACCTCCCAAGGGTACAAGATCGTAGCTGAGGTAACAAGATAAACATCGAAGTCCACGCAGAACCACTAGCAAGATTGAAGTCTCTCTGCAATAACATAAATTAAGCAAACGTGAGTACAAATGTACTCAACAAGTCTTACATCAGAACTAACTACGTATGCAACAGTATCAACAAAGGGGTGGTGGAGTTTAACTGTGGCAAGCCAACTTTGAATCAGTGTCTATCCTGTACTATGACTGCTGGTAACTCTTTTGAGGTAGCGCACATGAGTCCACATATTCACCAAATAAATACACCACTATAGATCCGCTCCCTCTCCCTACAAGAAGGGCATCCATAGCACTCACTCTAATCTTGCGCATTTTAGAGTATCCACTTTCAGTTGTCTATGAACTGTATAGGCAACCCAGAAGTCCTTTACCACGGACGCGACTATTCGAATAGATGATGTTAACCCTGCAGGGGTGTACTTCTTCACACACGCTCTCGCCACTTACGACCATTTACATGTCGTGTATCTCGACAACGTTCAAGCGGAAGCCTGGCGAGGGAGTAGGCCATGACCTGACTAACCACGCGAGTCTCTAGTCCATGTTTATTGCCTATTTGGGTTCCATCCGCAAGGAGATCCAGTCGGCGTGTCGCTCACGGCCCCAAACGATGTGTACAGGGTTCCCAAGCCCACCAAACGGGTGACGCTTGGTATACCCGGCCACGGTGCCTAATCTGTCCCAAGCCCACCTGTACTGGGTGCAACTTGGTAGACCACTAACACTACCTACAAACACCAGAAACTAGTTGCAACTCCTGGACAGAGATCGAGGCGATTAATAAGTCGAGAGGGGTCGAGTTACCGGAACCCAATGTGTGGTAGTAATTGTTCATGCATCACAAACACAGAACTCAGTTCCTGAGGACGGTTTCAATGAGACAACCCACCATGTACTCCTACATGGCCTCTCACCGCTACCTTTACCAAATAGTGTTCACACACTTAGCTCTCAACAGTAGGACATGTTCACAACTTTCCAATTCATCCCCGATGAATCAGACCTGACACAACTCTAAGCAATAGCAGGCATGACAAACAAGCGTGAATGAGTAGGCACATCAGGGCTCAAACAACTCCTACTCATGCTAGTGGGTTTCATCTATTTACTGTGGCAATGACAGGTCATGCATAGGAAATGGGTTGAACTACCGCAACATGTAACAGATGAAACGTTGTTTTCCTAATGCAGTAAAAGAGACCAGGAACGAGAGAGTGGGATTGTATCAGAATGAACAAGTGGGTTATGCTTGGCTTGCACTTCTGAAGATAGTATAGCTCTTCATCGGTGTCATCGAACTCATCGTCGGAACTACGTCCACTGAGAGGGGGAACAACACCGGCAAACAGAGAAGGAACACAATCAATGCAATGCAACAATATGATGCATGAATGTGACATGGCAATATGCTGTGATTTGAGCTAATGCAGCTAGCAACAGAAGGCTTTCGGTTGATTTGAACCAAAGGTTCAAACTAAAATTCAAACTATGAATTTCCAAAGTGCATTAACATGTTTTTATCTATACAACAATGTTAAGTTGCTTTAACATGCATGAAACCAGTACCAAAGGATAGATTGTATATTTTTCTGATAATTTTTCATATATAAATTATTCCATTTGGTGTTACGGTTTATTTTCTATGATTTTTTAGAAGTTTAGGCAATTTTCTAAAATTTCTAATTATTTAGAAATAAACTAATTCCAAAAAATGAATTACTACGTCGGGATGACGTCAGCGAGTCAATGGGCCTGCCCAGGTCAAACTGACCAGTGGACCCGTGTGTTAGTGTCTAACTAAACTAACCTAATTTAATTAGTGCTAACCTATGTTTATTAGTAGGGCGGGGACCGCATGTCAGTGACCCAAGGGGGGTCAAATCCCTGGTCATACCAGGGCTTATACGCCGGCGGCTCGTCGCAGGCGACAGCAGGCGCGACAGAGGGCTCGGGTTTTGCCCTCCGGCGACCAAATGGACGACAGAGGGGATCTACGTGCAGCTGTGGCAAGGCCGCGTCCAACGGTGCGGTTAGCTCGAGCCAGGGTGGATTAGAACGACGGCGGTGTCAACAGGTGCGGCGGCCGGAGTTCGGGTGTGGGCGGTGTCGATGCTACGGTGCACTAAAGGAGAAGCCGAAGAGTGCTACGTGCTCCTGGGAGTGTGCTGAGCGCGCTGATGGGCTCGGATGCGAGCGGCAGCAGCTGTGGCCGCGGCAGCACCATGGCCGGCGGCAAGGAGCAATTGGTAAGGTGGTTAGAGAAGTTAGGGGAGGCAATCGAGCACGGGATTCGGGGAAGAAGGTCTGTGGCCTCATAGCGGTTGCAGGGGCCGTCAAAGCGGGCTCGGGGAATGGCCGGAGCGAGTGAGGCGGCCGCAACGATCTCGGCGACCCGATGAGGAAGAAGGCGTCGGGGACGGCGCTTCGGGGCGTCCAGCGTCATGTGAGTCGACGTGGAGGCGTATACGACGGAGTCGGAACTCACGGGCATGTCAGAGGGGCAAGGGGTTAGCTGTTGCTACGGCAACGATGAGCAGTGGCGACGGGCACGCTCGGCCGTGGGGAGAGGAGCGGGACAGAGGTGGGACAAGGCCGGGGGAGAGCGAGAGAGGGTCGAGAGGTTGCGTGGCATCGCGGGAGGCGTCAAGGGCGACAAGGGGGCAACCAGGTAGGGTGGATGTGGCGCACGCGCGGCGAGCAGACACCCTCCTGCCTACTGGCAGGAGGTTGAAGACGGTGCAGCAGCTGGGCTGGGCCCGCTATAGTGCTGGGCCAGCCGGGCTGGACAGGTAAGGTCTGGTACTTCTCTCTCTCTATCTTATTTTCTTTATGTTTTCTATTTATTTACTCTGTTTTGATTTAGTAAAAAAAATACTAAACCATTTTGTAAAACTCCTGATAATATTAGTGGGCACTTTTGAAATTATTTCCAACAGCCCTCAACTAGTTTCAGAATTATTAGAGCATTTAAAATATTTATATAATTTAAATGCCCCAATTTAAATATAGTATGGGTTAATTCAAAAATCCAAAGTGACCTTAAAAAATGTGCACCATTTTTGACAGAGGTTCTAGACCAGTTCAAAAATGATTAACTTGTCTGTAAGGCATTTTGGGTTCATTGAAAATATTTGAATTTGGCCCTAGTTGGATTCATTTGGTGCTAGGGTTTTAACATCCCCATTTAAAGTTTCTTGAACTCAAAACGTGATGCATGGATGCTCACAGATGCAGCTAACTACCAGGAATTCTAGGACTGTGACAACTCACCCCCACTAAACAAGAATTTTGTCCCGAGATTCAAGATGTGAGGTAAGAAGACAGAGGGGACACAAAGCTAACACAATCTTCATGATCCAACAGCCATTCTCGAAGATGTTGATTCATTGCCTCAAATTGATCTTGATGTCTTTGCTTTTGAGATCTTCATCCAACATGATGACGACAAAAGGAATCTCTACATAAAACGATGTCCTCAAAGATCGAGCACTCAAGATCAACTCATGGTGTGAGATGTAAGAACATCTCTTGAGCTGAGATGCAACATACATCCAGAGGGATGGAAAACTAACAGATGACGAAGGTTCAAATTGGTAGGCAATAATTTCACACTTAGAGAAGATGGTGAACAATGTCACCAAACGGGGCACCTTAGAGAAGGTGACTCGTAGGATTATTTCTTTAAGTCGCAAAAAGAATTACTTTTGATACAAAGATCATTGAAACTCTCTAGAGCAGACTAAGGCAATTCACAAACGATCCTTTGAAGAAGTTCATAAGAATGGCATACTCGGACTAGAATGGATGATGTGGACTACCTTGTTGAAGACAACACAATGAGTGTTTTTGCTTATCAAGGGAAATGGATGGGACCCATGGTAGACCACTTTTGAAGATGATCATGAACAACAATTACTAAGAAGGCAGACCATTGTAAAATGGCACAAATGTTGGTGCAAGCTGGGAACAAAATGCAAATGCTGGGAATGTTCAAACCATCATATCTGCCTGAGATTCAGATTTGGTAGGTAACGGGATATTTCAGACAACATGTCTAGGAAAGAAAGTTTGCAACACAAATCGACTAGATGACATTGCGAGATTCTCGGGAAATGAACTACGATAGCAAGCTCGAAAACATGAGTTGGTTCTGCTACACACATGTGAACACGTTATCCAAGACAAGCATGACCACATAGTAGTCTTACAACAAAATACTACCGATTTCAGGTGGGAACCATCATTAATGACATCGAGGTCTCCACGTGGAAGTCTAAAGTATTAACCTTAGAACAGACTCCTTTGTCTTGAACAAATCAAACAGTGGCTTGGTGTGCTAGGGAATACATATGGAATGAAGATGATCAGTCTATCAGTGTGATAGCCTGACTTATTAGGGATGATAGACTACTCATATAAATAAGGAATTCCTTCTTTTCCGGGAGCCTATTCGGAAAGAACTCCAAAGTTAAGCGTGCTCAGCTTGGAGTAGTATCAGGATGGGTGACCGACCGAGAAGTTGCTCCCGAGTGCGCATGAGTGAGGACAAAGTGCATAGAAAAGACTAGTATTGATATGTGAGGCCAGTTTAGATCCCGCCAGGAGTAACGACCACCGACGCGTGTGTCCGTGGCATTACAAGTTGGTATCAAACCCAACCCTCGCGGTTACACAGATAGTTGCAGACAGGTGAGCGGTCATGTTGTTCATGACGTTTGTGACCCGTCGTGGCACACGGCATGACACATGTACCGGACTGGATGCACAGACATTTGTGCCAAGAGGGAACGTTCCTGCCGCCCGATGAGGACGTCGATCCCTCTGAGTGGGGGTGTATGTGATAGCCTGGCTTATTAGGGATGATAGACTACTCATATAAATAAGGAATTCCTTCTTTTTTGGGAGCCCATTCGGAAAGAACTCCAAAGTTATGTGTCCTCAGCTTGGAGTAGTATCAGGATGGGTGATCGACCGGGAAGTTGCTCCCGGGTGCGCACGAGTGAGGAAAAAGTGTGTAGAAAAGACTAGTATTGATATGTAAGGCCAGTCTAGATCCCGCCAGGAGTAACGACCACCGGCGGGTGTGTCTGTGGTGTTACAATCAGACCATAGAATACTTCGCACATGCATGGTTGACTTGGAATGATTCCAGAGGAGGCAAAAATAAACTTTCTCGAATTCACAGCGGCAACTTGCATCGGATGCACATGAATTAGAGGAAGTCACTTCTTTCATCAAACATGTACTTCAAGAACGGAACACGAAGAGAATGCTTACACAAGTTTCCCACACTAGCTTAGATGTTCAACATGAATCATGGACAAGATGAAAATGTTGTCAATGGGCTCAACAACAATCCATCCAGGCTTCCATATAGGTGGAATTCCACAACTAAAAAGTGAACACGGTAATAGCATTGGTCAGACCAAAGGATGTAATGGTGTATAGTCGAGGGATCAACCACGAGTAAGACGACAATACGAATATTGTTGGTCCTGATTTGATTTGACGATAGCCCATGGAGAAATCAAAGATTGGGTAAGACAATAGCACCGACAACTGATCACGAGGATCAATGGATGAAGACATCATCTTTCTACAACACATACACAAGGAGATATGCCTTTGGAAAGAACTAAGTCGGATAAAGCTTTGATCTTCCAACTCTCCAAGTTGTTGTTTAGCTTAACCAACTAGCTCAGGGTATCCAACACAGATTCTTGTAGAAAGGGTGGTTTATAAGAAAACTAACCTGATCATGAGCTCAACATAACGGCCAGGGAATAACCTGGTAATACTTCCAAGCAGATATTTGGAAAATCACGAACCAGCAATATGCTATGAAGATCGAGAACAATCTTGCTTTTCAGGGCAAGACGATATTATCAAAACAGCGAGAGATTGACACATTCCTAACTCATTGATCGAAGAGTGCACCAGAAAAATTGACTAAGTAGCACGATCAATCTTAGAATGATGATTCAGTAACCAACACACTAAGAATGAGATTATCGTCCATTAACTACCAAGCAACGGAGTTGCTAGGAGTAATGATTTCACACATGATGATTCACTTGTCGATATTCTGGTTACAATAACACAGAAAACCAGTGAATGAATAATGATGGAGATCAGATCACTGTATCAAGAGTTCATAGGAGGTTGTGGAATTCCCATGACATTCTTGACATAAATATGGTAATATTCCATGGTATAACAGATTAGAAGCTGGATTGGCATTCTTCATCTGCGGACTACAACTACTTTTACCCAATCCTGGATATGGATAAGGTACTAGAGTTTATTTCTCCTAGTCATTCTGAAGTAAATTGGCTTGACGGACCACAAGAGTAATGGCAGCGATGAACACGAATGCACAACTACTCCTGACTATCAACTCATAGACGGGGGTCATAATACAACTAAAGAGGGACAACTCAAAGGAACATATAACTTTCTGAGTTGTGGATGCATAGATTAGCAGGTCGAACTAGTTCTACATATTTCTTCCGGATAACCCATGCAGAAAGGTAGAATTGGCAGATTCACAATGTAGAATGGAGAACCCTTCAAGAGCACTCTTGTTGTGATTTTTTATTTTGAACGAACTTCTGCCAAGGATGGTTCATGGTGTTGGAACAATGATACACCACGGACCTCGAAGTCTATCACAAAGGTTACTAATATCCTAAAGGAATGAGCAAACACTATCAACATGAAGTAAGTAGAATGTATCTTGGGTCCAAGAACCCAGAAATGGAATGCCTACTAATTAAATGGCATCACATGATGCTTTCGAGAATAATGGCCATAATCATCATACTGAGAACACAACACAAGGTTGGTTTACTGGGTGGCTATCTATGATGTCTTAGTTTCCTAATAGCTTCAACAAATATGTCGAGGCAACAGAGTACCTCAACACACTAATTAGTGTGATTAGTTTGGCCTAAAAAGACATCGGAATTAGGAAAGAAAGACTTGCAAATGCATCAGATGGTTTAGAAACCAGGGATGACTCGGACAGCATAACGGCTGTAATTGCTCAAAAAGGAATTTTGGGACTCATGCAAATGGTAGTATAACCACTCAACATCATAATGTCAAGGTTCTGAGACCAAATGTATAACACACATAAGTAGTAGAAACTGAATTGAGTGTTGAATCCACTATTAATGTGATCCTGATAGATAGATGACATGCCTAGTTCTTAATCCACATAGAAAAGAAGAGGGTGACTCAGATCATAAGGACATAAGGTGTAGGAATAAAAAGAACCTTATGTTCCCTTCCACAATCAATTCCCTTATATAACTATAGAATATCTAGACACAACTTCGACCAGTTTAGCATGGTAATCCTATAGGCAGTCAGACTCTAATACCAAAGCTGTCGGGATCCCGATCCTAAGTCACACCGGTCTAGCATGTAACACATCATATCACTTTGCGGCCTCATGCATGGCATCCCCACGGGTGCCACCTTACCTGGCCCCGGACCATTTGTGCATTTTGGCTCACATATATGATAGTGTCACTAGCATCCATATGACAGAGAACCCGGGCCAACACTACTAGTTATAAACCAAAAGTGGCGCTAAATTACAGGGACATGCATACATGACCCAACAATGCACGTGTCGGCCAACAATGCCGAGCTAGAGCAAGCTAACAGGCCTCCGGTATACACCGCGTGACATTTCCCCATAGGGGACAGACACAGGAGCAAGGAAGGACACATGCTGGTCAATCCATGTGTTCCGGAGGAGTAGCAAGCTACCAAGGCTCAGTGGAAGCACTAGGAGGCATTTCCCCATAAGATAGGCTACCAAGGGTAAACAACTAGGTGTCGGATCCCACACATACCGATCATTTCAATAACATACACACAATATGCTCGATATGTGCAAATACAACAAGGCATCACAACGAAACCCTATGAATCAAAGTATTTATTCATTAGGCTCCGAGGAGCCAGATATTACAAACATGGGTCTCATGACCCAACATACAGAGCATACAAGCAACGGAAGCATAACATGTCTGGGTACAAACAACTACAAATGAAAAAGGTTGTGAAGCCCGACTATCTACAAGACCCTCCCAAGGGTACAAGATCGTAGTTGAGGTAACAAGCTAAACGTCAAAGTCCACGCGGAACCACTATTGAGACTGAAGTCTCTCTGCAAAAACATAAATTAAGAAAACGTGAGTAAAAATGTACTTAGCAAGACTTACATCAGAACTAGCTACATATGCATCAGAATCAACAAAGGCGTGGTGGAGTTTAACGACAACAAGACAGCTTTGACGCAGTGTCTATCTTGTACTTCGACTGCTCGTAACTCTTTTGAGGTGGCGCACATGAGTCCACATATTGACCAAATCAATACACCACTATGGATCCGCTCCCGTCTCCCTACGAGAAGGCCATCCATAGCACTCACGCTTATCTTGTGCATTTTAGAGTATCCACTTTTAGTTGTCTATGAACTGTACAGGCAACCTAGAAGTCCTTTACCATGGACGCGACTATTCGAATAGATGATGTTAACCTTGCACGGGTGTACTTCTTCGCACACGCTCTCGCCACTTACCACCGTTTACATGTCGTGTATCTCGGCAACCTTCCAGCGGAAGCCTGGCGAGGGAGTCAGCCACGACCTGACTAACAACGCAAGTCTCTAGTCCAGGTTTATTGCCTATTCGGGTTCCATCCGCAAGGAGATCCGGCCGGGGTGTCGCTCACAGCCCCAAACGATGTGTACAGGGTTACCAAGCACACCAAACGGGCGACGCTTGGTATACCTGGCCACGGTGCCTAGTCTGTCCCAAGCCCACCTGTACTGGGTGCCACTTGGTAGAATACTAACACTACTTACAAACACCAGAAACTAGTTGCAATTCCTGGACAGAGATCGAGGCGATTAATAAGCCGAGAGGGGTCAAGTTACCGGAACCCAATGTGTGGTAGTAACTGTTCATGGGTCACAAACACAGAACTCAGTTCCTGAGGACGGTTTTAATGAGACAACCCTCCATGTACTCCTACATGGCATCTCACCTCTACCTTTACCAAATCATGTTCACACACTTAGCTCTCAACAGTGCGACATATTCACAACTTTCCAATTCATCCAATCAGACCTAACACAACTCTAAGCAATAGCAGACATGACAAACAAGCATTAATGAGTAGGCACATCAGGGCTCAAACAACTCAAACTCATGCTAGTGGGTTTCATCCATTTACTGTGGCAATGACAGGTCATGCAAAGGAAAGGGGTTCAACTACCGCAGCATGTAACAGTTGAAACGTTGTTGTCCTAATGCAGTAAAAGAGAGCAGGGGCGAGAGAGTGGGATTGTATCAGAATGAACAAGGGGGTTATGCTTGCCTTGCACTTCTGAACATAGTATAGCTCTTCATCGGTGTATGGAACTCATCATCGGAACTACGTCCATTGGGAGGGGGAACAACACCAGCAAACAGAGAAGGAAGACAATCAATGCAATGCAACAATATGATGCATGAATATGACATGGCAATATGCTGTGATTTGAGCTAATGCAGCTAGCAACAGAAGGCTTTGGGTTGATTTGAACCAATGGTTCAAACTCAAATTCAAACTATGAATTTCCAATGTGCATTAACATGTTTTTATCTATACAGCAATGTTAAGTTGCTTTAACACGCATGAAACCAGTACACAATGATAGATTGGATTTTTTCTGATAATTCTTTGTTTATAAATTATTCCATTTGGTGTTACGGTTGATTTTCTATTTTTTTAGAAGTTTAGGCAATTTTCTGGATTTTCTAATTATTTAGAAATAAACTAATTCCAGAAAATGAATTACTACATCGGGGTGACGTCAGCGAGTCAATGGGCCTGCCCAGTTCGAACTGACCAGTGGACCCATGTGTCAGTGTCTAACTAAACTAACCTAATTTAATTAGTGCTAACCTATGTTTATTAGCAGGGCGGGGCCTGCATGTCAGTGACCCAGGGGGTCAAATCCCTAGTCAAACCAGGGCTAATACGACGGCGGCTCGTCCCCGGCGATAGCGGGCGCGACGGAGGGCTCGATTTTTGCCCTCCGGCGACCAAATGGACGGCGGAGGGGCTCTACTTGCAGTTGCGGCTCAGCCGCGTCCAACGGTGCGGTTAGCTCGAGCTGGGGAGGATTAGAACGACGGTGGCATCGACAGGTGCGGCGACCGTAGTTCGGGTGCGGGCGGTGTCAATGCTACGGTGCACTAGAGGAGAAGCCGAAGAGTGCTACGTGCTCCTGGGAGTGTGCTGAGCGCGCTAATGGGCTCGGATGCGAGCGGCAGCAGCTATGGCCGCGTCGGCACCATGGCCGGCGGCGTGGAGCACTCGTCAAGGTGGTTAGAGCAGTTAGGGGAGGCAATCGAGCACGGGATTAGGGGGAGAAGGTCTGTGGCCTCATAGCGGTTGCAGGGGTCGTCGAAGCGGGCTTGGGGAAGAGCTGGAGCGAGCGAGGCGACCGCAATGATCTCGGCAATCCGAGGAGGAAGAAGGCATCGGTTACGGCGCTTCGTGGTGCCGGTGTCGCGTGAGTCGACGTGGAGGCGTATACGACGGAGGCGGAGCTCATGGGCATGTCAGAGGGGCGAGGGGTTGACTCTTGCTACGGCAACGACGAGCGGTGGCGATGGGCACGCTCGGCTATGGGGAGAGGAGAGGGAAAGAGGAGGGGACGAGGCCAGGGGAGAGTGAGAGAGGGTCGAGAGGTTGTATGGCTTCACGGGAGGCGTCCAGGGCGACGAGGGGCCAACCAGGCAGGGTGCAGGTGGCGCGCGCGCGGCGAGCACACGCCCTACTGCCTACTGGCAAGAGGTTGAAGACGATGTGGCGGCTGGGCTGGGCCCACTACAGTGTTGGGCCGGCTGGGCTCGACAGGTAAGGTCGGGTACTTCTCTTTCTTTCTCTCTCTATCCTATTTTCTTTATGTTTTCTATTTATTTACTCTGTTTTTATTTAGTCAAAAAATACTAAACCATTTATTAAAACTCCTGAAAATATTAGTGGGCACTTTTGAAATTATTTCCAACAGCCCTCAACTAGTTTCAGAATTATTAGAGCATTTAAAATATTTATAGAATTTAAATGCCCCAATTCAAATACAGTATGGGTTAATTCAAAAATCCAATGTGACCTTAAAAAATGTGCAACATTTTTGGCAGAGGTTCTGGACCAATACAACAATGATGAACTTTTCTGAAAGGCATTTTGGGTTCATTGAAAAGTTTTGAATTTGAAACTAGTTGGACTCATTTGGTGCTAGGGCTTTAACATCCCCATTTCAAATTGCTTGAATTCAAAACATGACGCATGGATGCTCACAGATGCAAATAACTACCAGGAATTCTAGGGTTGTGACAACTCACACCCACTAAACAAGAATTTCATCGGGAGATTCAAGACGTGAGGTAAGAAGACAGATGGGGCACAAAGCTAACACAATCTTCATGATCCAACTGCCCTTCTCGAAGATGTTGATTCATTGCTTCAAATTGATCTTGATGTCTTTGCTTTCGAGATCTTCATCCAACACGATGACGACAAAAGGAATATCTACATGAAACGATCTCCTCGAAGATCGAGCACTCAAGATCAACTCATGGAGTGAGATGTAAGAACATCTCTTGAGCTGAGATGCAACATACATCAAGAGGGATGGAAAACAAACAGATGACGAAGGTTCAAATCGGTAGGCAATAATTTCACACTTAGAGAAGATGGTGAACAATGTCACCAAATGGGGCACCTTAGAGAAGGTGACTCATAGGATTATTGAAACTCTCTAGAGCAGACTAAGGCAATTCACAAATGATCGTTTGAAGAAGTTCAGAAGAATGGCGTACTCGGACTAGAATGGATGATGTGGACTACCTTGTTGAAGACAACGCAATGAGTGATTTTTTCTTATCATCGGAAATGGATGGGACACATGGTAGACCACTTTTGAAGATGATCCTGAACGACAATTACTGAGAAGGCAGACCATAGTAAAATGGCACAAATGCGGGTGCAAGCTGGGAACAAAATGCAAATGCTGGGAATGTTCGAACCATCATATCTGCCTGGGATTCAGATCTGGTAGGTAACAGGATATTTCAGACAACATGTCTGGGAAAGAAAGTTTGCAACACAAATCGACGAGATGATGTTGCGAGATACTCGGGAAATGAACTACGATAGCAAGCTTGAAAACATGAGCTGGTTCTACTACACACATGTGAACACGTTGTCCAAGACAAGCATGACCACATAGTAGTCTTTCAACAAAATACTACGGAGTTCAGGTGGGAACCATCATTAATGACATCGAGGTCTGCACGCGGAAGTCTAAAGTATTAACATTAGAACAGACTCCTTTGTCTTGAATAAATCAATCAGTGGCTTGGTGTGCTAGGGAATACATATGGAATGAAGATGATCCGTCTATCAGACCATAGAATACTTCGCACATGCATGGTTGACTTGGAATGATTCCAGAGGAGGCCAAAAGAAGCTTTCTGGAATTCACAGTAGCAACTTGCATCGGATGCACATGAATTAGAGGAAGTCACTTCTTTCATCAAACATATACTTCATGAACGGAACACGAAGATAATGCTTACACAAGTTTCCAACACTAGCTTAGATGTTCAACATGAATCATGGACAAGATGAAAATGTTGTCAATGGGCTCAACAACAATCCATCTAGGCTTCCATATAGGTGGTATTCCACAACTAAAAACTGAACACGGTAAGAGCATTGGTCAGACCAAAGGATGTAATGGTGTATGCTCGAGGGATCAACCATGAGTAAGACAACAATACGAATATTGTTGGTCCTAGTTTGATTTGACAATAGCCCATGCACAAATCAAAGATTGGGTAAGACAATAGGCTGACAACTGATCACGGGGATCAATGGATGAAGACATCATCTTTCTACAATGCACACACAAGGAGATATCCCTTTGGAAAGAACTAATTCAGATAAAGCTTTTATCTTCCAACTCTCTGTTTTGCTTAACCAACTAGCTCAGGGTATCCAACACAGATTCTTGGAGAAAGGGTGGTTTATAAGAAAACCAACTTGATCACAAGCTCATCGTAACGGTTAGGGAACAACATGGTAATACGTCCAAGCAGACTCTCGGAAAATCATGAACCACCGATATGTTATGAAGCTCGAGAACAATCTTGCTTTTTAGGGCAAGTGATATTATCAGAAGAGCGAGAGATTGACACAATCCTAACTCATTGATCAAAGAGTGCACCAGAAAAATGGACTAAGTAGCACGATCAATCTTAGAATGATGATTCAGTAACCAACACACTACGAATGAGATTATCGTCCATTAACTACCAAGCAACGGAGTTGCTAGGAGTTTTGATTTCACACATGATGATTCACTTGTCGGTATTCCGGTTACAATAACACGAAAACTAGTGAATGAATAATGATGGCGAGAAGATCATTGTATCAAGAGTTCATAGGAGGTTGTGCAATTCCCATGACATTCTTGACATAAAGATGGTAATATTCCAGGGTAGAACAGATTAGAAGCTGGATTGGCATTCTTCATCTGCGGAGTACAACTACTTTGACCCAATACTGGATATGGATAAGGTACTGGAGTTTATTTCTCCTAGTCATTCCGAAATAAAGTGGCTTGACGGACCACAAGAGTAAAAGGCATCGATGAACATGAATGCACAACTACTCCTGACTATCAACTTATATACGGTGGTCATAATACTACTAAAGAGGGACAACTCAAAGGAACATATAACTTTATGAGTTATGGATGCACAGATTAGCATGTCGAACTAGTTCTACATATTTCTTCCGGATAACCCATGCATAAAGGTAGAATTGGCAGATTCACAATGTAGAATGGAGAACTCTTCAAGAGCACTCTTGTTGTGATCTTTTATTTCGAACGAACTTCTGCTAAGGATGGTTCATGGTGTTCGAAGAATGATACACCATGGACCTCGAAGGCTATCACAAAGGTTACTAATATCCTAAAGGAACAAGCAAACACTATCAACATGAAGTAAGTAGAATGAATTTTGGGTCCAAGAACCAGGAAATGGAATGCCTACTAATTAAATGACATCATGGGATTCTTTCGAGAATAATGGACAGAATCATCATACTAAGAACACAACACAAGGTTGGTTTACTGGGTGGATATCTATGATGTCCTAGTTTCCTGATAGCTTTAACAAATATGTCGAGGCAACGGAGTACCTCAACACACTGATTAGTGTGATTAGTCTGGCCTAAAAATACATCATAATTAGGAAGTAAAGATTTGCAAATGCATCAGATGGTTTAGAAACCTGGGATGACTTGGACATCATAACTGCTGTAATTTCTCAAAAAGGAATTTTGAGACTCATGCAAATGGTAGTATAACCGCTCGACATCATAATGTCAAGGTTCTGAGACCAACTGTATAACACACAGAAGTAGTAGAAACTGAACTGAGAGTTGAATCCACTATTAACGTGATCCTGATAGATAGATGACAAGCCTAGTTCCCTTCCACAATTAATTCCAGAAGGACATAAGGTAAAGGAGTAAAAAGAGCCTTATGTTCCCTTCCACAATTAATTCTCTTGTATAACTATAGAATTTCTAGACACGATTTAGACCAGTTTGGCTTGGTAATCCTATAGGCAGTCACGCTCTGATACCAAAGTTGTCGGGACCCCGATCCTAAGTTACACCGGTCTAGCTTGTAACACATCATATCACTTTGCGGCCTCACGCACGGTATCCCCATGGGTGCCACCTTACCTGGCCCTGGACCGTTTGCGCATTTTAGCTCACTTATATGATAGTGTCACTAGCATCCATATGACAAAGATCCCATTTCGACATGAGTAGTTATAAACCAAAAGTGGCGCTAAATTACAGGGACATGCATACATGACCCAACAATACACGTGTCGGTCAGCAGCGAGTGTTGCCAAGTTGTAGCAAGCTAACAGGACTCCGGTATACACCGCGTGACATTTCCCCATAGGGGACAGACACAGGAGCAAGGAAGGACACATGCTGGTCAATCCATGTGTTCCGGAGGAGTAGCAAGCTACCAAGGCTCAGTGGAAGCACTAGGAGGCATTTCCCCATAAGATAGGCTACCAAGGGTAAACAACTAGGTGTCGGATCCCACACATACCGATCATTTCAATAACATACACACAATATGCTCGATATGTGCAAATACAACAAGGCATCACAACGAAACCCTATGAATCAAAGTATTTATTCATTAGGCTCCGAGGAGCCAGATATTACAAACATGGGTCTCATGACCCAACATACAGAGCATACAAGCAACGGAAGCATAACATGTCTGGGTACATACAACTACAAATGAAAAAGGTTGTGAAGCCCGACTATCTACAAGACCCTCCCAAGGGTACAAGATCGTAGTTGAAGTAACAAGCTAAACGTCAAAGTCCACGCGGAACCACTATTGAGACTGAAGTCTCTCTGCAAAAACATAAATTAAGAAAACGTGAGTAAAAATGTACTTAGCAAGACTTACATCAGAACTAGCTACATATGCATCAGAATCAACAAAGGCGTGGTGGAGTTTAACGACAACAAGACAGCTTTGACGCAGTGTCTATCTTGTACTTCGACTGCTCGTAACTCTTTTGAGGTGGCGCACATGAGTCCACATATTGACCAAATCAATACACCACTATGGATCCGCTCCCGTCTCCCTACGAGAAGGCCATCCATAGCACTCACGCTTATCTTGTGCATTTTAGAGTATCCACTTTTAGTTGTCTATGAACTGTACAGGCAACCTAGAAGTCCTTTACCATGGACGCGACTATTCGAATAGATGATGTTAACCTTGCACGGGTGTACTTCTTCGCACACGCTCTCGCCACTTACCACCGTTTACATGTCGTGTATCTCGACAACCTTCCAGCGGAAGCCTGGCGAGGGAGTCAGCCACGACCAGACTAACAACGCAAGTCTCTAGTCAGGGTTTATTGCCTATTCGGGTTCCATCCGCAAGGAGATCCGGCCGGGGTGTCGCTCACAGCCCCAAACGATGTGTACAGGGTTACCAAGCACACCAAACGGGCGACGCTTGGTATACCTGGCCACGGTGCCTAGTCTGTCCCAAGCCCACCTGTACTGGGTGCCACTTGGTAGAATACTAACACTACTTACAAACACCAGAAACTAGTTGCAATTCCTGGACAGAGATCGAGGCGATTAATAAGCCGAGAGGGGTCAAGTTACCGGAACCCAATGTGTGGTAGTAACTGTTCATGGGTCACAAACACAGAACTCAGTTCCTGAGGACGGTTTTAATGAGACAACCCTCCATGTACTCCTACATGGCCTCTCACCTCTACCTTTACCAAATCATGTTCACACACTTAGCTCTCAACAGTGCGACATATTCACAACTTTCCAATTCATCCCCGATGAATCAGACCTAACACAACTCTAAGCAATAGCAGACATGACAAACAAGCATTAATGAGTAGGCACATCAGGGCTCAAACAACTCAAACTCATGCTAGTGGGTTTCATCCATTTACTGTGGCAATGACAGGTCATGCAAAGGAAAGGGGTTCAACTACCGCAGCATGTAACAGTTGAAACGTTGTTGTCCTAATGCAGTAAAAGAGAGCAGGGGCGAGAGAGTGGGATTGTATCAGAATGAACAAGGGGGTTATGCTTGCCTTGCACTTCTGAACATAGTATAGCTCTTCATCGGTGTATCGAACTCATCATCGGAACTACGTCCATTGGGAGGGGGAACAACACCGGCAAACAGAGAAGGAAGACAATCAATGCAATGCAACAATATGATGCATGAATATGACATGGCAATATGCTGTGATTTGAGCTAATGCAGCTAGCAACAGAAGGCTTTGGGTTGATTTGAACCAATGGTTCAAACTCAAATTCAAACTATGAATTTCCAATGTGCATTAACATGTTTTTATCTATACAGCAATGTTAAGTTGCTTTAACACGCATGAAACCAGTACACAATGATAGATTGGATTTTTTCTGATAATTTTTTGTTTATAAATTATTCCATTTGGTGTTACGGTTGCCGGTCAATGCATGTGTTCCAGAGCAGTAGCAAGCTACCAAGGCTCAGTGGAAGCACTAGGAGGCATTTCCCCATAAGATAGGCTACCAAGGGTAAACAACTAGGTGTCGGGTCCCACACATACGAAGCTTTCTATAACACACACACAATATGCTCGATATCTGCAATTACAACATGGCATCACAACAAAATTCTATGAATCAAAGTATTTATTCATTAGGCTCCGAGGAGCCAGATATTACAAACATGGGTCTCATGACCCAACATACAGAGCATACAAGCAATGGAAGCATAACATGTCTGGGTACAGACAACTACAAATGAAAAAGGCTATGAAGCCCAACTATCTACAAGACCCTCCCAAGGGTACAAGATCATAGGTGAGGTAACAAGCTAAACTTCCAAGTCCACACGGAACCAGTATTGAGTCTGAAGTCTCTCTGCAAAAACCTAAATTAAGCAAACGTGAGTAAAAATGTACTCAACAATACTTACATCAGAACTAGCTACATATGCATCAGTATCAACAAAGGGGTGGTGGAGTTTAACTGCAGCAAACCAGCTTTGACTCAGTGTCTATCTTGTACTACGACTGCTGGTATCTCTTTTGAGGTGGCGCACATGAGTCCACATATTCGCCAAATCAATACACCACTATGGATCCGCTCCCCTCTCCCTACGAGAAGGCTATCCATAGCACTCATGCTTATCTTGCGCATTTTAGAGTATCCACTTTCAGTTGTCTATGAACTTTATAGGCAACCGAGAAGTCCTTTACCACGAACGCGACTATTCGAAATAGATGATGTTAACCCTGCAGGGGTGTACTTCTTCACATACGCTCTCTCCACTTACCACCATTTACATGTCGTGTATCTCGGCAACCTTCAAGCGGAAGCCTGGCGAGAGAGTAGGCCACGACCTGACTAACCACGCAAATCTCTAGTCTAGGTTTATTGCCTATTCGGGTTCCATCCACAAGGAGATCCGGCTGGGGTGTCGCACATGGCACCAAACGATGTGTACAGGGTTCCCAAGCCAACCAAACGGGCGATGCTTGGTATACCCAGCCACGGTGCCTAGTCTGTCCCAAGCCCACCTGTACTGGGTGCCACTTGGCAGACTACTAACACTACCTACAAACACCAGAAACTAGTTGCAACTCCTGGACAGAGATCGAGGCGATTAATCAACCGAGAGGGGTTGATTTACCGGAACCCAATGTGTGGTAGTAACTGTTCATGGATCACAAACACAGAACTCAGTTCCTGAGGACGGTTTCAATGAGACAACCCACCATGTACTCCTACATGGCCTTTCACCGGTACCTTTACCAAATCATGTTCACACACTTAGCTCTCAACAGTAGGACATGTTCACAACTTTCCAATTCATCCCCGATGAATCAGAACTGACACAACTCTAAGCAATAGCAGACATGACAAACAAGCATGAATGAGTAGGCACATCAGGGCTCAAACAACTCATACTCATGATAGTGGGTTTCATCTATTTACTGTGGCAATGACAGGTCATGCAGAGGAAAGGGGTTCAACTACCTCAGCATGTAACAGTTGAAACGTTGTTGTCCTAATGCAGTAAAAGAGAGCAGGAGTGAGAGAGTGGGAGTGTACCGGAATGAACAAGGGGGTTATGCTTGCCTGTCACTTCTAAAGATAGTATAGCTCTTCATTAGTGTCATCGAACTCATCGTCGGAACTACGTCCACTCAGAGGGGGAACAACACCGGCAAACAGAGAAGGAACACAATCAATGCAATGTAAAAATATGATGCATGAATGTGACATGGCAATATGCTGTTATTTGAGCTAATGCAGCTAGCAACAGAAGGCTTTGGGTTGATTTTAACCAAAGGTTCAAACTCAAATTCAAACTATGAATTGCCAAAGTGCATTAACATGTTTTTATCTATACAACAATGTTAACTTGCTTTAACATGCATGAAATCAGTAACAAAGGATAGATTGGATTTTTCTGATAATTTTTCATATATGTTACGGTTGACTTTCTACGATTTTTAGAAGTTTAGGCAATTTTCTAGATTTTATAATTATTTAGAAATAAACTAATTCCAGAAAATGAATTACTGCGTCGGGATGACGTCAGCGAGTCAATGGGCCTACCCAGGTCAAACTGACCAGTGGACCCGTGTGTCAGTGTCTAACTAAGCTAACCTAATTTAATTAGCGCTAACCTATGTTAATTAGCAGGGCGGGGCCCGCATGTCAGTGACCCAGGGGGGTCAAACCGGGGCTAATACACCGGCGGCTCGTCGCCAGCGACAGCAGGCGCGACGGAGGGCTCGGGTTTTGCCCTCCGGCGACCAAATGGAGGACGGAGGGGTTGTACATGCAGCTGCGGCTCGGCCGCGTCCAACGGTGCAGTTAACTCGAGCCGTGGTGGATTGGAACGACGGCGGGATCGACAGGTGCGGCGGCCAGAGTTCGGGTGCAGGCGGTGTCGATGCTACGGTGCACTAGAGGAGAGGCCAAAGGGTGCTACGTGCTCCTGGGAGTGTGCTGAGCGCGCTGATGGGCTCAAACGCGAGCGGCAGCAGCTGTGGCCATGGCGACACCATGGCCGGCAGCGAGGAGCATGAAGGCAAGGTAGTTAGAGCAGTTAGGGGACGCAATCGAGCACGAGATTAGGGGGAGAAGGTCCGTGGCCTCACAGCGGTTGCAGGGGCAGTCGATGCGAGATCAGGGAAGGGCCGGTGCGACCGAGGCGGCCGCAATGATCTCGGTGAACCGAGTAGGAAGAAGGCGTCATGGACGACGCTTCGGGGCAACTGGCATCGCGTGAGTCGACGTGGAGGCGTATACGATGGAGGCAGAGCTCACGGGCATGTCAGAGGGGCGAGGGGTTGGCTGTTGCTACGTCAACGACGAGCGGTGGCGACGGGCACGCTCGGCTATGGGGAGAGGAGCGGGACAGAGGAGGGGACGAGGCCGGGGGAGAGTAAGAGAGGGTCGAGAGATTGCGTGGTGTCGCGGGAGGCATCTAGGGCGACGAGGGGGCAGCCAGGCTGGGTGGAGGTGGCGCGCGTGGCGAGCACACGCCCTCCTACCTACTGGCAGGAGGTTGAAGACGGTACGGTGGCTGGGCTGGGCCCGCATTAGTGCTGGGCCGGCTGGGCTGGACAGGTAAGTTCAGGTACTTCTCTCTCTCTCTACCCAATTTTCCTTATGTTTTCTATTTATTTACTCTATTTTGATTTAGTAAAAAAATACTAAACCATTTTTTAAACTCCTAAAAATATTAGTGGGCACTTTTGAAATTATTTCCGACAGCCCTCAACTAGTTTTAGAATTATTACAGCATTTAAAATATTTAAAGAATTTAAATGCCCGAATTCAAATACAGTATGGGTTAATTCAAAAATCCAAAGTGACCTTAAAAAATGTGTAACATTTTTGGCAGAGGTTCTGGACCAATTAAAAAATGATGAACTTTTCTGAAAGGCATTTTGGGTTCATTGAAAAGATTTGAATTTGAACCTACTTGGATTCATTTGGTGCTAGGGTTTGAACATCCCCATTTCAAGTTTCTTCAATTCAAAACATGATGCATGGATGCTCATAGATGCAACTAACTACCAAGAATTCTAGGGCTGTGAGAGACAACTACTTCCCCCATGTTCATGAGAGTTTCAAATTAGTAGGTGTTGATGATTTTGTTGGACAAAAGCTCATGAGATGGAATGATGAGATGGTGATGCAATTTTATTCCACTGCACATTTCTAGCTAGATGGAAAGATAGTATGGATGACTGAGTGCACAAGATATCAATCGTCTATCTAAGACTAGGCTTCTCTTATCAATGCCCCAGCAAAAGAAGAAGATGATGTTGATGTTTATGCCAAACTCAGGATGGATCACAATTCCATGGAAAACATGTACAAGACCGTCCCAGATGAAGCATTGGAAACTCACAAGTTTGGTTCAATATACTATCTGCTTGCTGGTTTGACCACCACCAACACCATTCTAAGGCACACCCTATTGCCTATGTTTGGAGATCACCAGATCATACGTGGTCACTCCATCAATCTGCTGCATTTTTCTGACAACCCTTAAAAGTTCAAAGTCATGAGCCTGATTGTGGAGACAATCAAGAGGGCTGCTCCTGATCAGAAGAGTCAGGTGGAAATGCTCCACATCTAGATGCTCATCAACTCCATGGTTGGGACTGGAACATATTTGCTTGATAAGGAGCCACTGGTATGCTTCGGTGCTATACAAATGGTTATAAACCTCTTTCCGCGATGGCATTTGGGACCGTCGCCAAGTGAGTGTGGGCGATAGGGGGGTCCTTCCCACATGACCCAGAAACCGTCGGGGATATTCCCTCCTGGCACACACGCTCGGCAAAATGAGGTCGTGTGCGACCGGAGAGCGCTCACATACGGAAATACGTACAGTAGGGCTAAAAAATACAATTATACGGCGAAATTGTTTTCGGTCACAAGTACATCCCACACAGTCAGACCCCACTAAAGGTTTATGTTCGTATGTACATCCCACACATTCGCTCCAAGGAAAACGTTTCCGCTCACAGGTACATCACACAATTTTTCCCGTTAAATCGTTTTTGATGGCGTTTCCATTGCACACGATATTAATAATTTTATCATTTGTGTTATTGAATGCATCACACACGGTGCGTAGAAGAAACTGCGTGAGAAAGGCTATCCATCACACAGTTTTTATGTTGTAAACATTTGCGCAAGATGGCCTAACGCAAATAGTTTTCAAGAGAAAGTCGTGTGTGTAGTGGAGTTTGATCTCACATGTAGTGGATCCTAGAAACGTTTCTGATCTCCACGTATATCGTAAACATTTCCTTTCGCAAACCGTGTGCAGTGTAATCCCTAATTAATCCCTAATTAATCCAATTAATCCCTAATTTAAAAATCACATGTTTTGAGTTTGAAAGTAGGAAATCACTTATTTCATATCCAACCATGTTTATTACAAATATAGGTTCAACCACGAATCCATAATTCGATGCACAGGTACATATACTAAAGAACTACAGAAGCACTATGTAAAGAATGATGAACCACGGTTGTACTAAAGACTGTAAAAAGAGAGAGGCGAAAGACATTTTGGTTGCTGGAGAAGGTGAAGCGGAATGCCCATATTGTGCCCTCCTCCATGCGTAATGCGCACACGACTCTAGGCCAACCCCTTGTGATGGCTGCCCGTCCATCCTTCACTGTCTTCATTAGGACTTCTCGATGCTCATTGTAGTCTGGATGAAATACTTTAACCTTCATTGCGCGTCCACCAATCATGTACTTTGCGAGGTAATCTTGAGTGGACTGCTTCCGGAACCACTGGGAATGAAAAGATTCATACATTGTTGTCTAACAACTCATTATGGGAAGTAAAAAGACAAGGCTGCGGAGTTTGTAGTATCCATCCTACAGCTCACTGTTGAGTTGGATAGAGCATAAACAAATAATTTGCATGCCACCATTCATATCTTTTTGATAGTAATCCTTATCAGTTTCCTCACTTGATGCTCGTTCATCAATATTTCATTGCCCCATACGCAAAAAGGCTCGATGCGTGGATCCTTGCCAAGGGCATATGTACCTATAATCAACAAGTCAATATTAGAAGCTAACTAGTGTCCAGGCCTAGATCTATATGCACTACATTATTGTTGGTGGAAACGACACCTATGGGATTACTGGAATCCCTTCTACGGTTGGCGGGCGCGAGGTCGTGCAAAGAGCGGGTCTAAGAGTCAGTACAAGGATCGTTTACCCATGTTCGGGCCGCGAGGATGCGTAATAACCTAGTCCTGCTTTTGTGTGTATTTGAGTGTTCTTCGGTTCTTGAACTAGGTATGGTGCATGCCCACTCGAAAAGATCTGAATCCTTCTCTAGTATGCCTCGGGCCTCCTTTTATAGTAAAAAGAGGCTGCCACAGTGGCACACAGGAGGTTGAAAGGTGCACAGTGTAAGCTTATCTCATGCCATTACGGGACAAGATGCATTAAATGCGCTACTTAGGTGTCCACTTGCTTTATCGGGGATGAGAACGAGTCCCTTCCCGTCCGTTGCCGCTCCATCTGGTTGCGACGCGCGTCCAAGCTAGCGGGGCAGGCATATGAGATGGCGTGGTTGTAGGGTCTTCACAAAGATCTGCATGCCACCACGCAGGTGCTTGACTAGCTGGATCAGGAACCACGTACTGCCATGTGGGTACTTGCCTGGGCTAGTGGGTCGGCCGCCGAGATGGGGTGATGATGGGGCGGCAAGGGCTTGTTGTGGTCTTGTTCTGTTCCCGCCAAGAGTCTTGCCGGGGCCTTTGTGAGCGTCCTCGGCAAGAGGCTTGCCGGTACTTCGGGGTGTCTTCGGCAAGGAGCCTTTTCGAGGTGTCGTGGGCATCCTTGGCAAGGAGCCTTGCGATCGCCTTGTCTTCTGGTTCTCATCTTAGAATGCATAGACCCTTGTCATTACAAAGATCTGCATGCCATCACATAGGCGCTTCCCGAGCCTTGGTTCCAACATTGTTGATGATGCTGGAGCTGCTAGGCTCAAGGGTGGCTACAACGAAGGCGTTGAGTGAGTTGCCCCGGCAAGAGTTCTTGCTGGGGGCGTGCAGTCCGCCCTGGCAAGGGTCTTGTTAGGGAAGCATGTCTTCTTGCTTTCCCTTCTTGCACCACTGCCTTGGCGCTGCTCTGGTAGCCTTGTGTCTCTGGCTTCCCTCTTCTGCCTTGTTATGTGTGGCCACAGGCGTGGCTCTGATTGCCCATGCACAAGTAAGGGCTGCAAAGGAGCGTCCCTACTTTTGTACATCGACAGGAGCCCCCGGGCCTGGGCCATACATAAGCGCGACGCGTTGTTGGGCTAGGCCCAGAACGGTGCGCGGGCAGTGGGGTTGGATCCTTTTTACTATAGTAACTCCTTCGGTGGTTGCGCTTCCCCATGATCCACGCATGATGTGGGGATCATGCGTGGGGTGATCGCAGCATGCTTGCGTCATCTCGTGGTTCCAAATAGTAAGAGGCGGTTCGCATTCTCCTCATAAATAATAGAGGAAGTTGCGGGGGCGCGACTCATCCACTAAGTGGACTCGGGTCGCCACACGATCACGGGGTGCGAAACGATCGTACCACATGCTATCTGAACCTCGATCCGCCCGCCATGTGTCCCTCATGCATCGGGAAGGGCAAGCGGCGGACGCAGAGGGAGCGGGCTTTAACACCGGGGCGGGGGCCGGGCGCCGCTGATTGGAGCAGCGAGTCAGTCTCGTTTCCTTGTGTCTCCGATGTTTGGACTGGTTGATCCGGGCGGTCTCCCTTCTATAAAGAAGGGGGAGAGGGACGATGCTCCCCCCACTCCACTCATCATCTTCCAGTTCGATTCCTTCCCTTCCCAAGTTATGCCGAGAGGGCATGGCCGTGGCTGTGCCCCTGCAGAGGTGACCAGGTCGTCCTCTCATCAGAGGGCGGCGGCGGTCAAAGAAGAGCCGGATGCCCAAGATGAGGGCCATGCTGGAGGTAGAGGCGCCTGCCGGGGTCGTGGTCGGCGAGGCGGTCGAGGCAGAGACGGGGGAGGTCGGGGGACCCCCGCGTCGTCATAATCTCCGTCTCCATGTCCTCTGATGTCTCCTCATGCCTCACCACGCGGCCATGTCGGAGTACGCGGGCATCAACTCGCGTGTTGCCGGCCCGCTGCCTCACCTTTCAGCTCTTCTCCCGGCGCCATCATCACCAGCCTTCTTCGGGATGGCCACCGGGATGTTCTCTTGGTGTTTTCTGCTACTCGCGCTTTGCCTAGGTGCTCCCTTTGCCCCTTCACCATCTTGTTCCATTTCCTGAGGAGAGGGACAAGAAAGGGATTACGGGCACCTTATCTCTTTTCAGTTTTTAAGCCTACGGTCCTTTGTAAGATTTAAATATTGTAATCCCCTGGCTCATGTATGCATCCCATACGAATTGTACTTGTTTACTACGTATTAATAGAGAGAAGGGTGTTTGCCGGGTTTCTTTTGTGCGTGGGCAGGGGCCACACCAAGGAACAAATCCTTGTTATCTTAAGATAAACATCGTACCCCGGCAACAGACCTTGCCGTCTTCCTGCTCTATAGCTCGACAATATTCACTCCCTTGGCGGGAATAGGAGCAGAGTGGAATTAGGCCCTTCGTCTGCTCCTTTCCCATCACACTACTGCCGAGTCTCGGTCCAAAACAAAGTTTGTGAACGTAGGGAAAAAGGGAGCATCGTGGTATAAGAGCGAGTGAAGTCTTATACATTCAAGTTTCATACAGAAGTGAGGAGTAGGGGATGAAAGACTTATCTGGTCTTGTAGCCCACGGTAACCTTGTCTTGCCGTGGTCGGATCTTTGGATCTGCAGCCCCCGGCAATCTTAATTCACCGGGGTTGGAGCGTCGGCCCGTCCTCTTTCTTCCAAACAGCTCAGCCGAAATGTCCATGTATCCTGTGAACAAAAGAGGATGGAAAGGAAACAGAGAGACACATACTCGACCTCTATGCTAGGGGTTAGCCATCGCCAAGCACTATCAACCCTAACAGAGAAAGAGACTCAACCTAGCATGCATGCTAAAACTTAGGCCGCCAACGGTTCATTTATTTATGCTCAGTATCTGCGCCTGGCTTTGCAGGAAGGGTTACATGCCTTGCCGGCAAGGCTTGTACAAAAGGGCAGCTCGTCGGGGAGCCCGACAACCGCGCCTTACGGGTAAAACTTGCGAAGATGTTCGATGTTCCCGGAGTTGCTCACTGGAAAACTATCTTCGGTCTCTAGGCGGACAGCGCCAGGCCTGGTGACTCATATTACTCGATAAGGGCCTTTCCACTTTGGCGTCAACTTGTTGGAATTCTTGGCCGACTGAATGCGCCGAAGAACAAGGTCGCCTTCCTCAAAGCTTTGGGCATGAACCTTGCGGCTATGATAGCGGTGCAAGGCTTGCTGGTAGCACGCTGCTTGCACAGCCGCCCGAAGACGATCTTCCTCAAGGAGCGTTGCGTCATCTTGCCGCAGCTGCTCTTGCTCAAGGTCATCATAAGCGAGCACTCGGGGTGACCCGTATGTGAGTTCCGTGGGGAGAACTTCTTCCGCCCCGTAGACGAGGGAGAAGGGTGTCTGGCCAGTGGCTCGGTTTGGTTTCAGCCTGAGGGCCCCGCTGGCCACAGCTCGTCTTTGTTGGCGACGGCGACGAGGCTCCGGATGGTGGCTCTCCACTCATCGAGCTTCTTTGCAGTAGGAGGGAAGTCGAGGAGCAACTGTGCGCACTAAGGCCTCCGCCGGTGTGGGCGGCGGTGAAAGATGCGTGGACCGTGACGCGCTCCGACTCCTAACCATGGTAGTTGTACGCCATTTTTGCCAGTGCCTCGGTGAGCATGTTGATCTTCTACATCCCGCGACTAATGCGTAGGGCTCTTTCCGTGGCGGCGCCCGGGGTCACCCGCGTGGCGATGCTGCACATTGCACAAGACCTGGGAGGAGCACGCTGTGGGCGCCATCGTGGGTGTCTTGGAAGTCACCGCGCCGCCCGAACGTGGTACGATGCCCCTATTGGAGGGCCCCGCGCCGCCTACGAGGGGCCCGGCTCCGCCCTTGGACTTGGTGGCGTGCGGCTCGTCATCTCTTGCACGAACGAGGCCGCTCGCCAAGCTTCGGCTGCTAGAGCGACGTGGGTGTTCACGGGAAAGATGTCGGCTTCCATCCGCGACCACCTCGTCGCCAGCCTATACCGGCACGGGCCGTTCGGCACCAAATGAACCGATCGCCGTGATCGTCTTCTTCTTGGGAGCCATGGTGATGGAGAATTGCTAAACTAACTGCTAGACCGGATTTTTACAACTGCGCACCCTACCTGGCACACCAAAGATGTTGGTGGAAACGACCCCTATGGGATCACTAGAATCCCTTCTACGATTGGCGGGTGCGAGGTCGTGCAAAGAGCGGGTCCAAGAGTCAGTACAAGGATCGTTTACCTAGGTTCGGGCCGCGAGGATGCGTAATACCCTAGTCCTGCTTTTGTGTGTATTTGAGTGTTCTTCAGTTCTTGAACTAGCTATGGTGCATGCCTAGTCCAAAAGATCTGAATCCTTCTCCAGTACACCTCGGGCCAGCTTTTATAGTAAAAAGGGGCTGCCACAGTGGCACACAGGAGGTGGAAAGGTGCACAGTGTAAGCTTATCTCATGCCATTACGGGACAAGACGCATTAAATGCGCTACTTGGGTGCCCACTTGCTTTATCGGGGACGGGAACGAGGCCCATCCCGTTCGTTGCCGCTCCATCTGGTTGCATCGCGCGTCCAAGCCAGCGGGGTAGGCAGCTGAGACGGCATGGTGGTAAGGTCTTCACGAAGATCTGCATGCCACCACGCAGGTGCTTGCCTAGCTGGATCAGAAACCACGTACTGCCACATGGGTACTTGCCTGGGCTAGTGGGACGGCCGCCGAGATGGGGCAACGATGGGGAGGCAAGGGCTTGCCGTGGTCTTGCGTCTGTTCCCGGAAAGGGTCTTGCCGGGGCCTCTGTGAGCGTCCTCGGCAAGAGGCTTGCCGGGACTTTGGGGTGTCTTCGGCAAGGAGCCTTGTCGGGGCCTCGCGGGCATCCTCGGCAAGGAGCCTTGCGATCGGCTTCTCTTCTGGTTCTCATCTTAGGATTCATAGTCCCTTGTCTTTACAAAGATCTGCATGCCATCACGTAGGTGCTTCCCGAGCGTTGGTTTCAACATTGTTGATGATGCTGGAGCTCCTAGGCTCAAGGGTGGCTGCAGCGGAGGCATTGAGTGAGTTACTGATAACCCACAAGTGTAGGGGATCAGTTGTAGCCTTTTTCGATAAGTAAGAGTGTCAAACCCAACGAGGAGCTAAAGGCAGAACAAATATTCCCTCAAGTTTTATCGACCACCGATACAACTCTACGCACGCTTGACGTTTACTTTACCTAGAACAATTATGAAACTAGAAGTACTTTGTGGTTTTGTGGGATAGGATTGCAAGAATATAAAGAGCACGTAAATAAAACTAGGGGCTGTTAAGACAAAGAAACAATAAAGTTAGTGATAGCGAGTGTGGAAAAGTGGTGGTAGGAGTTGCGAAATTGCCCCTAAGCAAATAATTATGTTACTAGACCGATAGCAAGTTTTATGTGGGAGAGGCCACTGCTAGCATGTCATCCCTTACTTGGAATTCTATGCACTTATGATTGGAACTATTAGCAAGCATCCGCAACTACTAATGTTCATTAAGGTAAAACCCAACCATAGCATTACGATATATTGGTCCCCCTTCAATCCCGTATGCATCAATTTATACGCTAGGTTGAAGTTTCTGTCACTCTTGCCCTCCAATACGTAGTCCTATCAACATACAACTAACCCTATGGTGTGATCCACACGCGCGCTCATATGATGGGCACCAAAGGACAGCAACATAACCATAAGCAAATTAAATAAATCGTAGCAATTCACCAATCACCGATAGGACAACGATAATCTACTCAGACATCATAGGATGGGAACACATCATTGGATAATAATATGAAGCATAAAGCACCATGTTCAAGTAGAGGGTACAGCGGGTTGCGGGAGAGTGGACCGCTGTAGATAGATGGGGGAAGGTGATGGAGATTTTGGTGAAGATGACGGAGGTGTTGGTGTAGATCGCCGTCACACGATGATGGCCCCGGTGGCACTCCGATGCCACCGGAAGCGAGGGGGAGAGAGCCCCCACCTTCTTCTTCTTCCTTGACCTTCTCCCTAGGTGGGAGATGGGTTTCCCCTCTGGTCGATGGCATCCATGGCGGCGGAGGGGCGAGAGCCCCTCCGAGATTGGATCTGTCTCTCTGTCTCTCTTTGTTTCTGCATTCCCAGATTCTGGCCCTTCACCGTTTCTTAAATTCCTGGAGATCTGTAACTCCGATTGGGCTCATCTTTTGATATGATTTTTATCCGGAAATTATCTTTCTTGCAGCGAAAGAAGGGCATCAACCACCTTAAGGTGTGGCCTCGAGGGCCAGGGCGCGCCCTGGGCAGGGGGGCGCGCCCCCCACCCTCGAGGCCCACTCGAGCATCATCTCGCGTTAGTTTCGCTTCCCAAAATTCACATATATTCTAGAAAAAATCTCCATCCATTTTTATTCCGTTTGGACTCCGTTTGATATGGATATTCTGCGAAACAAAAAACATGCAACCAATAGGAACTGACACTGGGCACTGGATCAATATGTTAGTCCCAAAAAATAGTATAAAAAGTTGCCAAAAGTATATGAAAGTTGTAGAATATTGGCATGGAACAATCAAAAATTATAGATACGACGGAGACGTATCAGCATCCTCAAGCTTAATTTC
Source organism: Secale cereale (assembly GCA_902687465.1). NCBI lineage: Eukaryota > Viridiplantae > Streptophyta > Magnoliopsida > Poales > Poaceae > Secale > Secale cereale. The sequence goes on from LR738714.1 coordinate 202,997,481, forward strand.
TGCTCGTCCTCAAGTAGGTAAATGATAAAAAAATTAATTTTTAATGTGGAATGCTACCTAGCATAATCTTGATCATGTAATCTAATCATGGCATGAATATTAAAACACGAGTGATTCAAAGAAATAGTCTATCATTTGACATTAGGACGATAATACTTCAAGCATACTAATAAAGCAATCATGTCTCTTCAAAATAACATGGCCAAAGAAAGTTATCCCTACAAAAATCATATGGTCTGGCTATGCTCCATCTTCACCACACAAAGTATTTAAATCATGCACAACCCCGGTTTTAGCCAAGCAATTGTTTCATACTTTAGTATTCTCAAACCTTTTCAACTTTCACGCAATACATGAGCGTGAGCCATGGACATAGCACTATGGGTGGAATAGAAGGTGGTGATAGACCAAAGGTGGGAGAAAGTCTCACATCAACTAGGCAAATCAATGGACTATGAATATATCCATCAATCGATATCAATGTGAGTGAGTAGGGATTGCCATGTAACGGATGCACTAGAGCTATAAGTGTATGAAAGCTCAAAATAAAACTAGTGGGTGTGCATCAACTTGCTTGCTCATGAAGACCTAGGGCATTTGAGGAAGCCCATCGTTGGAATATACAAGCCAAGTTCTATAATGAAAATTCCCACTAGTATATGAAAGTGACAACATATGAGACTCTCTATCATGAAGAACATGGTGCTATGATGAAGCACAAGTGTGGAAAAAGATAGTAGCATTGCCCCCTTTTTAAATTTTTTAATTTTTATTATTTTTTAATTTTTTTCTTTTTTTGGGCCTTCCTTTTTTTATTTGGCCTTTCTCCTTTTTTTATTTGGCCTTTTTTGGCCTTTATTTTTTTTTCTTTTTTTTCAAGGGACAATACTCTAATAATGATGATCATCACACTTCTATTTACTTACAACTCGATACTAGAACAAAAATATGACTCTATATGAATGCCTCCGGCGGTGTACCGGGATGCGCAATGATCTAGCGTAGCAATGACATCAAAAAACGGACAAGCCATGGAAACATCATGCTAGCTATCTTACGATCATGCAAGGCAATATGACAATGACGGTGCGTGTCATAATAAACGGAACGGTGGAGTTACATGGCAATATATCTCGGAATGGCTATGGAAATGCCATAATAGGTAGGTATGGTGGCTGTTTTGAGGAAGGTATATGGTGGCTGTATGGTACCGGCGAAAGTTGCGCGGTACAAGAGAGGCTAGCAATGTTGGAAGGGTGAGAGTGCGTATAATCCATGGACTCAACATTAGTCATAAAGAACTCACATACTTATTGCAAAAATTAATTAGCCATCGAAACCAAGTACTACACGCATGCCCCTAGGGGGGAGGTTGGTAGGAGTTAACGATCGCGCGCCCCCGACCTCCACACAAAGGATGACACTCAATAAATAAATCATGCTCCAACTTCGTCACATAATGGTTCACCATACGTGCATGCTACGGGAATCACAAACCTCAACACAAATATTTCTACAATCCACAACTACCCACTAGCATGACTCTAATATCACCATCTTTATATTGCAAAACTATTGCAAGGAACCAAACATATCATATTCAGCGATCTACAAGTTTATGTAGGATTTTATGACTAACCATGTGAATGACCAATTCCTGTCAACTCTCTAAATAGATATAAGTGAAGCAAGAGAGTTTTAATTCTTTCTACAAAAGTTATGCCCATGCTCTAACAATTATAAGTGAAGCAAAAGAGCATTCTACAAATGACGGTTTTCTATGTGAAGAGAAACAGGCAATCCAAACTTCAAATGATATAAGTGAAGCACATGAAGCATTCTATAAAGCCATACTCAAAAGATATAAGTGAAGTGCAAAGAACATTCTATAAATCACCCAAGGGCTATCTCATACCAGCATGGTGCATTTATTAAAAGTAAAAATAGAAAGCACACGACACTCCAAGAGTTGCACATATCACATGAATGAAACGAATCCGGAAACATACTGATACTTATGGAAGAAAGAGGGGATGCCTTCCGGGGCATCCCCAAGCTTAGACGCTTGAGTCTCCTTGAATATTTACTTGGGGTGCCTTGGGCATCCCCAAGCTTGAGCTCTTGCCTCTCCTTCTTCTCCTCACATCGAGACCTCCTCGATCTTCGAACACTTCATCCACACAAAACTTCAACAGAAAACTCGGTAAGATCCATTAGTATAATAAAGCAAATTACTACTCTAAGTACTGTTGCAAACCAATTCATATTTTGTTTTTGCAATATAGCTACTGTAATATAACTTTTCCATGGCTTAATCCACTGATAGAAATTGATAGTTTCATCAAACAAGCAAACTATGCATCAAAAACAGAATCTGTCTAAAACAGAACAGTCTATAATAATCTGAACATTCACCATACTTATGATACTTGAAAAATTCTGCGAAAATTAGGAACAATCAAAAATTTGTATAGAAATATAGTGCAAAAAGTTTCAGGACCATTTGACGTTCCAGCAAAAAATGTAAAATCACGCACTACAGCCAAAGTTTCTGTCCTGCACCGCACAAACCAAGAAGCATAGTAAACATCCTAAAGGCAAACCTTGGCACATTATTTTTATAATACAATGGAATTGTACAAGGGGATAATTATTTTTGTTGAATAATTTATGTAATTAAGATTCACAAAGTTTCCATGGGCATGAACAAAGTTCAAGGACATCCCCCACTTTCACAATGCTCGTCTATATCACTTTCACTTTTCTTTTTGAAAAAGTTTTAGGTTCCCCTCTTTATTTTTTTGTTTTTAAATTTTATAAAAGCACACAACAGAAATAAATGACTCTCTAAAACTCCCGGGTTGTCTCCCTGGCAGCGCTTTTTTTAAAGCCATTAAGCTAGGCATATAGTGCTCAAGTAATGGATCCACCCGGATCCCAAGGTATATCAAAGCCAATTTTAATTAGCAATGATTTGACATTTAGTAGTGAGCACAAAGTGATATGTGTCATGAAACAACGAAGTCTAACTCTCTTCCTATGCATAGGCATGTCATACAAGAACAATCCATGCACATCAAGTAAAGGCCAATGCATAGTATAAGCAGTTTCTTGCAATTTTATCGTGTTGGAAACATAGAGAGGTGGAGATGTAGTTCCTCTCTCATAATAATTCCAAGTAGGAGCAGCAAGCACATGCATATTATATTCATCAAAATTATCATGTGTAACAGAAAAAGGCAACCCATCAATATAATCCTTAATAAGTGCAAACTTCTCCGATATAGTGTAGTTTGGAGAATTCAAAAGATAATAGGACTATCATGTGTGGGTGCAATAGCAACTATCGCATGTTTAACATAAGGAACTATACCAAGTTCATCTCCATAAGAATAATTCATATTGGCATCTTGGCCACCAAGCATAGCAAGCATCATCAAAAAGGGATATTTCAAAAGAATCAACGGGATCATAGAAATCATCATAGCATTCATCCTTCCGTAAGCACGAAGGGAAATTAAACAATGTATGAGATAAAGAGTTACTATCATTAGAAGGTGGGCATGGGTGATCAATCCACTCTTCCTCCTTTTGTTCTTCGCTCTCCTCCTCATCTTTTTCATCCAATGATCTCACAATGTCATTAATTTCTTCTTCCATAGACTCCTGCAAAATATTAGTCTCTTCTTGGACAGTGGAGGAGTCCTCAATATATGGTTTAACATAGGCATTAGAAGCATAATTATCATAACAATATTTAAATATTGCAAAATTTTCAGATTTGTAAAGAGTAGCATCATACTTTTCAATCAAAGAAGCAATTTCATAAGCACCCTTAAAAGCAACAAATTCCTCAATCTGTTGAACATCATAGTAACTATAAACACCCTTAGCATACGAAGATACAATTCCATTAGTAGGGAAGGTGTTTCTTAGGGTCTTCAGAACAACAAGTGAAATCATATATTTCACATAAATTCCAAGCATAGCATTGCAAACGATGAATTTGATCCAGTAAAAGTTTCCCTTCTTGAGATAAGCGGTGTCTCACATAACAAGCATGCTCATCTAAAGATTTTCCCTCAACTAAGCTAGTTGGGGTTTCAGCCCGAGCACATAGGGATCGAAGATGATCCAAGTAATAAGCTTCAGGAGTGTGATAGATTTTGAGTGGTTCTTCAACCATTGGTTCAGCAGGTACCACTAATCTTTTGGTATTTTGCGTTTCCTACCCATAACTAAAGATATAAAACAACTTAGAACAGCAAATAAAATCTACTTAGTGATAAAGCAAACAAGCACACACGAGAATATTCACCCCACGCTATTGCTCCCCAGCAACGGCGCCAGAAAAAGGTCTTGATAACCCACTAGTGTAGGGGATCAGTTGTAGCCTTTTTCAATAAGTAAGAGTGTCGAACCCAACGAGGAGCTAAAGGCAGAACAAATATTCCCTCAAGTTCTATCGACCACCGATACAACTCTACGCACGCTTGACGTTTACTTTACCTAAGAACAAGTATGAAACTAGAAGTACTTTGTGGTTTTTGTGGGATAGGATTGCAAGAATATAAAGAGCACGTAAATAAAACTAGGGGCTGTTAAGACAAAGAAACAATAAAGTTAGTGATAGCGAGTGTGGAAAAGTGGTGGTAGGAGTTGCGAAATTGACCCTAAGCAAATAATTATGTTACTAGACCGATAGCAAGTTTTATGTGGGAGAGGCCACTGCTAGCATGTCATCCCTTACTTGGAATTCTATGCACTTATGATTGGAACTATTAGCAAGCATCCGCAACTACTAATGTTCATTAAGGTAAAACCCAACCATAGCATTACGATATATTGGTCCCCCTTCAATCCCGTATGCATCAATTTATACGCTAGGTTGAAGTTTCTGTCACTCTTGCCCTCCAATACATAGTCCTATCAACATACAACTAACCCTATGGTGTGATCCACGCGCGCGCTCATATGATGGGTAACAAAGGACATCAACATAACCACAAGCAAATTAAATCAATCATAGCAATTCACCAATCACCGATAGGACAACGATAATCTACTCAGACATCATAGGATGGCAACACAATTGGATAATAATATGAAGCATAAAGCACCATGTTCAAGTAGAGGGTACAACGGGTTGCGGGAGAATGTACCACTATAGATAGATGGGGTAAGGTGATGGAGATGTTGGTGAAGATGACGGAGGTGTTGGTGTAGATCGCTGTCACACGATGATGGCCCCGGTGGCACCCGGGGCCACCGCAAGCGAGGGGGGGAGAGCCCCCCTCCTTCTTCTTCTTACTTGAACTTCTCCCTAGGTGGGAGAAGGGTTTCCCCTCTGGTCCATGGCATCCATGGCGGCGGAGGGGCAAGTGCCCCTCCGAGATTGGATCTATCTCTATGTCTCTCTCTGATTCTGCGTTCCCAGATTCTGGCCCTTCACCGTTTCTTAAATTCCCGGAGATCCGTAACTCCGATTGGGCTCATCTTTTGACATGATTTTTATCCGGAAATTAGCTTTCTTTTGGAGAAAGAAGGGCATCAACCACCTTACGAGGTGGCCTCGAGGGCCTAGGAAGCGCCCTGGGTAGGGGCGCGCGCCCCCTACCCTCGAGGCCCACTCGAGCATCGTCTCGTGTTAGTTTCGCTTCCCAAAATTCACACATATTCCCGAAAAAATCTCCGTTCGTTTTTATTCCGTTTGGACTCCGTTTGATATGGATATTCTGTGAAACAAAAAACATGCAACAAAGAGGAACTGGCACTGGGCACTGGATCAATATGTTAGTCTCAAAAAATAGTATAAAAAGTTGCCAAAAGTATAAGAAAGTTGTAGAATATTGGCATGGAACAATCAAAAATTATAGATACGACGGAGACGTATCCGTTACCTCGACAAGGGTTCTTGCCGGGGCTGTGCAGGCTGCCCCTGCAAGGGTCTTGTCGGGGGAAGCCTGTCTTCTTGCTTGGCTTTCTTGCACCACTGCCTTGAAGCTGCTCTGGTAGCCTTGTGTCTATGGCTTCCCTCCTGTTCCTTGTTATGTGTGGCCACTCATGTGGCTCTGACTGCCCGTGCAAAAGTAAGGAGTACAAAGGAGCGCCCCTACTTTTGTACACCGACAATTATGGAACGACGGGGGGAGTACAAGCCGAGGGATGAAGCTAACCTCGGCAAAAAATGGTGGCCACTCCCGTTGTTGTCCTGCATAAGTAGTGGAAAGTCATGATAAGTACAACAATCTTAACATCAAACAAATATAGCAAAGGTAATCAACGTCATCTCCAAAAACTAGCTTGAATGTGTTGGTTTCAGCATGCTGTTATAGCAGATATAAAATGGAGGGCAATCCTACCGACAGCAGGCTTAACAACCATCAAATATTGCAATTCAAACTGGTATTGTTGAAAATAAAGAGAATGTAGGTAATGCTTAAACATCACACTTGATAATTGTGTAAAACTGAAATAAAGGGCATGTGTTAACTACACCAGGAATAACTGGAACCAAATATAGCCGTTCAAACTGGTATTGATGTAGTCGAGTGGCACAGTTCCTACTTGCACATAATGAACAGCACATTGTGAATGACTGAAATAAACAAGGCATAAATGACCAGTATAACAACCAAATATAGCCATTCAAAACTGGACAGAGTCTCACTGCAACCAACCTAACAGGCAAATACAGATAAACAGGGCATATGCTTGAAAACTGGACAAATGCTCAATTCAACCAACCTAACAAGCAGTTAAAGATAAACAAGGCAACTGCTTGATAAATGGACAAATTCTAAAAAAAAGCAACCTAACAAACAAATATAGATAAAGAAGGCATCTACTTGATAATTGGACAAATGCTAAAAAAAGCAACCTAACAACCAAATACAGATAAAAAGGCATTTGCTTGATAACTGGACAAATACTCACTGCAACCAAACTAAGAACCAAATACAGATAAACAAGGCATCTGCTCGATAACTGGGAAAATGCTCACTCCAACCAACCTAACAACCAAATACAGATAAACAAGGCATATACTCACTATAAACAACCAAATATAGCCATTCGTGAAACTAAAGTGGATAATTCATACTTAAACATCACATAGACCTATTGAACAATACATTTTTGCATAACTTAAATAATTAAACACGACAAAGTTAAAGCACATCACAACAAATGCTAATTCAACAAAGGGTACGGGTTGGCAAGCTAGAAAAGGTAAGATTTGCTGATAGATTGTTGCCTCACATTTCATGGACGGGATCCTTCCAGTTGGAAGAGCACCGACCCATGGTAGCTCTCTGATGTCACAGATGGGTTGTTTCACCTTGGAAGAACCTTCGTGGGTGTCCTCCTCGTTGTCGTGGTCGTTGTCGATGAGATCTGACTTGGCAATTGAGGATCCCAAGCCACTGTAGAACGTGTCCTTCAGAAGTGACAAAATGGGCTCGATGGCGTATAAAGATCATAAATCCTTGACCTCTTAGCGGAGGAGAACAACGGTAGGGTCGTTGAAGAGATCGACCGCTGTTGAACCAGAGGGGTTTGGGATGGACCACTTAACCCGTGACATGGCCCGTGTGAAGCCGTCGGTGTGGATGAGCCTGATGTCGTAGCCAGCTTTCCTGAGATACAGTAATACGCTAGCCCGCTCACATGAAGCCTTCGGCATGGCAACGTAGTCAACATCTTTGCCGGCTTCCGCGGCGACATGTTGCTCCGGGATCGATAGGTCGGGGCGAACGGCGGCCACCTCGCCAACGTCCGCTGGAGAGGCCATGATAAACCTCATCGGGCTCCCTGGGATACGTGGTCAAGCTTAGGCTGCCACATTCTGCAGCAGGGGATGTGGATTTGGCAGGGAGGGACACCACATGCCTCATCTAAAAGCTCAGGGGAGTGGGGCAATGGTATGGGAATTGATGGGTAACCTGAACTTTATTATCTAAACTAGGAGGAACGGGCAGACCGGCAGGGTTGGCGACGGCACCGATGGCAGCCGCGAGCTAGGGTTCGAGGGGGGGAGGGGTGGGTTGGTGTTTGAGGATACGTCGCAGCTACTGAAAATCTTAGTAATGGTGGAGGGTGGAGATGGTGGTGGACGAGGGAGGGCGACGGCTCAAATGCCTCGGCTACTGCAGTTTTACTATAATGTCGGTGCTGGAGGAGTGTGGGCAATGGTTGAAGTACAATGGCTACTAAAATTTGGGTAAAGTAATTGATGCGGGGCGGGAGTGCCCAAGATTGCGCATGGGCCAATAACAATATGCGCGTATGATAATAAGGAAAAGTGGCGCTGATCCACCGATTTTTGTAACGCTCAAGGCGGGTAGTTTGTTTTGTTGGGGAACGTTGCATGGGAAACAAAAATTTTCCTACCGTTCACCAAGATCAATCTAGTAGATGCAACTACGAGGAAGGAGTGTGATCTACGTACCCTTGTAGATCGCTAAGCGGAAGCGTTATGAACGCGGATGATGGAGTCGTACTCGTCGCGATTCAGATCGCCGAAGACCTAGCACCGAAGCAACGGTGCCTCCGCGTTCTTCACACGTACGGCTCGGGGACGTCTCCTCCTTCTTGATCCAGCAAGGGGTGGAGGAGAGGTTGATGGAGAACCGGCAGCACGACGGCGTGGTGGTGATGGTGGAGAAGAACTCCAGCAGGGCTTCGCCTAAGCACCGCGGGAGAAGAAGATATGACGGGAGAGGGAGGGCAGCACCGAGGCACGAACTGTGTTGGCTGCCCTCCCTTTGCCCCACTATATATAGGGGGGGTGGAGAGGCTAGGGCGCCCTAGGGTTTCCCCCTAGGGGCCGGCGGCCAGGGCAAGGGGAGGAGGGGCGGCGGCCAGGGCAGGGGGAGGCGCCCAGGCCCTAGGGTTTCCCCCCTAGGTGCCTTGCCCCCCAAGCCCAAGGGGTGCGGCCAGCCCTAGGGGGTCCCACCCCCTTAGCCGCATGGGGAGAGGGCCCAGGGGGGGCGCACAGCCCCGTGAGGGCTGTGGTGTCCCCCCTTGTGGCCCAATAGGCCCAGAACACCTTCCGGACCCCCCGAAAACCTTCCCGGTACTCCGCCGATTTCCCGATGCTCCCCGGAACACTTCCGGTACTCCGAAACCTTTCATCCTATATATCAATCTTCGTCTCCGGACCATTCCGGAGACCCTCGTCATGTCCGGGATCTCATCCGGGACTCCGAACAACCTTCGGTAACCATGCACTCTTCTCACTAACAACCCTAGCGTCACCGAACGTTAAGTGTGTAGACCCTGCGGGTTCGGAAACCATGTAGACATGACCGAGACACTCCCAGGTCAATAACCAATAGCGGGATCTGGATACCCATATTGGCTCCTACATGTTTCTCGATGATCTCATCGGATGAACCACGATGTCAAGGATTCAGGCAATCCCGTATACAGTTCCCTTTGTCTCGTCGGTATGTTACTTGCCCGAGATTCGATCGTCGGTATCTCTATACCTAGTTCAATCTCGTTACCGGCAAGTCTCTTTACTCGTTACCGTAATACATAATCCCGTGACCAACTACTTAGTCACTTTGAGCTCATTGAGATGACGTATTACCGAGTGGGCCCGGAGATACCTCTCCGTCACACGGAGTGACAGATCCCAGTCTCGATCCATGTCAACTCAACAGACACCCTCGGAGATACCTGTAGAGTACCTTTATAGTCACCCAGTTACGTTGCGACGTTTGGCACACACAAAGCACTCCTACGGTGTCAGTGAGTTACATGATCTCATGGTCATAGGAACTTATACTTGACATGCAGAAAACTATAGCGATAACTGACACGATCAAAAGCTATGTTAACGTTTGGGTCTCGTCCATCACATCATTCTCCTAATGATGTGATCCCGTTATCAAATGACAACTCATGTCTTATGACCTGGAAACCGCGGTCATCTTTGATCAACGAGCTAGTCCTGTAGAGGCACACTAGGGACACAAAGTCTGTCTATTCATCCACACGTGTATCTGAGTTTCCAATCAATACAGTTATAGCATGGATAATAAACGATTATCATGAACAAGGAAATATAATAATAACTCTTTTATTATTGCCTCTATGGCATATTTCCAACAGTCTCCCACTTGCACTAGAGTCAATAATCTAGCATTACAAGGTAATGAATCTAACACCCATAGAGTCTTGGTGTTGATCGTGCTTAGCCCGTGGAAGAGGCTTAGTCAACGGATCTGCAACATTCAAATCCGTGTGTACTTTGCAAATGTTTATGTCCTCCTCCTTGACCGAATCGCGGATGGAATTGAAGCGTCGCTTTATGTGTCTGGTCCTCTTGTGAAACCTTGGTTCCTTGGCTAGAGCAATGGCACCAGTGTTGTCACAGAACAGAGTCATTGGGTTCAGTGCACTAGGCACAACTCCAAGATCTGTCATGAACTCCTTCATCCAGACACCTTCCTTCGCCGCCTCTGAGGCAGCTATATACTCCGCTTCACATGTAGAATCAGCTACCACGCTCTGCTTGGAACTGCACCAGCTTACCGCTCCCCCGTTGAGAATATATACGTATCCGGTTTGTGACTTAGAGTCATCCGGATCAGTGTCAAAGCTTGCATCAACGTAACCCTTTACGACGAGCTCTTGATCACCTCCATAAACGAGAAACATATCCTTAGTCCTTTTCAGGTACTTTAGGATATTCTTGACCGCTGTCCAGTGATCCATACCAGGATTACTTTGAAACCTTCCGGCCATACTTATGGCAAGGCTGACATCTGGTCTTGTGCACAGCATTGCATACATGATAGAGCCTATGGCTGAAGCATAGGGGACGACACTCATCTTTTCTCTATCATCCGCAGTCACTGGGCATTGAGTCTTACTCAACTTTGTACCTTGTAATACCGGCAAGAACCCCTTCTTGGATTGATCCATTTTGAACTTCTTCAAAACTTTATCAAGGTACGTGCTTTGTGAAAGTCCTATCAAGCGTCTTGATCTATCTCTATAGATCTTGATGCCCAATATGAAAGCAGCTTCACCGAGATCTTTCATCGAAAAACTTTTGTTCAAATACCCCTTCACGCTATCCAAAAATTCTATATTGTTTCCAATCAGCAATATGTCATCCACATATAATATTAGAAACGCTATAGAGCTCCCACTCACTTTCTTGTAAATACAAGCTTCATTGTAAACTTGTATAAACCCAAATGCTTTGATCACCTCATCAAAGCGAAGATTCCAACTCCGAGATGCTTGCACCAGCCCATAAATGGAACGCTGGAGCTTGCATACTTTGTCAGCATTCTCTGGATCGACAAAACCTTCTGGTTGCATCATATACAACTCTTCCTTAAGAAAACCGTTAAGGAACGCTGTTTTGACATCCATCTGCCAAATTTCATAATCGAAAAATGCAGCTATTGCTAACATGATTCGGACGGATTTAAGCATCGCTACGGGTGAGAAAGTCTCATCGTAGTCAATCCCTTGAACTTGTGAAAAACCCTTTGCCACAAGTCGAGCTTTATACACGGTGACATTACCGTCCGCGTCCGTCTTCCTCTTAAAAATCCATTTATTCTGAATGGCCTTCCGCCCTTCAGGTAATACTTCCAAAGTCCATACTTTGTTTTCATACATGGATCCCATCTCGGATTTCATGGCCTCTAACCATTTGTCGGAATCTGGGCCCACCATCGCTTCTCCATAGCTCGTAGGTTCACCGTTGTCTAACAACATGACCTCCAAGACAGGGTTACCATACCACTCAGGTGCAGTGCGTACCCTTGTCGACCTACGAGGTTCGGTAGTAACTTGATCAGAAGCTCCTTGATCATCATCATTGGCTTCCTCTTCAACCTCTGCAGGCTCCACAAAAACATCTTTCTGTGCTGCGCTACTCTCTGGTTGAAGCAGAGGTTCAATAACCTCATCAAGTTCTACCTTCCTCCCACTCAATTCTTTCGAGAGAAACTCTTTCTCCAGAAAGGACCCGTTCTTAGCGACAAACACTTTGCCTTCGGATCTGAGATAGAAGGTGTACCCAACTGTTTCTTTTGGGTACCCTATGAAGACACATTTGTCCGCTTTGGGTTCGAGCTTTTCTGGCTGAAGCCTTTTGACATAAGCATCGCAACCCCAAACCTTGAGAAAAGACAACTTAGGTTTCTTACCAAACCACAGTTCATACGGTGTTGTCTCAACGGACTTAGATGGAGCCCTATTTAAAGTGAATGCAGCTGTCTCTAACGCATATCCCCAAAACGATAGTGGCAAATCGGCAAGAGACATCATAGAACGTACCATATCTAATAGGGTTCGATTACGACGTTCGGACACACCATTACGCTGTGGTGTTCCAGGTGGCGTCAACTGTGAAACAATTCCACATTTTCTTAAGTGATCACCAAACTCATAACTCAGATATTCTCCCCCTCGATCAGATCGTAGGAACTTGATCTTCTTGTTACGATGATTTTCAACTTCACTCTGAAATTGCTTGAACTTTTCAAAAGTTTCAGACTTATGCTTCATCAAGTAAATATACCCATATCTACTTAAATCGTCAGTGAAGGTGAGAAAATAACGATATCCACCGCGCGCCGTTACACTCATCGGACCGCACACATCAGTATGTATGATTTCCAATAAGTCACTTGCCCGTTCCATTGTCCCTGAAAACGGGGTCCTTGTCATCTTGCCCATGAGGCACGGCTCGCACGTGTCAAGTGATTCAAAATCAAGAGACTCCAAAAGTCCATCAGCATGGAGCTTCCTCATGCGTTTCACGCCGATATGACCGAGACGGCAGTGCCACAAGAAAGTGGTATTATCATTATCTCCTCTACATCTTTTGGCATCAATGTTATGAACATGTGTATCATCACTATCGAGATTCAATAAGAATAAACCCCTAACTTCGGGTGCATGACCATAAAAGATATTACTCATATAAATAGAACAACCATTATTCTCTGACTTAAATGAGTAACCGTCTCGCAATAAACAAGATCCAGATATAATGTTCATGCTTAACGCAGGCACTAAATAACAATTATTCAGGTTCATAACTAATCCCGATGGTAATCGAAGAGCGAGCGTGCCGACGGCGATCACATCAACCTTGGAACCATTTCCCACGCGCATCGTCACTTCGTCCCTCGCCAGCCTCCGTTTATTCCGCAGTTCCTGTTTAGAGTTGCAAATGTGAGCAACCGAACCGGTATCAAATACCCAGGCACTACAACGAGAGTTGGTAAGGTACACATCAATAACATGTATATCATATATACCTTTGTTGTTGTTGGCCCCCTTCTTGTCCGCCAGATACTTGGGGCAGTTCCGCTTCCAGTGGCCATTCCCCTTGCAATAGAAACACTCAGTCTCTGGCTTGGGCCCAGCCTTGGGTTTCTTCACTGGATTAGCAACTGCTTTGCCACCCTTCTTAGAGTTACCCTTCTTGCCCTTGCCATTCTTCTTGAAACTGGTGGTCTTATTGACCATCAACACTTGATACTCCTTCTGGATGTCTGCCTCAGCGACTTTCAGCATCGAAAACAGCTCGGCGATGGTTTTATTCATCCCTTGCATGTTGTACTGCTGGATGAAGCTCTTGTAGCTTGGAGGGAGTGACTGGAGAATTCTGTCAATGATAGCCTCATCCGGGAACACAAGTCCCAGATCAGCTATGCGGGTATAGTACCCAGACATCTTCAGTAAGTGCTCACTGACAGACGAATTCTCCTCCATCTTGCAAGCGAAGAATTTATCGGTGGTCTCATACCTCTCGATCTTAGCATTCTTCTCAAAGATGAATTTCAACTCCGTGTACATCTCATATGCACCATGACGTTCAAAACGCCTTTGGAGTCCTCCTTCCAAGCCGTACAACATGGCACATTGTACTATCGAATAGTCATCCGAACGCGTCTGCCAGACGTTCATATCGTCTGCAGAGGCTCCAGGAGCGGGGGGTTGACCTAGCGGTGCATTTAGGACATAAACCTTTTGGGCAGCTGTGAGGATGATCCTCAGATTGCGGAGCCAGTCCACAAAGTTGCTCCCATCATCTTTCAATTTAGCTTTCTCTAGGAACGCATTAAAATTCAGGGGAACTCCTGCGCGAGCCATCTACAACATAAATTTGCAAAGACATTTTTAGACTATTGTTCATGATAAGTGAGTTATTACCTAATCAAATTAATTATAACTCCCACTCAAATTGACATCCCTCCGGTCATTCGAGCGTGACATGATCCAAATTCACCAACCCAAGTCCGATCATCACGTGAGATGAGGTGGTGTCAATGGTGAACATCAACATGCTGATCATATCTACTATATGACTCATGCTCGACCTTTCGGTCCTCCGTGTTCCGAGGCCATGTCTGTACATGCTAGGCTCGTCAAGTCTAACCCGAGTGTTCTGCACGTGCAAAACTGGCTTGCACCCGTTGTATGCGAACGTAGAGTCTATCACACCCGATCATCACGTGGTGCTTCGAAACGACGAACCTTCGCAACGGTGCACACTCGGGGGGAACACAATTTTATCTTGAAATTTTAGTGAAGGATCACCTTATAATGCTACCGTCGTCCTAAGCAAAATAAGATGCATAAAAGGATTAACATCACATGCAAATCATAAGTGACATGATATGGCCATCAACTCGTGCTTTTGATCTCCATCTCCAAAGCACCGGCATGATCTCCATCGTCACCGGCGCCACACCATGATCTCCATCATCATGATCTCCATCATCGTGTTGCCATCGGGGTTGTCGGCGCCCCACCATGCTCTTACTACTATTGCTACCGTTTAGCGATAAAGTAAAGCATTACAAAGCGCTTAATGATTGACACGCAGGTCATACAAAAATAAAGACAACCCTATGGCTCCTGCCGGTTGCCGTATGCATCGACATGCAAGTCGATGTTAACTATTACAACATGATCATCTCATACATCAAAATATATTTCATCATGTCATTGGCCATATCACATCACATACATACCCTGCAAAAACAAGTTAGACGTCTTCTAATTTGTTGTTGCATGTTTTACGTGGCTGCTATGGGTATCTAGCAAGAACGCTTCTTACCTACGCAAAACCACAACGGTGATATTCAAGTTGCTATTTAACCTTCTACAAGGACCGCCTTGTTCTATTCCGATTCAACTAAGATAGGAGAGACAGACACCCGCCAGCCATCTTATGCAACAAAAGTCACATGTCTGTCGATGGAACCGGTCTCATGTACGTGGACATGTAAAGTTGGTCCGGGCCGCTTCATCCTATAATACCGCTGAATCAAGAAAGACTAAGGAGGGCAGCAATTTAAACATCAACGCCACAAACTCCTTTTGTGTTCTACTCGAGAAAGCATCTACGCAAGATCCTAGCTCATGATGCCACTGTTGGGGAACGTTGCATGGGAAACAAAATTTTTTCCTACCGTTCACCAAGATCAATCTAGTAGATGCAACTACGAGCAAGGAGTGTGATCTACGTACCCTTGTAGATCGCTAAGCGGAAGCGTTATGAACGCGGATGATGGAGTCGTACTCGTCGCGATTCAGATCGCCGAAGACCTAGCACCGAAGCAACGGTGCCTCCGCGTTCTTCACACGTACGGCTCGGGGACGTCTCCTCCTTCTTGATCCAGCAAGGGGTGGAGGAGAGGTTGATGGAGAACCGGCAGCACGACGGCGTGGTGGTGATGGTGGAGAAGAACTCCAGCAGGGCTTCGCCTAAGCACCGCGGGAGAAGAAGATATGACGGGAGAGGGAGGGCAGCACCGAGGCACGAACTGTGTTGGCTGCCCTCCCTTTGCCCCACTATATATAGGGGGGGTGGAGAGGCTAGGGCGCCCTAGGGTTTCCCCCTAGGGGCCGGCGGCCAGGGCAAGGGGAGGGGGCGGCGGCCAGGGCAGGGGGAGGCGCCCAGGCCCTAGGGTTTCCCCCCTAGGTGCCTTGCCCCCCAAGTCCCAAGGGGTGCGGCCAGCCCTAGGGGGTCCCACCCCCTTAGCCGCATGGGGAGAGGGCCCAGGGGGGGCGCACAGCCCCCTGAGGGCTGTGGTGTCCCCCCTTGTGGCCCAATAGGCCCAGAACACCTTCCGGACCCCCCGAAAACCTTCCCGGTACTCCGCCGATTTCCCGATGCTCCCCGGAACACTTCCGGTACTCCGAAACCTTTCATCCTATATATCAATCTTCGTCTCCGGACCATTCCGGAGACCCTCGTCATTTCCGGGATCTCATCCGGGACTCCGAACAACCTTCGGTAACCATGCACTCTTCTCACTAACAACCCTAGCGTCACCGAACGTTAAGTGTGTAGACCCTGCGGGTTCGGAAACCATGTAGACATGACCGAGACACTCCCAGGTCAATAACCAATAGCGGGATCTGGATACCCATATTGGCTCCTACATGTTTCTCGATGATCTCATCGGATGAACCACGATGTCAAGGATTCAGGCAATCCCGTATACAGTTCCCTTTGTCTCGTCGGTATGTTACTTGCCCGAGATTCGATCGTCGGTATCTCTATACCTAGTTCAATCTCGTTACCGGCAAGTCTCTTTACTCGTTACCGTAATACACAATCCCGTGACCAACTACTTAGTCACTTTGAGCTCATTGAGATGACGTATTACCGAGTGGGCCCGGAGATACCTCTCCGTCACACGGAGTGACAAATCCCAGTCTCGATCCATGTCAACTCAACAGACACTCTCGGAGATACCTGTAGAGTACCTTTATAGTCACCCAGTTACGTTGCGACGTTTGGCACACACAAAGCACTCCTACGGTGTCAGTGAGTTACATGATCTCATGGTCATAGGAACTTATACTTGACATGCAGAAAACTATAGCGATAACTGACACGATCAAAAGCTATGTTAACGTTTGGGTCTCGTCCATCACATCATTCTCCTAATGATGTGATCCCGTTATCAAATGACAACTCATGTCTTATGACCTGGAAACCGCGGTCATCTTTGATCAACGAGCTAGTCCTGTAGAGGCACACTAGGGACACAAAGTCTGTCTATTCATCCACACGTGTATCTGAGTTTCCAATCAATACAGTTATAGCATGGATAATAAACGATTATCATGAACAAGGAAATATAATAATAACTCTTTTATTATTGCCTCTAGGGCATATTTCCAACATGTTTTTATATTTCTAGCTAGCTGGCCTATCGCCCACGGTTCTTCCTAATTTCCAAATAAACTTACCCGCCTTTAGCTTGCACAGGTGGTGGTTTTACAGCGCACTTGCATCGCACACGGTTAAGCCAGTACCTCCACCCTTTGCTCGCGCTTGCGCGGTCGTAATGATTTTAGTGCACTTAGGTCGCACACGGTTGAGCCAGTACCTCCACCCATTGCTCGTGCTTGCGCGGTCGTGGTGATTTCAGCGCACTCGCATCACACACTGTTGAGCCAGTACCTCCACCTTAATTTTCTCGAGCTTGCCTGGTCGTGGTGATTCACGTCACACTTGTATCGCACACGGTTAAGATATTATATCCCGTGTCCGTTGAGGGTCATCAGAGTCTTTGTAGCAAAAAATAATGTTAGAGAGGGTCAAAAGACAGCCCCACCAGTATGTGGCCCAAATATATATGAGTGAAAAGGGCGGTGTCTGATGTTCAAAATTCCAATGCACAACTTTAACCCCGCGGGCCCACGGTTGGGCGCGTCGTTGAAGATCGATGAGAGGGGCCAGAAGTCAAGAACCACCTAGAAGTGGCCAAATATATGTACAAATATTGGGGATGTTTTAAACTTTAAATACACAATTCATAACTTTGGTGGCACCTGGCTCGCAAACCTGAAAGCACCCTAACAACCACCTAGCTAGGATATATATAATGACATAATGTCGTACCTACCTAGGATGCTTGGCCCACCACCTCCCACTTCGTGTCAGCGGGGCAGATGCACGTAATGATCGATACTTTGGTCATACATGCATGTCGCCATGACCTACCATAAGACGGACCAATGAATCTTTCGTTTGGTCAAATGACAGTTGTTGTTGTCGATAGACCGCTTGGGCCAATAGATTGAACCATCATACAAATCACACGAGAGGGACCACAAAACCAGCACCTCTTGCATGCGGCCCAAAATGATGTACATAGGGAAAGGGTGATGTGTGTTTTCAATATAGAATAATGTACAATTTAGATGTGGTGCCTACCTCTCGATACAGACAACAACCATGAAGGCAAGGTAGTTAAGGATGAGATACGTACGCAGGGTAAGATGTAGGTCAAACCCAACAATCCGAGCAACTGGGAGGGAATCCTGACAATGCATGAGCTTGAGCTTTGGTTGACCGACATTTGATGGTGACCGGACTTAACACGAACTAGGAGGAATCCATTCATGGCCCACACATACCCCTCATTATCGGTCAAAGGGATGATATATATAAACCGCACAAGGGAGACGTGGTCGGTCAGAATACCCCGTATACAACGCATGTGGCCCAAAAATATTTATGGGTACGATGGTGTATGATGTGTGTTAATCCCAAATGCACAACTTTGATGGGCCACGCCAAATACATTACAAACCAAACATCGTACCCGACTCCAAGCCTGGTTCAATACTTATAATGTCAGTTTCCCAACTTCGAGGTGGCGGCGCGGGGGGGGGGGGGTCGTCCCACGCATGCGCTCAAACATTATTTTGTCGAGAATGGGACACATCTATATATATCTATACATCTATACACCTATATAGTGTGCGAATAACTTTGAATGTTGCTCGTTGGATGAAGCCAATCTAACGGTACACATGTGGAAAATCCGAGCACTACTGGCCGTTGGATATCATCTACATTCCACTAGACTCAGCCACATGTACAATCTAGAAGACTCCATCGTTGAACTTAAGCATAATGCACAAACCTAAAAACACAAGCACTTCTCCTTCGTTCTCTAGAATCTTCCATATCTTAATTGCCCTAACCTTTTTTTCTAAATAAATTGTCACATTTTGTTTTTACCTTTACAATGCACAATTCCATGAATCTTAAAATAGTTTTTTTTAATAAAACAAATTGATTTTGGATGAGATGAACTATAAGAATTAAACGGACATCTACATCATGCATATCTGGGAGAAGAGGCGGGATACCGATGAGAGGAGTGGCGAGAAACGGTAGCCTGTTTTGAATGAAAACCTAGTAGAGAAGGAAGCATAAGCTACACGACGCATGCGCACAGTTCTTACCCATGTACTGCATGTGATGTTGAAAGGGCTCAGGGTTGCCGTTAGGTCTGGGAGCATCCAACGGTGCACACGCACGATCCATGGTGTTTGGGTTCTGCCCTGTCAGAACGCACGACTCAGATCGCGCGCGCAGCGGGGGGGGATATCATACGAAAACCAACATACGGTGGAAACTGGTGAAACCCACGAGAAAAAGATGATTTGAAGTTTCAAAAAAATACGGGATGTTAAGAGGATGATGTTTTATTGCCACACAAAATTTCAAGTTGAAACACATTACGAGATGTGAGCTATGAAAAAGACAAAATCAGTGTTGAATACTGTCGAATAATAATGTCACTATTCAGGGCGGAATTTGTCTTTTTCATAGCTCACATCTCGTAATGTTTTTCAACTTGAAATTTTATGTCACAATAAAACATCACCTTCTTAACATCCCAAATTTTTTTCTTCAGATTTTTATGAAACTGTAAAATATGGTTTCCACGAAGTTTTCATTGAATATCGGCTTTCATGAGTGAACCGTGTGCTATTTGAAAACATTTCGTGAGAAGAATCTTGGTTTTTAAATCCCCATAAATCCAAAACTCAGCTGAAAATCGTGAAACCTGCCATGGTGTCATGACATGGCACTTATATGTCGAGGAATTTTTTCGTCCATTGTGGCGCAAGTTTTATTACAAGCCTCTTACAAACCGAAGCTTCTCTCAAAGAAGCCTTGTGGTTCCGATAGGGAAACATGTCCCTCTTTTCGCCTTGTATTTTCTTCTACGGGCAACATGGAACAACAAGATATCTGTGCTGAAATTTAAACTTATTCAGGGTTCGTTTGGCCTTTTTATACACTAATTGAGTTTCCTAGGCATTTAATGTCCATAATTCAAATCTAAACTACAAATACATGCTCTAGTTCACCAAAATGGCTAGAAAAATTATACATGTGTCCTTGGGTGCATGTTCAGGTCCCATGCCAGGAATGGGAACGAATTACAACCGTACCGGTGTCATGGCTCGTCCTCAAACATTTTGAATCTCGGTTTTTAAGACCCCATAAATCCTTAACTCACCAGAAAGTCATCAAAGGTTGCATGGTGTCACGTCATGGCACATATATGTCATGGTAAAAACATTGTCCAATTTGGGCCAAGCTTTATTACAAACCTCTTACAAAAACTGGAGCTTCTCTCAAAGAAGCCTCATGGTTCTGATAGAGAAATGTGTTCCCCTTGTGGGCGAAACGTAATGACTGCCTCTTTTTGCCTTGTATTTTCTTCCACGGGCAACATGGAACGACAGGATATCCGTGCTGAAATTTAAACTTATTCAGGGTTCGTTTGGCCTTTTTATACACTAATTGAGTTTCCTAGGCATTTAATGTCCATAATTCAAATTTGAACTACAAATACATGCTCCAGTTCACCAAAATGGCTAGAAAAATTATACATGTGTCCTTGAGTGCATGTTTAGGTCTCATGCTAGGAATGGGAACAAATTACAACCGTACCGGTGTCCTGGCTCGTCCTCAAACATTTCAAATCTCAGTTTTAAGTCCCCATAAATCCTAAACTCACCAGAAAGTCATCAAAAGTGGCATGGTGTCATGTCATGGCACATATATGTCGTGGTAAAAACATTGCTAATTTGGGCCAAGCTTTATTACAAACCTCTTACAAACCGGAGCCTGTCGTAAGAACCCTCGTGGTTTCGATAGGGAAACGTGTCCCCTTGTGGGCCAAACGATAATCACTCCCTCTTCTAGCCTCGTATTTTTTTCTACACACGACACAGAACAACTGGAGATTCGCGCTGAACTTTGAAATTATTCAGGGTTCGTTTGACCTTTTCATTCATTAAATGAGTTTTCTAGGCATTTAATGTCCATCATTCAAATCCGAACTACAAATACATGCTCCAGTGCACCAAAATGGCTAGAAAAAACGTACATGTTTCCTTGGGGTGCATGTTTAGGTCCCATGGAATGAATGGGAACGAATTCAACCGTCTCGCCATCCTGGCTTGGCCACAAACATTGCGAATCTCGGTTTTTAAATGTTTGTAAATCCAAACCTCACGAGGAAATCATGAAACTTGGCATGGTGTCACTACATGGTACATATAATTGTCAAATTTGGGCGAAGCTATATTACAATCCTTTTATAAACCGGAGCATGTCGCAACCCTCATGGTTCGGTAGGGATACATTGCACTCATGTGGGCGAAATGATAATCGTTGCCTCTACTCGCCTTGAACTTTGTTTTCTACAGGCAACATAGAATAACAGGAGTGTCGGGCTGAAATTTGAAACTGTTCAGGGCTCGTTTGGCCATTGTACATATATTACTAATTACTAAGTTTTCTATGCATTTAATGTAGTCCATAATTCAAATTTGAACTACAACCACATGCTCAAGTGAAGCAAAAGGGGTGGGAAATCATATATGTGTCATTGGATGCATGTGATGTCTCGTTTAAGGAATGAGAATGAATTACAAACTTGTCATCGTCCTGAAACAATGAGAATCTCGGTTTTTAAATCCCAGTAAATCAAAAAGTCACCCAAAAAACATGAAACTTAGCATGGTTTCATGACAGTGCACATATATGCCGTGGTAAAAAAATCGTCCAGTTTGAGAAGAGGCACACACATTAGTAGCCAACGAAGTCCTTTTTGAAACAAAAAGCTGACATGTTAATATCGAAAACGATTGTATTATATTTACCGTGTCGAAATTTAACCATACTTGGTGGCGTGCGTGCAACTATTTGATTAGACGGTACGAGCGTGAGAAGTCCGCCATGCAGGCTCGACGGGACACGTGCGAGCAGTCCGCCATGCAGGCTCGACGAGACATGTGCATCCTGTCCACCTCGCAGGCTCGATGGGACACGTGCGAGCAGCAAGGCCACCCATGCTCACCGGGCAGCGAGCTCTTTAACCTCCATGCACCAGCCTCCGCTGGCCTTGCTCACAACTTCTCCATTAATGGGTTAATTAAAGCACCTAGACGGAGGGTGTTTGCTTGTGATCCCATGGCAGCATTTGCTTTGTTGGTGTTTTCAACTCATATTCCTCCCGAATTTAAATTGCCATATAGGGCAACGGATAATACAACCACAAATAAAATGGCAACGGATAATACGATGACAAATTTACAATGGCGCAGATAATAATTGTCTTACATATTACGGATAATTTAAAATGCCACATGCGGCAAAGCCCGGAAGACACGGGGGCAAGAGAAGAAGGAAATTGCAGACAACGATCTCGGTCGCTACTGTCTCTACTCGTCGATGAAGCACCGGGTGGCGAAATCGTCTAGCTACTTCTTCAATTACTCAAGACTTTGCTTGAAAGCAGCCACAGATTCCTCCACCTCCTACTCGCGCTCGATCCAGAGCTTCCTCAAGCCACCCATCAGTTCCTCGACAACCGCTTTCAGCGTCATCTCTGAGGCACTGCTCTGCTCATGCAGCATCTTCCAGCCGGTGGCCTCCTCCTCCTTCTCGGTGACCAACTTGAGGAGCTTCGTATTGCCACCCATGAGTTGCTCGACGAGGCCGGTCACCTTGTCAACCGAGGCATCGCTGATCTTGAGCAGCTTCATCAAGCCACCGACCAGCTCCTGTTGCGTAGTGACACCAGTGAGCATGTCGTCGTCACCGGCGAAGGACTTCAGGATCGTCAGCTTGTCGCGATGGCCGACGCCGCGAATGCGCTTTCGAGAGCCATCACGTGGCCGTGAGAGCTCGTTCGAGGGCTCCGCAGCGCGCCAGGACATCTCTGTTGCGGCTGCGGCTTCACAGCGGGACCTCTCTAGTGCTTCCTCGGCCTTGGTCTTTGCTGCCTGGTTATATGTCCACCCTAAACTCCTCCTACCGGTCAAGGCGTAACGACTTGACTAATAAAACCAGTTTTGTCGGTGATGAGGAGAGGAACTATGAAGTAATTTTCGAGTGGGTAGTTTTTATAGCCCGGTGCTAAGTGTGACACATATTAGTTTCATAGGTGTGAACAGATTTGCAATTACTTATTGCATTGTAATCAGCAATGTGACGAGAAACAAGGTCAAAATTTATTAATGGCAGAAGGTTGATCACATGGTTGCTTGCTGTTGAGGCGGCCGTGGCGTGCTCCGCTCAAGAGTCCCTGTGCGCGCTCTCCTCGCCATTGAGGCAAAGTTACAATGGCAATGGTTAATTATTCCTAATAATTGTCTTACATATTTAGGATAATTTAAAATGCCAAATGCGGCAAGGGCCAGAACACTCACGACCTACAATGCATACAATTATAATAAAATATAAGCTAAAAAGCTGAGCTGGCGGCCTTCCGACGATGGTCTTCTCGAATTCCATGATCAGCATAGCACCCTTGCGGTCGTTCACTCCGAGTGTTCCGACCCGCCTCCGCCAATGGAGCTGCTGGCGCTGGGAGGCTCTTGGGGCTGCTGGGCATCTTCCAGAAGAGCTTGACAGCGTGCAATCGCGCGCATGACAACTCCGTGAAACCGCTCCATTTCCATGTCTCTGGCCTGGTAGCAAATTCCGTTGATCACCTGCATCCTCAAGATATCACGTTGGCGATGTTCTACTTCGTCGGGGATGTCAACTCCGCCAAGGATGCGCTCGAGCCTGGCCACCACATCATCGGGATTGAGGTTGACACGGCCGCCGCGGGCAATGATGAAGCCGCAGGGTGACTTTGTCTTGATTGAATCGCAGAGGTCCTCTGCCCATTTCTTGCGGGGCATCAGGCTCTCGATCAGCACTGGTGACGGCGGTTCTTCGGGTGGGTCGTCGATCATGCCGCCGAGCAGCTCTGTATCTTTTGCACGGTGGATGGCAAACTGCTCATCACACCTCCTCTGCAATATGTCGATTGTGCTCCCAAGGACTGTGACGCCGATATCGCTACCAATGGGCCATGGTGCCTGCACCGGACGATCAAGCTCTTGCTCCTCGACCTGCTTCGGCTCGTTCTCCACGCCGAAGATGTAACGCAGGCAGGCATCGATGTCGAAGCTTTGGTCGTTGCCTGGCATGCTTGGAATAACTAATGGTAGATGGGTGAAGACTAGATCTTTGTAGAGTGTCATGGCGGTGCGTTGCCGCCAGGGTTATATACAACAAGCCGTTAGCTGGTGGTGGGAAACCGGTGAGGGAATATGTGTGGATTTTACAATTCACCCATGTGGAGCGCGGGAAGCATTCGCTGGAGCACGGGAAGACTAAGTGGAGCACACACACAACCCGAATACTGTATCCGGTGCCACGTGTTATTTATCACACAAGTGTTAACATAAGGAAATGCATGTGTAACTTACTAATCATCGCACACGAGTACTCGCAGAAGCATCATGTGTGATACTCCTAGCCACCGCAAGCAACTAGTTCGCATTTTTCAAAGTTTTTTGTACGGACAAAATAGCACACGAAATAACTGTATTACCCGTCTGTGTTGCAAATTCTTATCGCAAACAGTTCATCCAAGTCGGCCGTTTGCCACGCATCACTCGCATTTTGTTAAGGTGAACCATTTTTGTTGCGTTCGCTAATCAAAAACAGTTCGTCCGAGTGAACCATATGCCCTATATCACACACACCCTGATCTGGCTAACCGTTTATGTTGCACTCCCTGATAGCAACTGGTTCATCGAAGCGAACTGTATGCCGTATATTGCACACACATTGATATGGCGGCCTGTTTCTGTTTTTCTGCCTCATCGCAAATAGTTCAAACGGGTTAACCGTGTGCCCTGCATCGCACACGCAACTAAAATCTGAATAGTGTTTGGATGCATCCTCCATCGCAAACGTTTTGCACCTTTTGACGTTTTTTTACATCCCCATTTGTGATTAATGCATTGCACACAGTTTCGTGAAAGGGTCTCTAATCGTAGTGTCGCATTAGCAGCATCCTGCAGTAGTGAGCATCTTCCTCTTCAGCTTCAGTTTGAAGACAATGTAGTTGTGATGTATCCTTCACACCCTACATCTGTTGAAGCCCATGAGAAAGCGGAAAAGGCAAAGGTAGCAAGCGCTTCAAATGCCCCTATAGCCAACATCAAGTCTAGAGACGATCAAATGAAATATCTGCTCGAAGCAACCTTGAGGATTGAGAAAAGTCTAGCCAGCCTAGCCAAGAACCAGGAGAGCCTAGAAAGGATTGTTGAGAGAAAGATGCATGACACTGATTTCAAGGTCACTGATATTCAAACAATAGTTGACAAGCTAAAGGATGACTTAGATGCTGCAGGTATAGAGAGTGGAGATGATACACCTACCACGGAGCGGTATCAGGTTGTGCCTAGAGCACCAAGATCTTCAGTAGTGCGAGTTGCAGATTTGAGGACCACTCACTCTGCACATGCTACTACTACCAATGTTCCTTCTCTAGTACCAACTCCACCGGTACCGCAGACATCTTCCGAGGCATTTGAAGATTTTGTTCTCTCAACACCGTCTACGCACACCAGAGAAGGCAGCCAGAAGACCCCTTCAGGAGCTCCCAGGTATCATGCATAGAGTGTCGTATATCACTATCCTTTTTCAAACTTTTTGGTAACTTGTTGCCAAAGGGGGAGAAACGTATAGATCATATGCTTCGAGAGAGAGGCTTTTGCTTTATTGTTTTTTATTGCCCTGCTATTTTCATTGTTTTCTTTGTTCTACTTGTTTGGTTATGCTCGTGAGATACTTCATTTGGTTGTGTGGATGATCATACTATGCTCAATATGTGTGATTATTGCTTATCTCTATGCTTATTTATGTATGATCATTCATCTTGTTTTGGTGATGCATGCATAATATTTCACTCTTATTATTTCGTGCGCTCCACCAAGATGTATGTGACAAGGAAGAGTGACCCATGATCCTAATCGATTGTGCATTTGCATTCAAACACATTTTTTTAATAATGCACAAATTTAGGGGGAGCTCTTTCTTATCACATACTTCTCAAAGCGATGATTTAATCTATTCAATTTATCATTTGTTGAAGATTTGTTCTATATGGTGTCACCAATTACCAAAAAGGGGGAGATTGAAAGTGCAACTAATCCCCGCGTGGTTTTGGTAATTCATAACATATAGCTCATTGAACTAATATTCTCTCAAGATATATATTTCAGGATGTTCAATGATTGTCATTGCATGGACTAGAGAAGTAGACCCCTCAAAATGCTAAGGACACATATTGACAAAACCTCAAGAATCTTCATCTTTATTTTAGTGATCCAAGATCACATTGAGTCCATAGGAAAGCCAATACTATTAAAAGGGGGTGAGGTGTTGCTTAATGGCTTACTAGCTCAAATGCTTAGTGATATTTCTCCAAAACCCTCAGCCACTTTCTCACTCCAGATATGACAAAACCCTAAACTCCAACTCTGCCTCACCGATCCATTCTATTCGGACCCACCGAGTTCATATGTCTTAGCCACTTCAAGAAACCATAACAGTTCGGTCTGACTTATATGGATCTCGGTCTCACCGAGATGGCCTTGCAAACTCTCTGTTTCCCACTTATAACATTTTAGTCTCACCGAGATGAGAAATCGGTCACACCGAGTTTGCTTGACTAACTCTTTGTCTTCTCTTTGCTGAAATCGGTCTCATCGAGTTCACACAGTCGGCGCCACCGAGATGAAGTTTTGCCCTTGCCCGAGCACATTGGTCTCACTGAGTTGTTCCAGTCGGTCCCACCGAGATTACTAACATTGACATTTTGAACTAAATCGGTCCCACTGAGTTCAACTATTCGGTCTGACTGAGTTGGGTCAAATGTGTGTAACGGTTGGATTTTGTGCGGAGGCTATATATACTCTCCACCCCCTCTCCATTTGAGAGAGAGCCATCAGAACATGCCTACACTTCTACCACACATTTTCTGAGAGAGAACCACCTACTCATGTGTTGAGATCAAGATATACCAATCCAACCACAAGAATCTTGATTTCTAGCCTTCCCCAAGTTGCTTTCCACTCAAATCATATTTCCACCATATCCAAATCTGCGTGAGAGAGTTGAATGTTAGGGAGACTAGCATTTGAAGCACAAGAGAAAGGAGTTCATCATCAACACACTGTCTATTACCATTTGGAGAGCGGTGTCTCCTAGATTGGTTAAGTGTCGCTTGGGAGCCTCTGCCAAGAGTTGTGGAGTTGAACCAAGAAGTTTGTAAGGGAAAGGAGATTGCCTACTTCGTGAAGATCTACCCGAGTGAGGCAAGTCCTTTGTGGGCGATGGCCATGGTGGTATAGACAAGGTTGCCTCTTTATGGACCCTCCATGGGTGGATCCCTCCGTGTACTCGCACAACCGTTACCCTTCGTGGGTTGAAGTCTCCATCAATGTGGAAGTACGATAGCTCCACCTATCAGAACCATGCCAAAAATCTCCGTGTCTTCATTGAGTTTGCACTCTCCAAACCATTCCCTTTACCTTCATATGCAATGTTTCACTTTCCGCTGCTACACTCTTAGAATTGCATGTGTAGGTCGATTGCTTGACTTCTGCTAGTTGTTAAATCTTACCACAATTAAAATTGGGAAAAGGTTAGATTTTTATTTAGTCAAGTAGTCCACACCCCCCTCTAGACCTACTTTCAATCCTACAGGCGCTGATTGCATCAACTTGGTGGGACCAAAGTAAAGCAATAAATAACAGAGAATTTGTCAAGACAACTCGGTGGGATCAATTGCATAAACTCGGTGGGACGAAAGTGGATGCAATAGATCACAGAGCACTGGCAAGGCCATATCGGTGAGACTGAGATCTGTATCGGTCGGACAGATTTGTTAAGGTTTCTGTCAGCGGCTATGCCAAATGAACTCGGTGGCTCTGGGTAAAATGAATCGGTGGGGCAATTTTGGAAATTAGGGTTTGGACATATTTTGGATGGTGAAAGTGGCTGAGGGTTTTGGATCAATATCACTAAGCACTTGAGCAACCAGATCATTAAGCAACACCTCATCCCCTTTAAATAGTATTGGCTTTCATATGGACTCAATGTGACCTTGGCTCACTAAAATTGAAATGAAGAGTCTTGAGCTTTTGCCAATCTTTGTCCTTATCATTTTCAGGGGTCCACATCTCTAGTCCATGCCATGCCAATCACTGAACAACGTAAAATATTCATCTTTAATTTAGTACAATGAGCTTGTTATGAATTACCAAAACCACCGATTAGTTGCACTTTCAATCTCCCCCTTTTTGGTAATTGATGATAACATATAGATCAAAGCTTAGACAAATGATTAAATGAATGAAATACGTCGTCGCTTTGAGAAGTATGTGATAAGAAAGAGCTCCCCTTAAATTTATACATTATTAAAAATTTGCATTTGAACGCAAATGCACAATCGATTAGGATCATGGGTTACTCTTCCATGTCACATACATCTTGGTGGAGTGCACAAAATGATATAAGAGAACTAACATGCACGCATCACCAAAGACATAAGTGAATGATCATACATAAAGGTGATAGGAATAAGCATTAAGCACACATTAAGCATAGTATGATCAATCATACAACCAAACATAGTATCTCATGAGCATCAAACAAATATGTAGAACAAATCAAACAAGCATAGTAGCAAAGAAACTCAATAAAACTAGAGAGAAAAAGTGAGACACACACCCTCTCTCTCGAAGCCTAATGATCTATACAATTTCCCCCCTTTGGCAACAAGTTACCAAAAAGCTCGAAAAGGTATAGAGCTATACGTCTCTCTAGGGGTGATCCTCCGGAGCTCCTGAAGGGGTTTTCTGGCTTGTGGCTCCGGTGTGTGTAGATGGAGTTGATAGAACTTCATCTTCAAATGCCTTTGAGGATGTCTGTTGAACTGGTGGTGTAGATACCGGAGATGGCACCAGAGCAATGGCAGCCGGTGTAGAGTCAGTGGTCCTCGAGTCTGCAACTTGCACAGGTAAAGATATAGGTGCCCTTGGCATAGTCTGGAACCTCTCAGTAGTAGTGTGCTCGTTTCCATCATCAGCATCATCTTGAAGCTTCTTGACGATAGACTGAATCTTTCCCATCCCCGATAAAGGAAATAGACACCTAAGCAGCGTATTGAATGCGCCTTGTCCCGTAATGGCGTGGGATAAGCCCATACACTATACACCTTTCCACCTCCTGTGTGCCACTGTGGAAGCCCCTTTTAACTATAAATGGAGGCCCGTAGCATACTGCAGGAGGATCCGGATCCTGAAAAGCTAGATATGCACCGTAGCTAGCTGAAGAACTCAAGAACACTCAAATATACAGCAAAGCAGGACTAGGGTATTACGCATCCTCGCGGCCCGAACCTGGGTAAACGATCGTTGTGCTGACTCTTAGACCTGCTCATTGCACAACTTCGCACCCTCCAACCGTAGAAGGGATTCCAGTGATCCCATAGGTGTCGTTTCGTACCGACATCTTTGGCGCGCCAGGTAGGGGGTGCATTTGTGAAAATCTGGTCTAGTAGTTAGGGTATAGATTCCTCATCGCCATGGCTCCTAAGAAGAAGATGATTGCAGTGGTCGGTTCGTCTGCAGCCGAACGGCCCATGCCGGCGTAGGCTGGCGACGGGGTGGTCGCGGATGGGAGCCGAGGCGTGACCCGCGACCCGTGAACACCCGCGCCGTTCCAGCAGCCGAAGCCTGGCAAGCGGCGTCGTTCGTGCGCGAGACGACGAACCACACGCCACCAAGTCCAAGGGTGGAGCCGGGCCCCCCGCGGGCGGCGTGGGGCCCTCCAAGAGCTGCGTCGTACCCCGCACAAGCGACGCAGCGGCTTCCAAGATGCCCACGGCAGCGCCCACAACGTGTTCTTCCCAGGTCGCGCGCGATGAGCAGCATCGCCGTGCGGAGGACGCCGGGCGCCGCCGCGGAAAGAGCCTCGCGCATCAGTCACGAGATGCAGAAGATTAGCATGCTCACCGAGGCGCTGGCGAGGATGGCGTGCAGCTGTGGGACCGCGATAGAGCTACTTCTAACATGGTTAGAAGTCGTAGCGCGTCTCGATCCGCGTAGCTCTCCCCGCCACCCACGCCAGCGGAAGCCTTAGCACATGCGCAGTTGCTCCTCGACTTCCCTCCTACTGCGGAGAATCTCAACGAGTGGAGAGCTACCGTTCGTAGCCTTGTCGCCATAGCCAACAAGGACGAACCTCGGCCGACGGAGCCTTTGGGCCGACGCTCTCCCGAGCCACCACAGGCCCGCGGTGGAAGGACTGGAGGTACCGCGGCCATGGTGCATTCTCCTCCTCCTCGCCAGCTATCACGCGTGCCGGCCCGTCGGGACGACCATTGCAATGACGTATCCATAGCGCCGTCCGACCCATGGACCCACCGTGATCAGCGCCAAGTTCTTCGAGAGCGTGCCCACGAGGACGCTTGAACCACCATCGAGCGCCGACGTGAGGCGCGCCACCATTCGAATAGACGGGCGGGACCTGCTGTGGACAACCCAGCACCGGGAGGATCTGGAGGCTTACCTTATGAGGTAGGCTGCCCAACCTTCACTCGTGAGCTGCAGCGTTTCTAGTGGCCCACCCACCGCACCTTCAAGCCCGACGTCGGCGAGAACTACAATGGCAAGACTCACCCATTGGAGTTCCTCAGCATATAGACCATCGCGATGCAGGCTGCTGGGGCACGCGACGACTAGGTGCTCGCCAATTATTTCCCGTTGGCGCTTAAACCCAACGTTATGTCGTGCTTGATGCACTTGCCGGCAGATTCCATTTCTTCCTGGTCGGATTTGTGCCATGTGTTTGTTGGCGCTTTTACGGGAGGCCACCAGGCTCATGGCCAGGCAAGAGACTTGCATGTCATCCCCAGAAGGAAGGTGAGAGCCTGCGCAAGTACATACAGAGGTTCAGTCGGGTGCAATATAACATCCTAGACGTTCATCCTGCCACCATCATCAGCGCGTTCCACCAGAATGTGCGCAACCGCAAGATGCATGAGGAGCTGGCGATGAATAATGTCCAGGATGTGGCCGAACTTTACGTTCTATCCGACAGATGCGCCCGGGCTGAAGAGGGAAGGAAGTACCCCGGCAAAGACACCGGTGTGGAAACCGGTTCCTCGGATGAAGACGTCGTCGCCCCAAGGAAAAAGAGTCGACATCGTAGCAGAAAACGCAAGGGCAAGGCTGTGCTTGCCATTGAGGTATCCGACGACGCTGGCGCCGCCAAGAAAACCAAGGCCGATGACCCCTGCAAGGAAATCGTCGGATGTGTCGCCTACCGGGCATTGGCGGCCGCCGACAAGCTGGGAAGCTCTGACAAGCAATATTGCAAGATCCACCGCACCAAAGGCCATGACCTCAAGAACTGCCGACAAGTCGAGCGGCTCGCGGAGAAGCAAAAGGCCGAGTACGAGAAGCGAGACAAGGAGAAAGGCCAAGATGGCGCTGAAGGATCAGGCAAGAAACGTGGCAGCCAACCTGGCCATCGCGACAAAGATAACCAACAAAAACGACCCACTCGGGGCCGTGACAAGAAGCGAGAAGACGATGATCGCGAGGAGGACGACAAGTCCGGCGAGCAAGAGTTCCAGAAGGCCATGGAGGCCATGAGCGTCGACGACGGCGCCTCCTTGCACTCCTTCCACCGCCAACTTAAACAGTGGGCGCATGAAATCACAACCGTGGAGCCATCGTTCGATGCCCAGAATCCCTGAGGTGGTCTAGCACTCCTATCATCTTTGACGCCGAGGATCACCCGGACCGCACGACTGCGGTCGGGTGTTTGCCGCTGTTGGTCTCACCAACGATACGCAACCTCAAGGTGACGAAGATGCTGGTTGATGGTGGGGCCGGCCTGAACTTGATCTCGCCCATCGTGGTCAGAAGGCTGCAAATCCCTGATGGGGACCTCGAGGAGACAGGCTCGTTGCAAGGAGTCAACCCAGGGAGAAGCCAGCCCAAGGGTAAAGTCACGGTGCCCATGACATTCGGGGACGAGCTAAACTACAGGACGGAGAGGATTGTTTTTTATGTAGCCGAGATCCCCTTGCCTTACAACGGGATCCTCGACCGCCCAGCGTTGGCCAAGTTCATGGCGGCGTCGCACTACGCCTACAACATGCTAAAGATGCCTGGGCCGATGTCCATCATTACCGTCCCCTCCGACAAGAAGGATGCGCTGATCTGTGCTAATCAGTTTTACCGGGAGGCAGTTGCAGCGACTGTCGCTAAGGCGCTTGCTCCTGCCACTGAAGCCTCGGGAGGAAATAAAACCGGTAAGACATCTCGCGCCTACTCCGGCAAGCGCTCCTCTTTGGAGTGTAGCGTTCCCGTCGAGAACATGCCAAAGAGATCCACCGGCAAGAGCAAGAAATCCAGAGCTGCTCCACTAGAAACCAAGCGGGTGTTTGTCGAGGAGGACGGCACGGGAGGGGCTTTCACCATAAGCTCCGCCCTCGACATCAAATAGGAAGACGCGCTCGTTAGCTTCCCGAGGGCGAATGTCGACGTGTTTGCATGGCAAGCGTCTGACATCCCCGGCGTTCCTAGGGAGTTGATTGAGCACCATCTTGCTGTCTACCCTCATGCGCGACTCGTCAAGCAGAAGGTCAGGAAGCAAGCTCTAGAGTAGCAAGAGTTCATCAGAGAGGAAATCAGGAAGTTAGAGGCAGCCGGCTTAGTGAGAGGAGTGCTCCATCCAACATGGTTGGCCAATCCGGTGGTAGTGCGTAAGGCAAATGGGAAGTGGAGGTTGTGTATAGACTACACAAACATTAATAAGGCTTGTCCAAAAGACTCTTTCCCATTGCCACGCATCGACCAGATTGTGGACTCCACAGTCGGGTGTGACTTGTTATCATTCCTCAACGCTTACTTAGGCTACCACCAGATCTTCATAACGAGAGAAGATGAAGTGAAGACATCATTCATCACCCCATGTGGTACGTATTGCTTTATGCGGATGCCTTTCGGATTGAAGAGTGTTGGCTCAACATTTGCGAGGGCGGTCTAGATTGGTTTTGAGCCTCAGCTACATAGAAATATGGAAGCTTATATGGATGATATAGTGGTCAAAACCAAGGACAAAGCAACGCTCGTGCAAGACTTGGAAGAGACATTCACGAATCTGTGCAAGATCAACCTTACACTGAACCCTAAAAAGTGTGTCTTCAGTGTCCCGTCCGCCAAGCTTCTCAGTTTCTTCGTGCCACCGTGGAATTGAAGAAAATCCCGACAAGATCAAGGCCATCGAGCAGATAGAAGCGCCCAGGTGAATCAAGGATGTGCGTTGGCTTGCTGGGTGCATTGCCGCCATGGGCAGGTTCGTCTCCAAATCTGCCGAGCGCGCCCTTCTTTTTTTTCCAAATTTTGAAAAAGCCAGGCCCGATGGAGTGGACCCCAGAAGCCGAAGTAGCTCTGCGGGATTTGAAGAAATACCTCTCCTCTACACTGGTACTGGTCGCGCCTAAACCACAAGAACCGTTGATGTTGTATCTAGCGGCAACGAACGAAGTGGTCAGTGCCGCACTAGTAGCCCAGAGGGAGGTCAATACGGAAGCAATAGCAGCGACATCACCTGATGCCATTGGGGTCGGAGAGGCGCAACCGGATGCAGTGATGCAGAAGAAGAAGATGATACAGCACCCGGTTTACTTTGTCACCTCCCTATTACAGGGGGGCTAGGTCGAGATACTCCGGCTTGCAGAAATTGCTCTTCGGCCTCCTTATGGGCTCGAGGAAGCTGCATCATTACTTCCAAGCACATGAAATCACCGTCGTTACCCGCCTCCCTTTGAAACGGATATTGCATAACCCAGATGCGACTGGGAGGATTGTGGAGTGGGCCCTGGAGCTGTCAAGCTTCGGTTTGAAATTTGAAAGCACTTCGACGATTCAGAGTAGAGTGTTGGCAGAGTTTATTGCAGAATGGACCTCAACGCCCGAAGAGGAGATCTAGGAGACTACTCTCCCCGGTAGGGGTGAGAGTTGCGACTGGATTATGTACTTTGACGGGGGTTTCTCGCTCCAAGGCGTCGGTGCTGGTGTGCTGCTCGTTGCACCCACCGGAGAGCACCTCAAGTATGTGATCCAGATGCACTTCCCCTGGGAGGTATCAACAAACAACACTGCCAAGTACGAGGGAGTGCTTGCCGGTCTCAGGATTGCAGCGGACCTCGGGATCAAGAAGGTCATCATCAGAGGAGATTCACAGCTCGTCGTCAGGCAAGTAAACAAAGATTACAAGAGCCCGTTGATGGAAGGCTACGTGGATGAAGGAAGGAAACTGGAGGAGCGTTTTGACGGTATACAAGCTGAACACGTCCCCCGAGCGGAGAACGACATCACCGACTACTTATCAAAATGCACCGCCCTCAAACTACCTGTGGAACCAGGTACCTTTGTGCTCCGATTATTTCGCCCATCTATTGAACCATCGACTGAGCCGAGCAAGCGAAGGAAATCAGGCCCCGGCAAGTACTTCCCTGCCGAACCCGTAGGGGTGGCAGGCAAGAGTGTTGCCGGAGACGCTGAGCCTGACATGGGGCAACAAACTCCAACGGGGCATCAAGCCCTAGCCGTAGAGGCAATCACTCCCATAGCAGAGGAAATTCCTTTGGTCCTTGCTGTCGAGCCCCAGGCTCCGACATGGGCACAGCATACCGTCCAATTCCTCCAGACTAGGGAACTTCCTGAAGAGCAGGAAGAAGCGGAGAAAGTAGCCCATTGGTCCGCCATGTACCAGTTCGTCGACGACGTCCTGTACAGGAAAAGACCGAACGACGTGAAATTGAGGTGTATCACCCGGGAGGAAGGACTGGAGCTGTTGGCAGAGATACATGGAGGCATATGTGGCTCCCACATAGGGTTAAGAGCCCTTGTCGGCAAGGCATTCCGGCAGGGTTTCTTCTGGCCTACTGCCCTCCGGGATGCAACGACACTAGTAACCAAGTGTGAAGCGTGTCAGTTCCATTCAAAGAAACTTTATCAACCAGCTGAAGCTCTCCAAACAATCCCTCTCTCCTGGTCGTTCTCGGTCTGGGGGCTGGACATATTGGGCCCTTTTCCCCGTGTTGTCGAGGGCTTTGAGTACTTGTATGTAGCAACCGACAAGTTCACAAAGTGGCCGGAGGTGGAAGCAGTGAGAAAGGTGACAGCACAGTCGGCCGTCAAGTTCTTCAAGGGCCTGGTCTGCCGTTTTGGTGTACCAAACAGAATTATCACCGATGGCGGTACGCAGTTCACAAGCAACACCTTCATGCAATATATGAAAGACCTCGGCGGCAAAGTCTATTTCGCTTCTATCGCACATCCACGAAGCAACGGCCAGGCAGAAAGGGCAAATGCTGAAGTACTGCAGGGCCTCCGGACAAGGACTTTTGACAGACTACACAAGTGCGGAAAGCGCTGGATCGATGAATTGCCGGTGGTTCTTTGGTCGATAAGAACGACGCCAAATCGAGCCACCGGCCAGACACCCTTCTCCCTCGTTTACGGGGCGGAGGCAGTTCTCCCCACAGAACTCACATACGTGTGACCCCGAGTGCTCGCTTATGATGAGCTTGAGGAAGAGCGACTGCGGCAAGATGACGCAACGCTCCTCGAGGAAGATTGCCTTCGGGCGGCTGTACAAGCAGCACGCTACAAGAAAGCCTGGCGCCGCTATCATAGCCGCAAGGTTCATTCCCAAAGCTTTGAGGAAGGCGACCTTGTTCTTCGGCACGTTCAGTCGGCCAAGTATTCCAACAAGTTGACGCAGAAGTGGGAAGGCCCTTATCGGGTAATACGAGTCACCAGGCCTGGCGCGGTCTGCCTGGAGACCGAAGATAGGATCCCGGTGAGTAACTCCTGGAATATCGAACATCTTCGCAAGTTTTACCCATAAGGCACGGTTGTCGGGCCTCCTGGCAAGCCACCCTTTTGTACAAGCCTTACCGGCAAGTCATGTAACCCTTTGTACAAAGCTAGGCGCAGACCCTGAGCATAAATAAATGAAGTGCTGGCGCTCTAAGTTTTAGCATGCATGCAGCTAACCCCTACCATAGAGGTCGAGTTTGCGTCTCTCTGTCTCCTTTCTGTCCTCTTGATTCGCAGGATCCATAGGCGTCCTCGCTGAGCCGTTTGAAAGAAAGGGGGCGGGCCAATGCTCCGACCTCGGCAAGGCCAAGGTTGCCGAGGGTTGCACAACCAAGGGCCAACCCACGGCAAGACAAGGTTGCCAGGAGCTACAGAACCCAGATAAGTCTTTCGCCCCCCCCCCCCCCCCGCTCCTTATTTCCGTATGAAACTTGAACGTACGGAGCTTCGCTCACTCCTATGCCATCGTGCTCCCCTTTTCCTTATGTCCAAAAAACTTAGTCTTGGACCGGGGCTGGGTGGTAGCGTGATGGGAAGGGGGCAAGCAAAGGGCTTGACCCTGCCCCATTACTATTCTCGCCAAAGGCACGGATATAGTTACGAGGCAGGGAAGGAACGGCAAGGCTTCTTGCCAAGGCACGTTGCTTATCATAAGATAACAAGGATCCGTTCCTTGGCGTGGCTCTTTCCCGCGCAGAAGCAAACCCGGCAAACACCCTTCTCTTCATAAATACGTTGTAAACAAGTACAATTCGTACGGAATGCATACATAAGCAAGGGGGCTATAGGATTTAAGTCTTACAAAGGCCCGTAGGCTTAAAAACTAAAAAGAGATAAGATCCCGTAATCCCTTTCTTGTCTCTCTCCTCAGGAAATGGAACAAGATGGCGAAGGGCAAAAGAAGCGCCTAGGCGAAGCGCAAGCAGCAGAAAGCACCAAGAGAACATCTCGGCGGCCGTCCCAAAGGAGGCTGACGATGATGGCGCTGGGAGAAGAGCCGAAAGATGAGGCAGCGGGCCGGCAATGCGCGGGTTGACGCTCGTGTACTCCGACATGACGATCGCCGCCCACCTTCTTCACATTATCCGGCCTCCCAATGCCAGCCGCCCAATGAGGCGACCCCGAGAAGTTCGAGGGGCTAGCGGTGCAGATGATAGTGCTGCCAGCACCGCCCAGGGACGGCATAGCCGCCGCCTAGTCGAACCCGTCATCCTCCTGCCCGCTGCCCTCGTCGTCGCTGCCGCTGTCCTCCCCATCGTTCTCGCTCGAGGAGGAGTTTTTTGTCGTCAGTTGAGCTCTCCACACAGCACCCTAGCCTGTGTCCCGAGCGCCCGAAGACTTTGACGGAGAGTAGATCGCTCTCCGCTAGCCTGAAGCAGAGGACGTGCCCCTTCACCAAACAGTGGGCACGCGCGAAGGTCTTCCACCCCCGGCGAAGAAGCATCATGTGAGGGGTGGGAAACCTGGTGTCCACCCACATGGCGCCATGGCAACACCCCTCCATGTGAAGCCTTAGCCTTGGTGCCTGATCGGCCTCCAACGCCCTCGCGAACGCTCCAGGAAGGCGGAGGCGACTGCGCGGCGGCTCGTGCAGCTGTACGATGAACTCCAGCGCCGTGTCCTTGACATGGCCGCGTGAGGAGGCAGGAGGAGACGATGAAGGAGATGAAGACGGAGACGACGACGACGCGGGTGTCCCCCGACCTTGTCTGCCTCTGCCTCGACCGCCTCACCAGCCGCAGCCCCAGCCGGTGCTTCTTCCTTCAGCATGCCCCCCATCTGAGGCATCCAGCTCCTCTTTGACCACCGCTGCCCTCTGACGGGATGATGACCTGGTCACTTCCGTGGAGGAACGACCACGACCGTGCCATCTCAGCATACCTTGGGGAGGGAAGGAATCAAACAGGAAGAAGATGGGTGGAGAGGTGAGAAGTACCGCTCCTCTCCTCCCCTCTTTATAGAAGGGCGACCACCCGAATCAACCAGTCCAAACGCCGAAGGAATGAGGGAACAGGACCGACCCGCTGCTCCAATCAGCGGCGTTCGCCCCCCCCCCCCCTCAGCATTAATGCCGACGCCCTCCACGTCCGCCGCTTGCCCTCGCCGATGCATGAGGGATATGTGGCGAGCGGATCGGGAGTTGGGTGACGTGTGGTATGGCCGTTTTGCATCCCCGTGTTCGTGGAGCGACCCGAGTCCACTTAGTAAATGGGTCGCGCCCCCAGGACTTCCTCTATTCTTTATGAGGGGGGCGCGAACCGCCTCTTTACTATTTTTGGAACCACAAGATGATGCAAGCATGCTGCGGTCATCCCACGTGCGACCCCCACGTCAACACAGATCGTGGGGAAATGCAACCATCTGAGGATTTACTACGGTAAAAGGGAATCCAACCTCACTTCCCGCACATCGTTCTGGGCCTAGCCCAACAACGCATTGCGCTTATGAATGGCCCAGGCCCAGGGGCTCCTGTCGGTGTACAAAAGTAGGGGCGCTCTTTTTTTACCCCTTACTTGTGCACGGGCAGTCAGAGCCACGCCTGTGGCCGAACATAACAGGGCAGAAGAAAGAAGCTAGGGACGCAGAGTTACCAGAACAACGCCAAGACAGGAAGCACGAGAAGACCAAGCAAGGAAACGGGCTCCCCCGGCAAGGACTCTTGCCGGGGTGGCCCACGCGCCACCCGACAAGGGCTCTTGCCGGGGCGATCCACTCAGACGCCCGTAATGGCATGGGATAAGCCCATACACTGTACACCTTTCCACCTCATGTGTGCCACTGTGGCAGCCCCTTTTAACTATAAAAGGAGGCCCGCGGCATACTAGAGGAGGATTCGGATCCTGAAAAGCTGGATAGGCACCGTAGCTAGCTGACGAACTCAAGAACACTCAAATATACACCAACGCAGGACTAAGGTATTACGCATCCTCACTGCCCGAACCTGGGTAAACGATCACTGTGCTGACTCTTAGACCTGCTCTTTGCAC
This sequence comes from Secale cereale, assembly GCA_902687465.1. Classification (NCBI taxonomy): domain Eukaryota; kingdom Viridiplantae; phylum Streptophyta; class Magnoliopsida; order Poales; family Poaceae; genus Secale; species Secale cereale. The sequence goes on from LR738714.1 coordinate 203,036,549, forward strand.
AACTTCGCGTCCGCCAACCGTAGAAGGGATTCCAGTGATCTCATAGGTGTCGTTTCATACCGACACTCCCCCTTTTTGGTAATTGATGACAACATATAGATCAAAGCTTCAAAAAATGATAAAAGAATGAAATATATCGTTGCTTCGAGAAGTATGTGATAAGCAAGAGCTCCCCCTAAATTTGTGCATTATTAAATATTTGCGTTTGAATGCAAATGCACAACTATATAGGATCATGGGTCACATCTCACACATCACATACATCTTGGTGGAGCACTCAAAAGGAAAATGAGTGAATAACAAGTACTCATCACCAAGGAAGTTGCAAATGATCACATAGAGATATCATCCAAGCAAAGTATGATCAAAATAGCCATAAATGTAGCATCTCACACACAAGTATCATCAAATAACAACACCAAAAGATAGTAGCAAAAACCAAGTGCAATAAAAGTAAGAACTCTCTCTCTCTCGAAGCCTATATGATCTATATATATTTCTCCCCCTTTGGCAACAAGTTACCAAATTTTTTATAGTAACATAGGCTATGCGTCTCTCTAGGCATCTCCTGGAGCTCCTGAAGGGGTCTTCTGGCTGTTGTCTCCAGTGTGCGTAGATGGCATTGAGAGAACTCCTTCTACGAAGATATCAGCTGATGTCTGAGGGGCTGGTGGAGTTGATGCATGTGTGACCCCCTGGGCTGCAGCGGCTGGGGCACACTGAGTGGGTCTCACCTCTCCCACTAACACTGTCTCAGTCCTCTATCCTCGGGGAACCTTCTGAAACCTGGTAGCATCCTCCTCATCGCTGTCAGAACTCACTCCAACAGCAACTCTTACTCTCTCTGTATCTCGCTTGAGCTTCTTCATGATGATCTGCACTACTGTCACCTTAGTATCAAGAGCGTGGAACTTAGCTTCAATGATCCTCTCTAGGATAGCTTGATTCTGATTCAGGGTGGCCAATCCTTTCTCTATCCTCATTGTAGCTTCAAGAAGATATGTCATCTAGTTACTCTTTGACTTTAGGCTTGAAATGTTGACTGGCTAGGTTGAAGCTTGAGCTTGCTGAGCAGCTTGTTCCTTCCTGTATGCCTCTGATGCTTGTGCAGATGAGGGGTGTGTAGGGTCCATCACCACCTCATTATCCTCAAACTCAGGCCTTAGGGGAAAGTGCCTCCTATCAAGCAGATATGTGTCTGTGCCCACTCTAGAGTTGACGAGTGTATGAATATGTGGGGCATATCCACAAGATCTCTTCTAGTCAGTAGATGTCCTCTTGATTGTCTCTACGATCATACCCATGACCTTGAACTTCTCTGGCACATCATAGTGGTGAAGCAAGTTAATGGAATGTCCTCTGATCATCATGTCATCTCCATACTTTGGCAGCAAAGTGTGTCTTGGAATGGTGTTGATGGTGCCAAGTCCAGCCAAGTGATAGTACACTGTCCCAAACTTGAATTGGTTCTTGTATTCATTGGGGATAGGCTTGTACATGTTTTGCATGGTGTCATGGCTCATCCTAGCCTTAGCATAGATGTCTGGATCATCTCCGGACTCAGCTGGAGCACCTATCATAGTAGCCCATTTAGAGATTGTGGAGTGATACTTAGTGCCTTCAGTCATCCATGCAATTCTCCCATCTGGATAGAAATGGGCAGTGGAGTAGAATTGCATCACCATTTCCTCATTCCATCTTGTCAGCTTCTTCCCAACAAATTTTGCAGTGCTTGTCATCCTGAAGCTCTCATGCACATGTGTAAAGTAGTCAGCATGCTCACCAATATACTTCCAATCCACCCACTTCATGTCACAGACAATGGGCTTCATGTCAAGCAGTACAGTCTCGTAGAAATCTTGTTGCTCCTTTGTGTGAAACCTGTAATCAACTGATGTTCTCCTCCTTACATCATATGGATCTGATTACCTCCATGCTCTCAAGCCTACATATCTTCTCAGCTTCATGTCATCACCAATAGGATGAGCATCATTATGCTCTGGAATCTTAGGCTTGAGTTTTCTCAGCATTTGTGACTCATCATAGTCACTATCTTCTGCCTGCTCTCCCTCTTCTTCTTCTTCTTGAGCTTGAGGCATTGGAGCCTTGTTCTTTTCTGCAGCTGGCATGTTCCTTGTTGGTGCAGACTTGGTGGCTTGAGCAGCAGCTTTGGGGGCAGTCTTGGGCTTTGAAGGAGCATCCCCTGACTTAATGGCATCCCCCACCAGCTTCTAAGATTTAGGTGCTGGTGCAGCATCCTCTTCTTCTTCTACCTCATCATCACCATCATTTCTCATAGATGGCATGCCAACCACTCTGGCTATGGTTTTCCTAGCACTTTTCTTAGTTCCTGCTGACTCTCATCTCTGGTTTCAAGAGTGAACACCATTGTTTCTTGAGTTAATGCTCTAGCCTTTGACATTGGAGCTCTCTTGGCAGGGACCTTCTAGTTCAAACCAGGCTTGGTTGAAGCAGTTGTGCCATATTCCTTCCGAGACACTTTCTTCTTTGAGCTGACTTCTTCAACTTCAGAATCTTCATCCTCTGAATCTGAACTTTCTTCTTTCTTGTCTTGGTTGCAGCCTTTGGCAGATTGCTGGGAGTGCTCCTGCTGCTCTCATAGTAGCTAGAGTTATTGGGACTAGAGCCCTCACTCAATTGTGCCTGCTCCTCTGACCTATTCTGACTGTCACTGCCTTCTGACATGGCTGACACTGAAAGCTAACCCTGTGAATAGACATAGATGAGATAGAGTGGATGAGCATCACAAAGTGCAGTGGTTTTGCAAAACAGATGAGTCAAAAACTTAGTTTTAGTTCTCCACAGAAAGCATTTCGGAGCTACCGATTTGTTAAACTCGGTGATATCAAAGCAACTTTTGGAGTCTAAACTAGTGAACTCGGTCAGACCGAGTCACAGTTCGGTGACTCCGAGATTGCTAGGGTTTCACAGAGATTTGAACTAGGTCACACCGATTTGCAATTTTCGGTCAGATCGAAAAACTCAAGTGCAATGGCCTAAGCCAAATAGGTGAGACCGATTTCTACAACTTGGTCGGTCCGAGATGAGTTCGGCGGAGACCTAACCCTAAATTTTCGAATCAAACCAAATCTAAGGAAGTTTTCTCTAGATGGATTGATTTCATACGTGGTAATAAACATGGCAAAGCAATGTGCTAAGAATTGGAGTAAGGAATTAGCACAAAAGATCAAGCTCATACGCTAACTTGGAGGTGAGCTCGCTACGGCGGCAACGACGAGGCAGAATCCCATTGACGGCGGCGGAGACCTGCGAGGAAGGTCGCTGGCGGCAAGAAGACGATCTGGAGACTCGAGGCGGCAGAGCAGGTCACGCGCGGGCGAGAGGTTTTGGAAAGTTTTCCAAAATTTCACCCGACGGTATATATAACCTGACCCTGTCGGTGTGACCGAGTGGAACAACTCGGTGGCACCAAGATGCAAAACTGCTAGCAGTTACTGCAACTCGGTGTGACCGAAAAGTTCTAACCAGTTGAACCGGTTGAAAACCTAGATCAACATAGTGAACTCGGTATGACCGAAAAGGATGAATCGGTCAGACCAAAATGCATAGAGAGGTTTTGGAAGTTTAAGTCTGTGACGAATCGGGGACTCCAAGTGCTCCTCACACAAAGTGGTTCAAATCGGACTTGATCAAACTTTGTGATGTAGCATGAATAGAGTTTGAGACGAGAAAAGCATAGATAGCTAGAGGGGGTTCTTAGGCATTCTTGTCCATCCATTTGGCAAAAGAAAAAGAGCCAAACAATCAACATGTGGCAAAGCATGCACAAACACTCTAGCATCTATCAAGCAATTGGCGATGACTAGGTCATTTGTATATGAGTATATTGACTTAGGAGTCAAATGAAAACATTTGATCATAGGTCATACTCATCGTTTCAGCACAAGTGGGGTTACCACTTTTACATAAAGCATTGTTGTGTTCACACCATTAGAGTTGCTTTAGCTCAATTCTTTAGAGTAAAGCTCCCCCTAGATGTGTTATCCCCCCCTAAGAGGGATGACCTAAACTTGGGTTTTGTCGACGATGACTTCATGTAGATGTTGAAGATGTGGATGCTCAATGGTGATGTAGATCATTTGGAGCAATCCATTGGAGTGAGTTGCACTTTCAATACCTACACGGGTTAGTCCCACAAGGAACAAGCAAGGATATCCATAGACATATAGCGATGTTCACATAAGATGATGTCCATGAAAGCATTAGGTTACCATGTCCCTTGTCCTACCAAAAAGAGGGTTTGTGACTCCTTGAACTGGTGCAAGATGTGGAAGTTTATTGAACTTGTCCTCGCCAAGATGATATGAGTGAAGTATGTTGGCGGAGTCACCCTCAAGAACTCTCTAGTTCTTCTTTTTTGGGATCCACATCAACTTGATGGGAATCCTTGGATTTGTAGTCGTACTTGATGAAGTAGAGCTTGATGTAGTCTTGGGAACCCACTTGACCAAGGCCTTAGGAGCTTCTTGAAATGCATCAATCTCTTCTTGAGGCTTGTCCTTGCCTTTTTTTCTTATGGTCTTGTGGTCGAAGATCATCTTGAGCTTGTGTGCCCTTGAAAGAAGTAGGACCACAGTTCTCTTGTTGAGGAACAAACTTCGTCTTGGGGTATTGATCTTCTTCCCACTCAACTCCATTGGCATTGAACTTTCGTTCAAAACCAACACCTTGAATCTTCCGATGCCTTCCTTGCTTGCGTACAATTTCCTCGAATTGCTTACTCCCAGCAAGGCTCTTGTATACACCTTTCTCTATAATTCCCTTCAAAAATCTATTTTCTTGCTCAAGTGTAACTTGGCTAAGAGAATTATTAGTGGAATCAAGAGAACTACTAGAAGCAACAACATTGGATTTGGCATGATTATTGTTACTACTAGAGGAAGAATCTTTCTTCTTCTTATTGCTAGATTTTACTTGTGGCATGTAAGTAGACAAGAGTAAATGCTTGGCAATGTAAGAAGAACTTTTCTTACGAAGATCGTCATTGATTGCTTTTAAGAACTCATGCTCTTGCTCTAGATTGAGCTTTTCAAAGTGTAGCTTCTCATGAGTCCTCAAAACTTCCCGATGATCCTCTAAGGTAGTTTCATGAGCTAAGTTGAGAGTGTTTAATTATTTAGTTAGATGCTCAATCTTCTCCTTATCATTGTCATTCATTTTATCTTTATTAGCATGATTAATAGCAATTTCATCAAAGTATTCATCATAGGTTTCATCATTATTGCTACCAACAAGTAAATCATCATCTCCTAGCAAGTCATCTTCATCACTATTAAAATCAAGATACTCGGGGTGTAATACCTTAGGGCCTTTAGCCATGAATCATCTTCCAATTCCTTGATTTGGTGAGTCAAATATGTCGTAGGAGTTGGATGACACAAGAGCAATTCCGGCAACACCTTAATCTTCAGTATCTTCTGAGTTGGAGTGATAGCTTCTCTCAGAATAGTTATCGGAGTCGGAACCGGATACCTATTCTCCAACATGAGCTTGATTTCTTCGTCTTGTATAGCTCCCTGATGATTTTTCCTTCCTATCCAAATCCTTGCTTCTTCGAGAGGGTCTTCGTTCATAACGATCATCTCTACTCCTTCTCTCTCTTGGTGGTGATTCTTCTCTTCTACTTCTCCTTTTAGGTGAGTCTTCTCTTTTGTAGGGAGTCGTACACTCATCGGAGTAGTGTTCGGGTCTTCCACAATTGTAGCAATTACGCCCACGACTAGAAGATCTTTTTTCATTGTAGGACCTTGACTTGGAACTTCTCTCTTTGCTTCTATTCTTGTAGAACTTGTTGAAGTTCTTCACCATTAAGCTCAATTCTTCACCTACATTAGAAAGCAAGATCATTTCAATGCCTATGTTATGAAACAATTAAATGAAAACTCTGATATGATTGCTTGCTTGAGTGACTTGTTATTTAGAATTACCAATGATGTAAGAGGAGTAGGAAAACATGCTTCCATGGTTCAAACTCAATTAGAACAAGTTGTTAAATCTCAAAGTGAGTTACTCAATTAAATGAATAATAATATGAATGATCATGTTGTTAGAGTAATGACTCAGGAACCACTTTATCCAAAAGGTCATCCTAAGGGAATTGAATACGACTCTCGAAAAATTAATGATGATGCACCTAGTCCATCTAGAAAGAAAAAGAAAAGGAAAATGATAGGACTTTGCATACTTCTAGTGAACCTGAGGTAGAAAAACCTTCACAAGGTGATAATGATGTGACTATCTCTGATGCTAAAACCCAGTCTGGAAATGAACCCTCACCTAGTGATAATGATACAATGATGATGTTCATGTAGATGCTCAACCAGGTAATGATAAAGAACCAGACAATGATGTTGAGATAGAACATGTTGTTGATCGTGACAACCCAAAACCTAAAAATAAATGCTATGATAAAAAATACTTTGTTGCTAGAAAATATGGTAAAGAAAGAGAGCCATGGGTTTAAAAACCCATGCCATTTCCACCTAAACCAACTAAAAAGAGGATGATGAAGAATTTGAATGCTTTGCTGAAATGCTTAGGCCAGTCTTTTTGTGTACCCATTTAACTAATCTTTTAAAGATGGCTCCTTATGCTAAATGCATGTAAGATATTGTCACCAACAACAGAAAAATATCTGAAGCTGAAATCTCCACCATGCTTGCAAATTATTCTTTTAAGGATGGAGTACCTTAAAAATTAGGAGATCGTGGAATAGCAACTATACCTTGCTCCATCAACAGAAATTATGTGAGAACTGCTTTATGTGATTTATGAGTCGATGTTAGTGTTATTCCTCTCTCTTTATATAAACGACTTGACTTGGATAAACTCACACTCACTGAAATAGCATTGCAAATGGCTGACAAATCAACTGCCATTCCAGTTGGAGTTTGTGAGGATCTGCATGTTGTAGTTGCAAACATTACTATATTAACATACTTTGTTATACTTGATATGCCCGAGGATGACAACATGTCGATTATCCTTGGTAGACCCTTTTTGAACACTGCATGGGCTGTTATTAATTGCACCAAAAGCAAGGTCACTTTTCATGTTAATGGTAAAGAGCATACGGTTAATTTTATGAAGAAGCAATTGCCAGTAAATGATATTAATGTTATTGGAAAAAATCCGACATTCACAATTGGAGATTTTCAACTCCCTATACCTACTACTAAGAGGAAATATGAAATACTTATTTTTGCGGATATGCACATCCTATTGAGGTAACCTTATTAATGAATCATTTTTGAGAGGCATGTCTTCGACGAATTTAGTAGACACCACCTTCTATACCTGATACGTCTCCAACGTATCTATAATTTTTTATTGTTCCATGCTATTATTTATGAAGTCCTGGATGTTTAATGGGCTTTATCATTCACTTTATATCTTTTTTCAGACTAACCTACTAACCCAAAGGCGCAGTCCAGATTGATTATTTTGCCTGTTTCAGGGTTTTGCAGAAAAAGAATATCAAACGGAGTCCAAACGGAATGAAACTTTCGCGAGAGATATTTTAGGAGAAAATCAACCACACGGAGCTTGAGAACCAAGTCAGGGGACAGAGGGCTGGCCCACGAGGGTGGGTGGCGCCCCCCCCCCTTCCCAGGGCGTGCCCCCTCCCTCGTGGCCCCCTCGAGCGTCCCCCGGTGCCCTCCTTCTTCCTATATAAGTCTACGTACCCCAGAAACTCTGTGAACAGAGAGAAAACCCTAATTCCATCGCCGTACCTTCTGTTCCCGTGGAGATCCCATCTTGGAGCCTGTTCCAGAGCTCCACCGGAGGGGGATCCATCATGGAGGCCTTCAACATCATCATCATCGCCCTCACCATGAGTTGTGAGTAGTTTACCACAGACCTTCGGGTCCATAGCTAGTATCTAGATGGCTTCTTCTCTCTCTCTAGATCTCAGTACAAAGTTTTCCTCGGTCTTCGAGGAGATCTATTCGATGTTATCTCTTTTTGTGGTGTGTTTGTCGAGATCCGATGAATTGTGATTTTATGATCAAGGTTATCTATGAAAGATATTTGGTTCTTCTCTGAACTTTTTATGTGTGCTCATAATATCCTTGCAAGTCTCTTCGAATTATTGGTTTGGTTTGGCCTACTAGATCTATAGTTCTTGAAATGGGAGAAGTGCTTAGCTTTGGGTTCAATCTTGCGGTGTCCTTTCTCAGTGACAGTAGGGGCAGCAAGGCACGTATTGTATTGTTGCCATCGAGGATAAAAATATGGGGTTTATATCATATTGCTTGAGTTTATCCCTCTACATCATGTCATCGTGCTTAAGGCGTTACTCTGTTCTTAAGAACTCAATACACTAGATGCATGCTGGATAGCGGTCGATGTGTGGAGTAATAGTAGTAGGTGCAGGCAGGAGTCGGTCTACTTGTCTCGGACGTGATGCTATATACAATGATCATGCCTAGATAATCTCATAATTATTTGCTTTTCTATCAATTGCTCGACAGTAATTTGTTTACCCGCCGTAGAATATCGCTATCATGAGAGAAGCCACTAGAGAAAACTATGGCCCCGGGTCTATTCTCAACATATCAATCTACATCTACTTTACTTTTACCGCTTTTATTTGATGTTCTTATAAACTAAAAATACCAAAAATATAAACTATCATCTCTATCAGATCTCACTTTCGTAAGTGACCGTAAAGGGATTGACAACCCCTTATCATGTTGGCTGCGAAGTTCTTATTTGTTGTGCAGGTGCAAGGCACTCGCGCGTGGTCTCCTACTGGATTGATACCTTGGTTCTAAAAAACTAAGGGAAATACTTACGCTACTGTGCTGCATCACCCTTTCCTCTTCGAGGGAATACAACGCAAGCTCGAGAAGTAGCAATACCCACTTTATATTTTTTGTTATTTTTAGTTAAATACAATAAAATGCCATGAATACCCAATTTTTTGAATTATCCGTGCAATAAAAAAGTGCCCAGAAATAAAAGTTCTCCAAATGATGTGAAATTTTAACATGATTTTTTCTGAATATTCGGGAATGTCTATGACTAAAAACATCACAGGGGGTGCCCCTGGTGGCCATGAGGCACCAGGGCGTGCCAGCTACCCCCGGCGCGCTCTGGTGGGTAGTGGGCCCCATGTGCCCCCTCGCTTATCTCTTTCGCCCATGTTATCACCTACCTCCAGAAATAATCACCACTTCTCTCTCTCTCTCATGTTCTTGCTCTCAAGCCTACGGATTTCGATCTCTTTGCTCGAAGCTCCGTTTGCAAAACTATTTTGGGGGATTGTTGCTTGGCATGTGACTCCACCATTGCTCCAATTAGTTTTGTTTTAGTGGTGTATTTTAGAATAATTAGCTACTCTTGGTGCTGCTGTAGATGAGCTTGCATCTTGAATTCTTGAAGTTCTAAGTAGTTTGGATGCTTGATATAGGCTCTAGGCACCCATATGAGTAGGTGCTATCAATCTTGTGAAGTTTCGTTAACTTTATTTTGTGACCCAAAAATTTCGGAAATTTATTCTTAAGGAAATGGACTTCTTTCGAAAGGGGTCATCTAAGAAGAATGCTAAGGGAGTCATCGGTGACACATCCGATGTTGGTATCAAGACTCCGAGAAGGATGGAGGTCCGGCCGTGCAAATGGCCGCATATTCCCTTCATGGAGGAGGTCGGATTCCACCAAGAGTTCACGCAATTTTTAGCAAATGCTGGACTCACCAATTTCCTCATAGATGAGTGTGACCAACATCATACCCTCACGAATTCCTTTGTGCAAATGTTTTCTTTCATAATAGGCATGAACCTCCTTTAGTGCGGTTTAATTTATATGCTGAAACTCGACAGATACCGCTCACCGAATTTCCTGAGATATGTCTAATTCCTTTTGATGGGTAATTCAGAGAGCCTAGACCGGCTGAGTTTGAGGACTTCCTACTCACATTGACAGTGGGCAAGGAAAGGGGTGTGTCGAAAGCCACGGCCACTTGCGTGCAGTTTCCTTTGGTGCATTACTTTGCTCTATTTAACTCGAAGTGTTTAACTGCTAGAGAGAAGGGCGGTGTACTTAGTGCACCAGACCTTGCCATTTTACGTCGTGCACTGCATGATGATCACACCTTTAACTTAGGGGCTATTATTGCATGCCGTCTACACCTAAACAGAATTAAGGGCAAGATACATGGTGGCATTGATGCTACTCGCTTAGCGAGACATTTTAACATTCAAGTACACCCCCATGACTATCCTTTGCCCAAGGTCTTTCTATATCACCAGTCAATGAGACATCATCACTTTATCGATGATGCAGATTATTTTAACAACATTTGATATAACCTGGTTTTTAGTGTGGTTACCCGTGATATTATCCCATTGCCTGCACCTGCTTTGTTTGATTTTCATGCCTGGAATGGATACGCCATCCAGCCTAAGGATATTATTGCCTTCTAGAACAACCAGGCAGTGGCAGAGGAGGAGCCTCGGGAGTGGGATGCTCAGGTGCCGCGACCTCACCACTTCCACATGGGACCAGATGGCTACTACGGATGGTCATTACCATGCTAGGCCAAGAGCCTAAGCTTGGGGGAGTACGTGTTTATCACTGACATTACATTCATTTTCACACACTTTATTCCAATAGTCGGTTTTCATAGTTTTTCATTGCGTCATCCGTGCTAGTTTTATTTTCTCGCTTTCATCTTGCGTGTTTGAAAAACTTTGTGAAAATCCAAAAATATTTCTTTCGTCTTTTTGGTTTTTCTTTCCAGTTTAATTTATTTGTAGCATTAAAAGAAAACCCAAAATGATTTTTCTTTTCTCCTTTTGCTTGTTGGAAACATTCCCATGTAAATAGTTTTTCTCGTTTTTGCTTTTCTTTCTTTAATTTTCTTTCTTCTACAAAAATCAAAAACTCAAACAAAAAAATCAGTGTGTTTCTCCGAATTTCTCTTCTTTTGTTTAGTCAGTATAAGGAGAAGACCACGATAAAAATGTTGAGTGGCTCTCATATGCAATAATTGTTGATCTAACGAAGTGCCCATATTATTTTGTCTTCTCCTCTAAATAATTGCTTGCAAATTCCATCTTAGTCCACGTCACTCTTGCACTATCATTCTCAGATCATTCGGTCGAGCAAGTGAAAGGCAATAATGATGATATTTTATGAAGTGACTGTGGCAAGGAAACGCAGGTACGAACTCAACTTGTTTTTGTTTTTGTAAATATGTTTAACTCAGTACCCATGATTCAACTTGTAATGATTAAACATGTTTGCGATGACCATTAGAGATTATAGTTGTTCATGCCATGCTTAAGTATCTAGGAGTGGATAATTATTAATCTTGGGTGTGAACGTGCATTAAAATGATTGTGATGTAGTATGATGATATGGTATCCTCCTCCTAATGTTTCGAGTGGATTAACTTGGCACATGTTCACGTATGTAGTTGAATCAAAACCAACATAGCCACCACGATATTTATGTTCAAGGTGTCTATGTCGTATTCATGCTAGTATTCAATTGTAATTATTCTCAATGCATGTTACCGTTTTCGCTCTCTAGCGGGCCGCTTCTCAATCTAATTGCTAGCCTTCACCTGTACTAAGCGGGAATACTGCTTGTGCATCAAAATCCCAAACCAAAGTAATTCCTGATGAGTCCACTTTATCTACCTATATGTAGTATTACTTAGTTTTCCTAAGTAAATTTGCATGTGCCACCTCTAAAATATTCAAAGGAACATCGGTTTTGTGTGCCCGTACCACTCATGGAGCGACAGGGGGTGTGTCGGATCCGGGGCTCCGCAGATCCAAGGAAGGTTCATACTTCGGGGCGTGAACGAAGGGCTCCACTCCACATAAGCACTACACACGCCCTGCTCGAAGCTCATGCTCACCGCTGGGGATGGTCAGAAGGGAAAAGGGAACACCGATATTTACCCAGGTTCGGACCACCTTGCGGTGTAAAACCCTACTCCTGCTTTTGGTGGATTGGCCTCGCAAGGCAGGTGGAGTATGAACTTGTAAAGTGAGTGAGCGGCCTCGCGAGGGCTCGAGTGGTGTCGATCTGATGCCTCTCTACAGTAGAGGCCAGTCCCTATTTATAGTGGCCTCGGTCCTCTTCCCGCATCATTTGGGAGGGAAGGGATCCCACAACGACCAATTTTGAAGGGGGGAAAGAGGTACATCTTATCCTGACAAAAGGTGGTCTTCGCCTGCAAAGCCTGTGACCGTAACGTAGCGGTGGGCTCGGTGCTGCCTTGCTGAGCTCATGGTCTTGGTCTTGTTGCACCGTAAAGGAAACATTTTGCACTCCCCCCGGGAAAATGTGCCTGGCCTTGTCCTTCTTAGCACCGAAGAGGAAACTGTCTCATCTGCGCCCGCTGGTGCCCACCTGACCTTGATCATCACCGTGGCCTCGTGAGGCCGAGTACCTGCATAGGAAACTCCGCTCCTCGTGAGGTAGTTTGAGGAGGCAAATCCTCTTGAGGTGTTCATGTCGCTCTCCTCGTGAGGCTAAGGGGCCTCTCGAGGGTCTTCTCGCGCAGCCTTGAACCTGGACCCTGTTGGGCCGTCAATGGGCCCATGTCTCGAGCCACAGGTAGGTAGGTGTGGGAACCCTCGAACCCAGAACAACGACAGTATCCCCCGGGCCTAAGGCGTGCTCGAGCTTACTACGAGGCGATGCCAAGAGGCAAGGGTGAAGCACCACGGTCCCCAACCGCCTGCAGGTCAGGCCGGATGTGCGGCGCGCGCCAGGTCACTAGCACCTCCAGTTCTCCATGTTGTCTTGGCAACCGTGCGCCTGACAAAAAGCCTGGCGCTGGCTATGAAACCATTATTTCCCTTCTTCCTTGTGCCTTGCTCCTCCGGCTTAGATCCCCTTTCTTCATCCAAACCCTTCTCCAGATCTAGGTGAAGCGTCGCCGTTCCTCCTTCCTTCTTCGCCACCGTCGGACACGTGGATGGCTCCCGGGTAGCCAAAGCCTATAGCACAGGCCTTGATCTCTCCCTCCGCTTCGTCCGCGCTTGACTCGTCCTCCATTACTTTGGAGGGGCACCTCAGCCCGGTCCTCTCCTAGACGGCAAACAGAGATCACAAGGGGGGCTAGACCTTCATCTGGGTTGGCTCCACCGAGCGGAGCACTCTAGCGCCGACCGTTTACCCCTTCTTCCTCCACAACGTCTATGTTGGGCTTGTCCCACCGTTCTCGGAATTCTTCTATGCCATCCTTTGCCACTACAGGGTGCGAGCTCTCCATCTCCAGCCCAACTCCATCCTTCTCCTGTACACCTTCGCCTCTTATTGCGAGGCCTCTGTGGGCGTGAAGCCCTTTGTGGCACTCTTCCACCACTTCTTTAGCATGCGGCTGCACGACTGTACGCATCGCTCTGCTTGCGTTTCCTTCATCCCAGTCCACAAGGGGAATCTACTCATGAAGGCCAGGAAGAAGGTGGAAGTCCACCGGTGTTGCTGGCTCTTCATGGATTCCAAGGGTCTTGACCCACTCTTGGAGCTGCTGACAGGGCTGCTCGAGCGGCTCCCGAGGTGGGCCTTCGTGAAACTCTCCGATCCCTCGCAGAGCCCATCCTGAAAAGGATTTTTGCATACATAGAGGCGAGGAAGCTGATAGGGGAGATGGTCGTGAAGGAGTTCCTAACCCAGCGCCTAGCGCCGCTTTAGTTGCACACACGGCCCATGTGGGAGTTCAAGGGCGTGGGTAACGACTTGAGGCTAGGCCTCACCATCCTGCCGAGCGAGGAGCTGGACAGGGCCTTGGCGACCTTGCTCATCGACTATCTCGGGGGCCTTCCTGAGGCTTACGCCCCGCTATACTGCCGCGATGAGTGGGAGGATCTGGTCGCCGCTAAGCCCGCATTCAACAAGCTGGGCTCGTCTCTACTGATGGCCCAAGTTCTCTTGTGCCGGTGTCCTCCGGCAACAGCGGCGACGTGTAGGATTCGGAGGAGATCAAGGACGATGTCCTGGAGGAGGTGTCGCCCCCATTGCAGAATGAGCACACCCGCCACCTTGAAGATTACGATGACGTAGGTGAGCCCCTAGTTGAGGACCCTCCTCGCTCGGACGGGGTCCCGAGGCGCTCGGGGCCCGTTCTCCAGACCGTTCGGGCCTCCAGCCGAGTGACCCTGAAGAATAATGCGACCGCGGCTCCTTCGAGGCTCTTACAGTCGGAAGCAGGTGCCGGCCTTTCCTCCTCCGGAGACGCAGCTGGACGGCAAGGAGGCCAAGGTTTAGGCAGACGTGGCTCCCCCAGTCCCAGCTTCCCAGCGCGACCGCATGGCTCCTCCGAGTGCTAGTGCCTCGGCTGGGCCAGTTGAGAGCCACCCAACTCACTCGCAAAGCACGACCAAGGCCACGCCAGAGAAGGGTAAGGGCGCCTCAACCTCCGCCGAGGAAGAGGAGCAGAGGAAGAGGAAGTGGTCCGCACCTGATGAGTAAGCATCCTACCTCACTCCTTGACCAAATGTCGATTACTTGTGTGCTCACCGTGCCCTTCATGTTGTCGATCACGGGCGATCATGTGTCGAAGAAGAAGAAGAATAAGATGGCGAGAGCTCCGCGCAAGCCGCCTGTCTTGAGTGCGCGACAAACCTCCATAGGACTGCAAGGTGTGGAGTCGTCGGCCCTCGTCATGCACCAGGAGGGCCTCGGGCCTCGAGCACCCCAGGCTGACCTCGCTGCTGCTCCTTGATACATCTCCAACATATCTATAATTTTTTATTGTTCTATGCTATTATATTATTTGTTTTGGATGTTTTACATGCATTAATATTCTATTTTATATTATTTTGGGACTAACATATTAACCTAGGGCCCAGCGCAAGTTTCTGTTTTTTTCCTTGTTTTTGAGCTTCGCAGAAAAGGAATACTAAACAAAGTCCAAACGGAATAAAACTTCACGATGATTTTGTTGGACCAGAAGACACCCAGGGGACTTGGGGTACAAGTCAGAAGAGCCACGAGGCGGCGGCAAGGGTGGAGGGCATTCCCTAGGGGGTGGGCGCGCCCCCTACCATGTGGGCCCCTCGGTGACCCCCTGACCTAGCTCTTCCTCCTACATATTCACATATATTCCAAAACCCTCAGAAGCATCCACGAAAACACTTTTCCACCTCTGCAACCTTCTATTCCCGTGAGATCCCATCTTGGGGCCTTTTCCGGCATCTTGCCGGAGGGGGGTTCGATCACGGAGGGAGCTACATCAACTCTATTACCCTTTCCATGTAGCGTGAGTAGTTTACCACAGACTACGGGTCCATATCTAGTAGCTAGATGGCTTCTTCTCTCTCATTGATTCTCAATACCATGTTCTCCTCGACATTCTTGGAAATATATCCGATGTAATCTTTTTTTGCGGTGTGTTTGTCAAGATCCTATGAATTGTGGATTTATGATCAGCTTATCTATGAATATTATTAGAATCTTCTCTGAATTATTATATGCATGATTTGGTATCTTTGTGTTTCTCTTTGAATTATCGGTTTGGTTTGGCCAACTAGATTGGTTTTTCTTGCAATGGGAGAAGTGCTTGGCTTTGGGTTCAATCATGTGGTGTCCTCACCCAGTGAGAAAGTAGGGGTAGCGAGGCACGTACTGTATTGTTGCCATCGAGGATAAAAAGATGGGGTTTTCATCATATTGCTTGAGTTTGTTCCTCTACATCATGTCATCTTACTGAAGGCGTTACTCTATTCCTTATGAACTTAATACTCTAGATGCAGGCAAGAGTTGGTCGATGTGTGGAGTAACAGTAGTATATGTAGGCAGGAGTCGGTCTACTTAACATGGATGTGATGCCTATATTACATAATCATTGCCTTGGATATCATCATAACTTTGCGCTTTCCTATCAATTGCTCGACAGTAATTTTTTCACCCACCATATTATTTGCCTTCATGAGAGAAGCCTCTAGTGAAACCTATGGCCACGGGGTCTATTTTCCATCATATTAGTTTTCGATCAACTATTTTGCAATCATTTACTTTCTGATCTATAAACCAAAAACCCGAAAATATTTATCGTTTGTTTAGTTTTATTTATCTATCTCTATCAGATCTCACCTTTGTAAGTGACCATGAAGGGATTGACAAACCCTTTACCGCGTTGAATGCAAGTGTTTGATTGTTTGTGCAAGTATTGGTGATTTCACGTTCTTCTCCTACTGGATTGGTATTTGGTTCTTAACTGAGGGAAATACTTAACAATGATTTGATACATCACCCTTTCCTCTTCAAGGGAAAAACCAACGCAAGTTCAAGAAGTAGCAGGAAGAATTTCTGGCACTATTGCCGGGGAGATCTATGCCAAGTCAAGATCTAAATCAAGCCTACCAAGTACCCATCATAATCTCTCATCTCTTGCATTACATTATTCGCCATTCGCCTCTCTTTTTCCTCTCCCCCACTTCTAAAACGATTTTCGAAAAGATTTTCCTTTTTATTCGCCCTTTTTTGTTCATCTTTTTGATTGCTTTTTGTTCGCTCGTGTGTTAGATCGCTTGTCCTACTTTCATGGCAAGTCCTCCC
Source organism: Secale cereale (assembly GCA_902687465.1). Taxonomy (NCBI): domain Eukaryota; kingdom Viridiplantae; phylum Streptophyta; class Magnoliopsida; order Poales; family Poaceae; genus Secale; species Secale cereale. The sequence continues at coordinate 203,053,117 of LR738714.1, forward strand.
ATCATTGTTAGCACTCCCGACAATGAGGTCCTTAATTTTAAGCAAAGCGAGGGAGAAAATTTGAAAGATGCTTGGTTTAGAATTTGCAATGCTCAAAATAGATCTACTTGAAAGCAATCTACTGCTGTTCTCCTTCGCAATTTTTATGAGGGCATTACTCCTTGGAATAGATATGTTCGAGATACCATTACTAGGGGAATTTTTTTGGGAGGCCATACTTTTGATTCATATATGCTATGATAGTTTTGTTAGGCCCACCACCTCTTATGATCAATGGAACTGTTTTAACCTTGGAACATGTGATGCAAAGGCTTGATATTATTGAGAATAAAATTGCTACCATTGAGTTGATTGAGAATTTGGATAAAAGATCCATAATCATATTACTCAATAAGGATCTAAGGTAGGAATTACTTTAAAGAATCTTAGGGAAAAGGAACCATAGTTAATGAAAGGATAGATCAAGCTTCTACTAGAATTGGCAAACTAGAAGATATTATTACCAACTTGGGTTCCACCTTTTCCTCTATTAATCCGACTGAAGATTTTCCTCCTACTAAGATTACAAAGTTTATGTATGTTCCTGAGAACAAGGGGGAATCTTCTAGTAAGGGAAACGAATATCTCAAAATAATAAGCGTTCACTCTAATATTTTCAATATTATTAAGGAACCAATTGCCACGAGTGAATATCTTGATTTCTTGCCTAGGAGTTTGATCATTGATAAAATCAGAGAATCTCCTAAGGATTATAAGTGTACAATCGATGGATTGCATACCAAAGATGACAATATCTAGATCGTTGTTTTATGCCTAGTTAAGGGCGTTCAACAATAGCGCTTGTTGGGAGGCAACCCAATTTTATTTTTGTTCTTGCTTTTTTGGTTCTGTTTTGCAATAAATTTTTCATCTAGCCTCTGGTTATATTTTTTTTGAGTTTAATTAGTGTTTGTGCGAAGTAAGACCTTTCGGATGATTAGGAAGATAGTAGATTGGTTTTGCTGAAAAACACAAACTTTTGCGCCCATTGTTAGGATTTTTTATGATTACCAGAGAGCGATAAATTTTCGATTTTTTTACACATCTATTACCTACAAATTGTCCATGTTGTCCTATTTTTTAAGATTTTTTATAGATGCAGAAGTTTTACATCAATTCACATCTTTACAGACTATTATGTTTTTGACAGATTCTGTTTTCTTTGTGTTGTTTGCTTATTTTGATGCATATATGGCTAGTATCAGGGGGTATGAACCATGGAAAAGTTGGAATACAGTAGATATTACACCAATATAAAATAAGAATGAGTTCACAACAGTGCCTACAAGTAAGGATTGACTTTGTTTTACTAACAGATCTCATGAGTTTTCAATTGAGTTTTGTGTTGTGAAGTTTTCAAGTTTTGGGTAAAGATTTGATGGACTATGGAATAAGGAGTGGCAAGAGCCTAAGCCTGGGGATGCCCAAGGCACCCCAAGGTAATATTCAAGGACAACCAAGAGCCTAAGCTTGGGGATGCCCCGGATGGCATTCCCTCTTTCATCTTCGTCCATTAGTAACTTTACTTGAGGCTATATTTTTATTCACCACATGATATGTGTTTTGCTTGGAGCGTCTTGTATGATATGACTCTTTGACTTTTAGTTCGCCACAATCATCCTTGTTGTACACACCTTTTGAGAGGGACACGCATGATTCGTGATTTATCAGAATACTCTATGTGCTTCATTTATATCTTTTGAGCTAGGCAATTTTGCTCTTGTGCTTCACTTATATCTTTTTAGAGCACGACGGTGGCTTTATTATATAGAAATATTGAACTCTCTTGCTTGACTTATATTATTTTGTGAGTCTCCAAACAACATGGTAATTTGCTTAGGTTATTAATTTAGTCCTAATATGATGGGCATCCAGGGGAGATATAATAAAAACTTTCATATATAGAGCAATGAATATTATGAGAAGTTTGATTACTTATGATTGTTTTGAGAAATCAAGATGGTGATATTAGATTCTTGCTAGTGAGTAATTGTGGATTGGTAGAAATACTTGTGTTAAAGTTTTTGATTGTCGTAGCATGCACGTATGGTGAACCATTATGTGATGAAATCTGAGCATGATTTATTTATTGATTGTCATCCTTTGTGTGGAGATCGGGATCGCATGATGGTTAACTCCTACCAACCCTTCCCCTAGGGGCATGCATCTAATACTTTGTTTTGATAGCTAATAAAAAAATTCAATAAGTATGTGAGTTCTTTATGACTAATTTTGAGTCCATGGATTATACGCACTCTCAACCTTCCACCATTGCTAGCCTCTCTAGTACCGCGCAACTTTCGCCGGTGCGTTAAGCCCACCATTTACACTTCCTCAAAACAGCCACCATACCTACCTATTTTGGCATATCCATAGCCATTCCGAGATATATTGCCATGCAACTTCCACCGTTCCATCATTATGAGTTTTTACCTTGAGTTATAAGTAAATAGAAGTGTGATGATCATCATTATTAGAGCATTGTCCCATGTGAGGAAAGGATGAGGGAAGCTATGGTTCCCTCACAAGTTGGGATAAGTCTCCGGACTTTATGAAAAATAAAACAGGCCAAAGAAGCCCAAATAAAATAAAAGAGGCCAAAGAAGCCCACCAAAAAACAGAGAGAGATAAAGAGAGAAGGGACAATGTTACTATCCTTTTCCACACTTGTGGTTCAAAGTAGCACCACGATCTTCATGATAGAGAGAATCCTATGTTGTCACTTTCATGATAGCTTGTATATTCCAATGATGGGCTTCCTCAAATTTCCCTTGGTCTTCGTGAGCAAGCGAGTTGGATGCACACCCACTTAGTTTCTTTCTGAGCTTTCATGAACTTATAGCTCTAGTGCCTCCGTTGCATGGCAATCCCTACTCACTCACATTGATATCTATTGATAGGCATCTCCATAGCCCATTGAGACGCCTAGTTGATGTGAGACTATCTCCTTTTTGTCTTCTCCACAACCACCATATTCTATTCCACCTATATGTTATATCCATGGCTCACGCTCATGTATTGCGTGAAAGATGAAAAACTTTGAGAATACTAAAATGTGAAACAATTACTTAACTAATACCGAGGTTGTGCATGATTTAATACTTTGTGTGATGAAGATAGAGCATAACGAGACTATATAATTTTGTAGGGATAACTTTCTTTGTCCATGTTATTTTGAGAAGACATGATTTCTAGTATGCTTGAAGTATTATTGTTCTTATGTCAACATTTAACTTTTTCTTGAATCTTATGGATCTGAATATTCATGCCACAATAAAGAAAATTACATGGATAAATATGTTAGGTAGCATTCCATATAAAAAAAATCTGTTTTTATTATTTACCTACTCGAGGACAAGCAGGAATTAAGCTTGGGGATGCTTGATACATCTCCAACGTATCTATAATTTTTTATGGTTCCACACTATTATATTAACAGTTTAGGATGTTTTATATGCATTAATAAGCTATTTTATATTATTTTTGGGACTAACTTATTAACCTAGGGCCTAGTGCGAGTTTCTATTTTTTCCTTGTTTTTGAGCTTCACAGAAAAGGAATAATAAACGCAGTCCAAACGGAATAAAACTTCACGATGATTTTTCTTGCACCAAAAGACACCCATGGGACTTTGAGTACAAGTCAGAAAAGCCACGAGGCGGCAGCAAGGGTGGAGGGCGTGCCCTAGGGGGGTGGGCACGCCCCCTACCTTGCGGGCCCCTCGGTGACCCCCTGACCTAGCTCTTCCTCCTATATATTCACATATATTACAAAACCCTCATAAGCATCACAAAAACACTTTTCCACCGCAGCAACCTTCTGTTCCCGTGAGATCCCATCTTGGGACCTTTTCGAGCATCCTGATGGAGGGGAATTTGATAACGAAGGGCATCTACATGAACTCTATTGCCCTTTCAATGAAGCTTGAGTAGTTTACCACAGACCTATGGGTCCATAGCTAGTAGCTAGATGGCTTCTTCTCTCTCTTTGAGTCTCAATACAATGTTCTACTCGATGTTCTTGGAGATATATCGGATGTAATCTTCTTTTTCGGTGTGTTTTTCGAGATCCGATGAATTGTGGATTTATGATCAACTTATCTGTGAATATTATTTGAATCTTCTCTAAATTCCTATATGCATGATTTGATATCTTTGTATTTCTCTTTGAATTATCGGTATGGTTTGGCCAACTAGATTGGTTTTTCTTGTAATGGGAGAAGTGCTTGGCTTTGGGTTCAAACTTGCGGTATCCTCGCCCAGTGACAAAGTAGGGGTAGTGAGGCACGTATTGTATTGTTGCCATTGAGGATAAAAAGATGGGGTTTTCATCATATTGCGTGAGTTTATTCCTCTAAATCATGTCATCTTACTTAAGGCATTACTCTGTTCTTTATGAACTTAATACTCTAGATGCACGCAGGAGTCAGTCGATGTGTGGAGTAATTGTAGTAGATCCAGGCAAGAGTCGGTCTAATTGACACGGACGTGATGCCTATATGACATAATCATTGCCTTGTATATCATCATAACTTTGTGCTTTTCTATCAATTGCTCGACAGTAATTTGTTCACCCACCATATTATTTTCCATCATGAGAGAAGCCTCTAGCGAAACCTATGGCCCCCGGGTCTATTTTCCATCATATTAGTTTCTGATCTACTATTTTGCAATCTTTTACTTTCAGTTCTATAAATAAGAAACCCAAAATATTTAACTTTTGTTTAGTTTTATTTATCTATCTCTATCAGAATTCACCTTTGCAAGTGACCGTGAAAGGATTGACAACCCCTTTATCGCGCTGGGTGCAAGTGTTTAATTGTTTGTGCAGGTATTGGTGATTTGCGCGTTTTTCTCCTACTGGATTGGTACCTTGGTTCTTAACTGAGGGAAATACTTATCTCTACTTTGCTGCATCACCCTTTCCTTTTCAAGGGAAACACGAACGCAAGCTCAAGAAGTAGCACTCCTTAGGTCACAGCACATGCCACCGCGCCAACGCCATCTTCTCCCCAGACCCTCACACTCGTGAACTGTCCCTTTGATCAATCCCGGTACCCTGGAAGAGGCCTACATCAAACTCGATCAGCTTCGGGCTGACCTTCAGGGTGCCGACAGGTCGCTCGCGAAGCAGCGCCTAGGGTTGGTCTCGGGTGGCTCCAAGCCGAAACCTCCATCAGGACGGTGTGTGGCCGGGCCAACACCAGCACTACGGAGAGCAAGAAGGAGGACGAAGAGGCTAAGGCCACGCGTGACACGTCGATGGCCCGCGCAGCATCGACCAAGAAGCATCACGGCGAGGCCGAGGCTGGCCTCAAGGCCCTGCAGGAGGAGCAAGCTGTGGGAGTGCCGAAGCTTCAGTAGAAGGAGGACTACTGAGGGATCGAAGAAGGTGAGAGTGTCTAGAGGGGGGGTGATTAGACTACTCGACAAGATAAAAATTATGTCTTTTATCAAGGACATATTTTGGCAGATTTTGCATAACACACAAGTCAAGTAGCACACTACACATGCAATTCTAGAGTATGGGCAGCGGAAAGTAAATTGCACAAGTAGTAAAGAGAAGTGGAGAAGATCAAACGCAATTTGGAGACGCAATGATTTTTCCGTGGTTGCGATAGGTATTGCTATCGTACATCCACGTTGATGGAGACTTCAACCCACGGAGGGTAACGGCTGCGCGAGTCCACGGAGGGCTCCACCCACGAAGGGTCCACGAAGAAGCAACCTTGTCTATTCCATCATGGCCTACGCCCACGGAGGGCTAGCCTTACTCGGGGTAGATCTTCACGAAGTAGGCGATCTCCTTGCCCTTACAAACTTCTTGGTTCAACTCCACATCTCGATGACGGAGGCTCCCAAGCGACACCTAACCAATCTAGGAGGCACCACCCTCCAAAAGGTAATAGATGTTGTAGATGATGATGAACTCCTTGCTCTTGTGCTTCAAATGATAATCTCCCCAACACTCAACTCTCCTCACTGATTTGGCTGTGGTGGAAGAAAGGATTGAGTGGAAAGCAACTTGGGAAGGTTAGAGATCAAGCTTCATATGGTGGGAGTGGAGCAACTTGATCTCAACACAAGGGTAGGTAGTTCTCTTCTCAAAAATGTAAGGTAGGAGTGGTAGTACTTTCTGATGGCTCTCTCTCCGAATGAAGAGGGGGTGGAGGGGTATATATAGCCTCCACACAAAATACAACCGTTACACACATATTTGAGCAATTTCGGTGGGACCGAAGTGGACAACTCGGTGAGACCGAAAGTTCAAATAATGTGAACGTTGGGGTTTTCGGTGGGACCGAAAATACCATCTCGGTTAGTCCGATTTGAGCAAAGACAAGAGCATGCCAGTTTCGGTGGGACCGACTTCACCATCTCGGTGACACCGATTTGATGACAGAAGGTTACAGAAGCTTGGCAGCCCATGTTTCGGTGAAACCGATTTCAAAATCGGAATATCCGATTTTTCTAGGGTTTGGCTTATGGCTGAGGTGGTTCATCTCGGTGTGACTGAGTTTGGAATATCGGTGGGACCGAGATTACTTATGAGTGTATTTGGCAGTGAAAGTTGCTGATAGTTTAGGAGATGTATCACTAAGCACTTGAGCAACCATATCATCAACATAACGTCATCCCCTTTTAATAGTATTGGCTTTTCCTATGGACTCAATGTGATCTTGGATCACTAAACCAAAAATGGAGTCTTGAGCTTTTGCCAATGCTTGCCTTAGCATTTTGAGGGGTCCACTTCTTTAGTCCTTTTGCCATGCCAATGTGATTGGATTTCCTGAAACATACTTGATAAAGGCATTAGTCCAACCACAAAGTATGTTGTCATTAATTACCAAAACCACCCAGGGAGCAAATGTGCTTTCAATCTCCCCCTTTTTGGTAATTGATGGCAACACACTAAAATCACACTAAACAAGACATCAAAGCTTATTGAAAGAAAGACAGAATTATCACGAAAGCTTTGACAAGCATGTAGTACACAGGCTCCCCCTACAAGTGTGCAAGATTTTCATAAATTATGGTTTTGGACTACCACAAGCACACAAGAGAGATAAGCAAGATGTGCTACATGCAGCTTGGCTATATGCATCAGAGCAGATGAAAAGAAGTGAGTGATAATGCATATGTGCATGGTGATTTCTTGCAAACAAGTATTCACAAGCAAGTCACCATCATGCACATTCTGCAAACTGCATATACTTACCTTGAGGTTCCTTGGCATTGTACCTGAAGAGATAAACTTGGGAAAACCAGGTTAGATAACACAAGAGTATTTCTTCAACCAACTGCGAGAACATCAAAAGTACCAAGCCAGGGATGACATGTATAAAGAGTGTCTCATATTGAGCACAAGATTGAATCAGCAAACATATCTCCGAAACTAAAAGATTTTCAATGAACTCTGAGAGATTTTGCTTTCCATAAGATATCAATTGTGAAGATTCCTCTCCCTGTGAGTTCTCTCGGAACAAGGGGTTTGATGGAAAGAGCAAAATCAAGAGAATGATGCCAAATGAGAATGAATCCAATGTAAAACACGTCAAAGCTTTGATGTGGTTCTCTCCCCCTTAAGATAAGATTGCTCTTCTTCTCCCCCTAAATCTTCTCTTCTCCCCCTAAGTCTTCTCCCCCTTTGACATCAAGTGCCGACAAGGACAGCAAACTAGGAAGGTTAGGGAAGATGGAAAGAAAGAAGTGGGATCCTTAAGAATCACAACAGGGCAAATAGGAACATGCATAGAGAATCATTGAGTGAAGCTGCAGAAGATGATATCCTGGAAGAAATAAATCGGTGACACCGAATTGAGTTAGGGTAGATCCTTTTCGGTTAGACCGAAATATTGAAATCGGTGACGCCGAGTTTAATTCCAAGGAAATACAGAAATAATTCAGCTCACTTGCAAGGAATGTTTCAAAGGATTTGCAATGAATTTGTGAAAGATTTTTCGAGGAATTTATCAGAGCCAGAAGGATATACAAAAAGACAGAAGAATAGAAATGAAAAAGATTCCTAGATGAAGTTTGTTTTTTTTTAAGAAAACTCAATGAGAGAACATAAGAGAAAATAGAAAGACTCCAAAACATATGTACTTCATCTAGATACAGGTCGGCGACAAGGTCACCTATGTTTGAGTATTTTGACTTAGGAGTCAAATGAGGACATTTGATCATAGGTCATACTCATCATTTAAGCTTAAAATGGGGTTGCCATTTTTCGATTAAGCATTCGATGTGATCACATCTTATGAAGCTGCTTGTACTCATGACTTTGAGCAAAGCTCCTTAAAGATGTGAAGAACATACCTTGGGCTTGTTGTTGCTTTACTCATGTAGGTAAACTTGATGTAGGTGCTCATTGAATGTGAAGTTGGAGCGCCATTTCCACTTGTGTAGTTCATCTTCCTACATGGGTTAGGCAAGCAAGGAAATACTCAAGGATATCCAAGATGACAAGAGTGAAATACTAGATGTATAAGATGTCAAAAAGGATATGTGAAATTTCGTTCCTTGAACTCAACATCCCAAAGGGCTAGATACTTTGGTCAATGACAAGATTACTCATGATTTGAGTGTGTGGTAATCTTGTGGAATGTAGATCATCCAAGTACCTGCAAGGAGTTAGATGCAATACAAGGAGGCAAATGTGTCCAAGACATATGATCACCATCATAAGAGAAATATCAAGGATTAGTCAAGTGGGCTCATGCCTTGCATGCATCAATGGAGTTCTCACTCCAAGTTTGAAGCATCAATGATGTTCAACTCACTCCTCAAGCGACAAAACACCTTCTCATCAAGAGGTTTTGTAAAGATATCAGCGAGTTGTTTGTCAGTACGAACAGGTTTAAGATTAATGTCACCCTTGGCAATATGATCACGAATAAAATGGTGACGAACTTCAATATGCTTTGTTCGAGAGTGTTGCACGGGATTGTGTCCGATTTTAATCGCACTCTCATTGTCACAAAGCAAGGGAACATGTCTCACATGTATCCCATAATCCTTAAGTGTTTGTGTCATCCATAGCAATTGAGCACAACACGAACCAGCAGCAATATATTCTGCTTCGGCAGTGGATAATGATACCGAATTTTGTTTCTTGGAGGACCAAGATACAAGGGATCGACCAAGGAATTGACACGTACCCGAAGTTGACTTTCTATCAACCTTGTCACCAGCATAGTCCGAGTCGGAATAGCCAACAAGGTCGAAAGAGGCCCTCTTAGGATACCAAATGCCAAAGTTTGGTGTGTGTATCAAATATCTCACTATCCTTTTAACAGCTTTAAGATGACATTCTTTAGGGGCTGCTTGATATCACGCACACATGCATACACTCAACATTATGTCAGGACGAGAAGCACAAAGATATAGTAGAGAACCAATCATAGATCGGTAAACCCTTTGATCAACGGGTTCTCCATCTTTTGTCAAGTCATTATGTCCACTTGTAGGCATGGGGTACTCATACCTTTGCTTTCTTGCATGTTGAACTTCTTGAAGAGATCCTTGGTGTACTTTGTTTGTGAGACAAAGGTACCCTCCTTAGATTGCTTGATTTGCAACCCAAGGAAGAATTTGAGTTCACTCATCATGGACATCTCATACTTCTCCGACATGAGCTGTCCAAACTTCTTGCTAAAGTGAGGGTTAGTTGAACCAAAGATAATATCATCAACATATATTTGGCACACAAATAGTTCACCATTAACCCTTTTTGTGAACAACGTTGAGTCTATCTTTCCAATCTCAAAGCCTTTTTCAAGAAGAAAACTAGTCAGGCATTTGTACCAAGGTCTAGGAGCTTGTTTAAGACCATAAAGAGCTTTGTGAAACTTGTAAACATGATTAGGCTTTTTGGGATTCACAAATCCGGGAGGTTGTTTCACAAATACTTCCTCCTCAATTTCACCATTTAGGAAAGCACTTTTGATATCCATTTGATAGAGAGTAATATCATGGTGATTGGCATAAGCAAGAAGAATGCGAATGGATTCAAGTCTAGCAACGGGGGCATAGGTCTCACCATAGTCCATACCTTCGACTTGTGTGTAACCTTGAGCTACGAGACGAGCCTTGTTGCGGATGACTTGTCCATCTTCATCTTGCTTGTTCCGAAACACCCATTTGGTTCCAATGATGTTTTGATCATCCTTGGGCTTCTCTACCAAAGTCCATACCTTGTTCCTTTCGAAGTTGTGTAGTTCTTCGTGCATAGCGTTCACCCAATCCGGGTCTTCAAGTGCTTCTTCTACCTTCATAGGTTCAATGCTAGAGATAAATGAGTAATGCTCACAAAAGTTAGCTAAGCGAGTTTTAGAGCGAGTAATTCTCCCGGAGTTGATGTCGTTCATCATTTGTTCCACGGGATGATTTTTCTTGACTCTTGCTCGGACTCGGGATAGCTTTTGTTGAGGTTGTGGCTGAGTTTCCTCATCATCTTCATCTTCCTCTTCTTCTTCTTCATTGTTGTTGGTGTTGTCTTGAGGCGGTGGAGAAGGAGGTTGTGGTGGATCTTCTTGTTGCACTTCCTCATCTTGGTGAGTTCCACTTGTGGAGGCCTCCATGTTGCCTTGAGGTTCATCTCGCCGTGAGGTAGGGGGCTCCACATATGTAGATGAGGTACTCTCCTTCACTTCCATGGGACGGATCTTTCCAATAGATAAGTCTTGGATAGCTTCCAATGGGTCCTTGTCTCCTACATCAATAGGCATTTGCTCTACTTGCGAGCCATTAGATTCATCAAACTTCACATCTACCGTCTCTTCAACCTTTCGGGTGAAATTATTGTAGACACGGTAGGTGTGGGAGTTTGATCCATAACCAAGGAGAAAGCCTTCATGAGATTTAGGAGCAAATTTAGACCGACGATGCTTATCAAGGATATAGCATTTTGAACCAAAGACACGAAAGTATCCCACTTGGGGTTTGTTACCGGTGAGGAGCTCGTATGATGTCTTGCCGAGGAGCTTATGAAGATAAAGCCTGTTGATAGCATGACATGCTGTCTCGACCGCTTCCCCCCAAAAATGCTTCGGTGTCTTGTATTCATCAAGCATCGTTCTTGCCATCTCTATGAGTGTTCGGTTCTTCCTCTCAACAACTCCATTTTGTTGAGGAGTGTACGTAGCCGAGAACTCATGTAGAATCCCTTCCTCATCGAGAAAAGAGTCTACATTGGCGTTCTTGAACTCCGTTCCATTGTCACTCCGAACTTTCTTGATCTTCACCTCAAATTGATTTTGGGCCTTTTTGGCAAAGGTCTTGAAGATTCTCTGAACCTGTGATTTGTCATCAAGGAAAAATACCCACGTAAATCTGGAATAATCATCAACTATAACTAGACCAAAGGAGTTACCACCAAGGCTTTTGTAAGCATTGGGACCGAAGAGATCCATATGAAGAAGCTCAAGCGGTCTCCTTGTGGTCATGATGTTTTTCACGGGATGACTTCCACCTACTTTTTTCCTGCTGGACAAGCACTACAAAGTCTATCTTTGTCAAAGAAAACATCTTTAACACCAAGAATATGATCACCTTTGATCAGCTTGTCTAGATTACGCATACCAACATGTCCAAGCCTTCTATGCCATAACCAACCTTTAGAGGATTTAGCAATGAAACAAGCTCTAGGTTGGGCTTTCTTAGTGAAATCAACAATATATAGATCACCTCTACGGATACCGGTAAACGCCATGTTTTGATTGTCACGACGAAAGACTTGGCAATCTACTTTGGTGAATAGCACATTGAATCCAAAGTCAGCTAATCTAGACATGGAAAGTAAATTGTATCCAAGAGATTCTACAAGCATGACATTTTGAATAGAGCTATCATGAGATATGGCCACCTTACCAAGGCCAAGTACCTTACCCTTGGAGTTGTCTCCAAAAGTCACATACTTGCGTGGACCATCGTTCTTTGCAAGCTCTCGAAACATGTCTTTGTCTCCGGTCATGTGGTCGGTGCATCCACTATCAAGAATCCACTCTTTTCCGCCGGACATGTAGTCTCTCAGATTTGCCATAAGATTGAGACTCTTCATGATCTTGTCTAGCTCGGTGTCCGAATCGGAGTAATCATCATCATTCTCATGCTCATCATCATATTGACCCATAGACTGTTCATCATCAACACCTAGGTCAATTTGATAACTATTTGCATTAGTTTTGTCAATGTGACAATAATCTTCGGAATGCAATGCAAGAGCATTTCTAATTAAAACATTGATAAGATCGGGATCACCCTTCTTTTTCATAAGATCACGAAGCTCAAAGAAGCATTTATCAAAGTTGGGATCATCGGGGTGCATCATATCAAATTCAATAGTCTTGTATAGAATTTTATCAAGACCTCTCAAAGAGTAGTCCGGATAAAGTTCTTCCAAGAACTTCCACATAGCATAGGCACATTCAAAGTTTGTAACGAGCTTAAGCAAGTTATCGGGTAACCCTCTAATGATAAGATTTACAGTCCTAAGGTTACGAAGCAAATCAAGCTCTTCATCCATGGTAGGGTGCAAGGGGTCAAAAGGAGCCACATAGGGGGTCTCAACATATTTGCACAAATTGTACTTCTTAAAGATAATAAGCATTTCAGACCTCCATGAGTTATATGACACTCCATTAAGAATAGGCTCTCTATGGCTAACACTCCCAAATGTAGACACGTCCATCTTCCTCCAATGGTGTGTAAACCAAAGCAATGGAGACCAAAGCTCTGATACCAATTGAGGGATCGAAGAAGGTGAGAGTGTCTAGAGGGGGGGTGATTAGACTACTCGACAAGATAAAAATTCTGTCTTTTATCAAGGACAGATTTTGGCAGATTTTGCATAACACACAAGTCAAGTAGCACACTACACATGCAATTCTAGAGTATGGGCAGCGGAAAGTAAATTGCACAAGTAGTAAAGAGAAGTGGAGAAGATCAAACGCAATTTGGAGACGCAATGATTTTTCCCATGGTTCCGATAGGTAGTGCTATCGTACATCCACGTTGATGGAGACTTCAACCCACGGAGGGTAACGGCTGCGCGAGTCCACGGAGGGCTCCACCCACAAAGGGTCCACGAAGAAGCAACCTTGTCTATTCCATCATGGCCTACGCCCACGGAGGGCTAGCCTTACTCGGGGTAGATCTTCACGAAGTAGGCGATCTCCTTGCCCTTACAAACTTCTTGGTTCAACTCCACATCTCGATGACGGAGGCTCCCAAGCGACACCTAACCAATCTAGGAGGCACCACCCTCCAAAAGGTAATAGATGTTGTAGATGATGATGAACTCCTTGCTCTTGTGCTTCAAATGATAATCTCCCCAACACTCAACTCTCCTCACTGATTTGGCTGTGGTGGAAGAAAGGATTGAGTGGAAAGCAACTTGGGAAGGTTAGAGATCAAGCTTCATATGGTGGGAGTGGAGCAACTTGATCTCAACACAAGGGTAGGTAGTTCTCTTCTCAGAAATGTAAGGTAGGAGTGGTAGTACTTTCTGATGGCTCTCTCTCCGAATGAAGAGGGAGTGGAGGGGTATATATAGCCTCCACACAAAATCCAACCGTTACAAACATATTTGAGCAATTTCGGTGGGACCGAAGTGGACAACTCGGTGAGACCGAAAGTTCAAATAATGTGAACGTTGGGGTTTTCGGTGGGACCGAAAATACCATCTCGGTTAGTCCGATTTGAGCAAAGACAAGAGCATGCCAGTTTCGGTGGGACCGACTTCACCATCTCGGTGACACCGATTTGATGACAGAAGGTTACAGAAGCTTGGCAGCCCATGTTTTGGTGAAACCGATTTCAAAATCGGAATATCCGATTTTTCTAGGGTTTGGCTTATGGCTGAGGTGGTTCAACTCGGTGTGACTGAGTTTGGAATATCGGTGGGACCGAGATTACTTATGAGTGTATTTGGCAGTGAAAGTTGCTGATAGTTTAGGAGATGTATCACTAAGCACTTGAGCAACCAGATCATCAACATAACCTCATCCTCTTTTAATAGTATTGGCTTTTCCTATGGACTCAATGTGATCTTGGATCACTAAACCAAAAATGGAGTCTTGAGCTTTTGCCAATGCTTGCCTTAGCATTTTGAGGGGTCCACTTTTTTAGTCCTTTTGCCATGCCAATGTGATTGGATTTCCTGAAACATACTTGATAAAGGCATTAGTCCAACCACAAAGTATGTTGTCATTAATTACCAAAACCACCCAGGGAGCAAATGTGTTTTCAACTACCTCAAGGCCTGTGACTCCACGCTGTCGAAGGTAGCGGCTGACCAGGCCTAGGAACATGGTTGCCTGTCTAAGTTGAATGATGAGGTGGTCGCGGCTCAGGCGTTCCATGCCAAGGACGTCATTGAGGCGACCGCCCGGCTGGAGGCCAGGGAAAAAGCTCTTGCTACCACCGAGGGGAAAGCGGACGCGGAACGCGACGCCTTCACCTTCGTCGAGCTCAAGGCCCATCTCGCGCTGCACTCCATCTGCATGGGATGCTTCAAGGAGCCGCTCATGACCCCGGGATGGCTATGCGGGGCTCTCCTTCACGCTTGCTGAGGCGCTTGAGGGTGCTGTCGCCAAGGTGGATTCCATCCTGGAGGCTGAGTGTTGTGACCTTTGCTCCATGGCCGCGACGCACGTCTTCAGTCACCTATACCTTCGTGACTCCAGCTTCGATTTTGAGGTGGTGATTGGCCCCATCGCTCTCGAGCATCGCGCCACTGTAGCGGCTACCGTGAAGGAGCATGCGAACGTGTTGGCGAAGAACTTCGTCTGTGATCCTGAGGGCGAGCCTGCGGCAGTCGAGGCGAGCGCCAGGAACATCGAGGACAAGGCTGCGACTACTAAGATGAGTGGCGGCGACGGTCTTTCCCATTGAGTTTTACCCTAGAACATCAGGCTTTCCTCGCGGAGGCATGAGACTTTGCTTAAATTCGTGAGACATTCTGTGCTTGTAATAACTGTTTGAATTCCACGATTTCCTTGCGTGCTTAGTTTCCATCCTGCTTGCTTTGTGCTCTAAGTCAGCAGGGCCGAGCCCCGCACATACCTCGACCGCTGTTGGGGCTTGTGGAAACAAGGACAACACCAAGGTGCGAGGGGCTACGTGACTAGTTCGGCCCCTGAGTCGCGATGCTCGGGGGTACCCCTTAACGTACGAGCGGCCCTCATGAAGGAGACATGAGCGGCGGTGTGGTTAATCCGGAGTCCTTTGAGCTTTGATCGTCATTAGGGCGTTTCCACTCTGCGCCAACAGGGCCCAGTCCCGCACATACCTCGACCGCCGTTGGGGCGTCCAGAAACCAGGACAGGACCAAGGGGCGAGGGGTTATGTGACTAGTTAGGCCCTTGGGTCGTGATGCTCAGAGGTCCCCCTTGGCGTACAAGCAACCCACATGACCTCCATACCTTTCCCCACCAACCTTCGTCTAGGAAGAGCGCTCGAAGACCAGGTACAAGGACCTGGTGTGGTGGCGTGTGGCAGGCCGTGCTTAGCGTAGCCCCGTGTCCAGCCCCCTCGCGTGCGCATCCCAGGGGAATATTAAGCGGATGGCCGACAAGCCATCCTAAGGGTGGTGCAGCCCGTGGGGTGCCCTCAGTTGTTTATCAACAAGTGCGGAGCATGGGGCTTCCACTAGGCGTGGGCATAGCCGCTCCTCGACCGTGTCATCTGCCAGCGCGGAGCATGGGGCTTCCACTGGTGCATGGGTGCGAGTTCCCTCTAGGGGATACTCTGGGGCGTGTACAACTCAAAATGAGGAGATGAATATGGGCACCCGTGAGCCAGCGCGGGACTCACGAGGCCCTACCTCAAGGTGGGTTGTGCCTAGGCTTCTAGCGTGAGGCGTGCTTGCAGAACCTTTGTGACTGTGGTGACCTGCACCAAATCGAATCTACGGAGGCCATTGCATGAGAAGGCTGAGCAACAAGGACCCCAGGAGGTGACATTAATGGGGCCGGCCCGCCAGACAGGGCTCAGTCGCTTGGGTTTATCGAAGCTGTAGGGATGGACCCGAGCACAGATGACGTGCCCAGTCTTCTTCATGCATTGATCCATAGGAAAAGTCCCTCGACGCACGATACCCACGGTGGCGTCCCGTATCGCGGATGAAAGAACCGGATCACGCACCCTGACTCGTCCACTCTCGATTAGCTCATGCGAGGGTATGACACCAAGGACCACAAGAGGTGACATGCACAGGAGCTGGCCCACGAGAAAAAGCTCGGTCACTTGGGTTTTCCAGCACTGCTGCGAGGGATCCGAGCACAAAAGCCATGCCAGCCCTTAATCATGGGGCGGTTGAGGGAGGGGTTGATAGGGCGCGGGGACATTCACGGTGACAAAGCACCGGACAGGTAGGTTTAAATTCTTAAGGAAATTGATCAAAGGTAAAGCTAGTTTAGGTACACGCGCAAAGTGATACACATGCAGGGATGTGTCCTAACAGCCTGAGGATAATGCAGCCCGAGGGGCGCCCTCAACTTGAACAACCTAAATGTCACCTGGCAATGCTGCCGATGAAGAGTCGAGGCGCCAAAAGAGTCGCGTTGCTGATGTCCACCTTACTAGTTGGGCGGCTCCCGAGGCCCTGGGAATCCGCGATGCCCGGAAGGCTCGCGAAGGTCCAGGTCCTCCTGAGCTGTAGTCGCCAGACGCCGTGCCTCCCGAGCCGCCGTCGCATGCTGCATGAGCCACTGGAACGAGGCTCCCGCGTTCAGCAAGACGACCGGCATGCAAACATAATTGTAAGGTGGCCTTGTTGAGGCTCAGGATACCAATGCAGACACGCAGCTCGCCGCACAAGTCGGGAGGGCGGCCGCGCCAGCGGACAGTGTGGGTCGACGCTCGTCGTGCATGGCCTGCACCTCCTGAAGCTTCTCGATCACCTTGGTGATTAATTCTCGTGCTCCTGGCGCGTCGCGCTGTGCTCCTTTCTCAGGGGGCGCGCACTAAGGCACGGCTCCAAGTGGTGTGTGAGCACCTCCCTTGATGCACTGGTCAGGTCGGAGGCCCTCCAAATGGAAGCCCTTGGGCCCTTCCTAAGGGAGGCGCCATGCGCGCCTTCCTATGCGCGAGGAAAGGATGCCTCGGTAACCGGCGTGTGGCCCGAGGCATGTCCCACGGACGCCGCAGCCTCCCAACGTCCTTTGAAGAGAAGCTACTTCTTCTTCACGGGAGCGGCCTGTGGAGACAGGACACCATCCTCATTTTCAGGGTTGTCAGTCGCTGCGGCACAGTAGACGTGCTCGAGGGCACAAACCGCGTCTTCTTCATTGCAGGCGATTTTGATGATGCCGCGGCAACCTGACATCTTGAGGACATTATAGCCGTGATGAACCGCTGCCATGAACTTGGCGAGGGTGGGGTATCCCAGGATGGCGTTGTACGGGAGGCTTATGTGGGCGACATCAAAGTCCATGAGCTCGGTGTGGTAGTTGTCGCGAGTGCCGGAGGTGACTGGAAGGCGCACCTGCCCTAGGGGCATGGTGGAGCCATCTGTACCCCCAGAGAAAGGCTTCGTTGGCATAAGCTAGTCATAGGGCACCTGGAGCATCTCGAAGGTCTCGACAGGGACGACATTGAGCCCCGCGCCACCATCGACAAGGGTCTTAGTGATGGAGACATTGCTGATGGTCGGCGTGCAGAGCATAGGAAGCACTCCAGCGGTGGTCGTGCACTTGAGGTGGTCCTTGGAGTCAAAGGTGATGGCCCACTAGGACCACTTGAGGGGGCTAGCAGCCTCCAGGATTGTGAGGGCAGCGTATATCTCGCACGAGAATTGCTTGAAGACGTAGTTCGAGGCAGGCGCCTGAGCACCGCCAAGGATGTAGGCGATCGCGCAAGGCTTTATAAGTGCGTCAAGTGCCCCTTAGTGGTTTTGGTGTATTGAAGACTTATAGGTTAAGGGACTAATGTGTTTGTGAGTGTACAAATCCTGCTAACGGCCTGCTCGCCCAAATCCCATTCAGGCCTCATAACTCACGGCCCATTATGGCCTTTCCTAATTCGGTCCACTAGCTTCATCTGGGCCATCCAATACGATTCCAGCCCTTTGTAACTTCCATCCCATGTACGACCCATGACGTCTTTCGGCCCAAATGAGGCCCTTTGTAACTCTTGGCCCATTAATGGCCCGTAGTGTAACTGGCCCATAATGAACAATATGTCGCTTCATACCAATTAACGACCCATTTCTCCATTGGGCCGTTCCCATCCCGTGTTACCTTTCAGCCTTTTAAGGGCCCATTTATTCTTGGGCTGATATGCAGCATTCGGTAGCTTAGGTCCCGTTACAAGCCTTTTCCGCTTGTGGGCCAAATTCAGCCCGTGGTTAAAGTCGGCCCGTTTGTGGCCTGTTAATCCGTTGGGCCGTTTTCATAGCGTCATCAAATACGGCCCATTAATGACCCGTTATGCATGTCGATAGAATTAAGCCCGTTATACTCGTTGGCCTCTTAAGGGCCCTCATGCTCGGCCCATGAATGGACGACTGCCACTCTAGCCCATATACGACCCATAATGCGGTCCGTTATTGGCCAATGTTTGGCCAATCGGTCATACGGCCCGTAGAAGGCCCATTGATTATACGGCCCGTAGAAGGCCCATAGTTGGCCCTTGGTCACTACAGCAGATTGCAGGACCATGGTGACAACAGTCTGTATGTTGCCCACATATATTGTGGCCTAGTTTTAAAATATAGGTTATGGCAGCCACTAGCACACCGCGGAAAAAGAACTGCACTGACTACAACCAAAAAAATAAACAAGACGACAAGGAAATAAATAAGCAAGCAATATATGCTAGGCTATTACGGCTATTACACATATTACAACCACTGGGCATCAAAGTTCGCCACCAATGCAAATATGGGAAACAAGGCAACATATTACATACACTGGTTGTCAAAGTTGGCGACTAGTGCAAATAAACGGTGCAACAAAACAAGTCCAGAACTGAAACCACTTCACAAGAGCTCAAGAAACAGTATCCTCGGTATCCACCATGCTGGCAAGACACTTAGAAAGCTTATTAGCTTTCTCTTGTTTGGCGCTTAAATCCTCCAGCGCTGGCTATTGCACCAGAAATTATGCATCTGAATTCTCCAGGAACTTCCTCAGTCTTTCGGCTTCTTGTCGCAGCACAGCTGCTCGATGTCTTTCAGCTTGTAGTTGAGACCCAAGAAACCGAACTGATTTAGACAATGAGTTCGAGGAGTTTATGTCAGCGGTAGTGGCCAGTAACTCGAACACTACACCAAGACAGAACTTTGGGGTTGTCTCACTATCTTCAGGATAGTTTTCCTTAGTTGTTTTATCAGCTTTCTTGGAGACTAGCAGGGATGTCTCCCTATCTTGAACCTTATCTGCATTACTTCTTTTACCATTGCATAACGGGGTACTTTTCTCCAATATTTTGTCCGCATTCTAAAAGAGAAACAAGTAGACACATCACAGGTTTAGCATGTATATGAAACTCATTTTGGTAAACAAGTTCAGTAGTAAGGTGGATAAGATAACATCATGAAACAAACATATATCCATGTACTATAGTCATTGTATGTTCTATATCATTCTAGTTTATGTTGCCAAATAAAGATAGAGACAGTTCGAATCATATATGTTTAAGACAAAGCAACATAGAAATAATATACGTGTGGAAAACTACACAACACTAACAACACTTGTAATGTGCATGGCATGAGAACATAACTGTTTGTTCAATTGAAACTGAAACCAATATAGAGCAAGTTACAAACAGCAAACCAGTTAAAGAAACAGGTTTAAATCATACCTGTCGCGCCATTGGAGTTTAATTGCATCCTTCAAATTTCAAATTAGTTGGTATGAGTAAATACAGTGATGCAAGAGCAACGGAGTATGAACCATAGCTACAGAACTTGACCTGAGAACAGTTCTTCTTCTGCATTAAGCGTTGACTTGGGGTTCGAAGTGGTGGTCCTCGTGCTTTGGGCACTGCACTTGCCTTACTAACTGCTCGTGTTTGGGTGATCTATGGTGGAGACGGTGTTGTGTCAACTGGAAATGGGTTACTATCTGCTGTGGTTGGGGTTAGAAGGGGTGTAGCTGGTTCTATGTCCAGCTAGGTATGGGTACAATCTGTGTGAGTCTGGGTTATGTGTGATGGGGCTGGTTCTTGAGCAAGTACAACCGTGGTTTGATCTGCATCAATGGGTAGCAATATCTTTTCTGAAGACCGTGTTTTTACTCCCATAGATACTGCCATCACCCCCTCCAATTCAAATGGCTAATAAACAAGAAAAGTGATTGAATGTACAGAGTTACAGACATTGTATGATAGACGGATGCAATGGATAGTAGGGAAGAAAACTAGCCACGAAATAATCCACATTTATGTTGTCTAACCAAACAGGATAGCATGACACAATTTCACATATATGATGGCTAACTAAACAAGATAGCATGACACAATTTCACATATATGATTGCTAACTAAACAAGATAGAATGACATACTTTAAAATATGATGACTATGTAAACAGGATGACATGATATAACTATACAAAGTGTCTATTAAAGTGGTTGGCATGCCATAATTCACATACATGTCGTCGATGGAAACATGGTGGCATGATATAATTCACGGATAGAATGTCATAATCCAAAATATGATGACTATGTAAACATGATAAGATGATATAACTATATTATGTCTTCAGAAAATGGGTTGGCACACTACTGCAGGATGCTGCTAATGTGACACTACGATCAGAGACCCTTCGACGAAACTGTGTGCGATGCCATAATCGCAAACGGCGGTGTAAAAACCATCAAGAAAGGGGCAAAACATTTGCGATGGAGGATGCATCAAACACGGTTCATATTTTCGTTGTGTGTGCGATGCAGGGCATACGATTCAGTTCAATTAACTATTTGCGATGAGGAGGGACAAAAGAAACAGGCAGCCAGATGAAGGTGTGTGTGTTATATGGCATGCGGTTCACTCAGATGAACTTTTTGCGTTGAGAGAAGAGAACGGAAATGGTTCAATATAACAATATGTGTGTGATACACGGCAAATAGGTCTGTAAACAGAAATGTGTGCGAAGACTAATAGTAACACGGATGGTTTCTTCTAGTAAGACGTATGTGATATGCTCTGTCTACACAACATATGTTGGCCATTGGGTGATGGGTGGTCATCTGGGTACGCCATAAGGACGCGAAGAGGGCATCCTATATCAGCAAGGACTAGCTGTTCCACCAATAGCTCATCCAAGAGAACTCACAAGTTAATTGTGCTCAAGCTGGAGTAGCCATGAGACGGGTGACCAGATGGGAAGTTGTCTTGATGTTAATCCCACTGATGGGATGTATATTAAATGTTCATTAAGGACATTTATGGCACATCCCATCAGTGGAATTAACCTCAAGGTCCTTGTTTTGATTTTTTTTAACATATGTTAAAGAAGGTCTACCGTATTACTTTTTGGGAATGTGCGATACGTGGCATACAGTTGATCCGTCCGACCTGTTTGTGATGGAATAAGCCGTGTGTGTTGTGGGGTGGAATTAACCTCAAGGTCCTTGTTTTTCTAACACATGTTAAAGAAGGTCTACCGCATTAATTTTTTACAATGTGCGATACGTGGCATATAGTTGATCCATCCAACCTGTTTGTGATGGAATAAGCCATGTGTGTTGTGGGCAAACGCTTGCTAGTATTCTACTGTTTGCGATTGATGAATTCATCACCAACGGGTTCCCTAGTGTCGTCCGTGTTCATCTGATCGTCATCTACTTCTTATGCTAGCTGGATGTTCCTTCTATGCTAAGTTTCCATTAATTGGTGGCGTTTTATGAACACGCCACCGTTTCCCACAATTTCCTCACATGTTTCCCGCCACCCAGCGATATTGCGCATAAACCTAGGCGGCACGCGATGCACGGAGGCGACAAGCGCACCATGTAGCATATCCACCTTTTCCAAGCATGCCAACCCACCAAAGCACCGCCTCTGCCATCAACCTCATCGACGAGGAAACCGAGCAGGCGCCATGGCCCGTCAAGGCCGAGGAGCTCCCCGGCAACGCGATGGACGACGCCGTGATGCGCGTCATCGCCAGGGTTGATGAGAATGCAGGCGTACGACGTGAGCAAGGTAGTATTTATTGGCGGCCGGAATCTGGATCGATGCGAACAGTACACACGCATGTCGCCGGAATTTACGATGACTGTAGTTTGAATTACACACAATTGCCGCATTAGAATCCGTGTGTGAACATAATAGCTGACGGTTTCCAATACAGAACTGTGTCTGATTAATAACCCCCGCCATTCCCCTTCCAAACCTCGAGGAGCGAAATAGAGTGCCAATCATGTGGGGGCGGTTTTCTTACCAACTTTCAACCTTTTCGAAGTTCATTTGTAGTGCTTTTCAATTTCCTGGTCATTTAGCTTTAAAAAAATTAGTAAATGCATGAAAAAGACCAAATGAAGTCAGAAAGGGTTGAAAATTGATGATGTGGCTCTGAATGGTGCATTTCAAACACACAAAAAGTCTGGAGTTCAAATAAGTTTAAAAAAATGAAATATCTTTGTAACAGATGAGTTTTCGTATGAAACCCTGATACTTCGAAAGAGGTTGTCCATTTTGTACACGAAGTGCATCTAGTTTTTGCCGTAACCCTCTCAACTTTTTAGCATATGCTATGTGGGTGAAATGATGATACCATGCCAACTTTCAACCTTTTCAGAGTTCATTTGTAATGCTTTTCAATTTCAGTGTCATTTAGCTTAAAAACATCAATAAATGGATGAAAAATACCAAATGAAGTCAGAATGGGTTGAAAATTGATGATGTGGCTTCGAATGGTGCATTTTGAACACACAAAAAGTCTGGAGTTCAAATAAGTTCATATAAATGAAATCGCTTTGTAACAGATGAGTTTTTGTCCGAAACCCTCATACTTCGAAAGAGATTGTCCATTTTGAACATGAAGTGCGTCCAGTTTTTGTTGTAACCCTCTCAACTTTTTAGCATGTGCTATGTGGGTGAAATGATGATACATTGCCAACTTTCAACCTTTTCAGAGTTCATTTGTAGTGCTTTTCAATTTCAAGGTCATTTAGCTTTAAAAAATCAGCAAATGCATGAAAAATATCAAATGAAGTCAGAAAGGGTTGAAAATTGACGAGGTGGCTCGGAATGGTGCATTTTGAACACAAAAAAGTCTAGAGTTCAAACAAGTTAAAAAAATGAAATCCCTTTGTAACAGATGAGTTTTTGTCCAAAACCCCAATACTTTGAAAGAGATTGTCGATTTTGTTCATAAAGTGCATCCAGTTTTTGTCGTAACCCTCTCAACTTTTTAGCACATGCTATGTGGGTGAAATGATGATACCATGCCAACTTTCAACCTTTTCGGAGTTCATTTGTAATGCTTTTCAATTTTGGGGCCATTTAGCTAAAAAAAATTAGTAAATGCATGAAAAATACCAAATGAAGTCAGAAAGGGTTGAAAATTGACCACCTGGCTGTGAATGGTGCATTTTGAACACAAAAAGTCTAGAGTTCAAATAAGTTCAAACAAATGAAATCCCTTTGTAACAGATGAGTTTTCGTCCGAAACCCTAATACTTCGAAAAAGATTGTCCATTTTGTACACGAAGTGCATCCAGTTTTTGCCGTAACCCTCTCAACTTTTTAGCACAAGCTATGTGGGTGAAATGATGATACCATGCCAACTTTCAACCTTTTCAGAGTTCATTTATCATGCTTTTCAATTTCAGGGTCATTTAGTTGGAAAATATCAGTAAATGCATGAAAATACCAAATGAAGTCAAAAAGGGTTGAAAATTGATGATGTGGATTTGAATGGCGCATTTTGAACACACAAAAAGTCTGGAGTTCAAATAAGTTCAAAAAATGAAATCCCTTTGTAACAGATGAGTTTTCGTCTGAAACCCTGATACTTCAAAAGAGATTGTCCATTTTATACACGAAGTGCATCCAGTTTTTGTTGTAACCTTCTCAACTTTTTAGCACATGTCATGTGGGTGAAATGATGATACCATGCCAACTTTCAACATTTTCAGAGTTCATTTGTAGTGCTTTTCAATTTCAGGGTCATTTAGCTTTTAAAAATTAGTAAATGCATGAAAAAAATACCAAATGAAATCAGAAAGGGTTGAAAATTGATGATGTGGCTTTGAATGGTGCATTTTGAACACACAAAATGTCTGGAGTTCAAATAATTTCAAATAAATGAAATCCCTTTGTAACACGTGAATTTTCGTCCGAGACCCAAGTCGCAAATGGTGATGTAAAAGAACTATAAAAAAGGTGCAAAACGTTTCCGATGACGGATGCATAAAAAAATGCCAAATTTATTAAAAATAACTACAACATCATACACAATTGTTTTCTAGGAAATGTTTTCGATGCAAATATCTAGGTCTATTTAAGTCTCCCTTTTTAAGCTTACCGGCTCGTCTGCTCCAGTGCCGGCAACCGCCGAAACCACGAATATCGATCCCCATTCCCGTACCCCCTTCTTGTAAAGATGACGCCTAGGAAACGCTTCATGAAGGCCCTTATGATTGCCACATCTCCCGTCCCCCCTCCCCCCGAGCGCCGCCGCCTGCGCCGAGAGAGCAGCCGCATACGCCGAGAGTGTCGCCGCATCCGCATTGAGCGCGGCCACCTCCGCCGAGAGGGCGTCTGTGATACGTCTCCAACGTATTTATAATTTTTTATTGTTCCATGCTATTATATATTATGTTTTCGATGTTTAATGGGCTTTATTATACACTTTTATATTATTTTTGGGACTAACCTATTAACCCAAAGGCCCAGTGCAGATTCCTATTTTTGCCTATTTCAGGGTTTCGCATAAAAGGAATATCAAACAGAGTCCAAACGGAATGAAACTTTCGCGAGAGTTATTTTTGGAACGATATCAACACAGAAGACTTGGAGTACACGCGAGGGAACGAAGGAGGCGTCCACGAGGGTCCAGGGCGCGCCCACTCCTACAGGGTGTGCCCCCCACCCTCGTGGGCCCCCTACGGCTCCCCCGATGCCCTCCTTCCTCCTATATATACCCATGTACCCTGAAAACATTGA
Organism: Secale cereale; assembly: GCA_902687465.1. Lineage (NCBI taxonomy): Eukaryota > Viridiplantae > Streptophyta > Magnoliopsida > Poales > Poaceae > Secale > Secale cereale. The sequence goes on from LR738714.1 coordinate 203,078,280, forward strand.
GGCAATAGAGAAAACCCTAATTCCACCGCCGCAACCTTCTGTTCTCGTGAGATCCCATCTTGGGGCCTGTTCCGGAGCTCCACCGGAGGGGGGATCTTCCACGGAGTGCTTCTACATCAACACCATTGCCTCACCATGAGTTGTGAGTAGTTTACCACAGACCTTCCGGTCCATAGTTATTAGCTAGATGGATTCTTCTCTCTTTTTGGATCTCAATACCAAGTTCTCCTCTGTCTTCAAGGAGATCTATTTGATGTAATCTTTTTGCGGTGTGTTTGTCGAGATCTGATGAATTGTGGGTTTATGATCAAGATTATCTACGAGAAATATTTGGTTCTTTTCTGAATTCTTTTATGTATGATTATAATATCCTTCCAAGTCTCTTTGAATTATCGGTTTGGTTTGGCCTACTAGATCTATAGTTCTTGCAATGGGAGAAATGCTTGGCTTTGGGTTCAATCTTGCGGTGTCCTTTCCAAGTGACAGCAGGGGCATCAAGGCACGTATTGTATTATTGCCATCGAGGATAAAAAGATGCGGTTTATATCATATTGCTTGAATTTATCCCTCTACATCATGTCATCTTGCTTAAAGCATTACTCTGTTCTTATGAACTTAATACTCTAGTTGCATGCTGGATAGTGGTCGATGTGTGGATTAATAGTAGTAGATGCAGAATCGTTTCGGTCTACTTGTCACGGACATGATGCCTATATATAATGATCATGCCTAGATATTCTCATAACTATGCGCTTTTCTATCAATTGCTCGAAAGTACTTTTTTCACCCACCGTAGAATTCTGCTATCACTAGAGAAGCCACTAGTGAAACCTATGGCCCCCGGGTCTATTCTCAGCCTATTAATCTACAATCTACTTTACTTTGCTTTATTTACTTTCTGTTCTTATATCCAAAAATATCAAACTATCCTATCTATCTGATCTCACTTTCGTAAGTGACCATAAAGGGATTGACAACCCCTTATCATGTTGGCTGCGAAGTACTTATTTTTTTGTGCAGGTGCGAGGGACTCGAGTGTGCTCTCCTCCTGGATTGATACCTTGGTTCTCAAAAACTGAGGGAAATACTTACGCTACTGTGCTGCATCACCCTTTCCTCTTCGAGGGAATACAACGCAAGCTTAAGAAGTAGCAAGAAGAATTTCTGGCACCGTTACCGGGGAGGCTTACACAAAATTCATATACCAAGTACCCATCACAAACCCTTATCCTTCACATTACCTTTATTTGCCTCTCGTTTTCCTCTCCCCCACTTCACCCTTGCCGTTTTATTTGCCCTTCTTTTTGCCGTGTGTTTACCGTTCGCTTGCTTATTGTTTGCTTGTGTGTTGGATTGCTTGCTTGTCACTATGGCTTTGAACAATACCAAATTGTGTGACATTTCCAATACCAACAATAATGATTTTATTAGCACTCCGATTGCTCCTATTACCGATGTTGAATCTTGTGAGATCAATGCTTCTCTATTGAATCTTGTCATGAAAGATTAATTTTCCAGCCTTCCTAGTGAAGATGCCGCTACCCATCTGAATAACTTTGTTGATTTGTGTGATATGCAAAAGAAGAGGGATACGGATAATGATATTGTCAAATTGAAGTTATTACCGTTTTCACTTAGAGATCGTGCTACAACTTGGTTTTCCTCTTTGCCTAGAAATAGTATTGATTCGTGGAATAATTGCAAAGATGCTTTTATCTCTAAGTATTTTCCGCCTGCTAAGATTATCTCTCTTAGAAATGATATTATGAATTTTAAGCAACTAGATCATGAGCATGTTTCACAAGCTTGGGAGAGAATGAAATTAATGATACGTAATTGACCTACACATGGTTTGAACTTATGGATGATTATACAAAAAAATTATGCTGGCTTGAATTTTGCTTCTAGAAATCTTTTAGATTCAGCCGCTGGAGGCACTTTAATGGAAACTACCTTAGGATAAGCTACCAAACTCCTAGATAATATTATGGTTAACTACTCTCAATGGCACACCGAAAGATCTACTAGTAAAAAAGTGCATGTTATTAAAGAGATTAGTGTTTCGAGTGGAAAGATGGATGAACTTATGAAATTATTTGCTACTAAGAGTGTGTCGGTGTACTAAAGTAGGGTTACCCTAGTATCCCGAACTCGTGCACGGGCAGTTGCAGCGCCCCGCGGCAAGTCTTGCCGGGTGACCGCCGAGGTCCTTCGTGGTTCCTTTGGAGCCATTCAAGAACAAAGTATTCAAGCCAAGGAGACAAGGCCCCGGCAAGAGGAGCTTGCCGGGAAGGCCAACCAAGGCATCTCAAGGAACTTGCCGCGACGCGCCACGTGTCCCGGCAAGGCCCGGTGAGCGGCAAGCTCCCGGATGCGACAAGACAGCGACCGCGAAAAGGCGCTTGCCGTGGCAAGCTACCACTCTATACCCGCGCTCCAGCGCATCCACCCACGTGTCGCTCTGGGACCCTTCCAGGCGTACGTGGCGGGAGGCTGTGCAGCCAGGGGTACGCGGTGGCATGCGGCGCTGACAAGGTTGCCATCGTGGCGAACGGTGGCGCCCCTGACGGCCCCTTTTTGCACTGTTTGGGCGACGTCGATGGGCATTTAATGCCCTTGTCCCCTGCCGTCAGGGTTAGGTATAAAACACTGTACCAACTACCACACTTTTTCCATTTTTACCCTCAACTGCGCTGCCACCTGTCGGTGACCACTTGAGCATATAAAAGGAGGCCCATGCGCAACGTAGAGGGGGATTCGAACACTCTCACGCTCGGTCTCGCTAGCTGCTGAAGAATACTGTAGCTTCCAGCGCTCCCGAGCCAAGAACTCAATAACAAACCAGAAAGCAGGAGTAGGGTTTTACGCATCCGTGCGGCCCGAACCTGGGTAAACTGCTCGTGTGCTTCGCCTCGATCTTCTCTTCGTGCGACCTCCGCCCCCGTCGAACCGAAAAGGGGCTCCGTCCCCATAGGTGTTTGTGGGTGGATCAGTTTCCCCGACATGTTTGGCGCGCCAGGTAGGGGTGCGTCGAGGTTGTGTGAACCTGATCCGGCCTGCACACGAGCTAGATCTTCATCATCTTCATCGACATTCCGCCGAAGAAGAAGGCTTCGGAGGCAGCTGGTCCGTCCACGTCGAACCCACCATCGCCGGAGCCAACGGCTGGTGGGGTAGACGCCGGCGGAAGAACGGGCGTCGACGAGGGAGCTCACGGTGCCGCCAAGTCCAAGGACAAAGCTGCGCTGCCCATCGGCAGCGTAGCCGACTCCCACAACGACCGGGCGCACTCCAAGACCTCGGCGTCCGTACATGCACCACGCCCATCTCAGGAGGCGCGGGGCCGGCAGCGTCATGGTACCCACGGTACCATACGTTTGCTGGGCCAAGATCAAGCTGGTGGGTCTCAGAACGCTCAAGACCAGCGTGCGCACCAACATGCCGGCACGAGCAAGGCACGATCGCCTGGACGAGATACTGCTCCTTCTAACGTAGTTAGAAGTCCGAGCATATCCCGCTCCTCGCACCGTTCGCCACCGCTACCCGCCACTCCAGCAGAAGCTCTGGCATGAGCTCAACTGCTCCTAGACTTCCCTCCAGCGGCAGACAAGGCCGACGACTGGAGGGCCACCATTCATATTCTCATCGCCTTCGCCAACGGCGACACTCCGCGGCAGCCAAGCACGTCGCAGCCGCGACAAGTCAGCCAGGCACGGGCCGATGGTGACAAGACCGGTGGGGGTGCAACCACCGTGCACTCTCCGCCCCGAAGGCCAAGATCGCCGACTCGTCGGATCAACCTCGACAGCGACTCCACCGCATCGTCAGATCCACGAGCTCGTCGCGATCGGCGCCAATTTCTTCACGAATGACAGCAAGAGGACGCTCGTACTCGCATCGAGCATCGAAGAGAAGCGCGGCGTCAATTAGACCAGCGCGCTGGGCCCGCTGTCGACATGCATGCGCCAGGGGGACCAGGCGACTTGCCGTACGCGGTAGGTTGTCCTGCGTTCACTCGTGAGCTGCGGCAAGTCCAGTGGCCCAGCATGAAGAATTTCAAACCAGACGTATCGGAGAAGTACGACGGCAAGACGCATCCGTCGGAGTTCCTCAGCATCTACACCATCGCGGTGCAAGCTGCTGGGGGGCGGGACGACAAGATCCTTGCCAACTACTTCCCGCTGGTACTCAAACCCAACGTCAGGTCCTGGCTCATGCACTTGCCGGACAACTCCATATCTTCTTGGGCAGACCTGTGCCATCGGTTTGTCGGCGCCTTTACAGGCGGCCACAAACCCCATGGCCAAGATGGACAAAAGCTGTTGGCAGAGATACATGGAGGCATATGTGGTCACCACATTGGCACAAGAGCACTTGCCGGCAAAGCATTCCGGCAAGGTTTCTTTTGGCCGGAAGCCCTCCAGGATGCAACTGCACAAGTAACCAAGTGTGAAGCGTGCCAGTTCCATTCCAAGCAGATACACCAGCCAGCTCAGGCTCTCCAGACGATCCCTTTATCCTGGCCATTTTCGGTCTGGGGGCTCGACATCCTCGGCCCCTTTCCCCGCGCAGCCGGGGGCTTTGAGTACTTGTACGTTGCAATCGACAAGTTCACAAAGTGGCCAGAAGTGGAACCAGTGAGGAAGGTGACCGCACAGTCAGCAGTCAAGTTCTTCAGGTCGATTGTTTGCCGTTTCGGGATCCCTAACAGGATCATCACCGACAATGGTACGCAATTCACGAGCCGCACCTTCATGCAGTACGTCCAAGATCTTGGCGCCAAGGTCTGCTTCGCTTATGTTGCTCACCCGAGAAGCAACGGTCAAGCGGAGAGGGCAAATGCTGAAGTGCTGCGTGGACTCAAGACCAGAACTTTCGACAGGCTGCACAAGTGCGGAAGAAACTGGATCGAGGAGCTGCCGGCGGCTCTTTGGTCGATCAGGACGACGCCAAATCGAGCCACTCGACAGACACCTTTCGTTCTAGTCCATGGAGCAGAGGCAGTTCTCCCCACGGAACTCGTATACGGGTCACCTCGAGTGCTCGCTTATGATGAGCTCGAGCAAGAGCAGCTACGGCAAGATGACGCGCTGCTCCTTGAGGAAGACCGTCTTCAGGCTGCTGTACGAGCTGCTCGCTACCAGCAAGCTTTGTGCCGCTACCATAGCCGCAAAGTTAAGGCTAGAAGTCTCGAGGAAGGCGACCTTGTTGTTCGGCGCGTTCAGTCCGCCAAGAATTCCAACAAGTTGACGCCGAAGTGGGAAGGCCCTTACCGGGTGAAACAAGTCACTAGGCCCGGCGCTGTCCGCCTCGAGACCGAAGATGGCTTTCCGGTGAGCAACTCCTGGAACATCGAGCATCTTCGTAAGTTTTACCCGTAAGGCGCGGTTGCCGCGACCCGCTCCGGCAACCACCTTTTGTACAAGTCTTGCCGCTGTTGCATGTAATCCTTTGTACAAAGCCGGGCGCAGACCCCGTGCATCAGTAAAGCTCATGTGCTCCGCACATCTTGTCAATTTCATGCTTTTTATTTCATGCATGTATTATCAGACACTTTGTGCAGCGCCTACCCCCGGTAAGCCATAACGAGCCCAAAGGATCCATATCTATATTTTCTCTTCTTTATTTTTTCTCAAGGAAAGGAAGGTTCCCTCGCGCACAAGTTTGCCGGGGGGGAGAAGATAGTGGTATGTGGTATGGACCAAGCGCCGTTCAAAAAAGTTCCGCCTTGCCGGGAAGCGAACAATACAAAAGCTAAGTTGCCAAAGTTTGAGCAATCAAATTTTTAAATTTTTAAGTTATCTTCCTTAAACGACCGCACTTTGTATGGAAAACCTGTGTGTGGAGGAACCAACTCGTAGCTAGTTGCGCCCTTACTTTGTTTCGAGTCCGCTCAACAGCTTAAGTGTGCTGCGACTAGTGTCGCGCCCTTACTTTGTTTCGAGTCTGCTCAACAACTTAAGTGAGCTGCGACTAGTTGCGACAAGGTTTCTTGTCGGTAGCGGCACCGCCAGCAGGCTGCTGACGTCCCGCACTCAGCGCTCGCGGCTAAGGTGCCCGCACCGGCAAGTTCCCTAAAAGCGTAGGGTGAAAACATACAAAGGAAGGGAGTCAATTAAAGGAAATAACGTTGCAATCACTACCCAAAATAGAGTTATAATACAAGATAGCTTGTCGCAGCTCTAACGGACTGTTCTCGTGACATGATCAACAGCGACAAGGAAAGAAGAAAACGGGCAGCCTGATCTACGCGGCCGCCGTCAACCCTCTTGATCCCGCTCACCTTGTCCATAATGGGTGCGACAAGGGCCTTGAGCGCCTCCAGATCAGCATCCTGCGGCAGGGACTTGAGGACGTTGGTGAGGTTGAGGCCCAGATTGCGGAAGGCCACCTTCACCAACACCTTTTGAAGGGCTCCCGCGGAGAGCTTGCGCGACTCATCGGCCAGCTGCTTTGGGATTCTCTCCCGGAGCTGTTGGAGGGCCGTCGCCACGCCTTTGAAGAATAGGGTGAGCTTGGTGCTGGGGTGGAGATTCTCGTCGGAGGAATACCCGAGATACTCCGCCCCCAGCTGCGCCAGCTCCCTGTCGATATCTGCGGCAGCATTGACAAGACCCTCCGTCCAATGCTCCACAGTCTCCCTAAAGACGTTCTGGGTGATAGCAGCACTCGCCAGCAACTCCTTCTCGGCCCTGACCTCCTCCTTCAAGGCCGCCTCCCGCTCCTTGGCGCCGTCCAGCGTCTTGGTCAAAGTGGTCAGCTTCAACTCAAGATCAGCGTTGGAGTTCTTGGCGGCGGCAAGCTCCTTGCCCTTCTCGGCGAGGCGAACCTGCAGCTCCGAGTGGCTGTGGGCGTCCTTCTCCCGCTCAAGCTTTAGCGCGGTGATCTCTTCACCTCTCGCCTTGAGATCGGCCTCGAGCTGCGCCACCTTCGTCTCCAACTCCTTGGCGACCTCAGCAGCTGCGGCAGCGTCCTTCGCATCCTGGAGAGCCCCGCCAAGTGATTGCTCGCACGCGGCAAGATCCTCCTCGTGGCTGTCGAGGTTGATCTTCCGCTGCGCCAGCTCGCCTTCCCGCGCAGATAGCTTCTCGGCGGCAAGCCGCTGCTGCCCTTCGACTTCGGCCTTCTCGAGGAAGAAGGCCGTCTGCTCTTCAGCGAGTTGCTCCCGCTCCTCTGCCAGGGACCGGAGAGCTGCTTGGTGAAGACCCCGAAGCTCCTCCGCGCGCTTCTCCATATCGGCTCCCGCCCTCGCGGCAAGCGCCTCTCGGGACTCCAGCTTGGCCTGCCGGGCGCGGTAGAGGGACAACAACTTCCGCAGCAGCTGCTCCTCCTCAGACTCGCCGCTGCTGCTGCTTGGCGCGTCGACCAGTGTCAGCCTGGCGGAGGCAAGCACTTCTCCGTCGAAGACTTCTCCCTCGACCGGCGCCCTGGAGCTCGACGCCCAGGGGAGCTTGATGAAGACGCCGTCGCTGGCCTTTAAGTAGGCGCCTGGCTCGGGCTCTTCGGAGCCTGGCGCTGCGGCAGCGGCGGAATGATCGGCGGTCGGTATAGCGCCTGGCGCTCCTGCGGCCTTAGGGCCGTTAGTGCGATTGCCGGACCCCTCGCCAGCTGCTGCGGCGGCAGCCTTGGCAGCCTCGTCGCCGGCGGGATCGTCAACACCGGCCGCCTCTTCGGTGGCAACGGCGTCGCCGGTTTTGCCGCGCGCGTTCTCTTCATCAGCAACCTCCGTCTCCATCGGCTCCGCAGCAGATGGATCTGACGGCCGGAAAGGGGAGAAAAACAGTCAAGCAAATATCCAAAAAGAAGAATCGAAAGAAAAAAAGTCCAAGGGAAGTTTGAAGCGTGAAGATTACCTGCGCAAGCCGGCTCCTCGGCAGTGTCCCTTGCCGGGGAACTCTCCCTTGGCGGCGTAGTCGTGGTCTCCACCGGCGGAGGGCCGCTGGTACTATCCCTCGCCGGAGAACTCGCCCTTGGTGGGGAACTCTCCCTTGCCGGGGAACTTTCCCTTGGCGGCGTAGTCGATGCAGATGGCACGTCGGGGGCGGTCTCCGGACGCCCCTGGTCCGGCTGCTCTGCTCCTACACAAACCAACAATTAAGATATCAGCAAAGATAGAACACCCACGCGCGCCTAACAGCGGAAAGTGAACCATACACTTACGCTGGGGGCTGCGCTGGGGGCTGCTCTGAAGTTCAGTTGCCGGGTCCGGCAAGTTTGTCTCAGGCGCACCCATTGCTGTCACGGTGGGCTCATCCTCGATGACAATCACCGGGACCTTGGCTCTCTTTGCCGCCCTCTGGGCCAGAGTTCTAAAAAGGAACAAGTTCAGAGTCAAGCAAATGAGAGATACAAGACCAAACAGCAAAAATTGAAGAAATACAAGAACGACAAAGTCTTACTCTTCTTCTTCCTCATCGGAGCTGAGCGCGGAGAAGTCGAAGTCCGGCTCACGCCCGGTGCGAGGAGGCGGACGAGTAGGCTCCCTTGGCCGCTTGACGGGGGCGGTGGCGGTGGTCTGAGATGACCCCGCTCCGGCTGCCGCCGTGGCGTGATGAGCGGCAGGAGCAGGAGCGGCGGTCCGGGAAGACCCCGCTCCAGTTGCAGCAGACGCGCGAGGTGCTCCCGCAGCAACCTTGCTTGCCGCGGTGGAGCGTGTCGCGCGGCGCGGCGGCTGTTGACCCGTCTGCCGCTCCGCTACGTCCCTGGCCTTGCGGAGACGCCTTCTTGGTGGAGCTGGAGGCTCTGCTGGTGGCGAGCTGCCTCAAGACGAGGAGGATAAGAAGCCGATCTCCAGCGAGCCGCTCGTATCCTCAGCGGGCTCGCCTGGCTCAGCGACATACGCGACAAGATCTTCCTCGCCGGCGGGCTCTCCCGCGCCGAGAAACTCCTCTCGCTCGGCAAGGCCTGTCGCCTCCGCCGCCTCCGCCTCCTCCACGGTGAATCCGAACTCGCCCGCGGCTGCCGCCGCCTCTTCCAGCCTGGTGGCGATGTATGCCATCTCCTTGTCGGTGGTGTCGCGGGTGAGGCCCTTCTTCTCATCGGAGCAAATCGGCGTTTCTTCTAAGTTGTCAAAGAACTCCTGCACGGCTTCGTCGGCAGGCTCTTGCCAAGTTGGGTCAATCCCATGAGAGTCGCACAGCGGCATCATTGCGCGGATGCGGCTGAGCGCGGAGTTATTGCACAGCGGGACGACCCCCCTCGGACCCCTTAACACTTCGGGATGGTCGGGGTCATACTTGAACAGCTCCTGGAGCATCCCGTTAAGCTCCAGGACAGTGAAGTTGAAGTCGAGGCCCGGGCGCAGCCTCATGATATCTGCTGCGTTCTCGAACTCCCAAGCGGGCCTCTTTCTCTCCTGCAGGGGGGCGATGCAGCGGCGGAGAAAGTCTGCGCCAACTGCGCCTACAGTTAGCCCGGCAAGCCTGAGGCGTCGGATCCGGGCGGTGGCAATCTTTAGCCTACTGTCTTCCGAGGCCAAGTCGCTCCAGTCGTTGCCGCGTACTACTGGGGCTTGGCGCCGGGCGATGAATGGCTGTGGGTTCTCCTCTACAATCCAACACCAATGGGCTCTCCACTCCTCCCATTTGCTGCGGAGCTCTCCCTCTAGATAAGCTTCCTTCTTGTGCATCCTCGAGATCCAGGAGACTCCGCCGGATAAAGGCTCTCCTCTCTCAACTCGGGGCGTAAAGAAGTGGCGGAAGAGGGCTACATTGGGATGGACTTCGACAAAGTTTTCGCAGAGATGTGCGAAAACTGCCATGGTCAGAACGGCGTTGGGGGTGAAGTCAAGGAGGTGGAACCCGTAGGTGTTCATGATGTCGCAGAAGAATTCAGAGAAAGGCGGGCAGAGCCCGCAGTAGAAGAACAAGGGGAAGAACGCATATCCGTTCGGAGCCATTTTGCAAGCAACGGCCGGGAGTACCTTGGTGCGCGGATGCGCCCGCGTCTCCCCCGACCAGAAGAGGTAGTAGTTCTCCCTCAGCTTCCTCGCGGCAAGCTTTGGGGGGAAGACAGCCCACTCCTTTCGCAGCGCCGCAAGCCACAGCGCCTCGGCCGACTTCACGTTCTTCCCCTTCTCGCCTTTCGGAGCCATGGCGGAAGCGGTGAGGGAGGTCGACGGCGCTGGTGGTGCTGGTGGCGATGGGGGGCGGAGCGCTGCTCTCTTTCAAGCTTTGGGAAGAAGGGGAGCAGTGGAGGTTCTCAAGATTGGAGTAGCAACGGGCGGATGGACGGACTGCCCCTGTTTCCCCTGCTTATAAGGAGGGAGGGGGCGGACGTTCCACATTTCCGATTAAAGAAGCCACCCACGATCTCTCCCACGACGCCGCAATTGACGCGTGCCGTTAGGGGAGGGCGCGGTGGATATGGAGAAAGATTCGGCGTGACCCAGGCCGCGCGTGCCCGTGCACTGTTTTGGGCCTGGCCCAACAGCGCTCGGCACCGTGTATGGCCCAAGCCCGGGGGCTCCTGTCGGTATACTAAAGTAGGGCTACCCTAGTATCCCGAACTCGTGCACGGGCAGTTGCAGCGCCCCGCGGCAAGGCTTGCCGGGTGACCGCCGAGGTCCTTCGTGGTTCCTTTGGAGCCATTCAAGAACAAAGTATTCAAGCCAAGGAGACAAGGCCCCGGCAAGAGGAGCTTGCCGGGAAGGCCAACCAAGGCATCTCAAGGAACTTGCCGCGACGCGCCACGTGTCCCGGCAAGGCCCGGTGAGCGGCAAGCTCCCGGATGCGACAAGATAGCGACCGCGGCAAGGCGCTTGCCGCGGCAAGCTACAACTCTGTACCCGCGCTCCAGCGCATCCACCCACGTGTCGCTCTGGGACCCTTCCAAGCGTACGTGGCAGGAGGCTGTGCAGCCAGGGGTACGCGGTGGCATGCGGCGCTGACAAGGTTGCCATCGTGGCGAACGGTGGCACCCCTGACAGCCCCTTTTTGCACTGTTTGGGCGACGTCGATGGGCATTTAATGCCCTTGTCCCCTACCGTCAGGGTTAGGTATAAAACACTGTACCAACTACCACACTTTTTCCATTTTTACCCTCAACTGCGCTGCCACCTGTCGGTGACCCCTTGAGCATATAAAAGGAGGCCCATGCGCAACGTAGAGGGGGATTCGAACACTCTCACGCTCGGTCTCGCTAGCTGCTGAAGAATACTGTAGCTTCCAGCGCTCCCGAGCCAAGAACTCAATAACAAACCACAAAGCAGGAGTAGGGTTTTACGCATCCGTGCGGCCCGAACCAGGGTAAACTGCTCGTGTGCTTCGCCTCGATCTGCTCTTTGTGCGACCTCCGCCCCCGCCGTATCGAAAAGGGGCTCCGTCCCCATAGGTGTTCGTGGGTGGATCAGTTTCCCCGACAGAGTGCTTCTTCTGATCCTAATGATATGCCTTTATCCACGTTGATTGAAAATAATGATGAATCTTTGGATGTGAATTTTGTTGGTAGGAATAATTTTGATAACAATGCTTATAGAGGAAACTTTAATCCTAGGCCTTTTCCTAGTAATTCCTCTAATAATGATGGTAATTCCTACAATAACTCTTATGGAAATTTTGGTAAGATGCCCTCTGAATTGGAAACTAGTGTTAAGGAGTTTATGATTTCTTAAAGAAAATCAATGCTTTGCTTGAAGAAAAAATGCTTAAGATTGATGGGTTGGCTAGAAGCGTGGATAGAATTACTCTTGATGTTGATTCTTTGAAACTTAGATATATTCCTCCTAAGCATGATATCAATGAGTCTCTCAAAGCCATGAGAATTTCCATTGATGAATGCAAAGAAAGAACCGCTAGGATGCGTGCTAAAAAATAGTGCTTTATGAAAGCGTGTTCTTCTAGTATCATGGAAATAAAGATGAAGATCTAAAATTTATTGATGTGTCTCCTATTAGATCCTTGTTTTCTAGTATGAATCTTGATAAATATGGGACTGGAGATGTGTCTACTTTAGTTAAAAGGCGTCCCAATGATTCGGAGTTTTTAGATCTTGATGCTAAAATTGTTAAAAGTGGGATTGAAGAGATTAAAACTTTGCATAGTGATGAACCCACTATTTTGGATTTCAAGGGATTCAATTATGATAATTGCTCTTTGATTGATTGTATTTCCTTGTTGCAATCCGTACTAAATTCTCCGCATGTTTATAGTCAAAATAAGGCTTTTACCAAACACATAGTTGATGCCTTAATGTAAGTTTATGAAGAAAAACTTGAATTAGAAGTTTCTATCCCTAGAAAGCTTTATGATGAGTGGGAACCTACTATTAAAATTAAAATTAAAGATCATGAATGCTTTGCCTTGTGTGATTTGGGTGCAAGTGTTTCTACTATCCCAAAAACTTTGTGTGATTTGTTAGGTTTCCATGAGCTTGATAATTGTTCTTTAAATTTGCATCTTGCGGATTCTACCATTAAGAAACCTATGGGAAGGATTAATGATGTTATTATTGTTGCCAATAGGAATTATGTGCCCGTAGATTTCATTATTCTTGATATAGATTGCAATCCTTCATGTCCTATTATTCTTGGTAGACATTTCCTTAGAACGATTGGTGCAATTATTGACATGAAGGAAGGAAATATTAGATTCCAATTTCCGTTAAGGAAAGGCGTGGAACACTTTCCTAGAAAGAAAATCAAATTACCTTATGAATCTATTATGAGAGCCACTTATGGATTGCCTTCCAAAGATGGCAATACCTAGATCTATCCTTGTATCGTGCCTAGCTAGGGGCGTTAAACGATAGAGCTTGTTGGGAGGCAAAACAATTTTATTTTCTTTGTTTTTGCTTCTGTTTAGGAATAAATATTGCATCTAGCTTCTATTTAGATGTGGTTTTGTGTTTTAATTAGTGTTTGTGCCAAGTAGAACCTTTGGGAAGACTTGTGTGAAGTTTATATGATCTTGCTGTAAAAAACAGAAACTTTAGCGCTCACGAGATTAGTCACTAGATTTTACTGGAGAGTGCTATTTAGCTTATTCTTTTTGCAGATGATTAGTACAAAAATTCCTCATGTTTACCAATTTATTTCAATTTTTTTGGAGTTACAGAAGTATTCGAAAGTTACAGATTACTACAAACTGTTCTGTTTTTCACAGATTCTGTTTTTCGTGTGTTGTTTGCTGATTTTGATGAATCTATGAGTAGTATTGGAGGATATGAATCATAGATAAGTTGGAATATAGTAGGTTTAACACCAATATAAACAAAGAATGATTTCATTACAGTACGTTTGAGTGGTGGTTTGTTTTCTTATACTAACGGAGCTCACGAGATTTTTGGCTAAGTTTCGTGTTGTGAAGTTTTCAAGTTTTAAGTATGGCTTTGATGAACTATGGAACAAAGAATGGCAATAGCCTAAGCTTGCGATGCCCAAGGCACCCCAAGGTAAATTTCAAGGACAACCAAAAGCCTAATCTTGGGGATGCCCCGGGAAGGCATCCCCTCTTTCATCTTTATCTATCGGTAACTATACTCGGGACTATATTTTTATTCACCACATGATATGTGTTTTGCTTTGAGTGTCATGTATGATTTGAGTCTTTGCTTGTTAGTTTGCCACAATCTTACTTGCTGGACACACCTTTTGAGAGAGATAAATATGGTCTAGAATTTGTTAGAATACTCTATGTGCTTCACTTATATCCTTTGAGCTAAATAGTTTTGCTCTAGTGCTTCACTTATATCTTTTAGAGCACGGTGGTGATTTTATTTTGTAGAAATTTTTGATCTCTCATGCTTCACTTATATCCTTTTGAGAGTCTTTTATAACATCATGGTAATGTGCTTTGGATATAAAACTAGTCCTAACATGATAGGCATCCAAGATTGATATAGTAAAAACTTTCACATAAAGTGCATTGAATATGATGAGAAGTTTGATACTTGATGATTGTTTTGAGATATGAGGATGGTGATATTAGAGTCATGCTAGTGGAGTAATTATGAATTTGAGAAATACTTGTGTTAAAGTTTGTGATTCCCATAGCATGCACGTATGGTGAACCGCTATGTGACGAAGTTAGAGCATGAGGTATTTATTGAGTGTCATCCTTTGTGTGGAGATCAGGGGCGCACGATGGTTAACTCCTACCAACCTCCCCCCTAGGAGCATGCGTTGATTGCTTTGTTTTGATGACTCGTAAATTTTTTCAATAAGTAATGAGTTCTTGATGACTAATGTTGAGTCCATGGATTATACGCACTCTCACCCTTCCACCATTGCTAGCCTCTCTTGTACCGCGCAACTTTCGTTGGTACCTTACACCCACCATATACCTCCCTCGAAACAGTCACCATATCTACCTATCATGGCATTTCCATAGCCATTCCGAGATATATTGCCATGCAACTTTCCACCGTTCCATTCATATGACATGCTTCATATTGTCATATTGCCATGCATGATCATGTAGTTGACATCGTATTCGTGGCAAAGCCACCATCACAATTAATTTATACATGTCACTCTTGATTCATTTCACATCCCGGTACACCGCCAGAGGCATTCTTATAGAGTCATATTTTGTTCTAGCTTCGAGTTGTAATCTTCAAGTTGTAAATCAATAAAAGTGTGATGATCTTCATTATTAGAGCATTATCCCATGTGAGGAAAGTCCAAATAAAAAAAGAGATGGCCCAAAAAAATATAGAGAGGGGCTAAATAAAAAAGGAGAAAGCCCCTCCAAAAAAATGAGAGAAAAGAGAGAAGGGATAATGCTACTATCCTTTCCCACATATGTGCTTCAAAGTAGCACCATGATCTTCATGATATAGAGTTTCTTGTTTTGTCACTTTCATATACTAGTGGGAATTTTCATTATAGAACTTGGCTTGTATATTCCAACTATGGGCTTCCTCAAATGCCCTAGGTCTTCATGAGCAAGCAAGTTGGATGCACACCCACTTAGTTTCTTTTCATGAGCTTTCATACACTTATAGCTCTAGTGCATTTGTTGCATGGCAATCCCTACTCACTCACATTGATATCTATTGATGGGCATCTCCATAGCCCATTGATACGCCTAGTTGATGTGAGACTATCTTCCTCCTTTTTGTCTTCTCCACAACCACCACTCTATTCCACCTATAGTGCTATATCCATGGCTCACGCTCATATATTGCGTGAAAGTTGAAAGGTTTGAAAAAATTGAGTATGAAAACAATTGCTTGGCTGAAACCGAGGTTGTGCATGATATGAATATTTAGTGCGATGAAGAGGGAGCATAGCTAGACTATATGATATTGTAGGGATAACTTTCTTTGGCCATGTTATTTTGAGAAGACGTGATTTCTTTGTTAGTATGCTTGAAGTATTATTATTTCATATATCAATATAGACTTTTGTCTTGAATATTTCGGATCTGAACATTCATACCACAATAAAAAAATTACATTGGAAATTATGTTGGTTAGCATTCCACATCAAAAATTATGTTTTTATCATTTACCTACTCGAGGACGAGCAGGAATTAAGCTTGGGGATGCTTGATACGTCTCCAACGTATCTATAATTTTTTATTGTTCCATGCTATTATATATTATGTTTGGGATGTTTAATGGGCTTTATTATATACTTTTATATTATTTTTGGGACTAACCTATTTACCCAAAGGCCCTGTGCAGATTGGTGTTTTTTTGCCTATTTCAGGGTTTCGTAGAAAAGCAATATCAAACGGAGTCCAAATGGAATGAAACCTTCGCGGGAGTTATTTTTGGAACGATATAAGCACAGAAGACTTGGAGTACACGTGAGGGAACGAAGGAGGCAGCCACGAGGGTCCAGGGCGCGCCCCCTCCTACAGGGCGCGCCCCCACCCTCGTGGGCCCCCTCTGGCTCCCCCGATGCCCTCCTTCCACTTATATATACCCATGTACCCAAAAAACATCGAGGCAACAGAGAAAACCCTAATTCCACCGCCGCAACCTACTGTTCCCGTGAGATCCCATCTTGGGGCCTGTTCTGGAGCTCCACCGGAGGGGGGATCTTCCACGGAGTGCTTCTACATCAACCCCATTGCCTCACCATGAGTTGTGAGTAGTTTACCACAGACCTTCGGGTCCATAGTTATTAGCTAGATGGCTTCTTCTCTCTTTTTCGATCTCAATACCAAGTTCTCCTCGGTCTTCGAGGAAATCTATTCGATGTAATCTTTTTGCTGTGTGTTTGTCGAGATCCGATGAATTGTGGGTTTATGATCAAGATTATCTACGAGAAATATTTGGTTCTTTTCTGAATTCTTTTATGTATGATTATAATATCCTTGCAAGTCTTTTCGAATTATCGGTTTGATTTGGCCTACTAGATCTATAGTTCTTCCAATGGGAGAAGTGCTTGGCTTTGGGTTCAATCTGGCGGTGTCCTTTCCAAGTGACAACAGGGGCAGCAAGGCACGTATTGTATTGTTGCCATCGAGGATAAAAAGACGGGGTTTATATCTTATTGCTTGAGTTTATCCCTCTACATCATGTCATCTTGCTTAATGCATTACTATGTTCTTATGAACTTAATACTCTAGATGCATGGTGGATAGCGGTCGATGTGTGGAGTAATAGTAGTAGATGCAGAATCGTTTCGGTCTACTTGTCACGGAAGTGATGCCTATATATAATGATCATGCCTAGATATTCTCATAACTATGCGCTTTTCTATCAATTGCTCGACAGTAATTTGTTCACCCACCGTAGAATTAGGCTATCATGAGAGAAGCCACTAGTGAAACCTATGGCCCCCAGGTCTATTCTCAGCATATTAATCTACAATCTACTTTACTTTGCTTTATTTACTTTCTATTCTTATATCCAAAAATACCAAAAATATCAAACTATCATATCTATCAGATCTCACTTTCGTAAGTGACCGTAAAGGGATTGACAACCCCTTATCGCGTTGGCTGCGAAGTTCTTATTTGGTTGTGCAGATGCGAGGGACTCGCGCGCGGTCTCCTGCTGGATTGATACCTCGGTTCTCAGAAACTGAGGGAAATACTTACGCTACTATGATGCATCACCCTTTCCTCTTCGAGGGAATACAACGCAAGCTCGAGAAGTAGTAAGAAGAATTTCTAGCGCCATTGCCGGGGAGGCTTACACAAAAGTCATATACCAAGTACCTATCAAAAACCCTTATCCTTCACATTACCTTTATTTGCCTCTCGTTTTCCTCTCCCCCACTTCACCCTTGCCGTTTTATTTGCCCTTCTTTTTGCCGTGTGTTTACCGTTCACTTGCTTCTTGTTTGCTTGTGTGTTGGATTGCTTGCTTGTCACTATGGCTCAGAACAATACCAAATTGTGTCACTTTTCCAATACCAACAATCGTGATTTTATTAGCACTCCGATTTCTCCTATTACCGATGCTGAATCTTGTGAGATCAATGCTGCTCTGTTGAATCTTGCCATGAAAGATCAATTTCCGGCCTTCCTAGTGAAGATGTCGCTACCCATCTGAATAACTTTGTTGATTTGTGTGATATGCAAAAGAAGAGGGATACAGATAATGATATTGTTAAATTGAAGTTATTTCCGTTTTCACTTAGAGATCGTGCTAAAACTTGGTTTTCCTCTTTGCCTAGAAAACCGGATTTTTACCCGGCGGTCGATTTGAGTCATTTCTTCCTCTTGTAGCTCCCTAGGACCATCAGTTGCAACAACGGGGTGGCTGAAGATGTGTCTGCTTGTTGTCACCATCAATCTCCATGCGTCAAGCTAGTTTCATTTGAATCTGTGGACAGTGGGAGGAAGTTTTTGGCATGTGCAGAGAAGGTTAGACCCTCTTTTGTTGTTACAAATCATTTGTTAGATGTGATTCAAACAGTGTCACGGTCCAAACCCATTCATACCACACCTTCAACCAAACGCATCCTAAGATAGTGTCACAATTTGTACCTAGTATCTAAAATTGTTGCCATCTCATCAGCGGTGCCATTGGAAAAAAATTGGCACCACTTCAGCAGTTTGTGCAGAAAACTTTGGTCCACACATCCGAGCAGCCAAGCAGTAAAATACTAAATCTTTATGGCACGAAGGAACTGGCAATCGGAGCAACTAGGTGATCCGGAGTCCGAGTCCCTGATTTTTTTCTGCTGCATCGGCTCGCCAGTGTAGGGCACCGCTGCGAGATGTAGCAACATTTGTCTTTACACTAGTTTTTCCATACATAGTGGACAACCTTAGTGCTATTAGTTCTATGTTACTAAATTTGTGCATGTACACACCTGTTAGTATCAATTTGTTGACATCCAAAAAAATGTCGCTATGTTGTTGCAGTTATATTTACATGCCTCATAAAATGTTCAATTTGTTATTTATAGTACATGAGTAAGAGCTTGTAGCATTGTTCTAGTTAATTATAGCTTCTGATGTTTCAGAATTTGGTTGTTGTCTCAGTAGCAATTAATTCATTTGCACATTGATCTTTTTGAGAAGATATGTCATAATTAACTTGTTTCTTCAGTTTTCCAAAATAAGCATTGGTGATTTTATATGTTGTTATAAACCCATTTCCCGTACAATTGTTATTGTTCTAGTTTTAAATATTATAGGATGAACATAAGTGTTCTTACTTGGAGTGGGTTGATCAAGAGTAGCCACGGTCTTGGAAGATGTGCCTAGCAATGCTCTGGAGCATGTATGAGGAAGAGAACAATGGTAGTCTTCGAGAAAGTGTTGTCAACGCTGAAGAATATTTGAAGATGCGCGGTAAAAAGAGGAAGGTGGAGAATGAGCTCAGATTTTTTAAATCAGACTTTGCTAACACGGTGTTGGCGAAGGAGGAGGCACTTTCCCAGTTGGCCAGTGCAAAACAGGTTCTTACTGAACTGAAAGCAGAGGTGGATAAGACGAGCCTAGATGATCTCGATTAGGGAAATGAATATATTGTTCCAATATTGTTATTATGAAGTTGAACTAGCTATATGTTCTACTATGTTGTTTTCAGGTAGCTATCGTACTATGATGTTAAAATATATTTGTGTGCCTGCTATGAAATTGTCAAATAGTTGTTCGATATGAAATGTGAATTTGCGTAATACTGGAATCATTAATTGCAAAGTGATAAACCTGCTAAATGTGTCATGGAACTTTGCAAACGGTTATAGTACTAAAAGCGCTTGTGATGGATATCCCAATAACACACAGTTTTCTTCATCAAATCATGTGTGTTGTAGTTGATAAAAGCAAATGGTTAACCAAGGCAGAGCATGTGTGATAGTTACACCTATCACACACGAGCCTATAAATAAACATGTGTCGGATGTACATACAAATGTAAATGTTTCCCCTGGATTGACTGTGTGGGATGTACATACGAACGGAAAGGTTTTCCCTGGATTCACTGTGTGGGATGTACATTCGAATGGAAACGTTTTCTCTGGATTGACTCTTTGGGATGTACATACGAACGGAAAAGTTTTCCCTGCATTGACTATGTGGGATGTACATAAGAATGGAAATGTATTCCTTGGATTGACTGTGTGTGATATACATACGAACGGAAATGTTTTTCTGGGATTCACTGTCTGGGATGTACATATGAACATAAATGATTGGGTTTCGATGCCTCAGCCGATCGTGCACGATCTCATTTCCCCCCAGCCTGTGTGCCAGGAGGGCCTATCCCCGACGGTTTCTGGGTCGTGTGGGGAGGACCCACCTATCGCCCACACTCACTTGGCGACGGTTCCAAATGCCATGGAGGAAAGGGGTTAAAAACAGTGTGTATACCATCGACGTGTACCAGTGTCACATAACTCATATAACACTATATCATCAATGAACATTAAGTGTGCGGACCCTACGGGCTAGAGAACTATGTAGACATGACCGAGACACTTCTCCGGTCAATAACCAATAGCGGAACCTGGAGGCCCATATTGATTCCTACATATTCTATGAAGATCTTTATCGGTTGAACTGTTATGACAACATACATAATTATCTTTGTCTATCGGTATGTTACATGCCCGAGATTTGATCGTCGGTATCACCATACCTAGTTCAATCTCGTTAATGACAAGTCTCTTTATTCATTTTGTAATACATCATCTCATAACTAACACCTTAGTCATTTTGCTTTCAAGCTTCTTGTGATGTGTATTACCAGGAGGGCCCAAAGATACCTCTCCGATACACAGAGTGACAAATCCTAATCTCGATCAATGCCAACTCAACAGACACCTTCGGAGATACCTGTAGAGCATATTTATTGATCACCCAGGTACATTGTGACGTTTGATAGCACAGAAGGTATTCCTCCCGTATCCGGGAGTTGCATGATCTCATAGTCAAAGAAATAGGTATTTGACATTAAGGAAGCAATAGCAATAAACTGAATGATCGTATTCTAAGCTAACGGATGGGTCTTGTCCATCACATAATTCTCCTAACAATGTGATCCCATTAACAAGTGACAACACATGTCTATGGTTAGGAAACCTTAACCATCTTTGATCAACGAGCTATTCTAGTAGAGGCTTACTAGGGACATGGTATTTGTTTATGTATTCACAAATGTATTTAAGTTTCTGGACAATACAATTCTAGCATGACTGATAAACCTTTATCATGAATATGAAAATATAAAATAATAAAAACTTTATTATTGCCTCTAGGTCATATTTCCATCAGTCTCCAACTTGCACTAGAGTCAATAATCTGGATTACATTGTAATGAATCTAACACCCATGGAGTCTTGGTGCTGATCATGTTTTTCCCGCGGAAGAGGCTTAGCTAATGGGTCTGCCACATTCAGATTCGTACATATTTTGCAAACTTCTTTGTCTCTATCCTTGACCTTTTCACGAATGGAGTTGAAGCGTCTCTAGATGTGTTTTGTTCTCTCGTGAAACCTGGATTCGTTCGCCAAGGCAATTGCTCCAGTGTTGTCACAAAAGATTGTCATTGGACCCGATGCACTAGGTATTATACCTAGATCGGTTATGAACTCCTTCATCCAGACTCCTTCATGTTTAATTTGTTATTTATAGTACATGAGTAAGAGCTTGTAGCGTTGTTGTAGTTAATTATAGCTTCTGATGTTCCAGAATTTGGTTGTTGTCTCTGTAGCAATTAATTCATTTGCACATTGATCTTTTTTAGAAAATATGTCATAATTAACATGTTTCTTCAGTTTTTAAAAATAAGCATTGGTGATTTTCTATGTTGCTATAAACCCATTTCCCCTACAATTGTTACTGTTCTAGTTTTAAATATTATAGGATGAACGGAAGTGTTTTTACTTGGAGTGGGTTGATCAAGAGTGGCCATAGACTTTGAAGATGTGCCTAGCGAAGCTCTGGAGCATGTATGTAACGCCCCGGACACACCTGCGGTGATCGTTACTCCTGGCGGGTTCTAGACTGGCC
Source organism: Secale cereale (assembly GCA_902687465.1). NCBI lineage: Eukaryota > Viridiplantae > Streptophyta > Magnoliopsida > Poales > Poaceae > Secale > Secale cereale. The sequence goes on from LR738714.1 coordinate 203,099,645, forward strand.
TCACAGATCAATACTTGTCTTTTCTGCGCACTTTGTCCTCACTCGTGCGCACCCGAGAGCAACTTGCTGGTCGGTCACCCATCCTGAAACTACTCCAACCTGAGCACGCTTAACTTTGGAGTTCTTTCCGAATGGGCTCCCGGAAAAGAAGGAATTCCTTATTGATATGAGTAGTCTATCATCCCTAATAATCCACGCTATCACATACACCCCCACTCAGAGGAATTGACGTCCTCATCGAGCCACAAGAACATTCCCTCTTGGCACAAACGTCTGTGCATCTAGTCTGATACATGTGCCATGTCGTGTGCCACGACGGGTCACAAACTTCATGAATAATATGACCGAGCACCTGTCCGCCAACATCCGTGTAACCGCGAGGGTCGGCTCTGATACCAACTTGTAACGCCCCGAACACACCTGCAGGTGGTCGTTACTCCTGGCGGGATCTAGACTGGCCTCACAGATCAATACTTGTCTTTTCTGCGCACTTTGTCCTCACTCGTGTGCACCCGAGAGCAACTTCTTGGTTGGTCACCCATCCTGAAACTACTCCAAGCTGAGCACGCTTAACTTTCGAATGGGCTCTCAGAAAAGAAGGAATTCCTTATTGATATGAGTAGTCTATCATCCCTAATAAGTCAGGCTATCACATACACCCTCACTCAGAGGAACCGATGTCCTCGTCGGGCTACATGAGCGTTCCCTCTTGGCACATACGTCTGTGCATCCAGTCCGACACATGTGTCATGTCGTGTGCCACGACGGGTCACAAACGTCATGAACAACATGATCGCGCTTCCTCATTGAACTCCCACTTGAGTTCCTGGTCATCAACTGAATCGTACTCGGTTGTACCTACACCTATGTTTGTAGTAAACTATGAGTCACGAGGACCCAGCAAACCCATTCCCGGGTATCAAAACTATCAAAGCCTTTGGGTAAGGAGAAAGTGTATAGGTGGGCTGCTGCAAGCGCTAAGCGTAGATGAGGTGGCTAGCTTACGTATCATCAGAGCGAGAAGAGAAGTGAAAGCCATCGGTCGTGAACTAAAACATGATCACTAGATGATCCTGTCTACCTATGAGTCATCCATAACCCAGTCGTGTTCTCTTCCCGAACTCCCTCGAAAAGAGACCATCACGAGTACTCACGCGATAGTGTATTATGTTTGAGGTTTTGTGTCAAGTTATCTACAATCGGATATTAACAAATTCCAATCCGCTACATAACCACGGGCACGGTTTTTGAAAGATCATAACCCTGCAGGGGTGTCCCAACTTAGCCCATAACAAGCTCTCACGATCAGCAGAGGTAATAACCCCTTATCTTAAGGAAGGCCCGAGCGTCCTCGGAATCCCGGTGCTCAAGTTCTTCGAGGAAAGGAAAACTAGCCCAAGGAGATCTCCCGGTGAGTCGATACCCATGTCCAGAGCCGCACTCTCTCCATCTACGGACTCATCCGTCTATGAATAGTGGACGATAGCTAGAATACCTCGAGTTGCCCCGAGGCGGCACCGTCGACTACTAGGTAGGTGGACCAACACACAAGTCGAGCACTGGCCCCAGGGGGTTGAATTAATAATCCTCGGGTTTATAACTCCCTCGGCAAGTTTTAGTTGTTAGGAAAATGGTAAAACCAAAGTTGGCTCTCCTTGGGAAAGATTTACTTTAAGCGAAGAAGCAAGGGGGGCCATAACACCCCAACCGCGTTGGGAACGCAAAAATCAAGGAACATAACACCGGTTTATCAGTTCGTAAGGTGGCATGAGTGAAACAAAACACCGAGCAAAAGGCCAACCCTTCCACCCACTGCTAAACATATAGGTGCATTAATGTAATTAATAGATATTGTGTTATGCCCAAAACCCAATCCACATAGAGCAAACTTCATCTTCACCTGCAACTAACAACGTTATAAGAGGGGGGTTTGAGCAAAAGCGTAACTTAGCCAAACAACGGTTTGCTAGGTGGGTGGTTAGAGGTTTCATGGCAAAGTGGGGCTGACATGCAAAGGATAGGTGTCGCGATAAGAAATAGGGCGAGGTATCTAGCATAGCAACAATAGAGGTGATATCAAGGAATGGTCATCTTGCGTGGTAAGTCATCGGTGTACTCGGGACATTGCTCTTCGTAATCGAACTCAGCGGCTGTCTCAACCTCGAACTCGAACTCGTCTCCCGGCGCTACCCAAACATAAACAAGAATCCACATAAACACACTGGACAAGAAAAGAACACATGCTATGCATGAGAGATGCAAGTATGATGCTACGGAGCTACCGGTATGAACGGAGATGAAGCCGAGAAAGACATATGAAGACATGATGGATGTGGGCAAGATCTTGGCAAACCAAGAATTCCACTGGATAGATGGAAAGATTTCGGTCAAAATCGATATAAATATCATTGGAATCGGATGCACGGATTGCAAATGGCAGGCACAACAAGATGAAATGCAAAACTGAAGTTAACAGCAACATAGCAACTTTGAAGCAAGGTTTAATTATGCTACAGCACCCAAACATGATGAAAACAGGCATGGATGTTAAATAGACATGATTCTCAACAAGCATGAACTTAGAGCACACCCAAAAACTTGCTGGAACACGATTAAACAAGCATGGCAAGATTCAATAAGTTAAGAGATTTTCAGACATAGTGAAATTTTACTGGGCATGCAACCAGGAACATTTTGTAGCTACCTTTGGAGGCACGTAACAGCAAGCAAAACAACTATAACAAGCATGAAAATTACATGGGCATGAAGAAGACATAATATACTTCTAATTCATCCAAAGAAACAATTCATTCCCTGCAAGGGTTGCTTAACACGAGCTTTGCCAAATTGAATGTTCTGTTAACAGGCTGACAATTCAGATTTCAAGCATTTTGAGAGCAAGATAACAACAAGCTACAGCAGGGCATATATGCAAACAAAGGCATAGATTGATAGAAAATAACCTGGACATCAATACATGCTAACTAGTTATTCCAAAACATGCATGGAAAAGATTGTGGCATCAAATTTACGTGGCAACATGTTATAACAAATTTCAGACTTAGCAGTATTTCACTAAGTGTAAAACAGCAACATTGACATGGCATGTTTACAAGCTTGTTGTACTCACCACAGAGCATATCATGGAAAACCAAATGCACCACTTCAAATATAACATGATTATGCTCCTAAAACATGTTGACATCTGGCACAAAAGAAAATCACACAAAATTCTACGAAAAAGACATCATCAAGTTATAACAATTTAGCCAACTTAACAGCAACAAGCACTTTTGCAACAGGTTTAAACATGACATAATGCAACTTATCATGTATGCAAATGCACCCATAATGAAGAGCATCACAAGACGAACATTTTGACATATCATACACTCCATTTGGACCAACATCCACAAAGTTACGACATCACGAACATGCACACATATTGTTAACAGACAACTAGTGCTGAAAGAGTAACATCACATAGCAGTTTGGAAATGAAGATTAAGACATCTAGATGAACCCTAACATGCACAAAACTGATGCCAACACGTAGAGCACTTCGATACTTACATCTCCATATATCATATGCGCAAATCGGAGCTACGGACACGGAGATACGACATCATGAAGGAGGCAACAAAATATAAGGATTTCAAGACTTACTGGAAATTTTACCCTCGTGAAAAGTGGACGGGACGGTGCGGGAAGAGGAGATCCGGGCGTGGATGCGCGTTTGGTTGGAGGGGTTGGTGGATCTGATCCTAGATCAGATCCCGATCGGGATCTCCCGGAGAAGCCGGCTGGCAATGGTGGGCTCGCTGAAGAAGACGAGGGACGGCGGCCGGCGCGAGGTGCGGTGGCGGCAAGTGGAACCGGTGACGGCGAGGGCGGTTGCTGGCGGCGGTGACGAGGTGAGGCTGTCGTCCCTCGTCTTCTCTAGCGAGCCCACCGTTGCTGGCCACTTCTCTGGGAGATCCGGATCGGGATCTGATCTGGGATCAAATCCACCGATCCCTCCAACCAAACGTCCCGCTCCGCCCGGATCCCTCTGTCCCGGATCCCTTCGTCCCATTGACTTTTCGCTAGGGTAAAATTTCCACTATGTCCCAAAATCAATATACTTTGTTGCCTCCTTCATCATGTCGTATCTCCATGCCCGTAGCTCTGAATCGCGCATATGATATATCAAAATGTTTGTCTCAATGTGCTCTACGTGTTTGCATCAGTTTTGTACATTTTAGGGTTCATCTAGATGTCTTAATCGTTGTTGCAAAACTGCTATGTGATGTTACTGTTTCAGCACTAGTTGTCTGTTAACAATATGTGTGCATGATTGTGAGGTCGTAACTTTGTGCATGTTGGTCCAAATGGAGTATATGATATGTCAAACATGTTCGTCTTTTGATGCTCTTCATGATGGATGCATTTGCATACATGTTAGGGTGCATTATGCCATGTTTAACCCTGTTGCAAAAGTGCTTGTGGCTGTTAAGTTGTTGAAATTATTATAACTTGATGATTTGTCTTTTTGTAGCATTTTGTGTGAGTTTCTTTTGAGCCACATGTCAGCATGTTTTAGGAGAATAATCACGTTATCTTCGAAGTGGTGTATTTGGTTTTCCATGTTATGCTCTGTGGTGACTTGAACAAGCTTGTAAACATGTCATGTCAATGTTGATGTTTTACACTTAGTAAACAACTACTAAGTCTGGAATCTGTTATGACATGTTGCCATGTAAACATGATGCCACAATCTTTTCCATGCATGTTTTAGAATAACTAGTGAGCATGTCTTGATGTCCAAGTTATTGTCTATCAATCCATGCCTTTGTTTGCATATATGCCCTACTGTAGCTTGTTGTTATCTTGTTCTCAAAATGCTTGAAATCTAAACTGTCAGCCTGTTAACAGAACATTCAATTTGGCAATGCTCGTGTTAAGCAAGCCTTGCATGGAATGAATTGTTTCTTTGGATGAATTGGAAGTATATTATGTCTTCTTCATGCCCATGTAATTTTCATGCTTGTAATAGTTATTTTGCTTGCTGTTATGTGCCTCCAAAGGTAGATACAAAATGTTCCTAGTTGCATGCCTAGTAAAATTTCACTAAGTCTGAAAATCTATTAACTTATTGAATGTTGCCACGCTTGTTTAATCATGTTCCAGGAAATTTTGGGGTGTGCTCTGAGTTCATTCTTGTTGATAATCATGTATATTTCACATCCATGCCTTTTGTCATCATGTTTGGGTGTTGTAGCATAATTAAACCTTGCTCCAAAGTTGCTATGTTGCTATTACCTTTAGTTTTGCAGTGCATCTTGTTGTGCTTGCCATTTGCAATCCGTGCATCCGATTCCAATGATCTTTATATCGATTTCGACCGAAATTTTTCAATCTATCCAGTGGCATGCTTGGTTTGCGAAGATCTTGCCCACACCCATCATGTCTTCATATGTATTTCCCAGCTTCATCTTCGTTCATACCGGTAGCTCCGTAGCATCATACTTGCATCTCTCATGCATAACATGTCTCCATTTCTTGTCCAGTGTGTTTATGTGGATGCGTTTTTATGTTTGGGTAGCACTGGCAGACGAGTTCGACTTCGAGGTCGAGACAGCCGCTGAGTTCGATTACGAAGAGCAAGGTCCGGAGTACACAGACGACTTACCACGCACGATGACCATTCCTTGATATCACCTCTATTGTTTCTATGCTAGATGCCTCGCCCTATTTCTTATCGCGATACCTATCCTTTACATGTCAGCCCCACTTTGCCATGAAACCTCTAACCACCCACCTAGCAAACCGTTGTTTGGCTAAGTTACGCTTTTGCTCAAACCCCCCTCTTATAGCGTTGTTAGTTGCAGGTGAATATGAAGTTTGCTCGACGAGGATTGGGTTTCGGGCATAACACAATATGTATTAATTACATTAATGCACCTATATGCTTGGCAATGGCTGGAAGGCTTGGCCTCTTGATCGGTGTTTTGTTTCACTCATGCCACCTTAGGAACCGATAAACCAGTGTTATGTTCCTTGATTTTTGCGTTCCTAACGTGGTTGGGGTGTTATGGGCCCCCCTTGCTTCTTCGCTTAAAGCAAAGCTTTCCCAAGGAGATCCAACTTTGGTATTACCATTTGCCTAACAACTAAAACTTGCTGAGGAAGTTATAAACCCGAGGATTATTAATTCACCCCCCCCCCCCCGCGGGCCAGTGCTCGACTTGAGTGTTGGTCCACCTACCTAGCAGTCGGCGGTGCCGCCTCGGGGCAACTCGAGTTATTCTGGCTATCGTCCACTATGCATAGACGGATGAGTCCACAGATAGTGAGCGCGCGGCTCTGGACACGGGTATCGACCCACCGGGAGATCTCCTTGGGCTAGTTTTCCTTTCCTCGAAGAACTTGAGCACCGGGATTCGGAGGATGCTCGGGCCTTCCCTAAGATAAGGGGTTATTACCTCTGCTGATCGTGAGAGCTTGTTATGGGCTAAGTTGGGACACCCCTGCAGGGTTATGATCTTTCGAAAGCCTTGCCCGCGGTTATGTGGCGGATTGGAATTTGTTAATATCCGGTTGTAGATAACTTGACACAAAACCTCGAACATAATACACTACCGTGTGAGTAGTCGTGATGGTCTCTTTTCGAGGGCGTTTGGGAAGAGAACACGACTGGGTTATGGATGACTCGTAGGTAGACATCTAGTGATCATGTTTTAGTTCATGACCGATGTCTTTCATTTCTCTTATCGCTTCGATGATACATAAGCTAGCCACCTCATCTACACTTAGTGCTTGCAGCAGCCCACTAATACACTTTCTCCTTACCCAAAGGCTTTGATAGTTTTGATACCCGGGAATGGGATTGCTGAGTCCTCGTGTCTCACAGTTTTCTACAAACACAGATGCAGGTACAATCAAGTACGATTCAGTTGATGACCAGGAACTCAAGTGGGAGTTCGATGAGGAACGTGGACGTATGTACGTGACGTATCCCGACGATCAGTAGTGGTTCCTACTATGGCCGATCGGGCATAGTGGGTTATTATCTTCTTTTCATTTGGATTTATCTGTAGTCGGACCATGATTGTACTTGGATGAATGTATGACTTATTTATGCATTCTGTGAAGTGGCGATTGTAAGCCAACTATGTATTTATTTTATTCCCCTTTGTTCTTGTACATGGGAATGTGTGAAGATAACATTCTTGCGATCATACCAAAATGCGATTATGCCTCTAAGTCGTGCCTCGACGCGTGGGAGATATAGTCGCATCTTGGATGTTACAATGTATGAGGAAGAGAGCAGACGTAGGCTTAGAGAAACTGTTGTCAATGCTGAAGAATATTTGAAGATGCGGGATAAAAAGTGGAAGGTGGAGAATGAGCTCAGATTTTTTAAATCAGACTTCGCTAAGATGGTGCTGGCGAAGGAGCAGGCACTTTCCCAGTTGGCCCGTGCAAAATAGGTTCTTACTGAACTGAAAGCATAGGTGGATAAGACGAGCCTGGATGATCTTGATTAGGGAAATGAATATATTGTTCTAATATTGTTCTTATGAAGTTGAACTAGCTATATGTTGTACTGTGATGTTTTCATGTAGCTATCGTATTGTGATGTTATAATATATTTATGTGCCTGATATGAAATTGGCAATTAGCTGTATGATATGAAATGTGAATTTGCGTAATACTGGAATTATTAATTATAAACTAATAAACCTGCTAAATGTGTCATGGATCTTTGCAAACGGTTCTAGGAGTAAAAGTGCTTTTGATGGATAGCCCAATGCCACACAATTTTCTTCATCAAATCGTGTGTGATGTAGTTGATAAAAGCAAAGAGTTAACCAAGGCAGAGCGTGTGTGATACTTACACCTTTCTCACACGAGCCTACACATAAAACTGTGTGGGATGTACATACGAACGGAAATGTTTTCCCTGGATTGACTATGTGGGTTGTACATAAGAACGGAAACGTATTCCTTGGATTGACTGTGTGCGATATACATACGAACGGAAACGTTTTCCCTAGATTGACTGTGTGGGATGTACATAAGAATGGAAACGTATTCCTTGGATTCACTGTGTGTGATATACATACCTACGGAAATGTTTTTGTGGGATTCACCGTGTGGGATGTACATACCTACGGAAATGATTGGGTTTCGATGCCTTACCCGATCGCAGACGAGCTCATTTGGTGTCCCAGGAGGGCCTATCCCCAATGATTTCTGGGTCGTGTGGGAAGGACCCCCCTACCGCCCACACTCACTAGGCGACGGTTCCAAATGTTGTCGTGGAAAGGGGTTTAAAACCGTTTGTATAGCACCGACGCGTACCAATGGCATGCCATAATTCAGATACATGTTGTTTCTGTAAACATCAAGGCATGATATAATTCAAATATATGATTTATATAATAAGCAAGTGAGCAGAGGGCAATCACATATATGATGTGTAAACTAAGCAAATGGCACTCAATATTGTGTATATGATGTAAAAACTAAGCATTGCAAGACAACATATGCATGATATGAGTAATATAACCCTGGCAAGTTTGAGCATACACCTCAGGGGCGAATATGACTGGTCATCTGTCTCTGAATCCTCCCCTGATGAGCTATCTGTAACTAAGAAGATATCTGCTTCGGTAGGTAGCATTGTCTGCTCTGAAGAACTTGTTTTCACTCTAGATTTCTCTATCACCAATTCAAATGGCTGATGCACAGGAAGATTAGTTGAACATAAAAAAATTATCGACAAATGGAATACGTAATACGAAAAAAGGATGGCATGATATAATTCACATATATGATGCTTGGGTAAAGAGCATGGCATTGCATAATTCACATATATAATGCCTTGCAACAAGATATCATTGCATAATTCACATATATAATGTCCTGCAATAAGAGCGCATTGCATAATTCACATATATGGTAATTACACACTAAACAGGCGCCATTCACACAAAGCATATATAAACTAAGGAAATGACATAGCAATGCAAGACACCATATGCACAATATGAGCAATATAACCTCGGGGGAGAAATAGGACCGGGCATCTATCTCTGAATCCTCCTCTGAGGAGCTATCCGTAACGAGCAAGACATGCGCTTCATTAGATAGCATTGTATGCTCTGAAGACCTTGTTTTCACTCCATATTGTCCCTTACTGTGTGGAATGGCTGATGAACAGGAAGAGTAATTCCAGGTACTAACATTGTTGACAAATTTAATACGTAATAAAAAAGGATGGCATGATATAATTTACATATCAGATGACTGGCTAACCAGGATGGCATTGCAAAATTCACATATATGATCCATGGCTAAACAAGATGGCATTGCATGATTCACATATATGATATAGAAACTAAACAGATGGCATTCACACAAAGCATGTCTAAACTAAGCAGATGACATTTTGATGTGTAAAGTAAGCAATGCAAGGCGCCATATGCATGATATGACCAACATCAGCAGGCCAAGTTAGAGAAAGACCTCAGGGGGTACACGGGAGTGGTCTGCTCCCTCTGAATCCCCCTCTGAACAGTTATCTTCCTCTTGATTACAATATGGAATGGTAGGAGGGGGCTGTCTTTGCGCCCACCATTGAGCGACGTCTGCTTGACAATGTATTGCCACACAAGACTCGTCTCTTTTGGTATACATGTTCAGTACCATTGTGTACAATAACTGACATGCATATGAATAAAACATAGTGAGATTATGTAAGGAGTGCATGCAGAAATCCAGAGTGATGGTAGCTACTTATGGATAGACCCAAAACCAATGATAGCAGACAGATAATAGCTTCAGCTAAAAAATACAAATAATGGCTCCTTTAATGTTTGTTTCCACCCAACATGAAACTTACAATGGACACCTGAGATTATTTAGATAGTAGACATATATTATTGATTGTTGCCCCAATATGTAGCCCACAACCATTTAAAAACACAAGTTTGAGCATTAGTTTGGACCTAACTCGGAGTCTAATTGATGAATAGGACGATAAAGTAGCATGTCATCATGTTAAGCGATGCATAACATAAGAAGGCACGAAAGAGTGTGATCTCTCTTGCGGACCCGTGTAGTCCTTAAGGTCCTCTGATCAGTTGATGATGCTAATGCGGTTGTCGTGGCTACCGGTGGCGGGGAAGAAGATCTGAGGCAGCGAAAGACAGTCTGGAGGGCAGATCCCTGCTGTGGTGATCCCTTCCGTCATTGGAGCAGTTGAGCTGGGGTGGACCACAACGCAGTAGGAGCAGGACAAACCACACAAGGTTTTCTTTGACATATATCTGTAACAGAAGTAATTATGTAAGGGTTTGTTTGAATTGGAGGATTCTAACAATAGAGGGATAGGAAATACACAGGAGTAGGGTAGGAATGCACGTGAAAAATAGAGAATTTAAAAACACATGATTCCTGTCAATCTGGGTGTTTGGTTCACAAGAATTGGAATATCACAGGAATGCAAAGAAGCATGGTGAAATTAAGTCAAACCACAAGAAAATGTACAGTTATAATGCTATTATGCTAATATCTCATAGTCTTGTGCTTCGTGAATAGGAATTTTAAAAGGAGGCCATGTGGATATTAAAATTCCTACAATTTTTCTATGAAGGAGACACTAAAGGAACAAATCCTACAGTTTTCCTTTGCTCCATTCCTTTGAACCAAATGCATGAGTAGTAGTACCATATAAACTTTCCAATTCATATGTTTTTCTTCATTTTTCCTTTCAAGCACTGGTGATTCTAGTAGGCAGGCTTGAACTTGGAAAAGCCTACAGTCGAACAATGTTTTTGTGCTACTTCTACTACTTTGGACCCAGGCCACTGCCCTACTAGTTCAACTCCCAGGCCCATCTAGAAATGCACAGCTCAAACGCGCAGAAATAATGATGGCTTTCAAGAGAGTCTAGCCCAGATAGCTAGGTTACCTGGTACCTCACTTCTTGTCATATAGGAGAAACTAACTGTATTTCACATTACTATGTGTGCTCATTGGACAATATATATAACATGTAGAGCAAAAAAGCGATGCAGCAAGTGTACAACGTCTTTGGCCAAGCCATGCCGATATCAGCATCATTGGTTTGTTCACTGAGGATGCTGCGGCTGATGTGGAAGTCAGAGGAGGGGAAGAAGATCTTAGGCACCTGGAGATGGAGCCAAGGGTACTGATCAGCTGTGATGGAGGGTTTCGTCATTGGAGCAGCTCCGGTGAGTTGTACGATGGCGAGGCTGAAGCAGGACAAGAGAGACAACGTTAACTTGAGTGGAATTCTAATAGAATATCCAATAGATGATGTAAAATACATAACCACAAAGTGCTAGATGTAAAATACATCAGCCGCTCATCTCTGAACTTAACTTTCAAAACTGAATTTAACTGTCGAAATTGAATTTTACTGTCGAAACTAAATTTTACTGTCGAAACTGAACACACCAGTAGCATAAAAGCAGTCGCAGTAGCAGCAGCGCGTGCGTGAGCCGGGGTAGCTGGTCGTGTAGCAGCATCTCGGGTAGCAGCTGTAGGGGCTCAAGCAAGAGCAAGATCTGTTGCTCATGTAGCAGCGGCACGAGGAAGACTAGAGCAGCAGCGCAAGCAAGAGAAAGAGCAACAACGCAAGCAGGAGCAGGAGCAGACCAGGCAGGGGACCGGAGAGCAAGAGCAGAGCAGTAGCGTGAGCGAGAGCCAAAGTAGTAGCAGCTCCGACTGATGTGGACGTCGCCGCAAAAGGGAGGGACACTGTAAAGGAAGTGGTCGACGACGCCACCGTAGATGGAGTTGCACCATGGCGGCTTGGGACCAAGCGCCGGCAGCACCATCAGCTCGAAGGAAGAAGAAAATGCAGCAATTACTGTAGAACCTCTTTGGTGGCGCCGATTAGGCCTCAGCTTCATCCGTGGAATCGGTGATGATGCTCCTCTTCTAGCGGTGTGGGAATGGAGGTGGCGCGAAAGATGAGGGGAACGTCGGGGCAGCTCCTTGGAGGTGGAGGACAGGGTGGCTGAACCAGTGGGACGACGAGATCGACGATGGATCCTCATACGGTGCGGTGGATGAGGGAGGTCGAGGTGTTGCGGTGGATGACGTCGTCGAGGAAGAGGCTCTAGCTGGGTGGCAGACGAAGGAGGGTGTAGGACTTCGCGGGTTTTCGCGGCCTTGGTATCTGAATGGGGGCGGTGCAGGGAATGGGAGGGCGGAACCATGGCTTAGGGACGAACTTTTCCAAAATGTGGGGTGAGTTACGAAAATACCCCCACCAGTTTGAACTAGGTGGTTCTTTCGGTTCAGGGGGTATCACGGGAATTTCGCTTGTCGGGATATCGCAGGATGTGGGAGTTTTCGCGCGCGTTTTAATTTTGGGATGGCAACGCGCGGGTTGAGATGGAGGGAGTTTTCCGAGCACAACGAGACAAAGAGACAGCTTCAAATTTCGGGATAACAAGGCGCATGTTAATTTTCATGAGAACGGTACGCTACCAAATCAATTCGCACAACACAAGAGAGTGTCTTGTCCTGTTTTGCTGTATGAATTACTACAAATGCCATTCAATGCTGTGAATCCATGTTATGTTTGTATAATGCATGTAACCTACTCGAATGAACATTTTAGGGCATTCCAAATGTATACTACCGGCTGCAATATGAACTAAATTTGAATTCGTTTCTCTATTTGAATAAGATCTACAATCATGATTGTTGTCAAGTTAAACCATCATTTGTATATTATTTTGGCAACACACAACATGGTTATTTTCAGGTTAGATATCAACTACTTCTACCATTAAACTTGAATTAAATATTTTGAATCCACTTTATAATAATGATTTCAAATAATTGTACATTTCAGGCTCTAGCTAGATCTCCATAATCTAAAACATGTTTCATATGTATAGTGTGTTTATTACACAATTTATGCATGGTGCCCCTCCCCCACAACTACAAGTATTTAGATGTGAGCTGCAAAAGCCACACATTATCACAAATTCAAAACGTGGTGTGCATGGATGCAATGTGGTCACACGATGCGTGCCATCGGCATCTGAATTTCAAATGAAATATGAGATTGTTCGATATATATATATATATATATATATATATATATATATATATATACCATGTTCGAAACCACACCACGTATATCATTAATACATTCATGTGTGCATGGGTTTAAAACACCATTGTCTATTATTCAAATATTTGAATCCACTTTTACAAGGTATGATCTCTTTTAGTCATGTACACCCATACACTCCTCTTCTCTCTATAGCTACCACTTAGTTTCTAGTGCATGCACACACCCCTCCTCCCTCCCTCAACATTCTCTAGATTGCACTTATTCATTAATTATTCCTTAGGTCGTTCTCCCATTGTCTTTATAGGTGTCCTCGGGTCCTTATTTTCGACACACGTCGATCGGTATGCCTCTCTGGTCAGGCCTTCCTACCACATACACACTTTACCTCTTCTCCTCTCACCCTCCTTGCCCCCTATCTACCTCTCACACGCTCACATGCAAATGCACACTCTCGTCCCTCTTTTCATCGGTCTCGCACTCACACACTCCTCCCTTCTCTCTGTCTGGTATGCCTCTTGCACCACATCTTCCTAGCTGCATCCCTTTATCTCTATCTATCTATCCGGCCTTATTTGCCTCAAACACATGCATGCGTGTACCAATCGATCTCCATCTATACATATAGCTAGGTCAATTATCCCTCATTTTCCCCACACACCGATCGATCTACCTCAATAGTTATATCTCGATCTCCCTTTCGCTGACACAACAATTTATCTACCTGTCTAGATAGGCCTACCAGTGACACATGTATCGCCCCCCTCATCATCCATGCATGCCTCCTGCCCCGTCTCTCACCCGCACACATTCGTACACAAGCACGCGCGTGCACACACACACACACCTCTCTTATTGATTGCAGTTGTACCTCCGTTTATCTACTAGCTAGGCCTCTCACACCATCGTCTCCGAGAAGCAACTCCACCAACCCCCCTCCAGCACCCTAGCTCAGTCTCTCTCCCAACCATATTCCTCTCCAACACATGTATGGATGCCCATCGATCTCACTTGATACATCGCTAGGTCTCTTCTTCTTCACACATGTACCAATCGATCTACCTCTCTAGTTAACCCCCTTCCCCAACGACACACACTGATAGATCGAACGCTATAGTCAGTTCCCCCTGGCACACACAAAATACCCTTTTCCCTCTCACATTCCAATAGGCCGGATGTCCTATATCTTTGACATGTGCACGCAATTTCGTAGCCACTATTTCTCGATCTGGCACCCATAAACTACATCCCTCTCTTCGTTTCTATCGACACCACATGCCGATGATCCCTCCCCTCTCTTCTCATGGATTGCATCATGTGTATGATATTGTCACACCCTGATTTTCATGCCACAACACTTAAGCTTATAATCATGCTAAAAATGTGGTTTGGCAAAAACTTTTGAGTGTTTTTGACTTTGCTTGATTGATTTTCCGTCTGATGTTTGATAGTGCTCTAAAAATCAAATAAATCCTCCAACTCTTATACTTCATCTCCTTGATCCAAAACCTTTTCCCAATGATCATGCCATGTGTATATAACAGTATAGTATTTTCTTATAAAAATATTTTGGCCAAATAGTATTTTCTAAAATTAGTTTTCCAAAAACCCCTGAATTGAGGTTTGCACTACAAGTACCTTATTTAGGGTGTGAAAAATCTTTCAAAAAGTATATTTGAACCCTATTAGATATAGGACTCCCATAAACCACAAAATTATAATTTTAATAGTTATTTTTATATTTTATTTAAAAACTTTTTCTTCAGGCCAGAAATGGTCTTTAATACGGAAAAATTATTTAATTATTTCAAAAATATTTGCCAAAATTCAGGGAAGCTCATAGGACATATATTGTCCATATATAAGAGTTTCAACACATGGCCATGTTCAAAATATTGGACAAATCCTTCCAAAACCCTTTTTGGATATTTCAAGCTTTTGAAATATTTACAAAGGAAATATTCTCCAAAAATTCCAGGGAAATTCTATCATGTCAAATATGACATATTTGATGATCTTACAAAGCCTCATGCCTTGAAGATCAATAAAACATCATCTAATCCCCTCAAAACCATTTCTATCCATTTTGAAGTTTGAGCAACTTTACATTGCCAAACTTGTCCAAATGCTCTCAAACTTGGTGCACATGCTAGAATGGTCTAATTATGCATCTAGACCAAATGGCACAAGTATTGGAGAAGCACAACTTGATCTAAGTACCCCAAAACCCTTTCTGACCAGATCCAAATTTGAACAACTCTACATTGCCAACTTTTTACTTGGGGCCTCAAATTTTGTGGCCATGCTCACAAACCCAAATGATGACACTACATCAAGTGGTGCATCAAGGTGAGATGATTTGCTTAACTTAATCTTGGAAAATCCATTTCTGTTGATTTCTAGGGTTCACCAAAGTTACATTGGCAACTTTGCCCAAATGATCTCAAATTTGGTGGAAGGGCCTAAATGTATGTGGCATTTGATCCTATTAAGTCTCATGTCAACTGGAAGTCATTTGCTTGCCCAAAACCACATCAAACACCTTCTGCCATTTTCCCAAAACCATTTTTTGACCACTTTCACTATTCCCCTTTACCTCAAATTCTTACCACAGGTAAACCTGATCATCTTCTACCTCCAGTAACTTCCCCATGGCCAGAGCTCAATGATTGAGGGGTGAAAACCTCATTTTTACTCTTCTGGACAGCAGCATTCTTCTCCTTTCTCACCTCCCTCCTCACTCCAGTGGCCCTCTAGGGCATCCCATGCCGTCTGTGCATTGTTGACTACCCCCTAGCACTATTGGACATTGGGGGACACGGCCAGGGTGCAAGGGACATGACCATGCCGGCCAAAGACACGCTCTGGAGCGCGCTACAGTGCACCAAGGCACTGTAGCTCGGCCCTCCCGAGGCATCCAGGCGGCATTGGGCAGAGCGAGCGTGTCCATCGAGGTCGCCTCGACGTCCACGACACGCCACGCTGTCGGGCCCCTCCTCCCTTGCCCCCCTTATCCCTCCGTGAGCTCGCCTGAGCGCGTCCATGGACATTGCTCACAGTGCACCGCGACCACTCCTATTTAAGCCACCCCAGACCCTCTCTCTCATCTTGGTTAGAACCTCCTGGACATGCTCTGCCTCCCCCTCTGGCTCTCCTTGCCTCTCCCTAGCCGCCTCGGTCGTCGTCGTCCTTCGCCTGGTTTCGGTGAACCGAGGCTTCCCCTCCTCTCCTTAGACCACCAGGGGAAGGCCCACAGGCCAAAGTATCCCCCGCCCCCCCCCCCCCTCTTTCTTCTACTCCGGGGCCTACGGCATCGCACTCGTCTCGACCCAAAGCCGCCCGCCGGCGCCGAGGCTGCCGCCGCCCCCGTTCCCCCTCGGACCGTGTGAGGCCCATGGATGGGCTCGGCTTGATCCCCCGGAGCTCGTCAGTGTGCTGGACGCCGCCGGGGACGACCGGAGTCGCCGGGAAGGGCGCCGGCGCCTGCTCGGCCGGCCTCCCCTGCCCCTCCTCTGATTTAAGCGGGAGGTAGGAGGAGGGACTGCCAGCAGGGCCCACCGGTAAGTGGCTACGGCCCCGGGCCCCGAGTTAAGTGAAGACGGCCTTCGGGGAAGGCGCCTATCCTGGCCAAAGGCGTACTCACGGGAGTACGCCAACGACGTCACCTGTGCACCCCAGGCGGCTGATGCCACTGGGCCGGCCCACGTCCACATCCCACCTGTGCGCAGGATAAGGGTAAAAATCATTTCCCTTTCCTTTTCTTTTTCTGTAAACTTCTAAAATCCACAAATAATTCAAATTAACTCCAAATTTGATGATTCAAATTTTTGGTAGTTTCTAGAATCATGATCTACCTGTTGGTGCAACATGCACATTTTTCCAGAAACCTTTTCTTCACAAATATTATCAAAATGTCATTATTCCATTTTCTGTGATGAACTTTAGAAAATCACAAAGAGCTCAAATTTGATCCAAATGCAGTGGTTCAAATTCCTAGGTGCTTGTCATATCCAAACTTAGTTTTGGAATATTTTTATTAATACTTTCTGTACCCCACCAAATAATGAGCCATTTCCTCATATTTTTCAACTTTGCAAAATCCTAGGAAATTCATTTGAACTCCAAATCCAGTGAAACCAACTCCTAGATGCTTCTAAAATCATGATTTGTTAAATGGGTACCTTTGCTCATTTTTCAAAAATATATTTCTCTACACTTCTTTCAAATCCATAAACCCCTTGATTCCATCATATTGAAATGTGCCAAACCATCCATTGATCATACTCCAATGAAACCACCTTGGTTATTTTTCATATGACCAGAGGTATCCTAGAAAAGTCCAACTCCTATTTTTAGAGCACTTTTATTTTTGCTTTGTTGTGCTGCTTATTATGATTGTTTCCATCGTTAGTTGACGAAATAAATGGAGTACTCGGAGATGGACCAGAAGGTTTGAAGACTCGGAAGGATAAGGCAAGCAACCCTTTGACCATGTTTGAGAAACCTTTTTATGCATGTCTCATAGCACCTTATTATCAATGCATCGGAATCATGTTGAGGTGGTGACCACTTTGGTTGGTGCCTTTGTTACTTTACTATTGAAACTTGCATCAAGCATGACCCTACCTGCCTATGAGGGTTATGTGCGTGGGAGTAGTTAGGTTGCTATAGTAGTGGCTACGCAAATGGGACGGGTATATGCATGGTGACAGGAGGCAGAATACTATCAAAAGACTTATCGAAAACCCCGTCGGGTACCACTTATGGCCGAGGGAGATGGTGAGATGGGTAACCACTTGATGACGAAGTGGTGTACCGAGGCAAGTGTGTGAGTTGTTTCGAAAACGGATTGGTTTAAGTTGCGACCGTTATTCCAACCTTACATGTGCAACCACTCTACCCTTATATGGGAAAGGGCATTATTGATTACCTAGGCCGATACTAGCATGGTGCCCACATTACTAGTGACGGGGGTGACATGAGGTCACTCTCGGGACGGGGTCGTACTTGGATAGGCGGCCATGACTGTTTTCACAGGGCACCGAACACACCGTTGGTACCCCGTGCCCGTGGTATGTGAAATGGGAGCGAGGCTCCAAAAATCATAAGATGTGAAATGTGGGGCATGGGGGTTGCTACCAATCAAGTGGTCTCCATATTAGTGTCTCCTAGGGAAAGATAGTGATCGGGTGCTTACCCTGGGTACTTGAGGTACCGCGGGTCGTGGATGACACGGAAGTTCCCCGGATCTAGTGGGTAAAGTGTGCAACCTCTGCAGATTGTAAAACTATTCGAATAGCCGTGTCCACGGTCAAGGACAGTTGGGTAACCGCTCTTGGGCTACGTCCAATGTTTGTGAAACCTGGTGTGTGAGTGTGAGGAAACAACAAGACTCAGTGATATTGATGGTGTGATTCTTGAGGAAGTCACAACGAGCTTGAGCATGAGTTGATTACAACTCTTCCTCGATAATGATGTCTGTAACCTTCTGATACTTGTTGCAGATACATGCATGCCCTTGTTATATGTTGATCATACTTGCATATGAAAAACTAGCTTTCCGCAAAACTGCCAATTAGCAGTAGAGCCTTGCATGATTATTCAGTCATCACACTTGGGTTGCTTGCGAGTACATTCAAAGTACTCATTGGCTTGCCACTGGTTATTTTATTGGCCAGGCATGAAAGATCAGGAGATGTTGAAGATTTCTTGGTGACGAGCATGCGAGCTAGGACGCTTCCCAGTCAGAATGCATGTAGGGTTAAGGCAGATGGCATGGGTCCAAGTTGATATTAAAGATTTCCGCTGCAGTGTTATACTCAAGACTTGACCATAATGGTCCTATTTGTGTAATACGGTATGTATGGATGTAAGACTCTTGTTATTCAGCTTCTGTGTGTTCAGTGAGCATTGATCTCTGGGATCACTGTACACGTGCATTCAGTGATCATGACTTATGAGTCGGGGTCCCCACAGAGCTGGTATCAGAGCCATCCTGACTGTAGGAAGCCTTAGTTAGCATGGTCTTTAGTTAGGGTAAAACTATTTTCAAAACTATTACTAGTTTTCAAAACTATCTATACTTCTCTTCCCTTCTCAGTTTTTCGAAAACTAGGCTATACTTAATCTCTTCCCCTTCAAAATTGTTGGTCGCTAGAACCCTTATGCCCCAGACCACTGGATTTCCTTGCAATCCTCGTGGATAATCTAGAAGGAGTACACCTTGCCAAACACTCACCCATCTCTTCTAAACACAAGAATGGCGACACCACAACAAAACGATGCCAACAGAAGATACATCCTCGAGGAATGAGGACATGAAGACCCAGAAGATGGTGACACCCTTGACAGTGCCCCAGGATGATGCAACATTGGCCTATGATGACCAGGGTATAGGTTATGCAAGATCATAATATACCTCGCTAATAGAGTAACCTTGTCACTACTGTTGATGTGTCTGCAACCGCCGATGGATGAGAACCTCGCCATTTGGTCCGCCTCACTATAGTGAGCAGGGAAACGGTTCTCTTCGTCCCCCGCTCTTGGTGTCGATGTTGTCACCAACGAAACCGACATGTTGGACCTCTATTATGCCTTGTTATTGTCATTTCATACGGATTGCCTACCTGGTACCCTCGTCACCCCAGAAGGCACAAGGGATCGTCGTGATTAAAGAGACAAGAGAAGACCAAGTCAACGCCAGCTACAAGGAGGCACCTTCACCACATCACCTCATCAAGCGAGAAGTTGTCGAAGATTCTTCAGGCTCAACCCGGATCATTTATCAAACAACTACAAGGGACATAGCAACACCTGAGGAAAACTTAGAAGACTGCACGAGGCACAAGTCACGACTGCTGAGTCCGAGAACCCCTAGGGTAGGATGAGTCATGTACCCCTATGCGCAGTCGAGTCCGTATGATGGTTCGAATAGAACCATGATTGTGTGTTGCTTGCTTTTATTTGTTTGTGTTTTGATATAAGTCGCACTTTTGCCCTAGGTAACAAGTGCATGGCTATATCATCTTATTTGCCTTGTTTCTTTTGTTTGGGCCTTTTTACACCTGTTTGTTTCCACCTGCACTACAGAACCCCCTTTAGGCATTCCCCTCCTTTGTGCTACTTTTTCCCTCTCTTCTCTCTCCTCAACTGAAGACTTCTGCTACAACCTCCATGACCAAGTGCAACCCCGTGAAGTTATGTTTAACCCTCCAGGCTAGAGACCCATTCCTAGACCCTTTGAGACTTCACGAGACACTCCCACACGAATCCTTAACCATGTGCTTAACCCATAGAATTGCAAGAGAACCAGTTAAGCCTCTGCAACCTTGCACACCACTGGGTTCGTAATGGAACTAGTGGACACAGTGAGTGAGCACATTTTCATCCTAATATAGCACAAGAACTGATGATGACATAGATAGACCAATTTGAGGATATAAGACAGATGACTTGGTGGCTTTATATCAGTGACTTCGAGGAATTATGTGAGACCCTGATGGATTGTGAGGTTTCATATTGGTGGGATCATGACTTTGGGGAAGCATGTAGGAATTCTCGTCGGGCATGAGATTTGGATGTAAGTAGGTGATTCTGGTTGGGTATAGATGCTAAATATGTCTACATGGTTTGGAGTGAATTGGATTTAGACCGTTGATCTTGATTCCATGTTTCTCGGTGGACAATAAACTAGGAGATTGGATTATTTGTTGGAGTTGATTTAGGGATCTATATAATCACGACCTTGGAGTTTACCTGACCCGGATGATGGGAATTTGGTGGACTTACTATCGTAATGCATAGTCCTTCCAAGTATTTGGATATTATAGGGACTTGAGATCTTGAGGAACACCGTGGACACCGGAGTTGTAGAATTGTTGGATTATGTGGTGATTGATGGAAATTACCGGGCTATTGGAGTTGATCTATAGGAAGGAAACAAAACCTTAGAGTGGCATATGACGTGTTTCCTTAGAATAGAGGTGCATTATCGTGAGCCTGCAAGAGTAGGTTGAGTGCTTGGACTATGGAGTTTAGCAGCATGTATGATCTACCCATGGATTTTAGGGGTAGGCACACATATGCATTTGGGGATCGTAGACAAGTACAATTTTGTTAGACCGCCTCTTGGGAGTCATGAGGATACATATGGCATGAGTGGTGATTGAAGTTGGTCTATGCGAGAAGATGCTTTTTCGTTCGGAGTACTAGATGGAGCTATTGGCATCTTGGAAACCGTGCTTAAGGATAAGATGATAAACGTTCACTCACACACTAGAATCCTTGAAACCCTTAAGCCCCACCAAGCCACAACCTGGTCAGATCCCGACCACGGGCCTTGGCTCTGAGTCAGGAAGACCCCTGCCAATACTCAATGGAGACCACCACCAATACCCCAGCCTACTTTGCGTACCCCATAGACTTCATGGAGTACTTGGACAAGTTAGTTGTCATCTTTATTTGGCAACATACTTGACTACCCGAAGAAGAAGGAAGAGTTGTGCAGCTGGTTAGAAGACGATTGAAGACCGACATGTCAAGAAGGAAGAACTACATCGACCACCATCATCAGGAAGTAAACTCCTGCGTCCAAGACCGGGCGTATCTGCAAACCACTCCTCTCGAAGGAACCAAGCATTTCCGTGTCGAAGGGACGCTCACACCAAGATTTATCGACTTTCTTCAAGACCACTGCAAGACAAATTGTAGACGGCTACGAGCTAGATTTACCACCTGAGATACCCACCGTAAACCAAATATTTCACGGGTCACCACTTTGGAGGTACTTCTTGCTTCCTAACTAGCCCGGTCCCCGCAAGGACATCGATCACCGAGCCTTTGACATCTAGCTCAACCTAACCTATGCAAGAGACCCCTCAGCAACCTGCGTCAAAAAAGGCAGCAAGCGAGAAGCCACACCACCAAGTACTTCAAGGCTCCATGCAGAACCAACAAGAAGTGAAGACTACCCCGTATCCAAGACTCCGTATTCCTTTCCACGCCTAGTCTGGGAATCTCGGGGACGATATTCTTGTAAGGGGGGTAGGTCTGTCACACCCTGATTTTCATGCCACAACACTTAAGCTTATAATCATGCTAAAAATGTGGTTTGGCAAAAACTTTTGAGTGTTTTTGTCTTTGCTTGATTGATTTTCTGTCTGATGTTTGATAGTGCTCTAAAAATCAAATAAATCCTCCAACTCTTATACTTCATCTCCTTGATCCAAAACCTTTTCCCAATGATCATGCCATGTGTATATAACAGTATAGTATTTTCTTATAAAAATATTTTGGCCAAATAGTTTTTTCTAAAATTAGTTTTCCAAAAACCCCTGAATTGAGGTTTGCACTACAAGTACCTTATTTAGGGTGTGAAAAATCTTTCAAAAAGTATATTTGAACCCTATTAGATATAGGACTCCCATAAACCACAAAATTATAATTTTAATAGTTATTTTTATATTTTATTTAAAAGCTTTTTCTTCAGGACAGAAATGGTCTTTAATAGGGAAAAATTATTTAATTATTTCAAAAATATTAGCCAAAATTCAGGGAAGCTCATAGGACATATATTGTCCATATATAAGAGTTTCAACACATGGTCATGTTCAAAATATTGGACAAATCCTTCCAAAACCCTTTCTGGATATTTCAAGCTTTTGAAATATTTACAAAGGAAATATTCTCCAAACATTCCAGGGAAATTCTATCATGTCAAATATGACATATTTGATGATCTTACAAAGCCTCGTGCCTTGAAGATCAAGAAAACATCATCTAATCCCCTCAAAACCATTTCTGTCCATTTTGAAGTTTGAGCAACTTTACATTGCCAAACTTGTCCAAATGCTCTCAAACTTGGTGCACATGCTAGAATGGTCTAATTATGCATCTATACCAAATGGCACAAGTATTGGCGAAGCATAACATGATCTAAGTGCCCCAAAACCCTTTCTGACCATATCCAAATTTGAACAACTCTACATTGCCAACTTTTTACTTGGGGCCTCAAATTTTGTGGTCATGCTCAGAAACCCAAATGATGACACTACACCAAGTGGTGCATCAAGGAGAGATGATTTGCTTAACTTAATCTTGGAAAATTCATTTCTGTTGATTTCTAGGGTTCACCAAAGTTACATTGGAAACTTTGCCGAAATGATCTCAAATTTGGTGGAAGGGCCTAAATGTATGTGACATTTGATCCTGTTAAGTCTCATGTCAACTGGAAGTCATTTGCTTGCCCAAAACCACATCAAACACCTTCTGCAATTTTTTCAAAACCATTGTTTTGATCCCTTTCAATATTCCCCTTTACCTCAAATTCTTACCACAGGTAAACCTGATCATCTTCTACCTCCAGTAACTTCCCCATGGTCAGAGCTCAATGATTGAGGGGTGAAAACCCCATTTTTACTCTTCTGGACAGCATCATTCTTCTCCTTTCTCACCTCCCTCCTCACTCCAGTGGCCCTCCAGGGCATCCCAGGCCGTTTGTGCATTGTTTACTACCCCCTAGCACTTTTGGACATTGGGGGACACGGCCAGGGTGCAAGGGACATGACCATGCCGGCCAAAGACATGACCATGCCGGCCAAAGACACGCTCTGGACATGACCATGCCGGCCAGGGTGCAAGGGACATGACCATGCCGGCCAAGGCACTGTAGCTCGGCCCTCCCGAGGCATCCAGGCGGCATTGGGCAGAGCGAGCGTGTCCATCGAGGTCGCCTCGACGTCCACGACACGCCTCGCTGTCGGGCCCCTCCTCCCTTACCCCCCTTATCCCTCCGTGAGCTCGCCCGAGTGCGTCCATGGACATTGCTCACGGTGCACCGCGGCCACGCCTATTTAAGCCACCCCCGACCCTCTCTCTCGTCTTGGTTAGAACCTCCTCTCTCCCGTGAACCTCCTGGACATGCTCTGCCTCCCCCTCTGGCTCTCCTTGCCTCTCCCTAGCCGCCTCGGTCGCCGTCGTCCTCCGCCTAGTTCCGGTGAATCGAGACTTCCCCTCCTCTCCTTATACCACCAAGGGAAGGCCCACAGGCCACAGGATCCCCGCACCCCCCCTCTTTCTTGTACTCCGGGGCCTACGGCGTCGCACTCGTCTCGACCCGAAGCCGCCCGCCAGCGCCGAGGCTGCCGCCGCCACCGTTCCCCCTCGGACCGCGTGAGGCCCATGGATGGGCTCGGCTTGATCCCCCGGAGCTCGTCAGTGTGCTGGACGCCGCCGGGGACGACCGGAGTCGCCGGGAAGGGCGCCGGCGCCTGCTTGGCCGGCCTCCCCTGCCCCTCCTCTGATTTAAGCGGGAGGTAGGAGGAGGGCCTGCCAGCAGGGCCCACCAGTAAGTGGCTAAGGCCCCGGGCCCCGAGTTAAGTGAAGACGGCCTTCGGGGAAGGCGCCTATCCTGGCCGAAGGCGTACTCACGGGAGTACGCCAACGACGTCACCTGTGCACCCCAGGCGGCTGATGCCACTGGGCCGGCCCACGTCCACATCCCGCCTGTGCGCAGGATAAGGGTAAAAATCATTTCCCTTTCCTTTTCTTTTTCTGTAAACTTCTAAAATCCACAAATAATTCAAATTAACTTCAAATTTGATGATTCAAATTTCTGGTAGTTTCTAGAATCATGATCTACCTGTTGGTGCAACATGCACATTTTTCCAGAAACCTTTTCTTCACAAATATTATCAAAATGTCATTATTCCATTTTCTGTGATGAACTTTAGAAAATCACAGAGAGCTCAAATTTGATCCAAATGCAGTGGTTCAAATTCCTAGGTGCTTGTCATATCCAAACTTCATTTTGGAACATTTTTATTAATACTTTCTGTACCCCACCAAATAATGAGCCATTTCCTCATATTTATCAACTTTGCAAAATCCTAGGAAATTCATTTGAACTTCAAATCCAGTGAAACCAACTCCTAGATGCTTGTAAAATCATGATTTGTTAAATGGGTGCCTTTGCTCATTTTTCAAAAATATATTTCTGTACACTTCTATCAAATCCATAAACCCCTTGATTCCATCATATTGAAATGTGCCAAACCATCCATTGATCATACTCCAATGAAACCACCTTGGTTATTTTTCATATGACCAGAGGTATCCTAGAAAAGTCCAACTCCTATTTTTAGAGCACTTTTATTTTTGCTTTGTTGTGTTGCTTATTATGATTGTTTCCATCGTTAGTTGATGAAATAAACGGAGTACTCGGAGATGGACCAGAAGGTTTGAAGACTCGGAAGGATATGGCAAGCAGCCCTTTGACCATGTTTGAGAAACCTTTTTATGCATGTCTCATAGCACCTTATTATCAATGCATCGGAATCATGTTTAGGTGGTGACTACTTTGGTTGGTGCCTTCGTTACTTTACTATTGATACTTGCATCAAGCATGACCCTACCTTCCCATGAGGGTTATGTGCGTGGGAGTAGTTAGGTTGCTATAGTAGTGTCTACACAAATGGGACGGGTATATGCATGGTGACAGGAGGCAGAATACTATCAAAAGACTTATCGAAAACCCCGTCGGGTACCACTTATGCCCGAGGGAGATGGTGAGATGGGTAACCACTTGATGACGAAGTGGTGTATCGTGGCAAGTGTGTGTATTGTTTTGAAAACGGATTGGTTTAAGTTGCGACCGTTATTCCAACCTTACATGCGCAACCACTCTACCCTTATATGGGAAAGGGCATTATTGATTACCTAGGCCGATACTAGCATGGTGCCCGCATTACTAGTGACAGGGGTGACATGAGGTCACTCTCGGGACGGGGTCGTACTTGGATAGGCGGCCATGACTATTTTCACAGGGCACCGAACACACCGTTGGTACCCCGTGCCCGTGGTATGTGAAATGGGAGCGAGGCTCCAAAAATCTTAAGATGTGAAATGTGGGGCACGGGGGTTGCTACCAATCGAGTGGACTCCATATTAGTGTCGCCTAGGGAAAGATAGTGATCGGGTGCTTACCCCGGGTACTTGAGGTACCGCGGGTCGTGGATGACACAGAAGTTCCCCGGATCTAGTGGGTAAAGTGTGCAACCTGTGCAGAGTGTAAAACTATTCGAATAGCCGTGTCCACGGTCAAGGACAGTTGGGTAACCGCTCTTGGGCTACGTCCAATGTTTGTGAAACCTGGTGTGTGAGTGTGAAGAAACAACAAGACTCAGTGATATTGATGGTGTGATTCTTGAGGAAGTCACAACGAGCTTGAGCATGAGTTGATTACAACTCTTCCTCGATAATGATGTCTGTAACCTCCTGATACTTGTTGAAGACACATGCATGCCCTTGTTATATGTTGATCATACTTACATATGAAAAACTAGCTTTCCGCAAAACTGCCAATTAGCAGTAGAGCCTTGCATGATTATTCTGTCATCACACTTGGGTTGCTTGCGAGTACATTCAAAGTACTCATTGGCTTGCCACTGGTTATTTTATTGGCCAGGCATGAAAGATCAGGAGATGTTGAAGATTTCTTGGTGACGAGCATGCGAGCTAGGATGCTTCCCAGTCAGAATGCCTGTAGGGTTAAGGCAGATGGCATTGGTCCAAGTTGATATTAAAGATTTCCGCTACAGTGTTATACTCAAGACTTGACCATAATGGTCCTATTTGTGTAATACGGTATGTATGGATGTAAGACTCTTGTTATTCAGCTTCTGTGTTTAGTGAGCATTGATCTCTGGGATCACTGTACACGTGCATTCGGTGATCACGACTTATGAGTCGAGGTCCCCACAGATATACTCCTATCTAGCTAGGCCTCAGTTTCACACACATTGCGTAAGTTCCATTTTTTGGCTTGAGACATCATCGACACATATTCCCTATGAGTGTCTCCCGCACAAAAATACACCCACGAAATCAACCGCATAAAACACACTCACAAATACACACACCAACAAATCCCCACATAGGTGGGGTACATGGAGGAAGAGAAGAGGTGCACGCAGCGGCGCACGTACTCCTGTCTCTGGCTCGACCACACCCCTGCGGGTACACCGTGGAGCTCATTTCTGTATGAAAAAGGCGGCCCATGTTCTGAAAAATTGACGCTTGCAGTGCTTGTCCACTTGACGGAGGGTCGTGTACCACGCGTGGACAAAAGAAAGTGCGACGCGTTTTATTTAGCAGATGACTGCACTATATATAATATAGGCAAGATCAGATGCTCTGCCTGCTGGGGATGGTCTCTTCACAGTTCACACTATCTCACACAAAATGGTGGTGGACACTCTCTCTCTCTCTCACCGCTGGTAACTGATACGGCCGGATCCCGTCCGCCGGCGAAAAAGGGAGGTTATGCAGCGTTGCTCTAGTCGCTGGCGCCGAGGCAGGAAACCCACTGCCGGCGCGTCCCGATCTGTGGTACACGCCGTTCTCTCGGACGACCGGTGCGGTAGGGCCTTCGCACCTTGCTCGCTGCCGCATCATATCGCGCCCGGCGCCGCCCTCCGCGTTACACCCCGACGACCCTCATGTATAGCTAAGTCTAAAACCAACCATGCTCCACTGCCCAACTTCCCACATTGCTGCCTGTGGATCTTTCACATTTTTTTCCTAAAACATAGCTCGGCCGACGTACTTTCCATGTTGCAATCTCCTCCTCACACCGTTTTAGATAAAGAACCGTGATGCTATCTTCCCTTAGGCCAAGGAATATACTTCTTTTTTGTCGTCGTATGTGTCATCAACTATCATTGGCCAGTAATTGTTTCCTTTCAACCTCTTTTTTGCAAACAGGGTAATCCATTCTACCTCATTGCTATTGTGACCTTTTGGTGAACTGCACAAATCCATTTTTTCTTAAAGAGTGTCTTGTGCAGTTCCACTAAAATGTCACACGGACAACATCTCTACATGTCAGTGCGACTGCACAAAGGGAGATCGGTTTTGCTATCCTCATCCAACTCCGAGCCTAATGTTCTCCAAGAAGTGTTAGTTTTATGAGTAATTGTGTCGGTGTACAAAAGTAGGGGCACTCTTTTTTACCCCTTGTGCACGGGTAGTCAGAGCCACGCCTGTGGCCGAACATAAGAGGGCAGAAGAAGGAAGCTAGGGACGCAGAGTTACCAGAACAACGCCAAGACAGGCAGCACGAGAAGACCAAGCAAGGATACGGGCTCCCCCGGCAAGGACTCTTGCCGGGACGGCCCGCGCACCACCCGACAAGGGCTCTTGCCGAGGCGATCCACTCAGACGCCTCCGCCGCAGCCACCCTTGAAGCCTATGGACTCCAATGATACTAACAACATTAGAGCCAAGGCTCGGGAAGCGCCCACGTGATGGCATGCAGATCTTTGTGAAGACAAAGATCTATGACTCCCAAGATGAGAACCAGAAGACATGGCAATCACAGGGTTCCTTGCCGAGGACGCCCACGAGGCCTCGGCAAGGCTCCTTACCGAAGATACCCCGGAGCCCCAGCAAGCCTCTTGCCGCAAGGTACTCATGGAGGCCCCGGCAAGACTCTTTCCGAGAACAGAAGCAAGTCTGCGGCAAGCCCTTGCCGCCCCGTCGCCGCCCCAGCTCAGTGGCCGACCCGCTGGCCCAGGCAGGTACCTGTGTGGCGATACGTGGTTCCTGGGCTAGCTAGCCAAGCACCTGCGTGGTGGCATGGAGATCTTCATGAAGACCCTACCGCAACGCCACCTCAGCTGTCTGCCTCGCTGGCTTGGATGTGTGTCCCGACCAGACAGAGCGGCCACGGACGGGACGGGCTTCTTTTTCGTCCCCGATAAAGTAAATAGACACCTAAGCAGCGCATTAAATGTGCCTTGTCCCATAATGGCGTGGGATAAGCCCATACACTGTACACCTTTCCACCTTCTCTATGCCACTGTGGCAGCCCCTTTTAACTATAAAAGGAGGCCCGCGGCATACTGGTGAAGGATTCGGATCCTGAAAAGCTGGAGAGCCACCGTAGCTAGCTCAAGATCTCAAGAACACTCAAATATACATCAAAGCAGGACTAGGGTATTATGCATCGTCCCGAACCTGGGTAAACGATCGATGTGCTGACTCTTAGACCTGCTCTTTGCGCAACTTTGCGCCCGCCAACCGTAGAAGGGAGTCCAGTGATCCCATAGGTGTCGTTTCGTACCGAAGATTGCAAAGGTGACCAACTTCTACTTGTGTGTGTATGTTTCATCAACAACTAATGGTATCACTATTAATGTTATAACACCTGTTCAATATCTTTGCAAACAGGCATCCTCAGCTAGCTTGGTTTTAGTGGAACCACACAACATGATCGGATGGCCCATGTCCTCCATAGAATCCTTTCTTGGCTAACATTTCTTGTTCATTTCAACAGAGCTAGGTGAAACTAGTTGCCAACCAGTGACACCAGGAAACGGAACCATGCCTATGGACATCATCCTTCAGTTTTTTTATTTTTCTTTATTTGTACACATTCTCACAACTTTGTATTCAACTATGATGTAAATATGATCTGTGAATCATTGAGATGCATTAGCATGCATGTTAGTTTCCTTTGTATTTGATGGAACGTTGTCACGAGACAACTTTGGAGGCAACAAGACACATGTGACCAAGTTCAAAGCTTCATAACATTACAACAAAATTTCATTATGCTGGAAAATTAAAAAAAAGACCAACCCAAGGGCTAACCCTCAATGGCTTTTTTATAGGAGAAACTCCGCGAGCACCCG
This sequence comes from Secale cereale, assembly GCA_902687465.1. Lineage (NCBI taxonomy): Eukaryota > Viridiplantae > Streptophyta > Magnoliopsida > Poales > Poaceae > Secale > Secale cereale. The sequence goes on from LR738714.1 coordinate 203,129,441, forward strand.
CGTCAAAGCCGGGACATATCCCAGAAGCTTGATAGGAATGCCACAAATCTTTCAAACTTCATTTCGCCCACATGCGGGACATCTAGAATCCGGGTTCGCGTGACCGCTGGCAAGATTCACCCTGCTCGTTGCGCCGCAGTAATAATGCCTAATGAGCAGCCAAATCACAGAGCCCCACCTTTCCCGCAATATACTACTCCCTCCGTCTAGGTGAATATGTCATTGTGCACCGCAACCAAGGCAGAGGGAAAAATGAGAGAATTTAATGTTTATTTGCTAATTAATAGCATTGCATGCAATGAACTCACCACTACATGTCGAGTTTGGTAGTCTCAAGTCATTGAAATCACACACGCCTCACATCTCCTATTGGTTGATTGCTTTATTCATGTCAAAAAACAATAAGCGAGGTGAGAGTTAATGCATCACGCCTAAGATCATGGTTAATAATACAGCCAGTGGTCGGCTATAAGGAGTTGCCATGTCATTTACAGCCAACCTCTTAGCCGGCATGTACAATAGTAAGTTCCAAATGTGTACTAGTTTATAAATAGTTGGCCCACCTTACATCCTCACAAAGTGTCTCGGGTCTTGTGTTGCAGCTGGCTACTAACCAAGAGCCCGCTTCTCTTCTCTCTCCTCTCCTCTCTCCTCCAACTAAGCAAAGATTTCTATCCTTTATAGCCTGCTTATGTCACACTATTGTACTTGCTCTAAGTGTTTTGGGATTATTTGGTTTTCGTAAGGTGACTTACACACCTAGACAGAGGGAGTAGTAAAAGTTGATTGGGCGAAACAACCATCTTTTCACGCTTTGTTGAATGGCGTCTTGGGCGTTAATTATGTCATGGAGGTTCCTCTTGGTCAATGTGATATGTATAGAATTTCACAGACGGAGGGAGTAGTGCACATGCCAAGTTCACTGGGCTGCCGTGTTTCACACTCCTCCATTGTAAGAGTGGAGACAATAGCTTTCATAAAAAATAAAAAATGAATAGTACTACTGCAAAAGAGCAGTGACACTATCCCGCCCGGCTTCCTTTCTCGTCCTTAATATCTGACATAATTCTTTCATTCGCCAACATGTGGGACATTGACCATCCTGGTCCACTTGCCATGACACCAGAATTAGAGTGCATCACACGGAACTGCAGGGGAGACTCACCCCAGCCGTAGCGTCGCAGTAATAATGAGTAATGAGCCGTCAAATCAAAGGCCCAACCTTTCCCACTGTATGTTGCGCGGACGAAGGAACCATCATGACTTCATTGAATATGCTTCTTCAAGAAAACTAATGTACCAGCAACACTACTACCACACATGAAGATTGCATGACACTTTAGCACGTCATATCACTCAGACCCACTAGGCCAAACAAGCCCACCTAACGCATGGGAAAGCCCCGCCCTCGTCATTTTGTTCTGTATTTGTATCGATGGATCGCACGAACAAGGGAAAGAACAGAGTACTTCCTCCATCCAGGTACATAGGGCACCTAAAGGAATTTAGATTTTCTAAGAATTTTAGTCACGTATACTTCCTCCATCTAAGTGTATTAACTCAATAGACGACAAAATCGCTAACATGTGGGAGCGAGTGTGAGTGAGTTAACCGACTTCAATAGACGGCAAAATCGCTAGCCCACCTCACTTTGAGAGAGACGAAGAGCGAAAAGTTATACGGGCTGGTGGATTACTAGAGCTAGGTGTCACACGGAGGCCCAGAAGTATGGTCATAGCATGAGGTGGGCCATGTATGATGTAACTACACAGGGCTTCTGTGTTTCGGACTCTTCCGGTCTAGTACTCCTACAAGGATGTGGAAAAGGTTGGGTTGATTTTATAACACTGAATATAAAATATTAAAAGAGTCCAGATGCTCCACCGCGAGGTTCCTTGCTCCTTCTCAGTCGTCGGAAAGCGTTCTTCTTTGTTTTACCGACACGTGGGACATCCACCATCCAGGTCCACATGTCATGCAAGAAAATGGAGGTAAGTAGTAAAAAGTATGAGAGACTCATCCAGGCACACCGTGAGCTCATTTATGTACGAAGAGGCAGCTCACGTGATAATTTGGCGAGTGTGGTAATTGTTTGGGAGCCACGCGTGAACGAATCAAAGTTCGACCATGACGCGGTGGCGCGTTATTTATAAATTAAGTTATCATATTCGATGGCATGTACGCAACATTATTTTCTCAAAGGAACGTGAATCGTGCACACACTGAATGACGGAGCATGGGATGTTAGCCATGGACATGGTCGGCCCTTTTTGGAGACTACACTACTTTGATGTGTCCCATCAACTCGTAAATGAGGGGAAGCTTTGCTTATTGACCTCTCTCTCACTCACGCGTGCGCGGTGGCTCGCAGGACAAGGAGAAGCGTTTGCTTTTTTCTTTATTATAATGCGCTTATATAGGTGGTGGACATGCAACACTTAATTCGGTGTCAGATTGCCACAAGTATATATACTGTAGTACCCACAAAAGAATATATTATACTGTAGTAGTACCATCATCATTGTTCAACTTCCGGAAGAGGCGACGAGCCAAGCTCAAGGTCACCTACTCACAACATAACCGGTCGTATTTGCACGAAATTGTGTTGCACGTCCACCGCCTGTTCATCCTTTTGCCAACACGCGGGACATCTAGCATCATGGTGAACGTGTCATGCACTTCTATGGCACCAACTATGCAATTTTTCTCCTTGATGCCACGTGATGGAGCACGGGATGGTAGCCATGGACATGGTCGGTCCTTTTTTGATAGATTAATAAATAACTTTGATGTGTCCAGTCAACTCGCAGAACGAGGAGAAGCTTGCTTACTATGCCCTCTCCCTAGCCCATGCTCGCGCGGTGGCTTGCAGCACGAGGAGAAGCCTTTGCTTACAATAGTGGGCTATTTTTTTAAGGAACTAGTAGGCTATACAAGTAGTACCATCATCATTGTTCGACTTCCGGAAGAGGCGAAGAGCCAAGCACAAGGTCACCTACTAACATTTACTATAGTACTAAAGCCAAAGTTGTGCAACCATTTTAGAGCATGGTTAATATAGGTGGCTCTTGCAGCGACACATCATTTAGACTACCCACAATGGGAGTAACATAGTTTTTGTACCCCTATGACTGTGCACGGGCAGTCTAAGCCACGGGCACCACCACACCAAGTCTAGCAGGGGAGGTGGGCCAAGGTAAGACCGAAGCTCGATGGAACTGGAGCAACGCCAAGAACAAGACCACAAAGAGCAAAGGGATGAAGCGGCTTCCCCTGGCAAGATCCTTGCCAGGAGCCAGTTTCAGCAGCCCTGGCAAGATCCTTGCCGGGGCCGGCTCTGGCAGCCCCGCCAAGACCCTTGCCGCGGCAGCTCGCCCCACGCCTACGGAGCGGATCACCCTTTAGTCCACTGCCCCCATGGGGCAAGGATTCAGAGATATCCCCGTGGTGGCATGCAGATCTTTGTGAAGACATTCAAGGACAGATACACGCACTAAGAGGACGACCACCCTTGGCGGGATCCCAGCCAAGGAGGACCACAAGGCCTCCGGCAAGCACCTTGCGGGGATGACAGCAAGCGCCGCGGCAAGACCCTTGTCGGGGGCCCCGGCAAGGCCCTTGCCGAGGACCCCCGTAGGGCACCGTCAGGCCCGCACCAACTAAACTTCCACCGCCCCATGCAGCTGCCGACCCAACCAGCTGGGCAGGCACCTGCGTGGCAACATGCAGATCTACGTGGAGACCCGCCGTTGCGCCACCTCAGCTGCTTGCCTGCCTACATGGCACCTCAGGCACCGCTGGCCAGAGCGCGTGTCAACACAAGGAGAAGCGGCGACGGACATGACGGACGTCTCCCCTCGTCCCTGATAAAGCGAGGACACCTAAGGTAAGCGCATTAAATGCGCCTTGTCCTGTAATGCGAGGGATAACCTCGCATCACTGTACCCTTTCCACCTCCTGTGTGACACTATGGCAACCCCTTTTTCCTATAAAAGTAGGCCTTTTGTACCCCTATGACTGTGCACGGGCAGTCTGAACCACGGGCACCACCACACCAAGTACAGCAGGGGAGGTGAGCCAAGGTAAGACCGAAGCTCGATGGAACTGGAGCAACGCCAAGAACAAGACCACAAAGAGCAAAGGGACGAAGCGGCTTCCCCCAGCAACATCCTTGCCGGGAGCCAGTTTCAGTAGCCCTGGCAAGATCCTTGCCGGGGCCGGCTCTGGCAGCCCCGGCAAGACCCTTGCCGCGGCAGCTGGCCTGACGCCTACGGAGCGGATCACCCTTGAGTCCACTGCCCCCCTGGGGCAAGGATTCGAGAGATATCCCCGTGGTGGCATGTAGATCTTTGTGAAGACATTCAAGGACAGATACACGCACTAAGAGGACGACGACCCATGGCAAGATCCCAACCAAGGAGGACCACAAGGCCTCCGGCAAGCACCTTGCCGGGGATGACAGCAGGCGCCGCGGCAAGACCCTTGCCGGGGGCCCCGGCCAGGCCCTTGCCGAGGACACCCGCATGGCCACTGTCAGGCCCGCACCAACTAAGCTTCCACCGCCCCATGCAGCTGTCGACCCAACCAGCTGGGCAGGCACCTGTGTGGCAGCATGCAGATCTTCGTGGAGACCCGCCGTTGCGCCACCTCAGCTGCTTGCCTGCCTACATGGCACCTCAGGCACCGCTGGCCAGGGCGCGTGTCAACACAAGGAGGAGCGGCGACGGACAAGACGGACGTCTCCCCTCGTCCCCGATAAAGTGATGACACCTAAGCTAAGTGCATTAAATGCGCCTTGTCCTGTAATGCGAGGGATAACCTCGCATCACTGTACCCTTTCCACCTCCTATGTGCCACTGTGGCAACCCCTTTTTCCTATAAAAGGAGGCCCGAGGCGACCAGGAGAAGGATTCGGCTTTTTAGAACTCCTCACGACTCGGCTCTTGGAGCTCCTCACTAGCTGAAGAACACAAACATATAATCCACCAACGCAGGAGTAGGGTTTTAGGCAATCTTGCAGCCCGAACCTGGGTAAAGGAACCGTGTGCTGACTGTTAGATCCGCTCTTCTCTCAACCCCGCGCCCCGCAACCGTAGTAGGGATTCTTGTGATCCCATAGGTGTCGATCCAAATACCCCGACATCTTTGGCGCGCCAGGTAGGGGGTGCGCAGTTGTGAGAATCGGCTTTAGCGGTTAGTTCAGCGCTCCTTCATCATCATGGCGCCCAAGAAGAAGACGACGATGGCGGTTGGCCCGTCGGAAGCCGGACAGCCCGTCCCGACACGGGCGAGCAGCGGACCGGTCGGGGAAAGGACCCGGGGCGCTGCTCGCGAACACCAACGTCGTCCCAGCAGCCGGTGTTTGGGAGGTGGCGATGTTTGTGCGCCTGGTAACGGGCCGCACACCGCCAGTTCCAAAGATGGAGCCAGGCCCTCCGCGGGTGGCGCGGGGCCTTCCAAGGTCGCTGCCGCATCACCCGAAGGCGACGCAATGGCCTCCAGGACTCCCACGTCGGTGCCGACAGCGCGCTCCTCTCAAGCAGCGCACGACGAACGGCGTCGTCACCCCGAAGATCTCGGGCGTCGCCATGGGAAGAGCCCCGAGCGCCACTCCCGGGACATAGAAGACCTGCCCGCCCGCCAAAGCACTGGTGGAGACGGTATGCGACCGCGGGATCGTGATGGGGCTCCTCCTGACACGGTCAGGTGTCGAATCCCGTTGCGGTCCGTGCAGGTTTCGCTACCGTTGAACCCAGTCGAGGCCCTGGGGCACGCGCAGTTGCTCCTCGACTTTCATCCCGTTACGGGGAAACTCGACAAATGGAGAGCCATCATCCGAAGCCTTGTCGCAGTCGCCAACAAGGATGAACCAAATCCAGCGGAGCTCCTGGGTCGACGCTCCGATGGAGTCCCACGCACCGGCGGCGGGAGGGCCGACAGCACCGTGGCTACGATGCATTCGCCTCCCCCCGCGCCCGGTGTCGCGTGCGTCGACTCGTCGGGACGTCGCGGGCAACGTTATTTCCGTAGCGTCGTCCGACCCACGGACCCACGGCGACCAGCATCAAGTTCTTCAGGAGCGAGCTCATGAAGACGCTCGAACCACCATCGAGCGCCGGCGCGGAGCGCACCACCAGTCAGACAGACGAGCGGGGCCTGCCATGGACCGCCCAGCACCAGAGAGCCCTGGGGGTCTACCTTACGAGCTAGGCTGTCCGGCTTTTACCCATGAGCTGTGGTAGTTCCAGTGGCCCTCTCACCGCACCTTCAAGCCTGACGTTGGCGAGAAGTACAACGGCAAGACCCACCCGTCGGAGTTCCTCAGCATCTACACCATCGCGATGCAAGCTATCGGGGCCCGTGATGATAAGGTGCTTGCAAATTACTTTCCATTGGCTCTTAAACCTAACGCCATGTTGTGGTTGATGCACCTGCGAGTAGACTCTATTTCCTCCTGGTCCGACTTGTGCCATGAGTTTGTTAGCGCCTTTACTGGAGGTCACCAAGCCCATGGCAAAGCGAGTGACCTACACGTCATACCCCAGAAGGAAGCCGAGAGTCTGCGCAAGTACATACAAAGGTTCAGCCGAGTGCATTACAACATCCCCGACGTCCACCCTGTCGCCATCATCAGCGCGTTCCATCAGAACGTGCGTAATCGCAAGATGCGTGAAGAACTGGCGATGACCAAGGTGAAAGATGTGGCAGAACTCTATGTTCTTGCTGACAGATGTGCCTGGGCTGAAGAGGGAAGGAAGTACCCCGGCGAAGACGCCGGTGCGGAAACCGACTCTTCAGATGAGGATACTGCCGCCCCGGCAAAGAAGGGCCGGCATCGCAACAGGAAGCGCAAGGGTAAAGCCGTGCTTGCCGTCGAGGGATCTGATGACACCGGCTCCGCCAAGAAAACCAGGGCGGGTGACCCCGGCAAGGAAACTGTCGGGTGTGTCGCCTGCCGGGCCTTGGTGGCTGCCGAGAAGTCAGGGAACTCCGGCAAGCGATACTGCAAGATCCATCGCACCAAGGGCCATGATCTCCAGGACAGCCGACAGGTTGAGCTCCTTGCTGAAAAGTAGAGGGCCGAATATGAGAGGCGGGACAAGGAGAAGGGCTAGGATGGTGTTGAAGGGTCCGGCAAGAAGCGTGACGGCCAAGCAGGCCGTCGCGGCAAGGATAAACAGCAGGAGAGGCCCGCCCGGGGCCGTGACAGAAGGCCCGAAGACGACGACCACGAGGAGGACGACGAGTCCGGGACCAAGAATTTCAGAAAGCTACGGAGGCCATGTGCGTCGACGGCGGCGCATCGCTGCATACTTCTCATCGCCAACTTAAACAGTGGGCGCGTGAGATTACAGCGGCGGAGCCGTCGTCCGGTGCCCAAAAGCCGCTGAAATGGTCCAGCACACCTATCATCTTTGACACTGAGGATCACCCTGATCACACTACTGCGGTCGGGTGCTTGCCATTGTTGGTTTCACCAACAATACACAACCTCAAGGTGAAAAAGATGCTAGTCGATGGCGGGGCTGGTCTGAACCTACTCTCGCCCACCGTGATCAAGAAGCTACAAGTTCCAGATGGAGACCTTGAAGAGACGGGCACGTTTTAGGGGGTCAACCCGGGAGAAGCCAACCAAAGGGGAAGGTCATGCTGCCCGTGACTTTTGGAAGTGATCTGAACTATAGGACGGAGAGGATTGTGTTTGATGTTGCCAAGATCCCCTTGCCTAACAACGGGATCCTTGGCCGCCCAGCGCTGGCCAAGTTCATGGCAGCATCACACTATGCCTACAACACCCTGAAGATGCCAGGACCTGTGACGATCATCACCATCCCCTCCGATAAGAAATATGCGCTGATCTGTGCTGACCAACTATACCATCAAGCAGTTGCAGCAGCTGCTGCTACGAGGGCACTTGCTCCTGTCACTGGAGCCCCGGGAGGGAAGAAGAAGAAGACCGGTGAGACCTCAGACACCCACTCCGGCAAGCGCACCTCTTCGGAGTGCTGTGCTCCCATCGAGGACGTGCCAGAGAGCTCCACCGGAAAGAAGAAAACGGTGAGACCTCGGACACCCACTCCGGCAAGCGCACCTCTTCGGAGTGTCGCGCTCCCGTCGAGGACGTGCCAGAGAGCTCCACCGGCAGGAACAAGAGGTCTAGTGCCACGCCGACGGGAACTAAGAAAGTTTCCGTCAAGGAGGACGGCACAGGAGGGGCTTTCACCATAAGCTCCTCCCTTGACAACAAATAGGAAGACGCGCTCGTCACCTTCCTGCGGGTGAATGTCGATGTGTTTGCATGGCAAGCATCCGACATCCCCGGTGTTCCCAGGGAGGTGATTGAGCACCACCTTGCTGTTTGTCCCCATGCGCGGCCCGTCAAGCAGAAGGTCAAGAAGCAAGCTTTGGAACGGCAAGAGTTCATCACAGAGGAGATCCGGAAATTGGAAGCTGCGGGTTTGGTAAGAGGAGTGCTCCATCCAACGTGGTTGGCCAATCCAGTGGTAGTGCGCAAAGCAAATGGGAAGTGGAGGCTATGTATGGACTACACAGATATCAATAAAGCTTGTCCCAAGGACCCCTTCCCGTTGCCGCGCATCGACCAGATTGTTGACTCCACGGCTGGGTGTGACCTGCTGTCATGGCAAGAGAAGACGAAGAGAAGACATCATTCATCACCCCATTTGGTACATACTGTTTTGTACGAATGCCTTTCAGGTTGAAGAGTGCTGACTCAACGTTTGCAAGCGCAGTCCAGATTGGTTTTGAACCCTAGCTCCATACAAATATGGAGGCTTATATGGATGATATAGTGGTCAAAACCAAGAATAGGGCAACCCTTATACCGGATTTACAAGAAACATTTGCCAACCTACGCAAGATCAACCTCAAGCTGAACCCTGAGAAGTGCGTCTTCGGCGTCCCGTCCGGCAAGCTTCTCGGGTTCTTTGTGTCGCAGCGTGGGATAGAGGCCAATCCGGACAAGATCAAAGCTATAGAGCAGATTGAAGCACCCAAACGGGTCAAGGACGTGCGTCGGCTTACTGGCTGCATTGCCCCCATGAGCAAATTCATTTCCAAGTCTGCCGAGCGCGCCCTCCCTTTCTTCAAGATTTTGAAAAAGGCAGGGCCGATGGAGTGGACGACAGAAGCTGAAGCAGCGTTACAAGATTTGAAGAGGTATCTTTCCTCTACGCCAATACTAGTTGCGCCTAGGCAACAAGAACCGTTGCTGCTATACTTGGCGGCGACGAACCAGGTGGTCAGCGTCGTGTAGGATCGAAAGTATGTCTAGAGGGGGGGTGATTAGACTACTTGTAAATATAAAAATTCTGCCTTTTGACAAAGAACAGTTTTTGGCAGATTCACAATTATGATCAAGTCAAGTATCACCCTACATATGCAATTCTAGAGTATAGGCAGCGGAAAGTAAATTGCACATGTAGTAAAGAGAGGTGGAGAAGAGCAAACGCAATTTTGGAGATGCGGTGATTTTTCCCCGTGGTTCTGATAGGTGGTGCTATCGTACATCCACGTTGATGGAGACTTCAACCCACGGAGGGTAACGGCTGCGCGAGTCCACGGAGGGCTCCACCCACGAAGGGTCCACGAAGAAGCAACCTTGTCTATTCCATCATGGCCTACGCCCACGGAGGGCTAGCCTTACTCGGGGTAGATCTTCACGAAGTAGGCGATCTCCTTGCCCTTACAAACTTCTTGGTTCAACTCCACATCTCGATGACGGAGGCTCCCAAGCGACACCTAACCAATCCAGGAGGCACCACCATCCAAAAGGTAATAGATGTTGTAGATGATGATGAACTCCTTGCTCTTGTGCTTCAAATGATAATCTCCCCAACACTCAACTCTCCTCACTGATTTGGCTGTGGTGGAAGAAAGGATTGAGTGGAAAGCAACTTGGGAAGGTTAGAGATCAAGCTTCATATGGTGGGAGTGGAGCAACTTGATCTCAACACAAGGGTAGGTAGTTCTCTTCTCAGAAATGTAAGGTAGGAGTGGTAGTTCTTTCTGATGGCTCTCTCCACGAATGAAGAGGGGGTGGAGGGGTATAAATAGCCTCCACACAAAATCCAACCGTTACACACATATTTGAGCAATCTCGGTGGGACCGAAGTGGACAACTCGGTGAGACCGAAAGTTCAAATAATGTGAACGTTGGGGTTTTCGGTGGGACCGAAAATACAATCTCGGTTAGTCCGATTCGAGCAAAGACAAGAGCATGCCAGTTTCGGTGGGACCGACTTCATCATCTCGGTGACACCGATTTGATGACAGAAGGTTATAGAAGCTTGGCAGCCCATGTTTCGGTGAAACCGATATCAGAATCGGAAAATCCGATTTTGTTAGGGTTTGGCTTATGGCTGAGGTGGTTCATCTCGGTGTGACTGAGTTTGGAATATCGGTGGGACCGAGATTACTTATGAGTGTATATGGCAGTGAAAGTTGCTGATAGTTTAGGAGATGTATCACTAAGCACTTGAGCAACCAGATCATCAACATAACCTCATCCCCTTTTAATAGTATTGGCTTTTCCTATGGACTCAATGTGATCTTGGATCACTAAACCAAAAATGGAGTCTTGAGCTTTTGCCAATGCTTGCCTTAGCATTTTGAGGGGTCCACTTCTTCAGTCCTTGCCATACCCATATCACTGAACTTCTATGAAATGATTCTCAAGTAACTATTAGTTCAATGATATATATGTTGTTATTAATTGCCAAAACCACCCGGGGATTAGTTGCACTTTCAATCTCCACCTTTTTGGTAATTGATGACAACATATAGATCAAAGCTTCGATAAAGGATATAATCAATGAATAATATCGTCGCTTTGAGAAGTATGTGATAAGCAAGAGCTCCCCCTAAATTTGTGCATTATTTAAGATTTGCGTTTGAATGCAAATGCACAATCGATTAGGATCATGGGTCACTCTTCCATGTCACATACATCTTGGTGGAGCGCACAAAATGATAAGAATGAATAACATGCACCCAATCACCAAGACATGAGTAAATAGTCATACAAGATAGGAATGACATATGATAAGCATTAAGCACACATTAAAGCATAGTACGACTAAGCACTCATTAAGGTAGCATCAAACGGAGTATCAAGCACACGGAATGTCTCGAAAACCAAAAGTATCTCAAAGAAACCGCAAAAGAACGAAAGAGCAAAAGCGCAAAGACAACAGCACTCTCTCTCTCGAAGCCCTATGATCTATACAATTTCTCCCCCTTTGGCAACAAGTTACCAAAAAGTTCGAAAAAGCATAGAGCTAAACGTCACTGTGGGCTCTGCTAGCGGCTCCCGTCTGGGTTGATGTCGGAGTAGATATGACGGCATCGGCGAAGACTTCAGCTGATGTCTGTGCTGGAGGAGTGGACACTGGAGCTGTAGCTGGAGTAACTGCTGGAACTGTGGGAGGTGCTGAAGTTGTAGTCCTGGTGTCAGTCACTGGAATAGTAGCTGATCGGGATCCTCTGGGAACCGGAGCAGTCTGTCGATGAGAATCCTGGACTAAGTCATCCTGCATAAGCTCTGCCTTGTCCTGCTTTGCTTCCTCAATGTCTGCCTCAAGCTTGTTGACGGTCACTTGTATTTCAGTCAGCTTCACGTCCAGAGCGTGGATCTTCTCGTCAACAATCCTCTCTAAGCTCTCCTGAGACTATTCAATGCTGGCCAGGCGTTGTTCAATCCTTTGGGTAGCTTCAAGAATTTGCTCTCCGAAACTCTTTGGTTTAGCTGCTGCTGCTGCTGCTTCTTTGTCAGCTTTGGCTTTCTTAGCAGCTTCGATCTTGGCTTGACCTTCAACAGATGTCGGATCCTCCTCATCCATCACAACAACATTGTCTTCATGCTCTGGCTGCAGGGGTAAATGTTTTCTATCCAACAAGAATTTGCCCGTGCCAAACTTGGCATTGATAAGCATCTGAATCTGCGGGGCAAATCCACATGACCTTTTCTGGTCAGCAGCAGTCCTCTTAATGGTCTCTACCATCAAGTCCATCACCTTGAAAGGTGCTTTCTCATCAAGTATATGCAGCATGTTGATAGAATATCCTCTGATCATGCGATGATCTCCAGACTTGGGCATCAAGGTATGCCTCAAAATAGTATTAGTGGTAGGTAAGCCTGCCTGGAGATGGTAGACTGAGCCGAGCTTCCAAACTTCCAAATCCGCTGCGGGAATCTCTTTGTACATGTTCTTCATGGAATCATGATTCTTCTTTGGAATCCCATAGATATCAATATCATCTTCTCGTTTCACTGGAGCATTCAGAATTTCTGCCCATTCTTCAACAAAAGAAGAAAATCTTTGACCTTCAGTCATCCATGTGATCTTTCCATCAGGATAGAAGTGAGCTGTGGCATAGAATTGCATTATCATCTCATCGTTCCAACTGCTCAATTTCTGACCCACAAACTCTGCAACTCCACATGCAGTGAAACTTTCATGCACATGTGGAAAGAAATCTCTGTGCTCTTCGCTGTCAATGTATTCCCAGTCAACATATCTGGTGTCTGCGACTATTGGCTTCTTGTCCATCAGCACGGTCTCATAGAAGTCCTGCTGCTCTCTGGTGTGAAATCTGGGATCTACAGCAGTTCTTCTCCTCACGGCATATGGGTCAGCTTGTCTCCATAGCCTGAGACCTCTATCCTTCCTTGCCTTCATATCCTCAGCTTGAGGATGAGCATCATTGTGAAGTGGCAGTTTTGGACGAAGTTTCAGCAACACTTGTCCTTCCTCATCAGACTCAGCTGGTGGCACATCATCCTTGTTCTTTTCAGACGCTGGAATGTTTCTGGTAGTCCTCTTGGGCTTGGCAGCAGGCTTTGCTGGAGCTGCCCTAGCTGGAGCAGATTTCTTTGGCTTTGATGAGGCTCCAGCCTTAATGGCATCACCCATGAGCTTCTGCTTCTGAGGAGGAGGCTGGGGTGCTTCCTCATCCTCATCCTCAGCTGCTGCATCTGCATGAGAATCTGACACATGCACAACTCTCTTTCTCTTGGTGGTTTTCTTCACTTTGCTTGGAGCTGGCTCTCCCAAATTCAGCTTCTTGGCTACAGTTGACTGCTTGACTTTGCTGGTGCCCTTCTTAGACTGTTGACCTTGTTGCTCTTTGGCAACAACCTTCCTTTTAGGCTTTGAGGTCACCTCTTCCTCAACAACGAAATCAGAATCCTCATCATCGGAATTCTTCTCCTTTCTAGCTCTGGTGGCTGCAGGAGGCATGCCACTTGGTGTACTCCTCTCACCATCATCAGATGGGCTACTAGGAGGACTAGTGTCTGCCTCTGGAATGTCTGCAATGGGTGTCTCTGACCTGTTCTGACTGTCACTGGTATCTGACATGGCTGACAACCTGTGAATAGATAAGGTATAGGCAGAGAAGAAGAGTTATCACAAACTGCAGAAGTTTTTGCAAAAAGATGAGTTCAAATTCTAGTTTTAAGTTTTCACAGAAGACATTTCGGTCAGACCGAGTTTGAGTTTCGGTGAATCCGAAGTGTTAAACAGTAGCTTGACACACCTCTTTCGGTTTGACCGAAGTGGGTTTCGGTCCTGCCGAAAACACTAGGGTTTCACAAAAACTACATTTCGGTCACACCGATTTGCACAACTCGGTTGGACCGAAGGGTGCAGTGCAATGGCCAGAGGCCAAATCGGTCACACCGAAATTACAAAATCGGTTTCACCGAGATGTATTCCATGGAAACCTAACCCTAAAATTTTTACTCGAATCTAGTTCAAACGAACCAATCTGGTGTACAGGAAGATTTCAATCGTGGCAAGATATTGGGCAATCCAAACGTGCATTGAATCGGAGATGGGAGCACGAGTGGGATCAAAACTCACCCTAACTTGGTGGAGTTTCTCTACGGCGGCAACGGCGCGGAGGAGATGGCCGTTGACGGCGACGGAGACCTGCGGCGAGGGCGCACAGGCGATGACGGCGACGATCCGGAGATCAAGGCGACGGCAGCAGGGGATGTGGGGCGAAAACGTTTGAAGGAGGAATCAACGTGGGCGACCCTTGGTATATATACCCCTTTGCTGTCGGTGGGACCGAGTTGTAAAACTCGGTGGCACCGAGAACTGCTAGGAAGTTATGCACTTCGGTCACGCCGAAAATCACAACTCGGTTTCACCGAGATGAAAACCTAGATCAATCTAACTGCTTTCGGTTTGACCGAGTTTGAGTGAGTTGGTCTGACCGAAATCAATTAGAAGGTTTTGGAGATTAGCCCTTGACGGATCGGTGGCTCCGAGTGCTCCTCACCCGGAGGGTCCGAAAATGACTTGTTCAAAGTTTGTGATGTAAGCATGAATAGAATTTGAGACAAGAAAGCATAGATAGCTAGGGGAGGTACTTAGGCATTCTTGTCCATCCATTTGGTCAGAAAAATCAAAACAACCAAAACAACAAATGGATGTCCTTGAATGGATAAAATCATGCATCCAACATGCTCACACAATAAGATAGCAAATGAAATATGTGTCAAACATGCACAACCAAAACTCTAGCAACTAACACACAATTTGTCGATCACTAGGTCATCTTTATATGAGTATTTTGACTTAGGAGCCAAATGAGAACATTTGATCATAGGTCATACTCATCGTTTAAGCACAAGTGGGGTTACCACTTCTACATAAAGCATTGATGTGTTCACATCATTTGAAGATGCTTTAGCTCAATTTTTTAGAGCAAAGCTCCCCCTAGATGTGAGAACCCCTTTTAAAGGGTCAAACTAACCTTGGGTTGTCGTAGAAGACTTCATGTAGATGTTGAAGATGTGGATGCTCAATGTTGATGGAGATCCTGAAGAGTTGGGAGCTATCCTTTCGATTCGGGCACTTTCAATACCTACATGGGTTAGTCCCACAAGGAACAAACAAGGATATCCATGGACATAGATTGAAGTTCACAATAGACGATGTCCATGAAAGCAATGATTACCTTGTCCCTTGACTTACCATCAAGAGGGTTTGTGACTCCATGAACTAGTGCACGATATGGAAGTTGATTGCACAAGTTCTTTGCCAAAATGAATGTGAGTGAAGAATGTTGGCGGAGTCACCCTCAAGAACTTTCTAGTTCTTCTTCTTCGGGATCCACATCATCTTGATGGGAATCCTTGGGGTTGTAGTTGAGCTTGACGAAGTAGAACTTGACGTTTCCTTGGGAACCCACTTGACCATGGCTTGAGGTGCTTCAATGAATGCATCAATCTCCTCTTGAAGCTTGTCCTTGGCTTTTAGCTTGTGGTCTTGTGGTGGAAGGTCATCTTGAGCTTGTTCCACATTGGAAGAAGTAGGATCATACTTCTCGTTTTGAGAAACAAACTGTGGAGTAGGATATTGACCTTCTTCCCACTCAACACCTTCGGCGTTGAACTTTCGCTCAAAACCAATTCCTTGATTCTTCCGGTGCCTTCCTTGCTTGTGAACAATTTCCTCAAGGTTCTTGCTTCCGGCAAGGCTCTTGTAGACACATTTCTCTATGATCCCTTTCAATAAACTATTCTCTTGCTCAAGTGTAACTTGGCTTGAAACATTGTTAGTGAAATCAAGAGAACTACTAGAAGCAACAATATTGGATTTAGCATGGTTATTGTTACTACTAGAGGAAGAATTTTTCTTATGCTTGTCATGCTTAGTCTTAATGGGTGGCAAGAAATTAGACAAGAGAAGTCGTTTGGCAAGATATGAAGAACTCTTCTTTCGAAGATCGTCATTGATCGCTTTTAGAAACTCATGTTCTTGCTCTAGAGTGAGCTTCTCGAAGCGTAGCTTCTCATGAGATCTTAGGAGCTCTCTATGATCTTCTTGAGTTGTTTCATGAGCTAACTTAAGAGTGTTTAGTTCTTTAGTTAGACGCTCAATCTCCTTCATAGCATTGTCATTCGACTCTTCTCGACTATAAAGACTACTAGCATTTTCATCGTTACTAGGCTCACTAGATTTATCATGCAAGAGCTCATCTTCACCAAGCAAGTCATCCTCATCACTATTGAAGTCAAAGAATTAAGGGTGTGATACCTTGGGGCCTTTAGCCATGAAGCATCTTCCAATTCCCTCATTTGGTGAATCAAATAAGTCGTAGGAGTTGGAGTTGGAGGATACGAGAGCAAGACCGGCAACACCTTCATCTTGACTGTAGTCGGAGTCGGAGTGATAGCTTCCATCGGATTGATTATCGGAGTCGGAGCCGGAGACCCATTCACCTACATGAGCTTGATGTCTTCTTCTTGTGTAGCTCCTTGATGACTTGTCTTTCCTCTCCGAATCCTTGCTTCTCCGAGAGGGTCTTCGTTCATAACGATCATCTCTACTCCTTCTCTCTTTCCGAGGTGACTCATCTCTTGAACTTCTTCTTCTTGGAGATTCTTCTCTTCTCTTGTGGGGAGCCGTACACTCATTTGAGTAGTGTCCCGGTCTTCCACAATTGTAGCAGTTTCGATCACGACTAGAAGATCTCTTTTCATCATATGATCTAGACTTTGAGCTTCTCTCTTTGCCTCTATACTTGTAGAATTTGTTGAAGTTCTTAACCATTAGGCTTATCTCTTCATTGGAAACTAACTTGTCACTTGAGGTTGTGGGAGCATCACTTGTAGCTTTGTAAGCACCACTCGACTTGTTGTGAAGCTCTTCCTTATCCTTAAGTGTCATCTCATGAGCAACAATTCTTCCAATGACTTCGGTTGGCTTGAGAGTCTTGTAGTTTGGCATCATTTGGATCAAAGTGCACACGGTGTCATACTTTCCATCCAAAGCTCTGAGAATCTTCTTAATGATGAATCGGTCGGTCATTTCTTTGCTTCCTAAGCCGGCAATCTCATTTGTGATGAGAACAAGCCTAGAGTACATTTCAGCGACTCCTTCACCATCCTTCATCTTGAACTTGTCAAGTTGACCTTGAAGAATATCTAGCTTTGATTCCTTCACAGACTCGGTACCTTCATGCATTTCAACCAAAGTATCCCAAATCTCTTTTGCATTTTCAAGACGGCTGATTTTGTTGAACTCCTCGGGACACAAGGCATTGAAGAGAATGTCACAGGCTTGAGCATTGTTTTGCAACATCCGTAATTCTTTCGGTGTAGCTTCGCGATCCGGAACTTTTCCTTCCTCAAAGAATTCACCTTGCATACCAACACAAATAATGCCCCATGCGGCTGGGTTATGACCAAGAATATGCATTTTCATTTTATGCTTCCAACTAGCAAAATTTGTACCATCAAAGTAAGGACCTCTACGAAAATTACCCTCACTAGACGCCATACTCTCCTAGGTTGTGAAACCAAGCTTATGGAGTCCAATGCAATGGAAACCAATACAATGGAGACCAAAGCTCTGATACCACTTGTAGGATCGAAAGTATGTCTAGAGGGGGGTGATTAGACTACTTGTAAATATAAAAATTCTGCCTTTTGACAAAGAACAGTTTTTGGCAGATTCACAATTATGATCAAGTCAAGTATCACCCTACACATGCAATTCTAGAGTATAGGCAGCGGAAAGTAAAATGCACATGTAGTAAAGAGAGGTGGAGAAGAGCAAACGCAATTTTGGAGACGCGGTGATTTTTCCCCGTGGTTCCGATAGGTGGTGCTATCGTACATCCACGTTGATGGAGACTTCAACCCACGGAGGGTAACGGCTGCGCGAGTCCACGGAGGGCTCCACCCACGAAGGGTCCACGAAGAAGCAACCTTGTCTATTCCATCATGGCCTACGCCCACGGAGGGCTAGCCTTACTCGGGGTAGATCTTCACGAAGTAGGCGATCTCCTTTCCCTTACAAACTTCTTGGTTCAACTCCACATCTCGATGACGGAGGCTCCCAAGCGACACCTAACCAATCCAGGAGGCACCACCCTCCAAAAGGTAATAGATGTTGTAGATGATGATGAACTCCTTGCTCTTGTGCTTCAAATGATAATCTCCCCAACACTCAACTCTCCTCACCGATTTGGTTGTGGTGGAAGAAAGGATTGAGTGGAAAGCAACTTGGGAAGGTTAGAGATCAAGCTTCATATGGTGGGAGTGGAGCAACTTGATCTCAACACAAGGGTAGGTAGTTCTCTTCTCAGAAATGTAAGGTAGGAGTGGTAGTTCTTTCTGATGGCTCTCTCCACGAATGAAGAGGGGGTGGAGGGGTATAAATAGCCTCCACACAAAATCCAACCGCTACACACATATTTGAGCAATCTCGGTGGGACCGAAGTGGACAACTCGGTGAGACCGAAAGTTCAAATAATGTGAACGTTGGGGTTTTCGGTGGGACCGAAAATACAATCTCGGTTAGTCCGATTCGAGCAAAGACAAGAGCATGCCAGTTTCGGTGGGACCGACTTCATCATCTCGGTGACACCGATTTGATGACAGAAGGTTACAGAAGCTTGGCAGCCCATGTTTCGGTGAAACCGATATCAGAATCGGAAAATCCGATTTTGTTAGGGTTTGGCTTATGGCTGAGGTGGTTCATCTTGGTGTGACTGAGTTTGGAATATCGGTGGGACCGAGATTACTTATGAGTGTATATGGCAGTTAAAGTTGCTGATAGTTTAGGAGATGTATCACTAAGCACTTGAGCAACCAGATCATCAACATAACCTCATCCCCTTTTAATAGTATTGGCTTTTCCTATGGACTCAATGTGATCTTGGATCACTAAACCAAAAATGGAGTCTTGAGCTTTTGCCAATGCTTGCCTTAGCATTTTGAGGGGTCCACTTCTTCAGTCCTTGCCATACCCATATCACTGAACTTCTCTGAAATGATTCTCAAGTAACTATTAGTTCAATGATATATATGTTGTTATTAATTGCCAAAACCACCCGGGGATTAGTTGCACTTTCACGCCGCACTAGTGACGCAGAGAGAAATTGATGACACGATCATAGCAGTGACAGAGCCTGGTGCCACTGGCGCAGAGACGACACAGCCGGTTGGAGTGCAGCCAAGGAAGAAAATGATGCAGCACCCGGTCTACTTTGTTAGCTCCCTCTTGCAGGGGGCTAGATCAAGGTACTCCGGTGTGCAGAAATTACTCTCCGGCCTTCTCATGGCCTCGAGGAAGCTGCGTCACTACTTCCAGGCGCACGAGATCACCATCGTCACTCGCCTCCCTCTACAACGGATATTGCACAATCCAGATGCAATGAGAAGGATTGTAGAGTGGGCAGTGGAGCTATCCAGCTTTGGCCTCAAGTTTGAAAGTACCTCGACGATTGAAAGCCGAGTCCTGGCAGAGTTCGTCGCTGAATGGACCGCAACGCCTGATGAAGAAGTCCAGGAAACTGCTCTCCCCGGCAAAGAGGCGAGTTGCAACTGGATCATGTACTTTGATGGAGCTTTCTCCTTGCAGGGCGCCGGGGCTGGCATACTGCTGGTCGTGCCCACTGGAGAGCACCTCAAGTACGTGGTCCAGATGCACTTCCCCAGGGAGGTATCAACGAACAACACTGCTGAGTACGAGGGGCTGCTTGCTGGTCTTAGGATCGCGGCAGACCTCGGAATCAAGAAGCTCATTTTCAGGGGCGACTCGCAGCTTGTCGTCAAACAAGTCAATAAGGATTACCAGAGCCCGTTGATGAAGGGCCTACGACGATAAAGTGAGAAAGTTGGAAGAGCGCTTTGATGGTATACAGGCGGAGCACGTTCCCCGAGCGGAGAACGACATCGCCGATTACCTGTCAAAGCGCGCTACCCTCAAGCTAACTGTGGAACCAGGCACCTTTGTGCTTCAGCTTTCTCAGCCATCCGTTGATCCATCAACAGAGCAGAACAAGAGGAGGAAATTAGGGCCCGGCAAGTACTTTCCCGCCGAGCTCCCCGAAGCCGCCGGCAAGGATGTTGCCGGAGACACTGAGCCCGCCATAGGACGGCTAGCTCCGGCGGAGCGTCAAGCTTTTTTTGTCGAGACAGCCGCTCCCTTGGCGGAGGAAATGCCTTTGGTCCTCGCCGTCGAGACCCAGGCTCCAGCGTGGGCGCAGCATACCGTCCGATTCCTCCAGACTGGGGAACTTCCTGAGGAGCAAGAAGAAGCGGAGAAAGTAGCCCGTCGGTCTGCTATGTACCAGTTCGTCGATGACGTCCTGTACAGAAAGAGACCGAACGGCGTGAAATTGAAGTGCATCCCTCGAGAGGAAGGACTGAGCTGTTGGCAGAGATACATGGAGGCATATGTGGATCCCACATAGGGTCAAGAGCCCTTGCTGGCAAGGCATTCCGGCAAGGCTTCTTCTGGCTCACTGCCCTCCAGGATGCGACGGCACTGGTCACTAGGTGTGAAGCGTGCCAGTTCCATTCAAAGAAACTTCATCAACCAGCTCAAGCCCTTCAAACCATTCCTCTCTCCTGGCCCTTCTCGGTCTGGGGGCTCGACATACTGGGCCCTTTCCCCCGCGTTGTCGTGGGCTTTGAATATTTGTACGTTGCAATCGACAAGTTCACAAACTAGCTAGAGGTGGAGGCAGTGAGGAAGTTCACAGCTCAGTCAGCCGTCAAGTTCTTCAAGGGACTAGTGTGCCGTTTTGGTGTACCCAATAGGATCATCACCGACAACGGCACACAGTTCACAAGCCGCACCTTCATGCAATATACCCAAGACCTCGGCAGCAAAGTCTGTTTCGCTTCCGTTGCTCACCCCTGAAGCAATGGTCAAGCTGAGAGGGCAAACGCTGAAGTGCTGCGAGGGTTAAGGACAAAGACCTTTGACAGGATGCACCAGAGCGGGAGGCGCTGGATTGATGAGTTGTAGGCGGTTCTTTGGTCGATCAGCACGACGCCAAATCAAGCCACGAGACAGACACCCTTCGCCCTGATATACGGGGCGGAAGCAGTTCTCCCCACTGAACTCATATATGGGTCACCTCGAGTGCTCGCTTATGATGAGCTTGAGCAAGAACAACTACGGCAAGAAGACGCAACGCTCCTTGAGGAAGATCGTCTTCGGGCGGCTGTGAGAGCAGCACGCTACAAGCAAGCCTTGCGCCGCTCCATAGCCGCAAGGTCCATGCCCGAAGCTTTGAGGAAGGTGACCTTGTTCTTCGGCGCGTTCAATCGGCCAGGAATACGAACAAGTTGACGCCGAACTAGGAAGGCCCTTATCGGGTAATACGAGTCACCAGGCCTGGCATAGTCCGCCTGGAGACCGAAAATGCCATTCCGGTGAGCAATTCCTGGAACATTGAGCATCTTCGCAAGTTTTACCCATAAGGTGCGGCTTGCCGGGCCCCCCGGCAAGCCACCCTTTTGTACAAGCCTTGCCAGCAAGGCATGTAACCCTTTGTACAAAGCCAGGCACAGACCCTGAGCATAAATAAATGAAGCGCTGGCGCCCTAGGTTATAGCATGCATGCTGAGTCGAGTCTCGTCCTTGGTTAGGGCTGGTAGTGCTTAGCGGCGGCTAACTCCTAGCTTAGAGGTCGAGTTTGCGTCTCTTTGTCTTTCCCCTATCTCCTTTGGTTCATAGGACGCACAAACATCCTTGCCGAGGCCACTTGGGGAGAAGAAAGAGGAACAGATCAGCATCAAGGCCCCGGCAAGCCAGTGTTGCCGGGGGCTACAAGAGCAAAGATTCTCCCACGGCAAACCAGGGTTGCCGAGGGCTGCGGCTTCAGATAAGTTCTTCGTCCCCTATCATGCATTCCATTATGGACTGAGGTATGTGAAACCTCGTTCTTTTCCTAAAGCTACCGTGCTCCCATAACTCTAGGCCCTAGGGCTCGTTCCTGGGACTAAGTTTGGTCGTAGTCGCGGCAGCGAAAAGGTGAGACGAGGAGCCTAAGACCACTTCATCCCTGCCTCCGCCAAGGGCGTGAGAAAGGTCGAGCGAATTAGGGAGACGGCAAGCCCTGTTGCCGGGCAAGAAAATGTTTATCTTAGAGATATCAGGGATTTATTCCCTGTTGTGGGTTCTACATGCGAACAAATGACCCAGCAAACATTCTTTTTTCATTAAAAACATTCCACTCAGGTACAGTCCATAGGGAATGAAAAACATGAACAAGGAGATTACAAGTTTTAAACTTAACAGATGCCCGAAGGCTTACAAACTAAAAAGAGATAAGATGCCCGTAATGCCTTTCTTGTCCCTCTCCTTAGGAGGTAGGTCAAGGAGGCGAGAAGGGCAAAAGGGGTGCCTAGGCGAGCTGCGGGTGGCAGAAGACACCAAGAGGACATCTCGGTGGCCGCCCAAGGGCTGGATGGTGATGACGGCACCGGAGGCAGAGCTCGAAGACGAGGCGGCAGGACGTCAGTACGCGTCGAAGGCGTCGGTGCCCGCGTACTCCGACATGACGACCTTGCCGCCCGCCTTCTTCCTCTTCCTCAAGGAGCCGGCGACGCGGATGATGGGGTTGCCGGTTCCACCAGGAGCGGTGCCCGACACCTAGTCGGACCCGTCATCCTGCCATCCACCGCCCTCGTCGTCGCTGCCGCTGTCCTCCTCGTCACCCTCGTTCGAGGAGGAGTCTTCGTCATCGGAGGAGCTCTCCAGCAGCACCTCGCATCAGTCCCGAAGTGCCCGAAGACCTTGACGGAGAGATGGCCGTCCTCCATCAACTTGAAATGGAGGGTGAGCCCATCCGTCAGGCTGTGGATGCGGGCGAACGTCTTCCATCCTTGACGAAGATACATCACATGAGGGGCAGGGAAGTCGACGCGGACCCGCGTGCCACTGATCCCACAGCCCTCATGTGCAGCCGCATCGACTCCAGCGGATCCACCTCCATCTCCCGCGCAAATGGGGTCGGGAGACGAAGGCGACGGCGCGGCGGCCGCCGCAACCTGACGAAGAACTCGCAAGGGTCATCCCCAATATGGCCTTCCATTGGAGGAGGGGCTGCTGGCGGGGGCGAGGCCAGCGGGCCACCCCGTCCTCCTCTTCCTCAAGCGCCCCGGCCCCGCCCACGGCCTTGCCCCCTCCCTCTTCCCCTCGTGGCCGGTTTTGCCACTGCAGGTGCAGGAGAAGGAGGGACGCGTTGTCGAGCAGCAACCCTCGCCGCCACCGTTGAAGAGCCGGGATTTCCTTTCTCCATGGCGAACAGAAGAGAGGAGCAGAAGCTGAAGGAGAAAGAAGATGGAGGAGTGCGGGGCGCCGTCCCTTCCCTCCCGCTCTTAATAAAGGGGCGGGGCTGGGGCTCGACCGTCCCGCTCAGCCAATCAAGACGCAGAAGGCGAGGGAGTCGGGACCGACCTGCCGCCCCAACTAGCGACGGCTCGGTTTCCCGCCTCCACCGTTCGCCACCTCAAGCGCATGCAGGGCACGTGGCGGACGTGCAAAACTGAGGGGACGGGTGAGGCGACCTCTCCCCACCCCGTGATCGTGGGGAGTGGACGCCTTGACGACCGCGCCTCGGCCCCATTCAGTAAATGGGCCGCGCCTCCACGCCTCCCCCCGTTTACGGGGAAGGCGCGAAGCCACCTTCTTTCGCATTTACTGCGACGTGACGCATGCCTACGGAAACCGCCCCGCGCATGCCGCCCACGTCACGCATGCCCCTCCACCCCAGGCCACGCGCCACGCACGCGGATCATGGGAGGCGCAGCACGCGAAAAATCTTACCACGGTGAAAACCGCCCCGCCTGCACGCGCACCGTTCTGGGCCTGGCCCAACAACACATCGCGCTTATGTGTGGCCCAGGCCCGGGGGCTCCTGTCAGTGTACAAAAAGAGGGGTTCACTTTTTGTACCCCTATGACAGTGCACGGGCAGTCTGAGCCACGGGCACCACCACACCAAGTACAGCAGGGGAGGTAAGCCAAGGTAGGACCGAAGCTTGATGGAACTGGAGCAACGCCAAGAACAAGACCACAAAGAGAAAAGGGACGAAGCGGCTTCCCCCGGCAAGATCCTTGCCGGGAGCCAGTTTCAGTAGCCCTGGCAAGATCCTTCCGTGGCCAGCTCTGGCAGCCCCGGCAAGACCCTTGCCGCGGCAGCTCGCCCCACGCCTACGGAGCGGATCACCCTTGAGTCCACTGCCCCCATGGGGCAAGGATTCGGGAGATATCCCCGTGGTGGCATGCAGATCTTTGTGAAGACATTCAAGGACAAATACACGCACTAAGAGGACGACGACCCTTGGCGGGATCCCAGCCAAGGAGGACCACAAGGCCTCCGGCAAGCACCTTGCCGGGGATGAAAGCAGGCGCCGCGGCAAGACACTTGCCGGGGGCCCCGGCAAGGCCCTTGCCGAGGACACCCGCAGGGCCACAGTCAGGCCCACGCAAACTAAGCTTCCACCGCCCCATGCAGCTGCCGACCCAACCAGCTGGGCAGGCACCTGCGTGGCAACATGCAGATCTTCGTGGAGACCCGCCGTTGCGCCACCTCAGCTGCTTGCCTGCCTACATGGCACCTCAGGCACCGCTGGCCAGGGCGTGTGTCAACACAAGGAGGAGCGGCGACGGACAAGACGGACGTCTCCCCTCGTCCCCGATAAAGCGAGGACACCTAAGCTAAGCGCATTAAATGCGCCTTGTCCTGTAATGCGAGGGATAACCTCGCACCACTGTACCCTTTCCACCTCCTGTGTGCCACTGTGGCAACCCCTTTTTCCTATAAAAGGAGGCCCGAGGCAACCAGGAGAAGGATTCGGCTTTTTAGAACTCCTCACGACTCGGCTCTTGGAGCTCCTCACTAGCTCATGAACACAAACATATAATCCACCAAAGCAGGAGTAGGGTTTTACGCATCCTTGCGGCCCGAACCTGGGTAAAGGAACCGTGTGCTGACTGTTAGATCCGCTCTTCTCTCAACCCCGCGCCCCGCAACCATAGTAGGGATACTTGTTATCCCATAGGTGTCGATCCAAATACCCCGACATAAGAAGACCGGTGAGACCTCAGACACCCACTCCGGCAAGCGCACCTCTTCGGAGTGCTGTGCTCCCGTCGAGGACGTGTCGGAGAGCTCCACCGGAAAGAAGAAGGCCGGTGAGACCTCGGACACCCACTCCGGCAAGCGCACCTCTTCGAAGTGTCGCGCTTCCGTCGAGGACGTGCCAAAGAGCTCCACCGGCAGGAACAAGAGGTCCAGGGCCACGCCGCCGGGAACCAAGAAGGTTTCCGTCAAGGAGGACGGCACAGGAGGGGCTTTTACCATAAGCTCCTCCCTTGACAACAAATAGGAAGACGCGCTCGTCACCTCCCTGCGGGCGAATGTCGACGTGTTTGCATGGCAAGCATCCGACATCCCCGGTGTTCGCAGGGAGGTGATTGAGCACCACCTTGCTGTCTGTCCCCATGCGCGGCCCGTCAAGCAGAAGGTCAGGAAGCAAGCTTTGGAACGGCAAGAGTTCATCACAGAGGAAATCCGGAAATTGGAAGCTACGGGTTTGGTAAGAGGAGTGCTCCATCCAACGTGGGTGGCCAATCTAGTGGTAGTGCGCAAGGCAAATGGGAAGTGGAGGCTGTGTATTGACTACACAGATATCAATAAAGCTTGTCCCAAGGACCCCTTCCCGTTGCCGCACATCGACCAGATTGTTGACTCCACGGCTGGGTGTGACCTGCTGTCATTCCTCGATGCCTACTCCGGCTACCACCAGATCTTCATGGCAAGAGAAGACGAAGAGAAGACAGCATTCATCACCCCATGTGGTACGTACTGTTTCGTACGAATGCCTTTCGGGTTGAAAAGTGCTGGCTTGACGTTTGCAAGGGCAGTTCAGATTGGTTTTGAACCCCAGCTCCATAGAAATATGGAGGCTTATATGGATGACATAGTGGTCAAAACCAAGAACAGGGCAACCCTTATACCAGATTTACAAGAAACATTTGCCAACCTACGCAAGATCAACCTCAAGCTGAACCCTGAGAAGTGCGTCTTAGGCGTCCCGTCCGGCAAGCTTCTCGGGTTCTTTGTGTCGCAGCGTGGGATAGAGGCCAATCCGGACAAGACCAAAGCTATAGAGCAGATTGAAGCACCCAAACGGGTCAAGGACGTGCGTCGGCTTGCTGGCTACGTTGCCGCCATGAGCAGATTCATTTCCAAGTCTGCTGAGCGCACCCTCCCTTTCTTCAAGATTTTGAAAAAGGCAGGGCCGATGGAGTGGACGGCAGAAGCTGAAGCAACGTTACAAGATTTGAAGAGGTATCTTTCCTCCACGCCAATACTAGTTGTGCCTAGGCCACAAGAACCGTTGCTGCTATACTTGGCGGCGCCGAACCAGGTGGTCAGCGCCGCACTAGTGGCGCAGAGAGAAATTGATGACAGGGTCATAGCAGTGACAGAGCCTGGTGCCACTGGCGCAGAGACGACACGGGCGGTTGGATTGCAGCCAAGGAAGAAAATGATGCAGCACCCGGTCTACTTTGTTAGCTCCCTCTTGCAGGGGGCTAGATCAAGGTACTCTGGTGTGCAGAAATTACTCTTCGGCCTTCTCATGGCCTCGAGGAAGCTGCATCACTACTTCCAGGCGCACGAGATCACTGTCATCACTCGCCTCCCTCTACAACGGATATTGCACAATCCAGATGCAACAGGAATGATTGTAGAGTGGGCACTGGAGTTGTCCAGCTTTGACCTCAAGTTTGAAAGTACCTCGACGATTCAGAGCCGAGTCCTGGCACAGTTAGTCGCAGAATGGACCGCAACGCCTGATGAAGAAGTCCAGGAAACTGCTCTCCCCGACAAAGAGGCGAGTTGCAACTGGATCATGTACTTTGATGGAGCTTTCTCCTTGTAGGGCGCCGGGGCTGGCGTACTGCTGGTTGCGCCCACCGGAGAGCACCTCAAGTACGTGGTCTAGATGCACTTCCCCAGGGAGGTATCAACGAACAACACTGCTGAGTACGAGGGGCTGCTTGCTGGTCTGAGGATCGCGGCAGACCTTGGAATCAAGAAGCTCATTGTCAGGAGCAACTCGCACCTTGTCGTCAAACAAGTCAACAAGGATTACCAGAGCCCGTTGATGAAGGCCTACATCGATGAAGTGAGAAAGTTGGAAGAGCACTTTGATGGTATACAGGCGGAGCACGTTCCCCGAGCGGAGAATGACATCGCCGATTACCTGTCAAAGCGCGCTGCCCTCTAGCTACCTGTGGAACGATGCACCTTTGTGCTTCAGCTTTCTCAGCCATCTGTTGATCCATCAACAGAGCAGAACAAGAGGAGGAAATCAGGGCCCGACAAGTACTTTCCCGCCGAGCTCCCCGGAGCCGCCGGCAAGGATGTTGCCGGAGACACTGAGCCCGCCACATGACGGCTAGCTCCGGCGGAGCGTCAAGCTTTTGCCGTCGAGACAGCCGCTCCCTTGGCAGAGGAAATGCCTTTGGTCCTCGCCATCGAGCCCTAGACTCCAGCATGGGCGCAGCATACCGTCCGATTCCTCCAAACTGGGGAACTCCCTGAGGAGCAGGAAGAAGCGGAGAAAGTAGCCCGTCGGTCTGCTATGTACCAGTTCGTCAATGACGTCCTGTACAGAAAGAGACCGAACGACGTGAAATTGAAGTGCATCCCTCGAGAGGAAGGACTGGAGCTGTTGGCAGAGATACATGGAGGTATATGTGGATCCCACATAGGGTCAAGAGCCCTTGCCGGCAAGGCATTTCGGCAAGGCTTCTTCTGGCCCACTGCCCTCCAGGATGCGACGACACTGGTCACCAGGTGTGAAGCATGCCAGTTCCATTCAAAGAAACTTCATCAGCCAGGTCAAGCCCTTCAAACCATTCCTCTCTCCTGGCCCTTCTCGGTCTGGGGGCTCGACATACTGGGCCCTTTCCCCCGCGCTGTTGGGGGCTTTGAATACTTGTACGTTGTAATCGACAAGTTCACAAAGTGGCCAGAGGTGGAGGCAGTGAGGAAGGTCACAGCTCAGTCATCCCTCAAGTTCTTCAAGGGACTAGTGTGCCGTTTTGGTGTACCCAACAGGATCATCACCGACAACGGCACGCAGTACACAAGCCGCACCTTCATGCAATATACCCAAGACCTCGGCAGCAAAGTCTGTTTCGCTTCCGTTGCTCACCCCCGAAGCAATGGTCAAGCTGAGAGGGCAAACGCTAAAGTGCTGCGAGGGTTAAGGACAAAGACCTTTGACTGGCTGCACAAGAGCGGGAGGCGCTGGATTGATGAGTTGCCGACGGTTCTTTGGTCGATCAGAACGACGCCAAATCGAGCCATCGGCCAGACACCCTTCGCCCTGATATACGGGGCGGAAGCAGTTCTCCCCACTGAACTCATATACGGGTCACCTCGAGTGCTCGCTTATGACGAGCTTGAGCAAGAACAACTACGGCAAGAGGACGCAACGATCCTTGAGGAAGATCGTCTTCGGGCGGCTGTGAGAGCAGCACGCTACCAGCAAGCCTTGCGCCGCTACCATAGCCGCAAGGTTCGTGCCCGTAGCGTTGAGGAAGGCGACCTTGTTCTCCGGCGCGTTCAATCGGCCAGGAATACGAACAAGTTGACGCCGAAGTGGGAAGTCCCTTGTCGGGTAATACGAGTCACCAGGCCTGGCGCAATCCGCCTGGAGACCGAAAATGCCATTCCGGTGAGCAATTCCTGGAACATTGAGCATCTTCGCAAGTTTTACCCATAAGGCGCGGCTTGCCGGGGCCCCCGGCAAGCCACCCTTTTGTACAAGCCTTGCCAGCAAGGCATGTAACCCTTTGTACAAAGCCAGGCGCAGAGCCTGAGCATAAATAAATGAAGCGCTGGCGCCTTAGGTTAAAGCATGCATGCTGAGTCGAGTCTCGTCCTTGGTTAGGGCTAGTAGTGCTTAGCGGCGGCTAACCCCTAGCTTAGAGGTTGAGTTTGCGTCTCTTTGTCTTTCCCCTATCTCCTTTGGTTCACAGGACGCACAGACATCCTTGCCGAGGCCACTTGGGGAGAAGAAAGAGGAACATATCAGCATCAAGGCCCCGGCAAGCCAGTGTTGCCGGGGGCTACAAGAGCAAAGATTCGCCCACGGCAAACCAGTGTTGCCGGGGGCTACGGCTTCAGATAAGTTCTTCGTCCCCTATCATGCATTCCATTATGGACTGAGGTATGAGAAACCTCGTTCTTTTCCTAAAGCTACCGTGCTCCCATAACTCTAGGCCCTAGGGCTCGTTCCTGGGACTAAGTTTGGTCGTAGTCGCGGCAGCGAAAAGGTGAGACGAGGAGCCTAAGACCACTTCATCCCTGCCTCCGCCAAGGGCGTGAGAAAGGTCGAGAGAAGTAGGGAGACGGCAAGGCCTGTTGCCGGGCAAGAAAATGTTTGTCTTAGAGATATCAGGGATTTATTTCCTGTTATGGGTTCTACCTGCGAACAAATGACCCGGCAAACATTCCTTTTTCATTAAAAACATTCCACTCAGGTACAGTCCATAGGGAATGAAAAACATGACCAAGGAGATTACAAGTTTTAAACTTAACAGATGCCCGAAGGCTTACAAACTAAGAAGAGATAAGATGCCCGTAATGCCTTTCTTGTCCCTCTCCTCAGGAGGTAGGTCAAGGAGGCGAGAAGAGCAAAA
The DNA here is from genome assembly GCA_902687465.1 of Secale cereale. Lineage (NCBI taxonomy): Eukaryota > Viridiplantae > Streptophyta > Magnoliopsida > Poales > Poaceae > Secale > Secale cereale. Next base: position 203,158,947 of record LR738714.1, read on the forward strand.
GGGGCGCCTAGGCGAGCTACGGGTGGCAGAAGACACCAAGAGGACATCTCGGTGGCCACCCAAGGGCTGGATGGTGATGACGGCGCCGGAGGCAGAGCTCGAAGACGAGGTGGCAGGATGTCAGTACGTGTCGAAAGCGTCGGTGACCGCGTACTCTGACATGACGACCTTGCCGCCCGCCTTCTTCCTCTTCCTCTTCCGATGCCTCCATACGCCAGCCGCCAAGGAGGCGGCCCCGAGAAGTTCAAGGAGCCGGCGACGCGGATGATGGGGTCACCGGTGCCACCAGGAGCGTCGCCCGACACCTAGTCGGACCCGTCATCCTGCCGTCCACCGCCCTCATCGTCGCTGCCGCTGTCCTCCTCGTCACCCTCGTTCGAGCAGGAGTCTTCGTCATCAGAGGATCTCTCCACGGAGCACCTCGCACGAGTCCCGAAGTGCCCGAAGACCTTGACGGAGAGATGGCCGTCCTCCATCAACTTGAAATGGAGGGTGAGCCCATCCGTCAGGCTGTGGATGTGGGCGAACGTCTTCCATCCTTGACGAAGATACATCACATGAGGGGCAGGGAAGTCGACACGGACCCGCGTGCCACTGATCCCACAGCCCCTCATGTGCAGCCGCAGCGACTCCGGCGGATCCGCGTCCATCTCCCGCGCAAATGGGGTCGGGAGACGAAGGCGACGGTGCGGCGGCCACCGCAACCTGACGAAGAACTCGCAAGGGTCATCCCCAATATGGCCTTCCATTGGAGGAGGGGCTGCTGGCGAGGGCAAGGCCGGCGGGCCGCCCCGTCCTCCTCTTCCTCGAGCGCCCCGGCCCCGCCCATGGCCTCGCCCCCTCCCTCTTCCCCTCGTGGCCGATTTTGCTACCGCAGGTGCAGGAGAAGGAGGGACGCGTTGTCGAGCAGCGACCCTCGCCGCCACCGTTGAAGAGCCGGGATTTCCTCTCTCCATGGCGAACAAAAGAGAGGAGCAGAAGCTGAAGGAGAAAGAAGATGGAGGAGTGCAGGGTGCCGTCCCTTCCCTCCCGCTCTTCATAAAGGGGCGGGGTTGGGGCTCGACCGTCCCGCTCGGCCAATCAAGACGCAGAAGGCGAGGGAGCCGGGACCGACCCGCTGCCCCAACTAGCGATGGCTCGGTTTCCCGCCTCCACCGTTCGCCACCTCAAACGCAAGGAGGGCACGTGGCGAACATGCAGAACTGAGGGGACGGGTGAGGCGACCTCTCCCCACCCCGTGATCATGGGGAGTGGACGCCTTGACGACCGCGCCTCGGCCCCATTCAGTAAATGGGTCGCGCCTCCACGCCTCCCCCTGTTTATGGGGAAGGCGCGAAGCCGCCTCCTTTCGCATTTACTGCGACGTGACGCATGCCTATGGAAACCGCCCCGCGCATGCCGCCCACGTCACGCACGCCCCTCCACCCCGCGCCACGCGCGCGGATCGTGGGAGGCGCAGCGCGCGAAAAATCTTACCACGGTGAACACCGCCCTGCCTGCCCGTGCACCGTTCTGGGCCTGGCCCAACAACGCGTTGCGCTTATGTGTGGCCCATGCCCGGGGGCTCCTGTTGGTGTACAAAAAGAGGGGTACACTTTTTGTACCACTATGACTGTGCACGGGTAGTCTGAGCCACGGGCACCACCACACCAAGTACAGTAGGGGAGGTGAGCCAAGGTAAGACCGAAGCTCGATGGAACTGGAGCAACGCCAAGAACAAGACCACAAAGAGCAAAGGGACGAAGCGGCTTCCCCCGGCAAGATCCTTGCCGGGAGCCAGTTTTCGCAGCCTTGGCAAGATCCTTGCCGGGGCCGGCTCTGGCAGCCCTGGCAAGACCCTTGCCGCGGCAGCTCGCCCCACGCCTATGGAGCGGATCACCCTTGAGTCCACTGCCCCCATGGGGCAAGGATTCGGGAGATATCCCCGTGGTGGCATGTAGATCTTTGTGAGGACATTCAAGGACAGATACACGCACTAAGAGGACGACGACACTTCGCGGGATCCCAGCCAAGGAGGACCACAAGGCCTCCGGCAAGCACCTTGCCGGGGATGATAGCAGGCGCCGCGGCAAGACCCTTGCCGGGGGCCCCGACAAGGCCCTTGCCGAGGACACCCGCAGGGCCACAGTCAGGCCCGCGCCAACTAAGCTTCCACCGCCCCATGCAGCTGCCGACCCAACCAGCTGGGCAGGCACCTGCGTGGCAACATGCAGATCTTCGTGGAGACCCGCCGTTGCGCCACCTCAGCTGCTTGCCTGCCTACATGGCACCTCAGGCACTGCTGGCCAGGGCGCGTGTCAACACAAGGAGGAGCGGCGACGGACAAGACAGACGTCTCCCCTCGTCCCCGATAAAGCGAGGACACCTAAGCTAAGCGCATTAAATGCGCCTTGTCCTGTAATGCGAGGGATAACGTCGCATCACTGTACCCTTTCCACCTCCTATGTGCCACTATGGCAACCCCTTTTTCCTATAAAAGGTGGCCAGGGGCGACCAAGAGAAGGATTCGGCTTTTTAGAACTCCTCAGGACTCGGCTCTCGGAACTCCTCACTAGCTGAAGAACACAAACATATAATCCACAAAAGCAGGAGTAGGGTTTTACGCATCCTTGCGGCCGGAACCTGGGTAAAGGAACCGTGTGCAGACTGTTAGATCCGCTCTTCTCTCAACCTCGCGCCCCGCAACCGTAGTAGTGATTCTTGTGATCCCATAGGTGTCGGTACCCCTCTCTTTGTACACCGATAGGAGCCCCCGGGCCTGGTCCACACATAAGCGCGACGCGTTGTTGGGCTAGGCCCAGAACGGTGCGCAGGCAGGCAGGGCGGTTTTCATCGTGGTAAGATTTTTCGCGCGCTGCGCCTCCCACGATCCGCGCGCGCGGCGCGACGTGGAGGGGCGTGCTTGACGTGGGCGACATGCGCTGGGCGGTTTCCGCAGGCATGCGTCACATCGCAGTAAATGCGAAAGGAGGCGGCCCGCGTTCCCCGCCATAAATAGGAATAACCGCGGGCGCGCATCTCACTTCCTCCATTTTCCTCGTGCCTCTTCCAATCTCAAAGCTGTTGTTCCCTCTCTTCCTTCCTTCCGAAGCCTTCTCCGTCGCCTGCCGCTGCTGCTCCGCCATCTCCCTCCCTTAGCCTTCCTACTCAGCCGTGATGGTGTCCAAACCCGCCAGGGGCAAAGGGGTGGCCAAGGGCGCCGGGCCTGTGGGGCCGCCGGAGGGCGCGTTTACGAGGGACCGAACGAAGGCTGCTTTCTTCATCCCGTCGACGGTCGACGTCTTCGAGCTTTGGGCTGCCTTCAAACCCCTTTGGGGGATGGAGACGGGGGGAAGAACTTGGGTCAATCGGCGACGTGCGTCGTTCCGGCTGCTGTGCCGAACCTGGCCCAAATCGGTACCCCTTCTTCGTCGACTATTTTTCTTGCGGGTTGTGTCCCCCTTCTCCGATTTCTTCTGTGATGGCATGCACACCTTTGGCTTCCGCCTTTTGGATTTTACTCTGAATGCGGTGGCGTGCATGGCTTTCTTCGCGCACCTTTGCGAGAACTTCGTCGGGGTGCAGCCCAACACGGCGCTCTTCCGCCACTACTTCACCCCTCGAATCCAGCCGGGAGGCGCCGTCTCCGGATGCATCACCTGGATTCCAAGATCCAAGGGAGCATACCCGGAGGGTGCCGTGAAGGAGAGGTGGGATGAATGGCGCGGCCGGTGGTGCTGGATTGAAGAAGATGAGCCGCCAACATTCTGCAGGGTCTGCCGGGGGCCGCCGGTCCGTGGCAGTGACTGGAGTGACGTCGACGCCGCCGACGGGAGGCTCACCGTCGCCACCAATAGGATCCAGCGGCTCGCCCAGGCCGGGCTCACCCTTGAGATGATCGGGGCGGACTTCATCCGCCGTCGGATCGCCCCGTTGCACAACAAGGGGAGCCCATCCTAGCTCTTTAAGAACACGGCGGACGTCATGTGGCTCCGCCCTGGCCTCGACCACAACCTCACAGTGATGGGACACGCCCATTTCTGCCAGCGGCTCTTCCAGGTGGATGTGGGTCGCGACGGCGAGGTCGGACGGACCGGCAATGCTGCGAAGGCCGCCGCAAAGGCCGGCAAGGCCACCAAGGGGCAGCTCTTCAAGCTGCCAGCGGGGGTGGTCCCGCTGTGCAACAATTTGCGCCAGTCCGGGATCATTGCCATGATGCCGGAATGCAACGCGCACGGCCCCGTCCCGAGCTGGCAGGAGCCGGCGGACGAGGTCGTGCAGCAATTCTTCGACACTCTGGTCGAGGTGTGCGTCAAGCCTGACACCGAAGGGTGGCTTGTCAGGGACACCACCCAGGAAGAGCTGGACTACATCGCCGCTAGGGCGAGGGAGGTGCAGCTCGTCATGGAGGCCGGCAGCACCGGGGGTGTGGAGGACAAGGATGCCACGGCTGCGGAGGAGGAGGAGCTCGCCCAGTGGGCGGCGGCCGCCGGAGAGGCCAGCAGCGCCGGCACCGGAGCTCCGCTGGTCGAAGATGCGGCCGACGAGTAGTCGTCGTCGGAGGGCGTGGCGGCCGGCTCGGCGCCAGCCAGGGGAAGAGGGTGAGTCCTGCAGCGGGCCTGGTCCGGCCCGGCAAGACTACGCAGCCTCAATTGGCCCTGGAGGGGTCCGGGCGCCACACGAGGGCCACGGCGGCAAGGAGGTTGACGAAGGTCGCCGAGAAGAAGAAAGCGGTAGCCCTTTCTCCGTCTAGGCGCGCACGAACTCCGGCCCCTTCTTCGCCTCCCCTAGCAGACATCGACTCGGATGGCGACGCGGAGTTCCCCTTCGATATCGGGCCTCTCAGCCCAAAGAGGAAGAGGAAAGCGGTGGAGGAGGAGGAGATGGACGACGAGTAAGTATTTCCTTACTGCCATTTCCATCCTCCTGAACCATGCCACTCATCTTGATTTGTTCTTGCTTCTTCAGGGACGCAGAGACGTTGGCCCAGAGGATAAAGAGGGCCAAGGCTTTGGCGGGCAGCCAGCCTCCGGCTGGGGCTTCAGGGACACCACTCGTGGTGTTGAGCAACCCAGACGGCAGCCCTCGGCACAGCCCCCACCGTAAGTTCATCATCCTCTTCTCGCTCGACATGCAGTAGGTGTTTGATGCTATTGTGCTGACCTTGCCGGTTTTGTAGGACGGGAGCAGCAGCAGGAGGAGCCGCAGGGGGCTACCCCCAATGCACCACCCCCATCGACCACGCCGACGCGAGGGGCGTCCCCAGCAAGGGCACCAAGCATGGAGCCCACACGCATGGAGGAAGAGGGGAACTCGGGCGCTGGTGGCTCTGCCACGGCGCCGGACGCCGCCGGGGAGGAGACTTTCGCTTCTCAGCCCGGCACTGGTGAGTCGCCTGTCTTCTGTCTTTGCTTTTCCCTTATCCTTTTTCTTGGCTTCATCACCCCCATAACTGCCCAGGCCCTCCTCCAACGGATATGGAGGATGTGGACGCCGTCATCGAGGAAGTTGCTGAGGAGGCCGCAGCGGAGGCCGACAAGATTGCCGCCGAGGAGGCCGTCAAGGACGCTGCCAGGGCCGCCACGGATAAGGCCGCCGAGGATGCCGCCAAGGGCGCCGCCGAGGGTGCCAGCGGTGGGCCTGCCGGGGAGGCCGGCAAGGCCATAGACAAGGAAGAGGCGATCGATGACTAGCCTTCTTCCTCCGCAACCTCGGGCCCCGGCAGGTATCTGAAGGTGGGCGACGACCTCTTCGTCCATCTTGCAGGGGCGTCAGGCTCCCGAGTGCCCGTCGGAGGGGAAGTCTTCGATGGCGAGGTGCTCGCAGCCACCGGGCTCGAGGTTGTTGATGAACCGGGCACCGGCGGCGATGGCTCTCTAGAAGGGCAGCTCTTCCGGGCCATGGGGGCCAATTTCCGGAAGCTCCAAGCGCTCTACCGTGCCCGTCTGGACAAGGTTAAGTCCAGAACGGCAGCGATGGACGAGGCGGAGGTGGACTTCCAGGCGCGCGTCGCTGAGGCGCAAACCTGGTTCCACCAGTCCCGCGAGGAGCAGAGGGCCTTCCAGGAAGAATTGGCCAAGCGTGATGCGGAGCTCATCATGAAGATGGCCGACATCGAGAAGGCCCCGGAAGAGGCCGCGAACTTGGCTGCCGCGGCGGAGGCCGCCCGGAACCAGCATCAAGTCTCCCTCGATTCCCAAGAAGAAGACCTCTCCGCGCGTGAGGCGAAGCTTGCTGCAGCGCTCAGCGGCAAGGATGAGGAGCTCGAGGTCCTTGTCGAGCGGCGGACTCGCGAGCCGGGGCAGAGGCACAAGGAGGCGCTCGATGCCCAGGCTCTGGTCTTCGCTGACAAGGTGAAGGAGCTGGACGTAGAGCGGGACGGGCTGAGGGAGCAGGCCCTCAAGCTGTCTGTCGAGACGAACAGGCTCAACTACACCTTGACGGAGGCGCAGGGAGCGGTCGTCAGCAGAGCTGGGGAGCTCTCCAAGGCACAAAACTCCATCATAGATCTCAAGCTGAGGCTGGAGAATCTCGAGAAGATGTTGTCGGAGAGCTCGACTCGGGAGGAGGCCTTGATCAAGAGCCTGGAGGAGGAGAAGCATCTGCGGGCGGACGAGGGCGCCTCCCACCAAGAATACGTGGCGGGCGAGAACAGGTGGATCAGCCGGCTGGAGGACATTGCCGGCAGGGTTACCTCACAGTTGGCCCTCATGGGGATGCCAAACATGAGGTATGCCCCTGAGTGGAGCGGGTTCGTCAACGCCAAGCTGACCCTATTCTTCGAGGGCGTCCTCGGTGCCTTGGCTGATATTCACTCCAACAGAACGGCCACGCTCGTCGGGGAGGCCCGGCGGCTTTGCCGGGGGGTCATGACCAAGGTCCTCACCAAGATGGCGTTCTGGAACCCCGCCCTCGACTTCTAAGCCGCAATGGACAGCTTGCCGGAGGATGCTGACCTCACGGTGCTCAAGGACCGCATCAAGCTGGTCATCAGCTGCATCGACGAAATCAAGAGGGTGGAAGGCCAGCGCCGGGATTAGGCATCCCGGTCTTCTTCGCCGCTACGGGTTCATGACAAAGACAAATTATATCTTTAGTTAGAAGCGCAGCAATGATGTAATATAACTTTGAAATATCTTTGGAATTATGCATGTTATTTTCCTGTTTGCTGCCTCTTTGTGTGTCCACCCTACGCTAACTGGGTAGGTTTGCCGGCGCGAAAAACCCAAGGCGGCGTCTTGGGGACGGGTCCCCATTGGCCTGCCGGGCGAGTGTGCTGCCGGGTCCGCCACCTTGCCGCCCTTAACGCAGCCGCTCGAACTGTCGAGTTTGACTCGAGTCAGAGTCGAGAGCCTTGCCAATTGCGGAAGGCTACCCTGCCGTTTCCAATGCAGCCGTTTGAACTGTTGAGCGGACTCGAAACAGAGCAAAGGCGTTGCCGATCGGGAAGGGCCCCATTTGCATGCACGTTTCTTTTTGCACAAAGAACGACGGCTCCGAGGATAACAACTTTTAAATAATAGGATAGAAATATCCAGGGTTCGATGTAACTTAGCTTCTATTTGTAGCCGCTCGAGCGCAGATCTTCTGGCCTCCTTCCTTCTCAAAGGGCCATGAAGACGAGAGAGCGGCGGGCCAACTGCTAGAGCCGATTCTCCCGACTGCGCCCCCTACCTGGCGTGCCAAAGATGTCGGGGTATTTGGATCGACACCTATGGGATCACAAGAATCCCTACTACGGTTGCGGGGCGCGGGGTTGAGAGAAGAGCGGATCTAACAGTCAGCACACGGTTCCTTTACCCAGGTTCGGGCCGCAAAGATGCGTAAAACCCTACTCCTGCTTTGGTGGATTATATGTTTGTGTTCTTCAGCTAGTGAGCAGCTCCAAAAGCCGAGTCGTGAGGAGTTCTAAAAAGCCGAATCCTTCTCCTGGTCGCCTCGGGCCTCCTTTTATAGGAAAAAGGGGTTGCCACAGTGGCACATAGGAGGTGGAAAGGGTACAGTGATGCGAGTTTATCCCTCGCATTACAGGACAAGGCACATTTAATGCGCTTAGCTTAGGTGTCCTCGCTTTATCAGGGACGAGGGGAGACGTCCGTCTTGTCCGTCGCCGCTCCTCCTTGTGTTGACACGCGCCCTGGCCAGCGGTGCCTGAGGTGCCATGTAGGCAGGCAAGCAGCTGAGGTGGCGCAACAACGGGTCTCCACGAAGATCTGCATGTTGCCACGCAGATGCCTGCCCAGCTGGTTGGGTCCGCAGCTGCATTGGGCGGTGGAAGTTTAGTTGGCGCGGGCCTGACGGTGGCCCTGCGGGTGTCCTCGGCAAGGGCCTTGCCGGGGGCCCCGGCAAGGGTCTTGCTGCGGCGCCAGCTGTCATCCCCGGCAAGGTGCTTGCCGGAGGCCTTGTGGTCCTCCTTGGCTGGGATCCTCCCAAGGGTTGTCGTCCTTTTAGTGCGTGTATCTGTCCTTGAATGTCTTCACAAAGATCTGCATGCCACCACGGGGATATCTCCCGAATCCTTGCCCCATGGGGGCAGTGGACTCAAGGGTGATCCGCTTCGTAGGTGTGGGGCGAGCTGCCGCGGCAAGGGTCTTGCCGGGGCTGCCAGAGCCGGCCCCGGCAAGGATCTTGCCAGGGCTGCTGAAACTGGCTCCCGGCAAGGATCTTGCCGGGGGAAGCCACTTCGTCCCTTTGCTCTTTGTGGTCTTGTTCCTAGCGTTGCTCTAGTTCCATCGAGCTTCGGTCTTACCTTGGCTCACCTCCCCTGCTGGACTTGGTGTGGTGGTGCCCGTGGCTCAGACTGCCCGTGCACAGTCATAGGGGTACAAAAAGTGTACCCCTCTTTTTGTACACCGACACATAGGTAGTAACATCACACATATCTGGATAAAATAGATGATGTGGCAAGCAATAATTGAAGCAAGAGAGGCATGTGGTAACATAGCTAGTAGTTACTAGTAGTATGAGTAACATCACACATATTAAGGCAAGATGAGTGTATAGCCTAATAAATGATGTGTTGCATGTTACCACACATATGTTACTCCCCACTATAGAGGTAGTAACATAGAGTAGTAACATGGGCATGTTACTACACTATTGTTACTACCCATTGTGGCTAGTCTTAGAGCAAGTATAATAAGCCTACTCAGCTAGCTATAACACATGACAGGTCGTTGAAATCCTAGCTGGAAGGGTGAGTTCTCCAGCATAAAAGCTGTTTTGGTGGCCCGCCGAGCCCGGCAGTTACGAGCGAGGCAGCTCGCTGCTCCACCTACCTCGCCTAGCCCGACGGAGCCAGTTGCCGCCCAAAGCCAGCGCGTGTTTCCGCATCTGGCCGCTCCAATCGAACTCGAGGAAGAGTGTCGAGTTGCTCCACACCGGCTTGTTGGGTAGCACGGCAGCAAGGGCATCGTCGCTGCCCTCGACGCTGATGTCGGCGTCCTGGGAATGGGGGTACCCAGACTTGCCTGCCTGCGGCCCGTGACGCAGCTCCATCAGCGGCCTGGTGCGGCCCAGCTTCAGCAACTACAACTCAATACCCTCGCAAGGGGGGCAGGCCTCGCGAGGCGGGCAACAGCAAGACCTTCCTGGGGGCAGTCTCTCTAGGCTGGCTCCCGAGGAGCGAAGATATCTATGCAAGGTGCACCTCGTGAGGTTCACGCGACATGAGCCATGACGACCAAGGCCAGGCGGGCGCAGTGTACCAGTTTCCTCTTTGCTGCTAAGAGGGCAAACGCAGACGCAGAGTCCCGAGGGATCAGGCAAAGGTTTCCATATCGGTGCAACAAGACCAAGGACCGTCAGGGCTGCAGAGCGGAGGTCATTGTGGATCCCGGCGCGGCGTCACCACCAGAGCCTTTTGCAGGAGAAGACTACTTTTGTCAGGATAACTTGTACTAGCTATTCCCCTTCAAATTTGGCTGTCGTGGGATCCCTTCTTGCCGATATTTGGGAAGAGGACCAAGGCCACTATAAATAGGACCTAGCCACCACCATAGAGGGGATGGGATTGATTCCACCCGACCATACCACAAGCTCATCCGAGCCCAAGAACACCTCTCCTCCGGATGTTGTTCATCCCTAGTACTAGTTCATCCTCAGCCATACAAGGCAATCCACCACACACACTAGAGTAGGGTATTACACCACAGGGTGACCCGAACCAGTATAATCCTCTGTGTCCCTTATTCTTTGAGTTCGTCAGGCTAGGCCGTGGAATCGTAGGGTGAGCATGCTGGGGAGAGAGTGTTCTTCGTGCGCATCGCAGAGTTCGAACCTCTCAAGGGTTTGCGGAACCCGAAATCCGACATTTGGCGCGCCGGGTAGGGGTGTGCCGAAGCCTCTCTTCCGTTGATCGGCGCGTCACCGCTCCATCGCTTTCATGGCTGACGCTTACTGCGCTCATGATGAGCGACGGGCCACCCTCACCGCCCGCGCCGCTCAGACAGCTACCGCCGACGAACCTCCTCGTTGTTCTCCATCGCCCGCCGCCAACGCAGCCACCGGCCCGGCGCGGCACGAGTAGCAGGCCTCGTCGCTGCATCACTCGATGCGGCGGGATGGACGCACCGCAACCCCATCGCTGACCCCCCTTGGCTCGTCGTCCCACGGCCGTCGTAGACCCACGGACGCGCAGGCTGCGCTGCTCATGGCGCGTGAGGTCCTGCGCTACCGCCCCGTCGACGACCTCTATGAGGACTGGCTCGACCACATCGTCGAGCTCATCGGCGCCGATGGGGGCTCTCCTGCCCCGTCTCTCTCACTACCTCGCCCGCCACCCCATGTGGGCGACATGGCCCATGAAGCACCTCCACCACCTCCGCATCAATGCGTCATCCATGATCCAAGGCACGTGGCCCCGTGGCGTGACCCACTGTGCGGGGCACCCGTGCATGAAGAAGGAAGCTGCCAAGAGATCCAGCAGCCTCAAGGAGGAGCACCAGCGCTCCCTCCGCCGCCGCGTCGAGACCGCGTGCCCCCTACAGTGGCGGCATGTGGAAACCAAGACCAAGTTATGCCTCCGCGACAGGCTCCGGTGTCAACAATAGGCTGCAAGGCCCTCACCCCTGGGCTGCGCAACGTTAACTGGACCGGGAAGTTCAAGCCTAACCTGCCTCCACGCTACGACGGCACCCCCGACCCTGCTGAGTTCATGCAGCTCTACGAGCTGAGCATCGAGGCATCCAACGGTGACGAGAAGATCATGCTGAACTGGTTCCCCATGGCTCTCAAGGACGGCGCGCGCTCATGGCTCCTGAACCTGCCCGCGGGATCGATCTCCTCCTGGGGTGAGATGCATGAGCATTTCATCGCCAATTTCCAGGGCACCCGCAACCGCCCGTCGGCTGCAGGTGACCTACGGCGCATCAAGTAACAACCAGAAGAAACCCTGTAGAAGTTCATCCAGCACTTCAACAGTGTCCGCCTCCAGATCCCCAAGGTCACGGACGAGGCCATCATCTCAGCATTCTCCGATGTCGTCTGCGGCGTCAAGATGAAGGAGGAGCTCGACATCCAAAAAGATCTCTGCACGGCCCTAGAGTTGTTCAACCTCGCGACCAAGTGCGCTAGAGCTGAGGAGGGGCGCCTTTCCCTCGTCAAGCTCCCCACTGCTGACCTTGAAGACAAGAAGGCCAAAGCCAAAGACGTGAAGCGCAAGGGAGTGGCTGTGCTCACGGCCGAACCAGAGATGAATCATGGCCGTGACCACCCGGAGTCATCCAAGAGCAGCCACCCATTCTACGCCTTCCACAACGTGCACAGCCACAACACCAATGACTGCCAAGAGCTCAGGGCCATCTGCGACGGGCGCATCGGCCGACACCATGAACGCAGCGACCGAGGCTACCACCGTGGAGAAAGTTGAACCTGGGGCGATGGGATGACTGCGGCCCCTCTCAAGAGTGGCGTGATCAGCCTCGTGAGGACCGCTGGCACGATCAGCCTCGTGAGGGTGCCTGGAAGGACCAGCCTCTTGAGGGTGCCTGGAGGGACCAGCCTCGTGAGGGTGCCTGGAGGGACCAGCCTCGTGAGGACCGTCCTCAGGGCAAGGCCGACCTCCCTCCGCTGCCACCACCAAGAAGGAACGACGACCAGGATGAGGGGGCTGGGGGCTTCCAGGAGCCTCACGCCATCGCTTGCATCTTGGGCGGTGCGCAGGCCCCAGCCTCTCAGCACCTCTTCAAGCAGTTCGCCCGAGAAGTAAACACAACTCTTCCCAGGATGGAAGCCACACGGCCGCTCAAGTGGTCCAAGTGTGCCATCACCTTCTGCTCCGCTGACCAGCTTAAGTGCGCAGCAACCATCGGTGCTCTCCCAGTGCTCTGCTCACCCATCATCAGCAACGTCCAAGTTACCAAGACCCTCATCGATGGCAGTGCAGGGCTCAATGTTCTCTTTGTCAACACATTTGACCCTCTCCAAGTACCTTCTGACCAGCTGCAACCCACCAGGCCTTTCTCAGGAGTGACCGATGGCTCCACCACCCCAATCGGACAGATCCGCTCCTCGTTACCTTCGGCACCCGCGACGACTACCACACCGAGCTCATCGACTTCGACGTCGCTCACATCCGCCTCCGGTACAATGCCATCCTTGGGTATCTAGCCCTAGCCAAGTTCATGGCCATGATGAAGGAAATATACCCTAGAGGCAATAATAAAGTTATTATTTGTATTTCCTTATATCATGATAAATGTTTATTATTCATGCTAGAATTGTATTAACCGGAAACTTAGTACATGTGTGAATACATAGACAAAACAGAGTGTCCCTAGTATGCCTCTACTAGACTAGCTCATTGATCAAAGATGGTTATGTTTCCTAGCCATAGACATGAGTTATCATTTGATCAACGGGATCACATCATTAGGAGAATGATGTGATGGACAAGACCCATCGGTTAGCTTACCAACTTGATCGTTTAGTTTTACTGCTATTGCTTTCTTCGTAACTTATACATGTTCCTATGACTATGAGATTGTGCAACTCCCGTATACCGAAGGAACACCTTGTGTGCTATCAAACGTCACAACGTAACTGGGTGATTATAAAGATGCTCTACAGGTGTCTCCAAAAGTGTTCGTGGTGTTGGCATAGATCAAGAATAGGATTTGTCACTCCGAGTGTCGGAGAGGTATCTTTAGGCCCTCTCGGGAATACACATCATAATAAGCCTTGCACGCAAATGACTAATGAGTTAGTCACGAGATGATGTATTACGGAACGAGTAAAGAGACTTGTCGGTAATGAGATTAACTAGGTATAGTGATACCGACGATCGAATCTCGGGCAATTAACATACCGATGACAAAGGGAACAATGTATATTGTTATACAGTTTGACCGATAAAGATCTTCATACATATGTAGGAACCAATATGAGCATCCAGGTTCCGCTATTGGTTATTGACCGAAGATGAGTCTTTGTCATTCTACATAGTTCTCGAACCCATAGGGTCTGCACGCTTAACGTTCCATGACGATCGGTATTATGAGTTTTGATGTACCGAAGTTGTTCGGAGTCCCGGATGAGATCACAGACATGACGTGGAGTCTCGGAATGTCCGCGAAATAAAGATTGATATATTGGACGACTATATTCGGACACCGGAAGTGTTCCGGGTGTTATCGGATAAAACCAGAGTGTTGAAGGGGTTACCGGAACCCCCCCCC